>OY992764.1:29034018-29687812 GCA_963921325.1 Logfia minima
AACCGGTCTATTGGTCCGGGGGAGTCTGTTCCCACCGGTCCATCAAGAGAACCAATAGGACCGGGTTCTGAATCTGTAACAGATGATGTACTTATTGAACCATCTAATGAAATACCTACTTTAGAGTACTTCCCTGTTCATAGAGTTCCAGGTCAACCGAGACCTCTAGCGGTTGATTATTCGTGTGCTGACCTCTCATTTATTCAACAAATGATAAACGAAGTCAATTCTGAAAATGAAAGTGAAAACTTTGAGGATTCCGATGATGTTGATATTGAGGAGGAAGGACTTGATGATGATGAATTCTATGATGATGCACCGACCATTGAGACTGATTCTTTTGAGGATGAAAGTGAAGAAGAAACTGATAATGCATCTGATGCTCAGGCCCCTGAAACTGAAATTACTGAAACAAGAGCTGAGAAAATTGCTAAATGGTGGCCTCATGGTAAGGCTGGAATTCAGATACCCGTCACCTGCAAATCATACAAGGTTAGTGGGGTGTATACGGGGTTGATAAAGAGCTGGAAGGTATCCAATGGTGTTTTCATGATCAAGAGACTTGATGGTGTCCAATATTTCAAAAGATCATTCACCAAGTTGAGCACTTTACCAAAAGGAGAAGTAAATCGTCTTGCTCAACTCTCTTTGATAAATCCGTCCAAAGATGATCGTGCAAATTATATTCAAACCACTCTACAGCGAGAGATACGCACAAAGAGTTATAACTTCATCAAACCGACTTTGGGAATTAGGTATATCTATAAGAAAAGGATAGACCCGGTGACCAAACAGCCAATATGCAGAATGCGTTATCCTCCGGCTGATTGTTTGAAGAATATTCCTCTGGAAACAATTCCCCTGGACTTTCTGAGAAGATTTCATTACTGGGAACTGGATGCTCATACCGGTGAAGCGGTTTTGGTTTTTGTTCCTGATTCAGAGCAACCAGAGAGGAACTCGCTGTATGGTTTGAAGAAAGCTCAGTTTAGAGTGTTTGATCCTATGAGCTTAATAAACATGTCATCAAAGGACTTGAGAAAACTGTTTGACAATCCGATTCGCTTCAACGAGAAGAATGCTGTGAACAAGAAGATCGCACTTCAATTTCAGAGGATTGTTAATGTTTGTGTGACACATGGGATACACGCTGGCGGTGTATTCCCAGCAGGCTGGGTTTGAACAAAGATCTTGAAGACCAAGCTAAAGACACGGGGGAGTTTGTTGATACATATTAGAGTGTCTGTCAGTTGGTCAAGTCTGTACTGTGTCTGTATATGTAATAGACTTAGAAAATTACATTTCCTGTGTACTGCGACACAAGGCTTGTGTCGCATAAGTGATAGGTGCGACACAGTGCTTGTGTCGCAATAGTGATCTCTGCGACACAAGGCTTGTGTCGCAGAACGGCCAGACAGTTTAGTATAAATACTTTTGTTAGAGAATTTTAGGGTAAGACATTTTTCCCAATCATTTATTCTCTGTATTTGGCTGCTACACAAAGTTAAAGAAGAATATTTTGGGATTAGAGCTTATAAAGTTTTGTTTTGTTTTGATTTGCACTTAATACAAACTTTATATCTATTGTTGTGTCTTCATTAGCCATTTGATTTGAGTAAAGATCACCATTAAGGGATCCACATAATATCGCATATGCGATATTGTAATATCGCTTAAGCGATATTGCAATATCGCTAGTTCCAAAAACTAGACTAATTATTACAACTCGATAACCTAGACCAAGTGACAGACACTCTAAATGTACCAACAAACTCCCCCGTGTCTTCAGCTTGGTCTTCAAAAGAATCTTCAGTTCAAACCCATCCAGCAGGAAATTTTCCACCCGCGTGGATTCCATGGGTGACACAAATATCAACAATCTTCTGAAATTGTTGAGCAAGCTTTTCATTTGTAGGATTACCTCGGTAATACCTTATGCGATTATCAAACAGCTTCCTCATATCCTCCTTTGATAGATTTATCAAACTCATAGGATCAAAAACTCGATACTGCGTCTTCTTTAACCCATAGAGAGATGTCTTCTCTGGTTCAACATTTTCTGGCACAAAGATCAACACAGCTTCTCCCGTTTGACTATCAAATTCCCAATAATGGAATCTTCTAAGGAAGTTTAAGGGAACTGTTTCCAGAGTGATCCTTTTGATGCAGATAGCCGGCGGATATCTCATCCTGATCATAGGCTGATTGGTAGTTGGATCTATCCGCTTCTTGTAGGTAACTCTTTTTCCCAGTGTTGGCTTTATGAAACTGTACCTTTTTGTACGTGTTTCCTTTTGTAGAGTCGTTTGTATAAAATCTGCACGAGTGTTTCTTTCAGGGTTTATCAATTGTAGCTGAGCGAGTCTATTTATTTCTCCCTTAGGCAGCGTACTCAGCTTTGTGAATGACAGTTTAAAGTATTGAACTCCATCGGTCCTTTTGATCAGAAACATATCATTCAACACTTTCCAGCTATTAATTAACCCCTTATATTCTCCCTTGACCTTGTAAGACTTGCACGTGACCGGCACAATTTTTTCTTTTCCATGTGGCCACCAGGAAACTAAGCGAGCAGCTCTCACTTCAGCAGTCTCAGGAAACTTTGGAGATTCAGGCAGTTCAGCTTCAGGTTCATTTGAGTCTTCAGTAGATTCATCTTCAGATGAATCTGACTCAACAGTCGGAGCACCATAATAGTATTCATCCTCATTTAATGTTTTATCTTCAGTTTCTAGGTCTGAATCCTCATCAGGTGTACTCTCCCTCAAATTTTCAGATCGGTTAACCATTTTAGCAAGATAAGTCAGATCAGCGCATGAATAGTCAACTGCTAATGGTCTTGGTTGACCAGGAATATCCTCAAACGAGAAGTAATCTAAACGTGCTGTTTCATTTCCTGATTCAACATTTACATTTTCAGTTTGCGGGGGAGTTACATTTGGTGTTTCCCTATCTTCTATCTCCCCCGAAACGACCATCTGTGACTCCAACGTCACCACCCTAGACCTAAGAGTCTCATTCTCCTTTTCAACCGCTGCAAGTCTTGTATCTTGGACTTGAATCACTACAGCTTGTGAATCCAAAGTGTTTTGCATTGCATCCAGCCTTTTCATCAATTCTTGGATGACCGAGGGGAGTGGTTGAACCGGAATGTCAACCCTCGGTGCAGCCTGTGGCCGTGAGGATGTAGCAACTTCCCGAGCAATCCTCGATTTCTTGGGAGGAGGAGGCACATATTCAGTTTCAACTTCAGTCCTCACTCTTTTGTCTTTGAGAGGAGTATGCTGCCTCCCTGCAGCAATGCGTCTCTGAATCCGCAAATATCTATGAGGATTGATCCGCCTCAGACGTTCAACTTCGTGAGGAGGCGGGACCAAGCCCTCAGAATCACTCTCGGTTATTCCACCCGGATGACCAGAAGAGGCAGAGTCAGACGACCCTTCCGATGTGTCCCCGTGGACATGTAAGCGATGCAAGTCACCTTGGGAGGAGACACTGACATAGACACCCTCAAGTGGGTCTTCAGTAACCTGGACGTGAACGTCTTCAAGGTTTGCATCCGAAAGATCTGGCTGATTAACCACCGGATCTAAGTATCCGTCGTCGGCCGGTGGTTGGTAGTTCGGGTCAACAACGTGACCAAAAAGAGGCGTATCAGGAGGAATCGGAACCCCCTTTCCATTTGAGCTCATGACTCCAAATATCCGATTGGACATCGGAGTCTGCCTGTAGATACGGGTGGCATCAGTAGCCAGACCCGGAAGCTCGTTGTTGATGATGAGTTGGAGGAACCGGGGATACATATACCATCGATTCTCCCCCTGGTGAGCATTATCCACCATTGACCGGAAGATATAGCCTGAGTAGTTATACGGTTTGTTGTAGATCAAAGCCAACATAGCACATACTGTTCTGTGACTCGTGCCATCATACCCAGCCTTCCTATTCCCTATGCACAAAATGAAAATGTGCATCAACCAGCGCCAAACTCGAGTTAAATTTCCCTTTCTATACTGGTCGGCGTGGCTGCCAGTGTATCCCAAACGATCCATCGCACCCACAATAAACTCGTGCGAAAACTGGATCAGCATATCCGGATGATCATCAAGCTGCAACACATCACGGATCAATTGCTCTGAAATTATGATTTGACGTCCGTGAACCGTCGAAATCAAGCGTGTGTAGTCCAGATCACTGTTTATAGCGACATTCCTCCAGAATTGACCAATGTGGTCTCTGTATATAGTTGTGGAAGCCGATATGGCGGTGAATATACGTGATCGGCGCAGAAAGGCAATCATAGGCCTAAAAGGTTCAGTGGAGGCCTTAGATCCGTCCAAAAAGGCCGTAATATTGTGACGGACATCACATTTCTGGTCAAACTGGGCAAAATCTTCCATTGCTGCAAAACAAGTCAATAGACAACACAAGACTCGAAACCAGTTAGTAATCAGATCAAAAAGCAGACCGCACAGTCAATATTCATGAAAACTGGGCCAGAGTATCAAAATTTTGGGCCAAGCCCAATAGGCCCATTCTGATTTAGGCGATATTGACACTAATATCGCACAAATTGATTTATGCGATATTGAATGCAATATCGCTAAAATCAGACAAAATTGAAATAGTCTGATTCAAATCAGCGATATTGGAAATTAATCCACAATTTTGGCGATGCAACAATATCGCTATTTAATTTGAGCGATACCACAATATCGCTGAACAATATCGCTAAAAATTGAAAATTTGGGCATGATATCGCTAAAATGTGTCAGATATGGAAATTAATCCAATTTAGGCGATATTGGGGACAATATCGCTAAACTCAAAACCCTAATTTGGGCGATATTGCAATATCGCCCCACAATATCGCTGTGACATCAGCGAACGGGCAAATATCAAAATTTTCACACAAAACAATGATCTAAACCGCAAAACTTATACTACAAGTATGAGGGACATACAGGGAATAAGTTAAACGAGTTTTTTACACAGTATTTAAGCAGTTAACGCATATAAACAAATCCCACAGTAAACCAACTTTAAATGTACACAAATTGATATAAAAAGTGAAATAAGAGATAATGTGCACATACCAATCGATGTAAAAGACAAAGGCGAACACAGGGAAGAGGTTTAATTTGATTTTGATTGAGAAAACGAAGAAGAAATCGAAACAGTTTGCAATATCGCTAAAAACTTAGACAATATCGCTAGTTAATATCGCTGAGTGGATTTGAAAGTGTATCGAATACAGTGACAGATATTTATTTATATAAAATTCAAATATCTAGCGATATCACAATATCGCTAGTCAATATCGCTAAAATCAAATATCTATATCAGCGATACCACAATATCGCTGGAAATCATCAATATCGCTAAAATTCAAACAATATCGCTAAAATTAGAACAATATCGCTAAAAACAGAACATAAACAGTAATCTGTGACAAAAAATAAAATAAAATAAGATAAAAAAAAATAAAAAAATAAAATAAACTTTAAAATATAACACACACAGCATACTGTTCAAAGTTTCTATTCCTTTTTTTTTTTTTTTTTTTATGTCGTATTAGGGATCATATTAGAAAGACAGATTCGCAAGACAACCTTAAATTTTAATTTGATTATCAGTATAGGGTTCCAAATTTAAATTTATCACATACAGTTAACTAGCCAAAGAGACAAGCAGGAACAAGACGATTATCGGTATTGTTAATCCACTTAAACATGTAACATACACAAACTTCGAACTTAACAGTTATTATTAGAGTGAATAAATCGCCGTGAATCTCACATAGATATACTCTTAGTATCCAGTCATGCTCAAAACTTCGATTGATTAGAGAAAGCATTTGAATTCAACATTTTTAAGAATCAAGCCAGCGGTGACAGGTCTGTACATACGTACAACAAAGCGACATAAACTTGATTCAGGTGTTTGCAAAACCAAACTTGGTCAAACCATTTGGCGACCGCGTAAGCAATCTTTGATTTTATAAGATTTGAAAGTACTGTTGACTTATGTTTGCAGGGTTTTTGAAAGTATACTGACTGAGACCAGGTCTGTACAAACGTACAACAAAGGAAACAGACAGCATAATTCCCCAAATGTTGTCATATACAAACTCACGTTAATAGAAGCATGGCAAGCTGACACATAAGAATTAAGACGCATTGTCATACATCATATGATGATCATCACGAAAGATCATACACAGATTAAGAGATTTCTTAGATAATGAAGAATGAGTATGATAATGCCTACCAATACATCGTGCAAGTAGTTTGATGTCTAGAAGGACAAGTATAACAGATACGTGAAAAACCTACTGATACATCAAGGATAACACATAATATTGTCAATTGAAGAGTGTCTCCTAATGTACTATCATTTCCCTAGTTGTTTACAGACACAACTAAACGTCTTTTATAAATGTTGCAATAATGCTTTTCTTTAATGTTAACAAACATAAAGAGTGGCTATTGCCAATAAACAGCTGTATGTAGAATTAAAGAAATAGACAACAGAAAGGGTTTGTCACAGTTTACTGTTTGTCCTGAAAGAAGCGCAACCCAATCATGTCAATCAGTTGGTCAAACCTAGTTCTAGAGAAGGCCTTGGTAAACAAATCAGCATTTTGCTTTTCAGTTTCAATTTGAACAAGGTCAATCAAGTGTTTCTCATAGCAATCCCGTATAAAATGAAACCTAATTTCTATGTGTTTGGTTTTAGAATGTTGTACGGGATTTTTAGTTATGCATATGGCAGCAGTATTATCAATAAATAATGGAGTCATAGTCAAGAGTAAACCATAATCACGAAGTTGGTGCTGAATCCACAAAATTTGTGAACAGCAGCTGGCAGCAGCAATATATTCAGCCTCCGCTATGGAAGTGGAAACTGTCGTTTGCTTCTTGCATTGCCACGACACTAATCGTGAACCGAGAAACTGGCATCCTCCTGACGTAGACTTCTTATCAATGCTGCACCCACCATAGTCAGAATCTGAATATGCTGTGAGAACAAATGACTTCTCAGTTGGATACCATAGACCTAGAATAGGTCGATGTTTGAGATATCCAAATATCCGTTTGACCGCCTTTAAGTGAGAAACCTTTGGTTGCGACTGATATCGAGAACACAGCGATACAGCAAACACTATATCTGGTCGAGATGCAGTAAGATACATCAAAGATCCAATCATCGACCGATATAGCTTTTCATCACACATTTCTTCTTCGGGATCGGGTCCAAGATTATGGTTAATGGGAATGGGAGAGCCATACTCTTTACAAGCAAGTAAGTTATAGCGAGTCAACATGTCGTTGACATACTTAGATTGATGAATATAGGTGTCCGTCGGATATTGATCAACTTGAACACCCAAAAAGTACTTCAACTCCCCCATAGCACTCATTTCGAATTCAGACTTCATAATTTTTTCAAAATGACGACACAAAGATTCATCAGTCGAACCAAAAATAATATCATCTACATAGATTTGAACTAGTAGCTGACTCTTTTCAGTTCTCTTGATGAACAAAGTGCTGTCAATTTGACCACGTTCAAAACCATTCTTGATCAAGTGCGTTGCCAACCGTTCATACCACGCACGCGGAGCTTGATGTAGACCATAAAGAGCTTTATCCAGCTTGCACACGTAATCTGGGTTGACTGAATCTTCAAAACCAGGTGGCTGACGAACATATATTTCTTCAGCAACCTTTCCATATAGAAACGCACTCTTCACGTCCAGCTGATAGACGCGAAACCCCTTAAATGTTGCATAGGCTAGGAAAATACGGATTGATTCCATTCTTGCAACAGGTGCAAAGACTTCATCATAGTCTAATCCTTCTTGTTGTGTATAGCCTTGGACAACAAGCCTAGCCTTATTTCTGGTTACCACTCCCCTATCATCACGTTTGACACGAAACACCCAGCGTGTTCCAATAGGGTGTACACCTTTAGGGAGTGGTACAAGAGTCCAGACTTGCAATTTTACAAATTGCTGCAACTCTTCTTGCATTGCAGATACCCAGTGTGAATCCTTTAGAGCCGCATCGATCTTTGTTGGCTCAATTTGAGATAAAAAGCATTCTTCTATGTCAGCCTTCAAACAAGGATCTTCAGATGTTTCATCCGAAAGATCGATCGTTGATGAAACTTCAGCCGCTTTGCTCCGTGTTAAAACACCTTTATTCAAATCTCCAATAATATTGTTAGTAGGATGGTTATGATGAATGCGAGTAATGGGTATTAAGTCTGGTGTGAGGTTTGTTTCCAGATTATTTAGCTCAACCTCTTGAGCAAAAGGTTCTTCTTCAATTACATGAGGAGAGACATCCACAGCATCAACAGTAGCAGGAGAGGCATCAGTTTGTTGATCAGCAGAAGAACTCTCAGGAACAGCAGCGGGCAAGGGTGATGAAGAAACAGTGTTAACAGGAGAGGAAGAAGGTGATGGTGAAGAGATATCAGGATTAAGATGTAATCCATGAAGAAGCGTTACAGCTTCATCTACTTCATCAAAAATTTGAAGGTGGAATGAGTTAAATAGAGAATCGTACTCAAACAACCAATCCGGACCTTTTCCTTTTGGAATCTCCGTGTACTTTAAACATTTTACTTCAAAATGTTCCTCAATTTTTCCCGTTTCCTTATTGAAGACCCTCTTGTTAGGAGAATTAACCGAAAACCCTAGAAATAACCCATCAAATGCCTTTTCACCGAATTTAGAAATCTTATCTTTTGTAATTAAAATGGTGCAAGGACATCCAAAAGGTTCTAAAAATTTTAGGTTTGGTTTCCGGTTATTGAATAACTCATAACAAGTTTTGTTTTTCCGTTTATTCATCAAAACACGGTTTAATACATAACACGCCGTGTTAACTGCTTCAGCCCAGAAAGTTATTGGTAAATGAGAGTCTGAAAGCATAGTCCGAGCTGTTTCAATGATCGTTCTATTCTTTCTCTCGGCAACCCCATTCTGTTGTGGAGTTCTGGCAGCACTAAATTGATGAACAATCCCTTTACGTAGACAGTATAGTTCAAGAAGTTTATTCTTGAATTCCGTTCCATTGTCACTACGTATCTTCTTAATCCTCAAATTGCACAGGTTTTCAAGTCTATCGAAAAGATAGGTCAATATATCTGGTGTTTCATCCTTTGTACGCAAGAAGTAAACCCACGAGAAACGAGAGTAGTCATCAGTAACTACTAGGCAGTAAGATTTGCCTCCAATACTCCTCGTACTAAGAAGTAATATAATGAAGATAAACAATAAGAACAATATAACAGAATTATTATCAAACGCTTCAATCTTGTTAATTTTATAAGACGAATACACTGATTTGTATTAGGGTTACAAGAACCTTGAAGCGGCGTACTTAATCTTCCTATTCCATCTAGGTTAGGATCTCTATTTATATTGCATAGAGTCCTAAAACAAACTCCTATATATATGGAAACTATTACATTCCATATTTATTCAAATTCTATCTACCCGCCTGTTTTATACATAAACAGTGGTAACTACAATATTTACATAAACAGTGTTAACCACTCTAACAGTGTTAACACTTGTATGTTTTACTCAACTAGTATACCAACAGTGGTAACTAGACTAACAGTGTTTAACTATTACAAATAAGCTTAACAGTGGTAACACTTCAACAGTGGGAACCTCTACCAGTAGTAATCATCACAAACAGTTGTAACTCGTCTTCAATTCAATTTTCACCAACAGTTGTAATCACAACCCTAGCAGTGGTAACTTCTGAGAACTTGAACTAACAGTGGTAACCATATCTAACAGTTGTAACCATATCACTAGCAGTGGTAACCTCTGAAGACTTGAACTAACAGTTGTAACTTCTGAAAACAGTGGTAACCATTAACACTAACAGTGTTAATGCCTTGTGCATTTCTTCTTCAACAGTTGTAATAATTTCTAATTCCCAACAATCTCCCCCTAAACTTAATCTGTCTCCTACAGATCTAAGTTTATCTACCTGCTACCCTTTTTCCTCCTTCAAAGATTTGCATATTGGCGCCTGATAGCCTCTTCTTTCTTGTGAATCTGGTTTAAGATCATGTATACCAAGTCTTCTGCTAAATCATTGTTGAATGACACAGATAACTTAGCATCCCTTAGCCTCTTCAATAAACTCATACTCATATCATATTCTCTATCAGTGAGCATCCAGAGTATCACTCCATCCTCCAATATAACATTATGTACCCCTGGATTACTGAGATATATCCACTGTTTTACTGATCTAGCAGTTTTGAACTCATCAGCAAATTTCTCAGGCTCAAACATCATTAAAATCCAATCCCATGTTATCCTCTCAAAATCACTCTCAATCTTTTTCTTAATCTTTTTAGAGTGAAGACCTTTTGCACATCCAATCTCATACATCCTGACCAGATCAGCTCTGTTTATAGCTCTGACAACTTCCTTAAATGACCTCCAATATGATACTGAAGAATCAGCTCTGACCAATTTAAGTTTCTCACGTTTCTTTGGAGCTAAGAACTGTTCAATATACCAATCAATAACTATTGGAGAGGCTTCTGGTGGATTTTGAACATTCAAAGGTTCAATGATCATTACATCTTCCAAATTGAGTTTGCTTCTAGGAAGATCAGGGATAGATGCAGAATCCTGTTTCAGTTTCTCCTCAGTCTCCTCTCTTTTCTTCTTCAATACTTTCTCCAACTCTGCCACCTTATCACTTTCCTCTTTCTTTTTCCTTTCTTTTTCAGCTTTCCTTTTGACCTTTTCCAAAGCTTCTTCCCTCTTTCTTGCTTCTGGATTTAGAAAGGTATCCCTATCCCATACTCCCTGTAACTCTTCTAGGGTCATTCTATTTAATCTTGCTGTAGGAATAGGACCTCCTTTTAGTTTTAATAGCAAATTCTTCTTCAACATGGCTCTAGTGACTGGCTTAGTCTTCTTAGTAGCAGCCTTTCTCTTTTCTTGCACCTGCTGCACCAGTAGTTCAATATCATCCAACTTTTGCTCTCTCAGCTGAGCCTCATCCCATTCATTCACCTGATCCTTAGTCATTTTAACCCATTTGCCCGGTTCCACCTCTACATCAATCAAATTTTCCTTCAATAGATCTACATTCATCTCAACAAACATCCTTTGTGCATACTCATCATCATTCATGGTGGCTTCAGGAGGCATAACTTTTTGCTTTTTCTTCTTTGGCTCTTCCTCCAAAATACCTTTACCCTTGTCCTGGGGATCAATCTTGGGTAAATCTTGAGCAGCAGTAGTAGTTGGTTCTCTGATTGTAACAGGTGGTAAAGGCTTTGATTTTTCTTTGACAATTTCTGGTTCAGCAGTTGGTGGTATTTCCATTTCTATTTCTTCATCCACATTTTCAGAACTTGAAACTGCCTCACCCTGCCTGTCCTCACGTTTATTCCCTTTCTCTCCTTTATTTGTCCATACCTTCTCCCCCTTTTTGAAAGCAGTTTGAGCAGAGTCATGTTCATCTTCTTCTACCATTACATATGCCTTCCCTTCTTTCAGAACCTTGATTACAATCAACTCCAATTGAGAAACCCTCTGCTCCAAACTAGCTATCCTCTCATCCTTCTCCTTATTCCTCCTCCTCTCCAACCTGAACTTCTCCCAAATATAATCAATCATTTTCGTCAATTCCAGGTTATTTCTAGCCTCATCACCTTCAGAATGTGACTTCCTTGGTGAATCATTGACATTGGTATCAAAATCTGTATTATACCTAGTATAATCATCAGATTCCCCTTGATTCTTGGTACTGGGACCACCAAAATCATCTACATGAGTAGAATCATGTTCTGGTGTTGCCTCTGATTGGGTCTTATTAATGTTACTTCTGTCCTGTTCTGCCAGTGGGCTAGAAACAGTAGAAGCAGCCCTTTCTGAATGGTCTCCCCTCTCCTCATGGACCACATGCTGTTCCTGACCCTTGTCAGTTGGCTGAGGTATCTGAGCAGCATGAGCCTCAGATGCCTGGTTTGTAGCCTTTTTGGCTTTTCTAATGTATGTGGCTGTGATATGGGGTCTTGGTGTTGCATTGTTACCCCCAGTTGCTGTGGGTTGAGGAGGAAAGGGTTGTTCCATCCTCTCAGCAACTAGTTCAGCTTCTGTTGGTTGTACAGATGCTGTGGTGGAGGGTGCAAGAAGCATTGTTGGAAACAATGCTGTTACCCTCCCAGAAAACAAAACTCCTTTTATAGCTGTATTCCTCTTCATGTTTGTAAAAACTTTAGGTTTGAAAGAGGAAATACCTATAATCTTATCCAAAGCAGGCAACTCAGGGATTTGTTCATTTAAACAGAGTTGCACAAACCTTGGATACATTAAAAATTTCAGTTTAGGTTGATTTATGTTTCTTAGCATACCAGCAAAAATAAAGTTAGAAAAATTAAAGATTTGACCAGTAGCTAAGCATACCAATGCATATGCTACATTACTGCTGAATTGTTCAAAAGATGAACGTTTTGATGATAAACAGTGCAGTAATGTATGAATTAAAAATCGCCATTGGTATGAAAACATTGTTTTCTGAAAAACATATCCACCTAAGTTGCCCTCATATCCTATTCGTTGTAAAGTAGAGTATAAAACTTCATCAGAGATTGAAGTTATACCTTCTTCATCCTGAAGATGAAGAGAAGAGCGAATGGAGGCTTCAGTAATCACCACTTGGTGCCCAGCAACGGTAGAAACAATTTTTGGAACACCTGGTTCATCCTCAATCTTAGCGTTAACCCAGAACTCAATGATATGATCATGTGAAATTCTGGGTGCTACAGTGATCGCATGGTGAATCGTAGAGTTACGCAGAAAATCGATGATTTCAATGTAATCATTGGCGATGGTAGGTTTTACCAGATAGGCGATCATGTTATGATCTTTGCCCAGTGCAAGTTGAGACTCGGTTGATGATGAAGAAGCCATGATGAATTTGAGTAAGGTTTTGTGAAAGCAGTGTTTATGAAAGCGTAAAGAATATGAACAAGTGTGGGGAGTATTTATACTGCTATTGTTAATGACCTAATTTTGAAGCAAAATTCCCAATTTTAACACTAACAGTGGAAACTATTTTGATATGAAAATAATACTAACAGTGATAACTAGTTTGGAAATAACTCCTGACCAAAGGAATTATAACTCAAACCTAGTGACTATGTTAGTATTACTAACAGTGATAACATTTTTTTTTATTTTTTTTTATTTTTTTTTTTTTTAATTTCATAGATAATAGTGTAAATGTGAACAGTGGTAAAAGTTACACTTACAGTGTTAGTAAACATTTACACTTGGATAGTATAACAGTGGTAACTGATATACTAACAGCGGTAAAGATTACACTAACAGTGATAGAGAACAGTGACAATAATTAGTATAAACAGTGGTA
Organism: Logfia minima; assembly: GCA_963921325.1. NCBI lineage: Eukaryota > Viridiplantae > Streptophyta > Magnoliopsida > Asterales > Asteraceae > Logfia > Logfia minima. The sequence goes on from OY992764.1 coordinate 29,047,449, forward strand.
ACTGTCATACTACCAGTGGTAACAAATTCACTGACAGTGGAATGTCCTCCACTAACAGTAATAACCTACAAAGTTAGTTCAAAATACTAACACAAATAAAAGAAACAGTGGAAACTAAACATGATACATATACAGTGGTAATTGAATAAGAACAGTGATAATTTTGTAAGAAAACAGTGGTATTTATCATTGTTTAGACTCAATTACACCTACCAGCATCTAATCCTTAAACATAGTAGAGATGGTTTTCAGAAATGGAGATGAACAAACTCTTTAAGAAGAGTTAATCATACCAATACATGAAATCAAAAATGTAAATCTGCCCACATCAAAGGCTTTGGTGAACAGATCTGCAAGTTGATTATCAGTATGGACTTTTATAATCTGAATAAGTCGTTTTTCATTACAATCCCTAATAAAGTGATACCTTATCTCTATATGTTTAGTTTTAGAATGTTTAACAGGATTATTGATGATGCTGATAGCAGAAGTATTATCAATAAAAATAGGAGTGTTTAAGAAAGTGAAACCATAATCAAGCATCTGATTCTGAATCCATAGAACTTGAGCACAGCAACTTGCAGCAGCTACATACTCAGCCTCAGCAGTTGATGTTGATACAGTTGTCTGTTTCTTACATTGCCAAGAAATTAATCTCTCTCCTAGAAATTGACAACCTCCTGATGTTGACTTCCTATCCAAGCTAGCTCCCCCATAATCACTATCTGAGTATGCTTTTAAATCAAAAGAAGATTCTTTAGGATACCAAAGACCTAGATCAGGTTGTCCCTTTAGGTATCTAAATATTCTCTTGAGAGATGGGATTGCTTTGGACAAGTTTGAAATCTGGCACAGATACAAACAGCAAACATGATATCTGGCCTGGAAGAAGTTAGATACATCAATGATCCTATCATTGATCTGTATAGATGTATATCAATTTCCTCCCCCTCAGGATCTGCAGATAGTGGCTTATGAGTCTCCATTGGAGTGCTGGCCACTTTTGCTTCAGAGTATCCAAATTTGATGAGAATATCTTTGACATATTTATTCTGGTTGATGAAGATACCATCTGAAGTCTGCTTGACTTGAAGTCCCAAAAAGAAAGTGAGTTCACCCATTGAACTCATCTGAAACTTCTGATGCATTAGCTTCTCAAATCCTTTACACAGATCAGCATTGGTAGAGCCAAAAATGATGTCATCAACATAGACTTGGACCAATAAAATGTCATTCTGATCTCTTTTGGAGAACAGTGTCTTGTCTATAGTTCCCCTCTTAAATCCATTATCTATTAGATACACTGATAGAGTCTCATACCAAGCTCTAGGTGCTTGATGTAGACCATACAGTGCCTTATCTAATCTGCACACTCTGTCTGGATATTCAGGATCTTCAAAGCCAGGGGGTTGACACACATATACCTCATCATCAATCTTTCCATACAGAAAAGCACCCTTTACATCCATTTGATACACAGTGAATCCTTTGAATGATGCATATGCAAGGAACAATCTGATGGCTTCTATTCTTGCAACAGGAGCAAAGACATCATCATAATCAATGCCTTCTTCCTGTGTATACCCTTGTGCCACCAGTCTTGCCTTGTTCTTTATCACAATTCCTCTTTCATCCTTCTTGTTTTTGAAGATCCACTTGGTGCCTATTGCCTTTTTACCCTTTGGCAGATCCACAAGTGTCCACACATTCTGAATCTTGAACTGTAGCAACTCTTCTTGCATTGCTTCAATCCAGCTGGGATATTTAAGAGCTTCTACTGCCTTTTTAGGTTCTACCTGAGATAGAAAACATACATATAGGGATGTATGTATTTCTTCTTGATTGACAGTAGTCTGCTGTCTAGTTTGCACAGCAGAATTAATATCCCCAATCACCAGTTCCAGAGGATGATCCTTAAGAACATGATAGTTAGATGTTGAGGACTCTGGAATGGTTTCCTCCAAGTTGGTAAAATTCCCTTCCTGCTCTGGACTGTCACAGGATGGTGTATCAACTTGTTCTTCTGACTCAACACTCTGAGTAAACACTTCTGGTGGATCAGGAGAAAGAACCTCTTGAGTATCAGGAGTCCAGTTAGGAAAAACAATGTATTCCATTGATTCTGAATTCCTTGATGCAGAAACTCCTGAGACGCCTAGGTCTTTTTCTACTTCCTCATCTGCTGTCCCTGTTGTGGTACCTGAAGTTGTACCTGGACTAGAATCTGCAATTGTATATCTAAAAGCAGAGTTAAGAGAATCAATATCAAACAAAGTCTTTGAACCTTTCCCATCAGGATTAATGGTATTCTCATTAAAAGTGATGTTCAAGGTTTCTTCTATAATCCTAGTCTTTTGATTGAATACTCTATATGCCTTACTTTGAGTAGAATACCCTACAAATACACCTTCATCTACTTTGCTTTCAAACTTTCCTAGGTGATCTTTGGTATTCAGAATGGTGCATGGACAACCAAATGCTTTTAAGAAACTAATCAGTGGTTTCTTTTTGAACAAAAGCTCATATGGAGTTTGGAAGTAGGGCTTAACTATGGACACTCTATTCTGAACATAGCAAGCTGTGCTAACTGCTTCTGCCCAAAAGGACATATGAAGCTTTGCATCAGCCAACATAGTTCTAGCAGCCTCAATTAAAGTCCTATTCCTTCTTTCAGCTACTCCATTTTGTTGAGGAGTCCTAGGAGCACTAAATTCTCTCTTAATGCCTTTTTCATTACAGAATTTATCCATCTCATGATTTTTAAATTCTGTTCCATTATCACACCTTATGATTTTAACCTTTTTATCCAATTGATTTTCAATCTTAGTTATAAATGATCTAAGTATTTCACCTGTCTCATCTTTAGTTCTGAGAAAGAAAACCCATGTAAACCTGGTATAGTCATCAATTATAACAAGGCAATAAGACCTTTTTCCCATACTACAGATACTTGTTGGACCAAACAAATCCATATGCAACAAGTATAGAGGAGTGGTGTTTGTATTCAGAGATTTGGTCTTAAAAGAAGTTTTGTGTTGCTTTCCTTTGAGGCAAGAAACACAATGATCATCACATGAATATACCTTCTCAGGTAAACCCCTAACAAGCTTGTTTTTGACAAGTTTATTAATGGTTTTATAATTTATGTGACACATCCTTCTATGCCACAAAGTGGATTCATTCAGATTAGCTTTTGAAATTAGACAGTTTAAATCAGATTGAGGTGCCATATTTGCTAGGTCACACTTATATACATTATCTTGCCTAGGAATTCTCATTAAAATCATATTTTCTGGTATTTTGAATTCTTTTGACAAAATAAGACATTCAGTGTCAGTAAAATGAACTGGGTTCTTTTTATCTGTGATTTGACTCACACTTAGCAAATTGTATCTCAACTGTTCCACATAGTATACATTTTCAAAACTTAGCTTATCACTCTGAATAGTTCCTTTTCCTGTTATCTATCCTCCTTTGGGATTGCTCCCAAATGCTACATGTCCTCCATTGAATGATTTGAAGTTTTGTAGCTGTTCCTTACTTCCAGTCATGTGTCTTGAGCATCCACTATCAATATGCCATAAGCTTTTTGGCTTGCCCTGCACATAAACAAACACAGAGAAAAATTAATTTCTCTTGGGAACCCAAACCAATTTGGCTTTGGGCTTCTCATATGTATCAAATAACTCAACTTTCTTGAAGATCATTGATTTTGATACATTGTTGGATTTTGAACCTTTAGGTAAATTAGATGCAATAGGTGTCCAAATCCAACTACTTTTAGACTTTACAGTGGTTTTTGGTCTAACAGTGTTAATTGAGAGACCATTGTTATAATGCCTAACAGTGTTAAATTTGTTATAACTGTTATTATGTCTAGCAGTGGTAAAATAATTAACACTGTTAGTATTCCTAACAGTGCTATTTACTCTACCAGTGGAAACAGTTGAATTAACTGCTCTAACAGTGTTAACAGATTTACCACTGTTTACTTTATAATGTTTTTCCACTGTTTTAGTCTTATTTTTGTAGGCTAAATTTATAGCTTTTGTGCCTGCAGTGGAAATCTTTGCAGCATTCATAGCTTGATTTGCCTTTTTATTCATCTTTCTTGCATCAGTTTTATGATTAACTTTGGATTTAGAAGTTTGTTTGTTAATCATATTAGCTGCTGTCCATGGTTGTTTTTCAATTTTTGGAAAGACTTTTGTATTATGAAAACAATCCTTTTGAAGATGATTCTTCTTTCCACATATAAGACATAATTTTTCTTTTATCACAGTTATATTCTTTCCCAGTTTTTGAGTAATCATTTGATTCCAGTTTCTTTGATTGCCTCTGGGAACATGTTTTTGAGATTTCTGTGATTCAGAGAAGTTATTCTTACATTTACATTTATCACAGTTGTTTAAGACAGATAATCTGTATGCAGATACAGAAGTGTTCACATCCTTTTTATCTGTTCTTTGAAGTTTATTAGGTGTGATACTCACATGTTCTATCTTATGTTTAGCCTTCTCCTCAAATAGTTTCTTACCCTCTTCTAGTTTATCAACCTTAAGTTTTGAAACTAGATCAGTAACATTATCTAAGTTTTCTCTTGTGGATTTAAGTGAGTTATTGGACACAATATTCTCAGTTTTAGAGACATCATTATCCTCATCATCTTCTTCTGTCCAATCTCTTATTTCAACATTATCAAAGTTCACATCTTCTTGTAAACTTTTAACAGGGTCAGCCTCTTTAACATCAGCATTCATTCCTTTCTTAAGTGAAATAATATTAATATCAGTTTTTGCAGGAAAATAGTTGTTGTTATATGGAGGTGGTACATTGTTGTAGCCCAACCCAGTTTTAAGTTTATCATGAATCTGTGAATTGATAAGTTGAGTAACATTTTTAGATGCATTTTCAAGATTACTAACAGTTAACTTAATGCTATCTCTTTCACATGTTACTTCAGACAGTTTTAAAGTTAGATCTTCAATTCTTGTCTTAAGATTATCTTTCTCCCACCTAGCATACTCAATATCATACTTAAACTGTGTTGCATTCTCTTCATATTTCTGAATCTGTTTTTCAAGATTTTCTATTACAGAGATTGTGTGTCTACTTTTGATTTCACACTGCTTAAGTTCATCACACACTTTCTGATTATGATCTCTATAATGTTTCACAGTTTGTTTACACACAGTTGAGCACAATTTTATTTGTACCTCATAGGGAATCTCAGACTGCTTGTCTGATTCAGCAATAGCCATGAAGCATTGATTCTTTGCTTCATGCTCTTCTTGATCACTCCAGTCCCACTCACATCCATCAACAGATACCAATGCATTAGATGTAGTATCTTGGATAGGAACATTCTTAGTTTGACCCAGACTTCCTCCACTTCTTTGCACATACCCTCTTTCATTCTGATCAACCTTTGGGCTTCTGCACTCCCTTGCAAAGTGTCCCATCTTGTGGCAATTGTAGCATTCAACTTTGCTCTTATCAAACCAACTAGCATCACTCCTCTTCTGTGCAAAGTTATTCCTTCCAGTTCTTTGCATAAATCTTTTAGCTCTCTGAGTGATTAGAGCAATCTGCAGCTTGATATCCATCTCTTCTAGATCATCTCCTTCAATTTGATCTAAATCTTCATTAGTAAGTGAAGAATTCACATTACTAGCAAAGAAAGATTCTAGAATGTGATCATTAGAATAGCTAGAAGATGACCCACTTCCTCTAGACCCATATGATGACCCATTCTGACTTGGTTCAACTTTTGATCCAGACCCTGCTAAAAATGCAGTATTGTTGCTATCACTTCCAGATCCCATCTTCTTGCTCTCCACTTCAGATTCAAAGTTCCTCAGATCATTGTAGATATCTTCCAGTTCCAATGCTTCCAGATCTTTACTTTGTCTTAGTCCAACAGTGTAGATAGTCCATTCATCACCCAATGACCTCAAAAACTTTCTGTTCAAATCATCTCTGTCAATTTTAACTTGATGATTTTCCAGATCTCCTACTAATTTAGAAAATCTGTCAAAGATTTGTGTCAAGGTTTCTGACTTGGCAGATTTAAAATTTTCATACTGTTGTTTAAGCAGAGATCTTTTGTTCTTCTTGGTGTTATCATTACCACCAAATCTTCTTTCAATTGCTTCCATCAGAACTTTAGCATCTAAACATGCCTCAAATCTTCTCTGATATTCATTAGGAATAGATAATAATAGAGTACTCAAAGCTTTGTACTCTATAGATCTGACTTTTCTCTCTGCTTCAGATGTGGGTGGTGATCTTGCTTGAGCAACACCATCACTATTTAATGTTACTGGAGGACCATTAACAACTACTTCCCACATCTGATAATCTGTAAGTAGCATATATTGTCTGATTCTGTTTTTCCACAGATCAAACTCATCAGGTCTAAGCATGGGGATCTTTGTGACTTGAATTCCTTCATTGTTTTCTGACATAGTTGAAACTTACTATATCTTCCTGTATTCAAAACTTAAACACTGCTCTGATACCACTTTTCTGACCAAGATCAATCTAACAAATTTATTAGATTAAAACAGTTTTGAATAATTACTAAGAAGTTTGCGGAATAACACTTAGTAATATAATGAAGATAAACAATAAGAACAATATAACAGAATTATTATCAAACGCTTCAATCTTGTTAATTTTATAAGACGAATACACTGATTTGTATTAGGGTTACAAGAACCTTGAAGCGGCGTACTTAATCTTCCTATTCCATCTAGGTTAGGATCTCTATTTATATTGCATAGAGTCCTAAAACAAACTCCTATATATATGGAAACTATTACATTCCATATTTATTCAAATTCTATCTACCCGCCTGTTTTATACATAAACAGTGGTAACTACAATATTTACATAAACAGTGTTAACCACTCTAACAGTGTTAACACTTGTATGTTTTACTCAACTAGTATACCAACAGTGGTAACTAGACTAACAGTGTTTAACTATTACAAATAAGCTTAACAGTGGTAACACTTCAACAGTGGGAACCTCTACCAGTAGTAATCATCACAAACAGTTGTAACTCGTCTTCAATTCAATTTTCACCAACAGTTGTAATCACAACCCTAGCAGTGGTAACTTCTGAGAACTTGAACTAACAGTGGTAACCATATCTAACAGTTGTAACCATATCACTAGCAGTGGTAACCTCTGAAGACTTGAACTAACAGTTGTAACTTCTGAAAACAGTGGTAACCATTAACACTAACAGTGTTAATGCCTTGTGCATTTCTTCTTCAACAGTTGTAATAATTTCTAATTCCCAACACTTAGGAATCCCCTCCACTAGATCGTGTTTTACCAGATAATTCATTTTCTTGAAATGAATATGACCCATCCTTTTGTGCCACAATAATGAATCCTTAGAAGAAGCTTTGGATAATAAACAGGTATGTTCCTTAGTTTCAACTGTCCTCATATCCAAAATGTAAGAGTTCTTCACTCTTGGAGCTCTAATAAGAATCCATTCATCGGGAATTATAAATCCCGGCTTCAATATCAAACATTCTAGATCTGTGAATGCTGCAGTAAACTTCTTGTCGCAAACTTGTGAGACACTAATCAAATTGTGTTTCAGCTCCTCAACATAGTTCACATTCTCAAAGCTCACTTGTCCATTAGTGAGTGTTCCTAATCCAGTTATCGTTCCTCCAGTATCACCAGCAAAGGCAACATGTCCTCCATTGTGTGGTTTAACATCTGTAAGCAGGGAGACATTGCCTGTCATATGTCGTGAACAGCCACTATCTACGTACCATTTGCTGTTTTGCACTTTTGACTGTCACAACACAACAAAAAAAAATGTTAGTTTGAAATGGAGACCCAAGCCTTGATAGACTTGGGTTCTCCTGAAACTTCATCTATTATTATCACATCAGTTAATACTTTGTTTTTCAGTAAATCATTCTCATTTACTGATGTGATAATTTTAGAAGAAACTAAAACCTGTTCCTTTTTCTTTTTCCAAACTTTCTGAGGAACAATAAATTGCTTTTTAATAACATCAACCTTTCTAGCTATCGGTTGAGTAGGAGTGATGTCATTAACTTTTGAAACTGGGACACTACGAGATAATCCAGGCTGTTTTAATTTTTGAAAATTTCTATTTTTGAAATGACCTGGATCATGTCGTGATGCCCATTTCTTAGCAAGCATAGGGCATTGATTAATGAGATGACCTTGCTTCTTACAGTAAAAACAAGATCTTCTCTCTCTGAAGGTCTTATCATCACTCGATAGTGGTTTAGGTGAAAGAGGTGACCTACGAGTTTTGATATCAGGTACATTTACCGCACATGAACACTTATGTGAACATGATGGAGTAACTGTATTGATAGTTGAGATAACCTTAGATGAAGGATTTTTAATTGAAACATTATGATTTTTAATATTCTCTACCTGTTTCATTTTTAAATCCTTAGTAGTTGAGTGTTTTTTAGTAAAAATTTGTCCTCTATCTTCGATAGTAAGGATTAAATTTTCAGGTTTACTATTATTTTTCTCAACTTTCTTTGTAACCTCGTGAGTTACATCTTCCACTTCCACCACCTCTTCAACAGTTGTTGAAGGCACAAACAGAATAGGCTTAATAAGCTCAGCCTTCCTTTTGTTTAAAGTTGGAACTTTAAGCGACTCAGGTCGCTTGACATCAGCAGCCTCTTCAGATTTAGGCTTAATAACTGGTTCAACCACTAGAATTGTATCCTTCTGGAGAACAGAAGGCACAAAATCTTTAATTTCATCCTTTGACAGAATAGGCTGATTCAAGTTTGAAGGAGGAGGATGGTTGTGATAACCAAGGCCAGCCTTGCTTTTTGTATCAGTCCTCTGACTTTGAAGGATGTCAGAAAAGACCATAGTAGATGTTGAAATGTTTGTCAGTTTTCTTTTTAAATCAAGGTTATCGGCTTGAGCAGAAGCAAGATCTTTTTTAAGATGAACAATCAATTTTAAATAGCTATCGATTTCATCTTGTTTATTGTAAATCATAGCTTTTAGATCTTTCTTCTCATCGATAAGTGTTTTTTGACTTATTTCAAAAACCTTTTCATTGTCTTTTAAAACTCTGTTCGCTTGAACAAGATTTGTTAAATCTGTATTCAAACGATCATTATCTACTATATACCTGTTAATTTTACCAGTTAATTTAATACAGGTTTCACAGTTAAATGAATCACATTCTACCTGATTCTCAACATCTGCCATCAGTGCTATATTATCTTGATCATCCATGGCCGAGAAGTCATAGGCTTCTTCATCTTCCAACATTATAGCAGCCTTGGCAACTTCATTGTCCTTCTTGAAGGCAGAAGGTCTTGTGAAACCCGTCGAGGGTTGTCTACCCTTCTCACATTCTCTTGCGAAATGGCCTAGGTTTTGACATTTATAACATCTGATCTTTGATTTGTCAAAACCCATACTCGTTTTATCAGTAACATCTTCAAGAGATCTCTTTCCAGTTCTCTTCAAGTATGTCTTCGTCCTTCTTGTGAGCATAGCCATGTTCCAACGGAGGTCAACCCTCTCTAGCTCGTCAGGATCCACTTGGGCAAAATCCTCATCGGTAAGATCTATCGAGATAATCCTCTTTGAAAGGAAATCATCATAAGATGATAAGAATGCGTTGAAAATAACTGCATGCTCATTTTGAGAAGCAATGGCAGAAGAGGATGGTTGAGGTGGAAACGAAGAGAATGTTCCAGCAGAATGATTTCCCTGAGAATAGTTTGACTTAGATGCAGAGGTAGACGGTCCAGATAAAAGTGTTGTACTACCATATCCAAAATTACTATTGTCAGGAAGTAAGGAACCAGATCTTGTGCTTTTCTTTTGAATATCCAATGCACAGGTCTCCAATTTTCCAATGAGTTGATCTAGAGTCATTGCCAGCACATCTGGATCATTTTCCATCATCAGCACACGAGTTTCCCAGTGAGAAGGAAGGGCATTTAAGAGTTTCTTATTAACCTCAATGGTACTAAATTTATACCCTCCTTCTTTTAATTCATTCACAAGGCGTGAATATCTACAAAACAGATCTTTAACTGTTTCATTCTTTTGGATGTCAAACAGATCGTACTGTTTCTTCACAAGTTCTAGTTTGCTCTGTTTATACTCAGTGGTTCCTCCACACCGTTCAGCTATTCCATTCCATAAATCATAGGCAATGTCATGTTGTTTAAACATTTTCATTGCATCAGCAGGTAGTGCCATAGTGATGGCAGAGTGAGCCTTTCTCTCACACTCCCATGCTTTTCGTTCTTCAACCGACATTGAACGAATTGGTTTTGGTGGAGGAATACCTACATGTTCTCCACTCGAAACTGGTCTAACATATCGTTCGAGTAAAGGAATTTCCATTTCTGGATCAGTAAACGCTACAAACGATAGGAACCTCCCTCTCCATTCAGAGTATTCCATTCCTGGAGCAAAAAATGGAGGTTTATTAGCAGAACCAACTTCAGCATTGTGTTTTAGCATGGCATTCACAGCTTGTAAGGTCGACATTTTGAACTAAAGAAAGTTTTGTCTTAGAATAAAAATTCTGATTTTAAAATCACAAAGCGATATTGACAATATCGCAGGCTAAATTGATAGGGCGATATTGGTAAAATCGCTATCAATGTCGCTAGTTAAAGCACAAATCAAAATCAGATACCAAAGGGCGATATTGGGATAATATCGCTAAAATCAATTAAGCGATATTGGGACAATATCGCTAATATCAACCAGGCGATATCAAGGTAATATCGCTAGTGATATCGCTCAAATTAATGAGCACAGAAGTAACAATGTCGCTAAAACCCTAATGGCGATATTTATGGTAATATCGCTATTAATATCGCTAAAACGGCTGTAAACCTAAAAAAAATATTTTTACGAATCAAACAAAAATAAGGTTTAAAAAATACGAACAAAATACCAGATATCACCAAAACTAATGACCAAAAACCTTTTAAGACTAATAAACAAATTGTTTATCGTAAAACACGTTTAAAAGATTTAAAAACGTACTAAAATTGATTAAAAAAAAAACCACTAATCCAATGATTATCAGCTCTGATACCACTTGTAGGACCGTAAAGGCACAGACCTTAGACAATGAATCAATCAAGCAATGCTAAAGCGCGGAATTCAATAGCAAATCAAAGTACGTTTAATAACATAATTCAACAAAGTAATCACAAGAATATATTTAATCAACCAAACCAGTTGTGAATACAATATAAAATGCCAGAGAAAATAACACAGCTGCTGAAATTCGTATGTCAAAAGTTAACCAAAAACTGAAACCCTAAACGTATTTATACTTGTCTAATCAGTCTGTTTAGCGATATTGTAATATCGCATATGCGATATTGCAATATCGCTTAAGCGATATTGCAATATCGCTAGTTCCAAAAACTAGACTAATTATTACAACTCGATAACCTAGACCAAGTGACAGACACTCTAAATGTACCAACAATGACCGGTGACCTGCGAGCTGAGATGGATCTCAACTCGTAGGATGAACTGCATAGTGACATCATAATTAATTTTAAATTTAGGCGAGTTATTGTGCAATCAAGTTATGCCATTATGTTCACAATACACAAATTAACATAAACCCTAAGATTCTTGTTAATATAGGTGTCATTTCAGTGATTCCTTTAAAATTTTAAAACCAAACCCTACTATTTATGAATACTTTGATTTAGAGTTAAATACACGGTGAAATTCCTTGAAATATACCTTAAAATGTTCGTAATGTAAAGATGTATAAAAGTCACAAGATTAAAATCTCTTTACTTCGAAATCAAAATCAAAATATTTGCGAGTTCAAATCTGGGTTCGCAAAGGAAATAGTGTGGGCTCGCAGGACTGTGTGTGTGTCAAGCGGGCTCGCAGGTATTTATACCTTGGAACTCAGCTCGCAGAGTTCTGCTCAACTCGCAACGCAGGTCAACTCGCAGAGTTGACCAAAAAACTTAAAATTTTTATTTTGATTTATTAAAAATTATATTTTAATTCCATAAAATAAACAAGTCTAAAATAATTATATTTTTCACTTGTTATTTTCTTGGAATAGCGCACAGATTACAAGTCTAAAATAAAAGTATTTTTCACTTGTTTTTGATACATTAAATCATGCGATAATACGAACGACAAAAACATAAACATAAAAATAAAATAAAATAAAAATACGAATAAATGCATAAAAATAAAATAAACGACAATGATTCATAATAAACATTGGTATTAACTACCCTTGTATTAATGAAACACTTAGACTAAAATAAAAATACAATAAAATAACGTAAAATAAATCCTAATCGAGGGCGTTAAGAAATTATCGACAGCGGTATTAGAAAGAAACAGCTGAACCAACTGATGAGTAAAAATTCTAAGAAGATTGTTAGTATTCATACCTCATTGTAAGTCTCTAGATCTTGGTTAGCGATAACGGATTATCTTTTAGGTATTAAGGTGCGGAATCCCTCAATACTTAAGGTTTATTGCTTATATAACTTTGCAATTAATTAACAAGCTTCGTTTTGATATTAACTAGTGTTAAACAATCAAAACCGAGCCTATTCAATAAATGCTTTTATATCTGCACAGATTTCGAGGAGAGAATATTTAAATATTTGGTGTGTGTGTAAAGAGCACGGATTTCTAGGTCACTTAATAATGAGCAGCATTAAAATATTTATATCTGGTTCAACTCGCAGGCCATGGGCCTTGCGAGTTGACTCAACTCGCAGCCCATGGGCCTGCGAGTCCAGATGGACTGCGAGCCCACATCTCAGCTCGCAGGTAGGTCCTGCGAACCGAGATAGCTGCGAGCCCAGAACTCAACTCGCAGGTAAGACCTGCGAGTCCAGTTTACAGCGAGCCCAGATCTCAACTCGCAGCTGAGAGCTGCGTGTAACATCCTCCCCATCGGCCTAGTATTTTTCGGTAAATTCATTTCCTTATTTACGTTATTTAATTGAATTAAATTATATGAAATGTTTGATTAGATAATTGTTAGGAATAATTAAATGGGAATTACGGTATTTTTAGTTTAAAATACGGATTAGCCTAACTATTAGAACTAATGCAATCGTGTGCTAGATTAATGATAATAATACATCGTAGTATACGTAAATTATATATATATAAACTCAAGACTCCAGAAATCAGCCATTTCATCTACATTCTTCATCTCAAAAACACACACAAACACCAAGAACACACACTAAACTCAAATTTGCAATTCAAGCTCAAATCTAGCCCAAAACACCTCCAAATAGTATCATTAGATTCGGAATTCATCAAAGGTTAGTCCTGCAATTCGTTTTTGTGGTTTTAAGCAAAGAATCAAAGGTTAATTAGTTTTTAGTTTTTGGGTTTTAGAAATAAAAGAATTTTGATTGGAAATTCATTTATGTGTTTTTATGTTAAATTGATGCATTTAGAGTGTTTGTTTATGTGTTTACTAAGTGTTGGAACGCTTAATTTGTGGTATAACGTTGTTATAATTCGATTTGAGAATTTTTGGTGAAAATCGCCACCAATATCGCAGGTAATATCGCGATTAATTTCGCTTGCAATATCGCTAGTGATTTGGCGATATTGTCAATGTCGCTAGGGCGATATTGGCAATATCGCTAGGGCGATATTGGCAATATCGCTAGGGCGATATTGGCAATATCGCTAGGGCGATATTGGCAATATCGCTTTTTATGTCGCAGTTTTTGTGAAAATCTTACTAAAAATTAGATTTTGATGAAATTCGCATGGTCACTCGGAATCGATCAATTAATCAAGACTATGTACCATAGCCCTGTAAGTTTTTGGCCTTTCGGGGTCGTCTTGGGCTTCAAAATGGCATTTTTCAGTTTTTAAATGACGTTCCGGGATTTTCGAGTTTCGTTCCAGATTGAACTCTTATTTCCTTAGACTTCAGGGAATTACCTGCTTGTAAGAATGTGCTATTATGATGATTTAAACTTGATAAATGTTTATTATCTAGGTACTATGCGTTGAGATATGTTATACGCTTACGAAATGAGTTACTAACTCATTATCTGTTGTATTCTCAGATCAGTCGAAGACTCAGTAATATTAGAATTCTGAGAGGTGGATAGTAGCAGACAGGTGAGTGGATCTGCAACTCATAATTTGAGTTAGTTGTAATGGTGTGATTACAACAAGTAACTTAAACCTTGATTGACTGTTTAGTCTGAGTTGTGATTGTGTATACCTACTTGTTATGCATATGTGGCCTTCGGGCATCTGTGTTATTCAGAGGTCAATTGCGATTGGACTTGGTTACTACTGTGTTCAACACAGGTTCCAGATACATGTGTTGTCGCTGGAAACTGTGTTGTTGTGTTGTAGTGTCAAGTTATCGGCCTATTCTGTATGGGCCTTTACAGATTGTGGGTAAGTGTTACTGAGGGCCACCGCGGCTGTAGGGTTCCTCAGTAACCGCCGATCCTCTTGAGTTTATGTGTTTACTGTGCTTAATGTAAACAGATTGTTATGCTGAATTGAATTGTTAGTTGTACATTCATTCACTTAGCTTTGTGCTAATTCCACCACTTCCCTTCCTGCAGGTTATGCTTGTCTTTTGTGGGTTGGGCAAGAAGATGGTTTTGAAGAATGTTTGACACGTGCTCTAACTCTGATATATTTATGAATGTTTCGTATATTAACATGTATGTGGATTTTGTATAACAATTATAAGTGTTTTGGTTCGTAAATAGTTAAATGTTATAAATTCGCGAAATTTTATGGTCTTTTCTATAAAATAATATATAATATTATTTTATCCATCGCTTCCGAGTCAAATTACTATTTTAACCCTGAGGTAATTTAAGGGGTGTTATACTGCGAGTCCAGATTGGACTGCGAGTTGAGATCTCAACTCGCAAGTCTGTTGACCTGCGAGTTGACTTCTCAATTCGCGATTCAGACTTTAACTTAAAATCGATATTTGTCTAATAACATTTAGCAAATAATAATAACAAGTTAATATCATATATTTACAAGTCTAAACCAATATATACAAGATTGATAATAAATACACTAGTCCTATTACAAGCTAGATCTATTGTCACAATAACATGTCCCAACCGACTCCCCCTTGACAATAGCTCTAGTGTCGTTATCTTCAACTTTGTCTTTGGTCTTTACTTGTAAATACTACTGCCCATATGAATCTTCATTCTAATACAAGTCTTCACCATTAATTGATAATCTCTTGCAAGATCACCCCATGCTTCAGTCGTTAGGATCCTGTTTTCGTTTAACTTCAACAGGTCCTTCTTCGACAGATTCATCAGGTGTCGATGGTCATAGACTGTCAGAATTACTCTTTCTCCTCCTTCAACTTCATCATCAGCTTCAACCATGACAGCTTCACCAGTCTCTGAGTCCACGTGCCAGTTTAGAAGATTTCCCAGAATATTCTGTGGCATTGTCTTCAGTGGTATCTGCTGTATACACTTGACAGCTGGATAAGTTTTCTTCCTTAATCTTCGGCCAGTTCTCTGACTTCGTTCCTTTAATTTGATCGTCTTTCCGACTCTTGGCTTAATCTTCTCAAACTTCATTGATCTACCCTCAGTCCGAATGATTCTCTCAACATACGTTGCGTAGGGATCATTACTGGGATTTATCAGTTCTAAGCGTGCCAAGTCTCGAATTTCAAATCGAGGAAGCGAACTGAATACTTTAAGCTTCTTATCGAAATATTGAACTCCGTCAAATCTTTTGATAGAGAAAAGTTTCAAGTCAGAATCAAAATACCAGCCGATGATCCCCTTCCTTGGAGCTTTCTTTCCAGTTATATCTACTTCAGACATCCCTACCTTTTGCTTTCTCCTTTTCAGAGGTCTAAACATGGGATTGTTTCTGAGTTTTTCTGGAAGGTCATCTTCTGATTCAGAACTGGTTGATTCATCTAGATTTTCATCTAAATCAACAACCCTTTCTCCATCTTCTTCTTGGATGACCACTTTAGTTGTAGATGGGCTTACGATGTGTTCAACAACATCAGCGTCAAGATCTACACACTCGTCTGCCCCATCATTAACAATGAAAGTCCAATCTTCAGGAGGTACAAACTCTCCTTCTTCAAGGTCAAAGTCAATGTCCTCATCTAATTCATCTGGCATGTCGCCTTCAGAATCTGATAAGTTCAACATTTCATGACCTATAGAAATACATACACAAATAGATTAATATCATAAGTTCTTTCATTGATTTCCCTGAATCAATCTAAGATTTTTCTTATTAATCCCTTTGTGTATTTAAAATATAGTATATATATACTTATTCAAATCTTTCATCGATTATGATAATCGATCTAAAATTTGAATAAGTCTTATAATATGCGAACATCATATATTATATGATCCTATAACTCTTTTATCGATCATAGTCAATCTAGAATTACAAAAGGCTTATAATATACGAACATTCATAATTATAACATTTTAAACATTCAAGTTTAAACATCTTAATTACAGAATTATATTACAAAATAATTCAAAGTTACAATGTATTAATAATTACAATCAGTCTATATTAATACAAGTGTCACCTTCTTCAGCTCGACCCTTCGCAGTATCATTTCAGCCTCTGAGGGCGTAGAACTTGATTGTAGATGAGCTGCAGAGGTGGAAGCTGTTTGTCTGAGCAGCTTGCGAGGTCGAGTAATAAGCACCTCCTCCTCTTCTTCTTCATCCTCATCTTCTTCAACCAAAACAAAATCGGGATCTTGGTCCACGGCTTTCCTCTTTAACTTCAATGCCGGATCCATAATCAATTTTGATCCTTGACGAATCATCCCTTCAGGGATACCGGAGACAAACCCTGGTGGTCCAGTCTCATCATCATCATCATCAGCATCAGACCCAGATTCAGAAGCAGAAGCAGCTTCTCCATCTCTGCCCGATGGCCCAACAGCATCAGGTGCCTCTGTGGATGGTTCTTCAAACCTTGGTGCCTCAGCAACATACTGATCCACATCTTGCATGATGGGATCATTGGCATCATCGTTCTCAGCCAGTACTTGCTGCACCACTTCAGCTGCAATGTCAACATCAACTTGTTGCTCTTGCTGATTTGCTTGAATAAGAACCTCCTTAATCAATTCTTGTGGCTCAGAAGCACCCTCGTCCACATCAACATCTAGCCAACCATGATTTGGTGGCGCCACATACGTTGGATTAATCAAAAATCCAAACAACTCTGTCAGCTGTGGTTGCATCTCGAATCTGCGAGAGGTTTGCATAAACATCGCATTATATGCCCTTAACCCAATGGTATCAACCTTCAGATCCGCTTGAGAAACCGGCAGATCAGGGATAGAGGCCCTAATAATCAGCATGCAAAATCGGGGATAGATCATAAACTGCGATCTAACTCCCCCCAAAATTTGGCGTACAATCTCCCCAAAGATGTAATCTGAAAAGCTGTATGGTTTGTTATAAACCAGTGACAGTAAAGTAGATAGGAGAGAAGAGCTCAACTCATCGTATCCTCCCTTCTTCGGTCCAAAGATAGTTACAAGGACATGCCATAAGAACCTCCACTCACCAAAAACGAGCGCCTTCAAGAACTGACGCCCTCTCTTGGGTCCAACATACCCCATACGTGTCAGTGCACCCTCAATAAAGTCCGAAGAGAACTCAGTAGGTCCATCTTCCTGCTCTACAGTGCCCAACTGTAGGATGTTCCGAAGATCGGATGCAGAAAAGGTAACTGGAAGATCATTAATCCTCGTTCGAATGACCGGAGGATTCACCGATGTATCATATACAATATTTGCCCAGAACTGGGTTAGTATATCTCGTGATAGGGCCGGTGACTCGGTGATAGCATATCGAATCCTCGATCGTGCCAGATAAGAAAGAACCCGAGTCAATCTAGATGCACCACGGGCATCTACGTCTAAATCGACCAGAACATTATGATGTCCAACGAATTGTCGAGCCATAACTGTAATATCAAAGATCACACAAATATTAGACAATTAGTTTAACAAATATTGAGAGACTTATATAATCTACGAACTACAATTGAACTATTAAGTTAAGAAACTTAATTAACAATTATAGTCGTTCATTATATATAAATTCAATAAATCTAATGTTCGAATGTTCGTTTAAAGGTAATACAGCTTATTACTCAAAGTCGTAAGCCTTATAACCTTTTAAAGTGTACAATTTTACGTGTTTTCACTTAAGTCTACACGTCTAATTGTTAACTAATTTATAACTCTTAATTAATAAAAATCTAGAGTTCGTAAATTAAATTAAATTACAAATTAAAAAGAATTTCAACTCGCAAGCAGTTCAACTCGCAGAGTCAACATAAGTCAACTCGCAGTTTAACCAAAGTCAACAAGCAAGTTCAACTCGCAGTTTAACCAAAGTCAACTCGCAAGTTCAACTCGCAGGTCAACCAAAGTCAACAAGCAAGTTCAACTCGCAGGTCAACATAAGTCAACTCGCAAGTTCAACTCGCAGGTCAACCAAAGTCAACAAGCAAGTTCAACTCGCAGAGTTCAAGTCAGCTCGCAAGAGTCAACAAAAGTCAACTCGCAAGAGTCAACTCGCAGAGTTCAACTCGCAAGTTCAACTCGCAAGTTCAACTCGCAAGTCAGACTTGCAAGTCAACTCGCAGGTTGGACTCGCAAGTCAACTCGCAAGTGGACTCGCAGGAGCGGGCTGCGAGTTGAGTCTGGATCTCAACTTGCAGTATGAACTGCACAGATGACATCATCAATAAAATTTAATTTTGGCGAGTTTTTGGTGTAATCAAGGTATGCCATTTTGTTTATAACACTTTAATTAACATAAACCCTAAGGTTTCTTGTTTAATCTAAGCATTATTTTAGTGATTTTGTAATTTTAAAACCAAAACCCTCATTCTTTATAAAATGTCGATTGTGGGTTAATTACTTGGTAAAATTAGTTGCTTTTTACCTCAATAAGTTCACAACGTAAAGATGAAAAAATATCTAGGAATTGAAAAATCCGATCCTCAACAGAATTTTGGAAATGAAGTGAATAAATCTCGGTTCGCAACTGTGTGGGTTCGCAATTGATTTTGGATTCGCAGAACTGTGTGGGGTTGTATGCGGGCTCGCAGGTATTTATACCTGTTGACTCGGCTCGCAGAACTCAACTCGCAAGCCCAGTCAACTCGCAGCACTATTCTCGGCTCGCAATTTTTGTCTAAAAATTACATTTTAATTACAAAACGTCATTTTTAAGTCCAAATTGCGTACAAGTCTAAAATCTGAGGATCTTTCACTTGTTTTTCTTATGGAATAGCGAACAAGTCTAAAATAAAATATTTTTTACGTGTGATGCAATCATGCGATAATACAAACAATAAAAACATAAGTAAAATAAAATAAAATTAAAGAAGATTTACTAAAATAAGAAAAATGCGAACAAATGCATAAAAATAAAATAAACGGCAGTGATTCATGATAAACATTGGTATCAAGTACCCTTGTATTAATGAAACACTTTGACGAAAAATAAAATACAATAAAGTAAATTAAATCCTAATCGAGGGCATTAAGAAATTTATCGACAGTGGGATCATATCAGAAGGGAACAGCTGAACCAAATGATGAGTAAAAAGTCTAAGAAGATTGTTAGTATGCACACCTTATGAAATTCACAATAAGTTACATAAGAACTCACAACTTAACCATTTATCAACTTACATTTATAAGAGTATAACTTGGTTACCTATTTCCACAAAATATAATATTCACATCAAAATGAAGTGATTTAAATATCATAGACAGTTCAGGATGATTACCGGTATTATAATCCATATAAACAAAGTCTACACTGATTTCCAAGCAAACCTTTTATTGTTTGAATGTGTATTACCTAATGTGATTCAAAAATGACATACTGAGAAATTTAGTAAAACACATAACACTGTATCTTTCACTTTGCAAGATAGAGGTCACTAAATGATGTTCTTTTCGAAACATATGACATACCCTTGAGTAAATGTGACAAATATCAAACTCGTTTTGTAGATACTAGTGGTTCTAGTTCTGTACTTAGTACAACAGAAGATCCCTTAGTATAGACAAACCAAGCTTGAAACTATTGGCAAAACTAAAGGAGTCAGGTCTGTACTTAGTACAATAGAGACACCAGTAATTTCACTAACAGCCATAATTCTTATTATTTGTCTTGACATATTTTCATAGATTCTTGATAACAGTGTATGGTCAGACTATCTTTCATCAATTAAGACTTATGTCATACGTCATATAGTAAATCACTCGAGATAACACACAGAAGATTTATAGCTTATTATATGCTCAGAAATCAAAGCAGACATTGCCTACCAGTACATCATATAATGAAGCTATCCAGATCTAAAGTTTTTCAAGTAGATTATATCGTGTGGAGAGAGGAGTATACTAAAATAAAGATAAGTGAAGGCCTGGTTTTAAAGATGTAAAGTTCATGTAACAAATTTGAATCTACTAACACATCTAACTTAAGACTTTTACCTATATTTATTAAGCCAATTCCTCTAATTTACTATCATTTCCCAGTTGATAAAGACTTAACCTTTATCGGAGGCGATTCCCCAACGGTAACAAGCAAATGAATGCCATACGCCTAACCCCCTTTTCCCTTATTATTATTATATATTTTTTAAAAATAGGCATAAACTAATAAATAAGACCAGCTAATTATTACAAAATAACTCGATGGAAGACTAATCCTCTGGATTTCTCATTCCATTTAGTTGCACCAATTTCTCGAATCGAGCTCTGTCGAACGCTTTGGTGTATAAGTCTGCTAAATTATCCACAGATGGAACCTTAGCTAACTTTATCAGGTTTTTCTCAGCACAGTCTCTAATAAAGTGATGTCGAATATCAATATGTTTAGTTTTGCTGTGCTTGACCGGATTATTGGTTATTGAGATCGTTGATTCATTATCAATCATCATAGGAGTATTTGTCATACTCAACCCATAATTAAGCAATTGTTGTTGTATCCACAGAACTTGGGAACAACAGCTGCCAGCTGCAACATACTCAGCTTCACATGTAGAAATGGCTACTGAGGTTTGCTTCTTGCATTGCCAAGAGACCAGTCTACCTCCTAGGAATTGACATCCACCGGTTCTAGACTTTCTATTCTGATTGCATCCTCCGTAATCAGAATCAGTGTAAGCCACAAAATCTAAGTCTCCATCAATCGGATACCAAAGTCCCAGCTTCGGTTTCCCTTTGAGGTAACGAAGAATTCGTTTTACAGCTTGCATGTGAGATTCTTTAGGAGTAGCTTGATATCTTGCGCAGACACATACTGCAAACATTATATCAGGCCTTGATGCTGTAAGATACATTAGTGATCCAATCATGGCCCTGTAAAGAGTAGGATCCACGTCTCTATCACTCGATGTATCTGGACCAATACCATGGGCTTCCGGAATAGGAGTATGAAAAATCCTTGATTCTTCCATCTTGAATCGTTCTAGAAGCTCATTAGTATACTTAGTCTGATGAATGAAATATCCATCTTTCTTTTGATCGACTTGCAATCCTAAGAAAAATGTCAATTCACCCATTGCTGACATCTCAAACTTGTGCTTCATAACCTTTTCAAATTCACTACACATCCTTTCGTCAGATGACCCAAAGATGATATCGTCAACATATACTTGAAAAAGTAGAAAGTCTCTTCTTTTCCATTTCACAAAGAGTGTACTGTCAATTCTTCCTCTTGTGAATCCATTCTCAAGAAGATAAGTGGACAGTGTCTCATACCACGCTCTCGGAGCTTGATGTAATCCATATAGAGCCTTATCGAGACGATATACTCTATCTGGATACTTTGGATCAGTAAATCCCGGTGGTTGAGAAACATACACCGTTTCTTTGACTTTGCCATACAAGAAGGCACTTTTAACATCCAGCTGAAATACTTTTATTTTCTTTGAGGCTGCAAATGCTAAGAATAACCTAATTGCTTCAAGTCTAGCCACAGGCGCAAACACTTCATTGTAATCAATTCCCTCCTGTTGATTAAAACCTTGGACAACTAGACGAGCTTTATTGCGAATCACGATTCCTCGATCGTCTTTCTTGCACTTAAATACCCATCTAGTTCCAATTGGATATTCTCCAACAGGTAAGTCAACCAACTCCCAAACTTGCAGTTTTGTGAACTGAGACAGTTCTTCCTGCATTGCCTCGACCCACGAATTTTCCTTCAAAGCTATCTGAACATTTTTAGGTTCAATTTGTGAGATAAAGCATGAATATAGACATAGATTAGAAATCCCTATCTCGTTCATTTCAGCATACAAGCTTGAATGAGTAGATGTACTAGCTTTAGATTGATTTCGAGTCAGAACAGGAGAATTTGGATCACCGATGATATTATCAATTGGATGAATCCTATTAATTCTTGTTGAAGTAACAGGTTCAACTGGAATATCATCCTGTAAGTTGGCACCAATTTCCTCCAAAGGTGGTATACCTTCATTAGTAGTTGATATCCTTAATTGTCTTAGAGGAGTAAGAACATCATCCATAATCCTTTGAGAAGCAATTTCAGGATCTTCACTCTCTAGAGGTATATCATCTTGAGGTAGTTGTGACTCGATAGGGGGGACAACATCAGTATCGACAATATTCCTAGCATCAGACGTTTGAGCACTCGATGTTGGAGAAGGAGTGAGATCCTCATCTCCCGACAATAAATGCTCAGGAATGTCTGAGTTACTGACATAGTCACTGATAGGGACTTTAAATGACTTGAAAAGATCTGAATAGTCAAACTGCCAATCCAATCCCTTATGTGAGTCATGTGTATAGCTCGTAACTTCGATGTTATAAACTATTTCAACACGTCCCGAATTTTTATTGAAGGCCCTTTTGTTTGGTGAGTTAGGCATGTAACCTAGGAAGTATCCTTCGTCAGCCTTCTCACCAAATTTAGGTTGATGACTTGTTTTCAACAACGTACATGAAACTCCAAAGGGTTCAAACCCTTTTAAGTTCGGTTTCTTCTTGTTCAAAAGCTCATAACATGTCTTGTTTTGCTTTTTAACCGTAAGAACCCGATTGAGAACATGACATGCTGTATTCACTGCTTCTGCCCAAAATATGACTGGAAGCCTTGAATCTGCAAGCATTGTTCTCGCTGCCTCAATTAGAGTTCTATTCTTCCTTTCAGCAACACCATTTTGTTGAGGTTCATATGGTGCACTGAATTGATGTTGAATGCCTTTGCTTAAGCAATATACATTCAATGTAGAATTCTTGAACTCGGTCCCATTGTCACTACGAATTCTCTTAACTCTTTTTCTATAGATGTTCTCTATTAGATCTAGAAACTCCATAAGAATGCCCGGAGTTTCATCCTTAGATCCCAAAAAGAATACCCAAGAGAATCTAGAGAAATCGTCTGTGACAACCAGACAGTACCATTTGCCACCTATGCTTCTCTTGCTTATTGGGCCAAAGAGATCCATATGTAGCAACTCAAAAGGCGAGGAAATAGAGTTCACATTTTTAGACTTGTGTGGTTTCTTATGCTGTTTTCCTTTCAAGCAGGATATACACTTGTCTTCAAATGCAAAACTCTTCGGTGGTACACCCAGAACTAACTCATGTTTGGTTATATAGTTCATTTTTCGAAAGTTTAAGTGTGCCATTTTCCTATGCCATAGGAGAGAGTCTGATTCTGAAGCCTTGGATAACAGACAGGTAGACACCATTGAAGTAATAGGAGCATTCATGTTGATAGCATAAATGTCCTTCTTCCTTGGAGCTTTCATCAGTATCCATTTTTCGGGAATGATAAAACCCGGCTTCAGGATCAAGGCCTCTTTCTTAGTGAAGAGAACAGGATGACCTTTATCACAGACTTGGGAAACACTCACTAGGTTGTGCGTTAGTTCTTCAACATAATTCACATCCTCTAGAGTCAAAGTTCCATTAGAAACTGTTCCTTTCCCAGTAATTACTCCTCCTTTATCACCGGCGAAGTGCACTCCTTGTCTCAGTCCACCACTGAAGTCTGTCAGTAGACTTCTGGTTCCTGTCATGTGCCTAGAGCATCCACTGTCAACATACCACCAATTATCATTGTTCCCAGTCTGCTCCTGCACATACAAGTTATAAACAATCAGTTATCAAGAGGGACCCAAGCCATTACGGTTTTGGTTTGTCCCTTATCATCGACAAACTGTAGCTCTTTAAAGTAACGATCCTTCCCATTAGGAGCTTTGGTCACTTTTGAAGGAGCATCAGCTTGCTGATGATTAGTGGTCCTGGGTCTATGAGTTGACTGACTTCCAACTCTCCCCGATACATAACCCTGGAATTTCTGCCCTTGGTTACGATTATTATAGGACCCTTGGTTAACTCCTTGTGAACGAGATGTAGATCCAATCTCAAAGTGACTTTGGTTCCTTCTCGGAGTCATAAACCTCGACGGCACTTGATCCTTAGCAAAGTTTTCATGCCGTTTAGGTTTTGGTGGCGAGACACTGTGAGACGCATCTCTTTTCAGAGCAGTCACAGGTTTAATACCAATACCAGGTCTGGTACCTAACCTGTCTGTGCTAGAGATATTTTTAGACTTATCACTGGCCTCGCGCTTAGGAGCAGCTTCATTCTTCTTATTGGGACAACAAGAAGAGACATGTCCTCGTTGATGACATTTGAAGCATGACATCTGCTTTCGTGACTTAGCAGTCTTAGCAGACTCCTTCTTTATCTGATCAAAAGACACTGAAGGTAACTCCTTATGTTTCTTAATGACTTCATTATTTCCATCAGTACTTCCAATCATCCCACTTGATACGAATTGTACTTTAGTGAGAGATTTGACTGTACTCTTGGTTAATGATGAATCATTGATAGTCTCTTTTTGGATCTCAGATGCAATAGACTGTTGATTTTCCAAATCCTCAGTCTCAGGATTAACATCTGTCATTTCTAAGTCAACAGAAGTGGAAGCAGTGTAATTGGCATTAAAGGGCGGAGGAACATCTGAGTATCCTAGGCCAGTAACATCCTTTACACTACGTTGAGAGCCAATGATTCTATCTAAGGTCAAAGAAGAAGTTCTATAACCTTCAAATTTTCTATTCAGCTCTACCAGTTTCATATTTGACTCTGATAACTCCTTATCCCTAATAGCTATATTTCTATTAAGCTCATTAAGGTTTAGATATAACCCGTCTATTTTAATACATTGTTCATTTATAATGTCAGTCAGACTGGTCTTATCTAGAGCATCACTCTTAATCTTCTCGTTCAGTGCTAATTTATCTTCACCTAACCGACGAACATCAGATTTAGCTAAGTCTAATTCTGAGGTCAAGGTTTTGTTAGATTCTGCAAAGACACTAACCTGTGTTTGAAGATCAGTAACTAAATAGCATACATCAGTGAGAGTAAGGAGATCTAGACATACCTTTTTCTTTTCGGATTGAATATCAGCCATATATGCCACAAAATCATTGGGACTCATTTCTTCTGTCGAGTTGATGTAGAGAACATCTTCCTCAATCCCCTTAACTTCTGTGTGTGGCACATTAGCTTGAAGTTCTTCAGTAGTCGGCATGTAGGAAGTGGATTCAATTTGTTTCTCTTGATCGTCAATCTCAGCCATGAGAGCTTGCTCTGATGGTGTAGACCAATCATAAGATCCGTCTATTTGTTGAACCACTAAGACTTTGGAAGTTAGATTACTTCCCGAATCTTGTTTTGAAGTTCCAGCATCAACCTTTGGTCTTTGGCATTCCCTGGCAAAGTGTCCGTAACCTTGACAATTATAACACTTGACCTTGGACTTGTCAAAACCTGGTCGATTTCCAACCACTCTCTTACCCGTACGCTTTAGGAAATTCTTTACTCTCCTTGACACCATAGCCAGTTGCCACTAGAGGTCCATTTCCTCTAAGTCATCAGGGTCAACCTGATCATAATCTTCATCAAATTGTGCTGGATCGTTTATCTTCCCTTGAATATAGTTTTCATAGGAAGCAACGAACGATGCCAACACAGAAAGTTGTTGTTCGGCTGATTTCACACTCATTGGCATCTTATGATGCCCTTGAGTGGATTTATCTGAGGTGGTGTTCCTGTTTCGTTTATCACCGCTATCCGAAGCAATGAAACAGAGATCTTCAGTCAATTTTTCTCCAATCTCATCAATTTCACCCGCAAACAAAGCCGTGGTCAAATTGGATGAGGAATTAGAGATACTAGTCTTTCCATGGTACAGACCAGGATTCTGTAGATGATCAGAATCCGTATCTCTCGTTTTCTTAGAGAAATCATAACCCCTTAGTTTATCAATCGCTTTCTCTAGGGTCATGGTTGCATATCTTTCATCATTATCTTTCAGCATGATACCGTACATCTCCCATTTACAAGGTAAACCCTCAATAAACTTGTCGGTTTTCTCCTTGTCATTATAGAAGATAGCATGGTCGTCAAGCTCACTTAATAGATGATAGAAACGGGTGGTGTAAGCCTCAAGATCTTCTTCTCTAAAAGCCTTAAATACCATAAACTGCTTTTTTAGAAGATTACATTTACCAGCTTTCACCTGAGGGCTCCCCTCACATCTCTTTTCTAGAGCGTCCCACAGCTCTTTAGTTGTGTGAAAAGACTTCAACTGATGGTTGATCTCCTTAGGAAGGCTCATCTTAATTGAAGAATGTGTTTTATTATCGATGGTGAATTCTTTCTTCTGATGGTCATTCATTCGATCATAAGTCACAATCACTGTTGCGTTCCCTACCTCAGCTGTAGGTGCAACATATCCGTTTTTAATACACAACCAAATAGTGATGTCGTGGAATCTACAGTAACTTTCAAATCTGTCTTTCCACCCATAATAGTCCTCAAGTCTAAGTAGCTTCGGTGGAACATTAGATTTTCCAACCTCGTGTTCCATCTCGATCATTCGGCTTAAATCAGACATTTTAAAGTGAAAAATTAAGTTATATTGCGAATTCAATAATCTCAACTCGCAACTAAACTCAGTTCGCAGGAAATGTCAACTCGCAGAAAATCTCAGCTCTCAGAAACTCAGTTCGCAAGGAACTCGGGGTTCGCAGCTGATTCTCAACTCGCAGAAAACTCAGTTCGCAAAGAACTCGGTTCGCAGAAATCTCAACTCGCAGAGAATCTCAGCTCGCAAAAACTCAACTCGGTTCGCAGCTGATTCTCAACTCGCAAAGGAACTCAGTTCGCAGGGGAACTCGGTTCGCAGAAACTCAACTCGCAGAAACCCTAATCTCAACTCGCAGATAACAGTAACCCTAATCTCAACTCGCAAAACGGCGCCTCGAAATCTGGGAACTGAACTTTTTGGTATTTTTACGAATAAATCCGTAGATTTCGTTCGAAAAACGACCCTAAAGATGTTATATAACCAAAAACCTTGTAACCACAACGTTTCTAAGCCCGAAAGCTCTGATACCAATTGTAAGTCTCTAGATCTTGGTTAGCGATAACGGATTATCTTTCAGGTATTAAGGTGCGGAATCCCTCAATACTTAAGGTTTATTGCTTATATAACTTTGCAATTAATTAACAAGCTTCGTTTTGATATTAACTAGTGTTAAACAATCAAAACCGAGCCTATTCAATAAATGCTTTTATATCTGCACAGATTTCGAGGAGAGAATATTTAAATATTTGGTGTGTGTGTAAAGAGCACGGATTTCTAGGTCACTTAATAATGAGCAGCATTAAAATATTTATATCTGGTTCAACTCGCAGCCCATGGGCCTGCGAGCCCACATCTCAGCTCGCAGGTAGGTCCTACGAACCGAGATAGCTGCGAGCCCAGAACTCAACTCGCAGGTAAGACCTGCGAGTCCAGTTTACAGCGAGCCCAGATCTCAACTCGCAGCTGAGAGCTGCGAGTCCAGATTGGACTGCGAGTTGAGATCTCAACTCGCAAGTCTGTTGACCTGCGAGTTGACTTCTCAATTCGCGATTCAGACTTTAACTTAAAATCGATATTTGTCTAATAACATTTAACAAATAATAATAACAAGTTAATATCATATATTTACAAGTCTAAACCAATATATACAAGATTGATAATAAATACACTAGTCCTATTACAAGCTAGATCTATTGTCACAATAACATGTCCCAACACTCATGAAATTCTCAATAAGTTACACAAAATCTCACAACTTAACCATTTTTCAACTTACATTTATAAAAGTATAACTTGGTTACCTATGTCCACAGAATATAACATTCACATCAAAATGAAATGATTTAAATGTCACAGACAATTCAAGATGATTACCGGTATTATAATCCATATAAACAAAGTCTACACTGATTTCCAAGCAAACCTTTTATTGTTTGTATGAGTATTACCTAATATGATTCAAAATATGACATACTGAGAAATTTAGTAGAACACATAACACTTTATCTTTCACATTCAAGGTAGAAGTCACTAAATGATGTTCTTTTCGAAGCATATGACATACCCGTGAGTGAATTTAAAATGTGACAAACATCAAACCCGTTTTGTAGATACTAGTGGTTCTAGATCTGTACTTAGTACAACATAAGATCCCTTAGTATAGACAAAACAAACTTGAAACCATTGGCAAAACTAAAGGAGTCAGGTCTTTACTTAGTACAATAAAAACACCAGTAGTTTTACTAATAGCCATAATTCTTATTATTTGTCTTGACATATTTTCATAGATTTCTTGATAACATTGTATGGTCAGACTGTCCTTCATCAATTAAGACTTATGTCATACATCATATAGCAAATCACACGAGATAACACACAGAAGATTTATAGCTTATTATATGCTCAGAAATCAAAACAGAATTTGCCTACCAGTACATCATATAATGAAGTTGTCTAGATCTAAAGTTTTCAAGCAAATTATAACGTGTGGAGAGAGGTGTATACTAAAATAAAGATAAGTAAAAGCCTGGTTTTAAAGGTGTAAAGTTCATGTAGCTAATTTGAATCTACTAGCACATCTAACTTAAGACTTTTACCTACAATTATTAAGCCGGTTCATCTAATTTACTATCATTTCCCAGTTGATAAAGACTTAACCTTTATTGGAGGTGATTCCCCTTAGGTAACAAGCAAATAAATGCCATACGCCTAACCCCCTTTTCCCTTTTTTTTTTTGTTTTAAATAAACATAAACAACTAATAAATATAAACGACTAATTATTACAAAATAACTCTATGGAAGACTAATCCTCTAGATTTCTCATTCCATTTAGTTGCACCAATTTCTCGAATCGAGCTCTGTCGAACGCTTTGGTGTATAAGTCTGCTAAATTATCCACAGATGGAACCTTAGCTAACTTTATCAAATTCTTCTCAGCACAGTCTCTAATGAAGTGATGTCGAATATCAATATGCTTAGTTTTACTGTGCTTGACTGGATTATTGGTTATAGAGATCGTTGATTCATTATCAATCATCATAGGAGTATTTGTTATACTCAACCCATAATCAAGCAGTTGCTGTTGTATCCACAGAACTTGAGAACAACAGCTGCCAGCTGCAACATACTCAACTTCACATGTAGAAATGGCGACTGAGGTTTGCTTCTTGCACTGCCAAGAGACTAGTCTACCTCCTAGGAATTGACATCCACCGGTTGTAGACTTTCTATTCTGATTGCATCCTCCGTAATCAAAATCAGTGTAAGCCACAAAATCTAAGTCTCCATCAGTCGGATACCAAAGTCCCAGCTTTAGTTTCTCTTTGAGGTAACGAAGAATTCGTTTTACAGCTTGCATGTGAGATTCTTTAGGAGTAGCTTGATATCTTGCGCAGACACATACTGCAAACATTATATCAGGCCTTGATGCTGTAAGATACATTAGTGATCCAATCATGGCCCTGTAAAGAGTAGGATCCACGTCTCTATCACTCGATGTATCTGGACCAATACCATGGGCTTCCGGAATAGGAGTATGAAAAATTCTTGATTGTTCCATCTTAAATCGTTCTAGAAGCTCATTAGTATACTTAGTCTGATGAATGAAATATCCATCTTTCTTTTGATCGACTTGCAATCCTAAGAAAAATGTCAATTCACCCATTGCTGACATCTCAAACTTGTTCTTCATAACTTTTTCAAATTCACTACACATCTTTTCGTCAGATGACCCAAAGATGATATCGTCAACATATACTTGAACAAGTAGAAAGTCTCTCCTTTTCCATTTCACAAAGAGTGTACTGTCAATTCTTCCTCTTATAAATCCATTCCCAAGAAGATAAGTAGACAGTGTTTCATACCACGCTCTCGGAGCTTGATGTAATCCATATAGAGCCTTATCAAGACGATATACTCTATCTGGATACTTTGGATCAGTAAATCCCGATGGTTGAGAAACATACACCGTTTCTTTGACTTTGCCATACAAGAAGGGACTCTTAACATCCAGCTGAAATACTTTCATTTTCTTTGAGGCTGCAAATGCTAAGAATAGCCTAATTACTTCAAGCCTAGCCACAGGTGCAAACACTTCATTGTAATCAATCCCCTCTTGTTGATTGAAACCTTGGACAACTAGACGAGCTTTATTGCGAATCACGATTCCCCGATCATCTTTCTTGCACTTAAATACCCACCTAGTTCCAATTGGATATTCTCCAACAGGTAGGTCTACCAACTCCCATACTTGTAATTTTGAGAACTGAGACAGTTCTTCCTGCATTGCCTCTACCCACGAATTATCCTTCAATGCTATCTGAACATTCTTAGGTTCAATTTGTGAGATAAAGCATGAATATAGACATAGATTTGAAATCCCTGTCTCGTTCATTTCAGCATACAAGCTTGAATGAGTGGATGTACTAGCTTTAGATTGATTCCGAGTCAGAACAGAAGAATTAGGATCACCAATGATGTTATCAATTTGATGCTTCCTATTTATTCTTGTTGACGTAACAGGTTCAACTGGAATATCATCCTGTAAGTTAGTACTAATTTCCTCCAAAGGTGGTATACCATCATTAGTAGTTGATATCCTTAATTGTCTCAGGGGAGTGAGGACATCATCCACAATCCTTTGAGAAGCAATTTCAGGATCTTCACGCTCTTGAGGTATATCATCTTGAGGTTGTTGTGACTCGATAGGAGGGACCACATCAGTATCGACAATAGTCCTAGCATCAGACGTTTGAGCACTCGATGTTTGAGAAGGAGTGGGATCCTCATCTCCCGACAATAAATGCTCAGGAATATCTGAGTTACTGACATAGTCACTGATAGGGACTTTAAATGACTTGAAAAGGTCTGAATAATCAAATTGCCAATCCAATCCCTTATGGGAGTCATGTGTATAGCTCGTAACTTCAATGTTATAAACTATTTCAACACGTCCCGAAGTTTTATTGAAGACCCGTTTGTTTGGTGAGTTAGGCACGTAACCTAGGAAGTATCCTTCGTTAGCCTTCTCACCATATTTAGGTTGGTGACTTGTCTTCAACAATGTACATGAAACTCCAAAGGGTTCAAACCCTTTTAAGTTCGGTTTCTTTTTGTTCAAAAGCTCATAACATGTCTTGTTCTGCTTTTTAACCGTAAGAACCCGATTGAGAACATGACATTCTGTATTCACTGCTTCTGCCCAAAATATGACCGGAAGCCTTGAATCTGCAAGCATTGTTCTCGCTGCTTCAATTAGAGTTCTATTTTTCCTTTCAGCAACACCATTTTGTTGAGGTTCATATGGTGCACTGAATTGATGTTGAATGCCTTTGCTTAAGCAATATACATTCAATGTAGAATTCTTGAACTCGGTCCCATTATCACTACGAATTCTCTTAACTCTTTTTCTTTAGATGTTCTCTATTAGATCTAGAAACTCCATAAGAAAGCTTGGAGTTTCATCCTTAGATCCCAAAAAGAATACCCAAGAGAATCTAGAGAAATCGTCTGTGACAACCAGACAGTACCATTTGCCACCTATGCTTCTCTTGCTTATTGGGCCAAAGAGATCCATATGTAGCAACTCAAAAGGCGAGGAAATAGAGTTCACATTTTTAGACTTGTGTGGTTTCTTATGTTGTTTTCCTTTCAAGCAGGATATACACTTGTCTTCAAATGCAAAGCTCTTTGGTGGTACACCCAGAACTAACTCATGTTTTGTTATGTAGTTCATTTTACGAAAATTCAGGTGTGCCATTTTCCTATGCCATAGGAGAGAGTCTGATTCTGAAGCCTTGGATAACAGACAAGTAGACACCATTGAAGTAATAGGAGCATTCATGTTGATAGCATAAATGTCCTTCTTCCTTGGAGCTTTCATCAGTATCCATTTTTCGGGAATGATAAAACCCGGCTTCAAGATCAAGGCCTCTTTCTCAGTGAAGAGAACAGGATGACCTTTATCACAAACTTGAGAAACACTCACTAGCTTGTGCGTTAGTTCTACAACATAATTCACATCCTCTAGAGTCAAAGTTCCATTCGATACTTTTCCTTTCCCAGTAATTACTCCTCCTTTATCACCAGCGAAGTGCACTCCTTGTCTCAGTCCACCTCTGAAGTTTGTCAGTAGACTTCTGGTTCCTGTCATGTGCCTAGAGCATCCACTGTCAACATACCACCAATTATCATTGTTCCCGGTCTGCTCCTGCTTCGTTTTTCACCGCCATCCGAAGCTATGAAGCACATATCCTCGGTTAACATTTCTCCGAGTTCATCAATTTCACCAGCAAACAATGCAGTGGTCAAATTGGATGAAGGATTAGAGATACTAGTCTTTCCATGGTATAGACCAGGATTCTGTAGATGATCAGAATCTGTATCTCTCGTCTTTTTAGAGAAATCATAACCCCTTAGCTTATCAATTGCCTGCTCTAGGGTCACGGTGGCGTATCTCTCATCATTATCCTTAAGCATGATACCATACATTTCCCACTTACAAGGCAAACCCTCAATGAATTTGTCGGTTTTCTCCTTGTCATTGTAGAAAATTTCGTGGTCGTCAAGTTCACTTAATAAATGATAAAACCGGGTAGTGTAGGCTTCAAGGTCCTCTTCTCTAAAAGCTTTAAATACCATAAACCGCTTTTTCAGAAGATTACAATTGCCTGCCTTCACCTGAGGGCTTCCCTCACACCTTTTCTCTAGAGCATTCCAGAGCTCTTTAGCTGTGTGAAAGGACTTCAATTGGTGATTGATTTCTTTGGGAAGGCTCATTTTTATCGATGAATGTGCCTTATTATCAATAGTTAATTCTTTCTTCTGATTGTCATTCATCCTGTCGTAAGGCACAATCACAGTTGCATTCCCTTCCTCAGCTGTAGGTGCAACATATCCGTTCTTAATACACAGCCAAATGGTGATGTCGTGGAATCTACAGTAACTTTCGAATATGTCTTTCCACCCATAATAGTCCTCGAGTCAGAGCAATTTTGGTGGAACATTAGATTTTCCAACCTCGTGTTCCATCTCAATCATTCTACTCAAGTCAGACATCTTGGTAAGTCTCAAAAGTTGTCAAATCACAAAATTTTGTAAGTTCAATTCGCAGGTGAATCTCAACTCGCAATGGATTTCAGCTCGCAAAGAATTTCAACTCGCAAGGGACTTTCAACTCGCAGCTGAACCTCAACTCGCAACTGATCTCAACTCGCAAGGGACTTTCAACTCACAGCTGAATCTCAACTCGCAGCTGATCTCAACTCGCAAGGGACTTTCAACTCGCAGCTGAATCTCAACTCGCAGCTGATCTCAACTCGCAAGTAACAGCTGAAACCCTAATCTCAACTCGCAAAACGGCGCCTCGAAATCTGAGAACTGAACTTTTTGGTATTTTTACGAATAAATCAGTAGATTTCGTTCGTAAAACAACCCCAAAGTTGTTATATAACCACAAACCTTGTAACCACAATGTTTCTAAGTCCGAAAGCTCTGATACCAATTGTAAGGTCTCTAGATCTTGGTTAGCGATAACGAATTATCTTTTAGGTATTAAGGGGCGGAATCCCTCAATACTTAAGTTTTTAGGCTTATATAACTAATCTATCAATTAACAAGCTTCCCTTTGATATTAACTAGTGTTAAACAATCAAAACCAAGCCTATTCAATGACAGCTTTTATATCAGCACGAATTTCGAGGAGAATAATTAAATATTTGGTGTGTGTAATTATTGCACGAATTTCTAGACCACACTAAATTTTGAGCAGCATTAAATTATTTATATTTGGTTCAACTCACAGGCCATGGGCTTTGCGAGTTGACTCAACTCGCAGCCCATGGGCCTGCGAGTCCAGATGGACTGCGAGCCCAAATCTCAGCTCGCAAGCAAAGCTGTGAGTCCAAACTCTACGAGCCCAGATGGCTGCAAGGTGAGATCTCAACTCGCAGGTCAAACCTGCGAGTTGACTTCTCAATTCGCGAATTTGACTTTAACTTAAAAACGATAATTGCCTAATAACATTTTAACAATTAATAATAATAAGTTAATATCATACATTTAAGAGTCAAAACCAATTTTAGAAGTTTGACAATAAATACACTAGTCCTATTACAAGCTAGATCTGTTGTCACAATAACATGTCCCAACATTTCTAAGCCCGAAAGCTCTGATACCAATTGTAAGGTCGCTAGATCTTGGTTCGATAACGGATTATCTTTAAGGTATTGAGGTGCGGAATCCCTCAATACTTAAGGTCTTAGGCTTATATAACTAATCTATCAATTAACAAGCTTCGTTTTGATATTAACTAGTGTTAAACAATCAAAACCGAGCCTATTTAATAATAGCTTTTATATCAGCACGAAATACGAGGAGAATGTTATAATATTTGATGTGTGTAATAATGGCACGGATCTCTAGGAATCTAGCAAACATTTGAGCAGCATTTAAATATATATATCTGGTTCAACTCGCAGGCCATGGGCTTTGCGAGTTGACTCAACTCGCAGCCCATGGGCCTGCGAGTCCAGATGGCTGCGAGCCCAGATGGCTGCGAGCCCAGATCTCAATTCGCAAGGCTGCGAATCTAGATCTTCTGCGAGGTGAGATCTCAACTCGCAGGTCAAACCTGCGAGTTAACTTCTCATTTCTCGATTTTGACTTTAACTTGAAATCGATACTTGTCTAATAACATTTAACAAATAATAATAACAAATTAATATCATATATTTACGAGTCTAAACCAATTATACAAATTTGATAATAAATACACTAGTCCTATTACAAGCTAGATCTGTTGTCACAATAACATGTCCCAACAATCTAGGATGATGCTGCACTTTGAATCCATTGATCCATTGATGCCAAGCACTGTCTTAGAAGGCCCATTTGTACCCACTACTTCTATTGATGTTCCCGCTTCTGGAAATACTCCTTCTATATCTAGGGAGGTAGTTAAAGCATCAAATCGGTGGTCCGATGAAGAAAAAAGAAGAATAGGCTTAGATGCTAAAGCTAGAACTCAAATAGTTATTTCACTTTTAAATTTTGTATACAACTTTGTATGCAGATTACGTTCTGCCCATAAAATGTGGGATGCTTTAGATATAGCATATGAAGGTAAGGAAGAGGTCCAACAAAACAATATCATTGCATTAAAAAGGAAATATGAATGGTTTTTTTGTTATAAAGGAGAAACTCTAGTAGACATGTAAACTAGGTTCACCTCCTTATTAAATGACCTGGCAGCTATAGGAGTTCATATTGATGTGTTTGAAGTAACCAACAAGTTTGTTGATTCTTTAGCACCATCACGGGAATCTGTTGCTACATCTCTTAAAGTTACCCACAGCCTCTAGAATTTTGATATGGCCTCACTTTACGGTGCTCTCATGAATCATGAAAAACCCAAGGCTATGCATGACAAGAATGTTAAACAAAACTGGAAGCATCCTGAGTATTCTAATGATGCCTGTTTTTGCTGAACCAAAAAGGAAAAACTCAAAAGCTATGGTTGTTTATAAACCAAGAATTAGCAAAGAAGAAGCAGAAGCAAGTGATGAAGAACCAAGTGAATATGAAGATTATTCTAGTGAAAGCTATGATGAAGATGATGTGGAAAGCTTTGCAAATGGAATGGCTATGCTGGCCCAGAAGTTCAGAAAGTTCAACAGAAGGAAAGGCAAGTCAAGTTTCAGATTCAACAAAAGAGCCAACACAAGCAATACTAGGAAGACAAGAATGTTTGCCAAAGCTGAATGTTACAATTGTGGACAGGTTGAACACTATGCAGCTGATTGTGAATCAAATAACCATTCACTTAAGCAGATACTTATTCAAAAGCTACCAAGTATAAGGCTAAGTACAAGGCAATGAATGATGAAATGAAAGCTGATTCCAAAGAAAAGAAGAAACCTGAAGTAAAGAGTTTGATTGTTGAATCCCATGATTGGGATGACTACAATTCATCATCATCATCTTCATCAAGTGAGAGTGATGATGGCTGTAGCAAAAATAGCAAACATGGAAAATGTTTAATGGCCAAAGATGATATTGTAGAGGACAAGAAGGATAGTACATTTCTGGATGATATGAGAGAAGCAGATACCAAAATGTAATCTCATGATTGGAAAGCTACAATACTATATAAGGTAGAAAACTTCAGATCATATACTGATGATGAAAAAGTAAAAATGTTTGACTATCTTAGAATTGATCTTAGCATGACTTGCAAAAGGGAAAATGAATTAAAGATAACAACTGAGAATTTAAAATCTCAAATAAATTTTATGGAAAATGAAAACAAGTGTCTTAAAAATGATAAACTTGAATTTGATTAAAAAGTTTATGCTTCCCAAGTATACTTGTAGGTCACCTAAATCTTCGATCTAATACAATCAATCACCTAGAAATGTGCGGAATCCATAACTAAGTATATTATACGTGAAACAAATGAATTTAATCAACACACAATGTATATAAACTGATTTCTATTGATGATGAACAGAGTTGAATGATTACAGAGTAATTCGCATAAACTCACACATTGACATCCAGACCTAATGGATTCTCTTGTTACAATAACAAGCGCAACTGTTCTATTTATAGTTTTAAAGCATTCTGCGACAGTCTATATATGCGACACTATTCTAGTGTCGCATTATGCGACAATTGTATAGTGTTGCAGTATGTGGGTGTCGCAGTGTGCGACACTTGAATAGTGTATGTCGCAGTGTGCGAAACTTGCATAGTGTCGTATAACCTAACTAAAAGAGTGTAAGTCTTCAAGATCTTCTACCAAGATGCCTAGCATACATTGACTTGCATCAACAAACTCCCCCTTGTCAACAGCTTGGTTGATATGATTTGTTTTTCAGTTCCAGCTACTAGGGAGATGGCTTCCCGCATATATACCTTTTTCAACGCACAAATGCACCTTCTGAAATTTAATCGCTTCAATCTTTTCTTCAATGTTGTACATGATTGGATTACTTTTGAGCCTTTGCAAATCTTGTTTAGAAAAATTTATCACACTGATCCGATCGTAGACATAAAGTTTCTCAGTCTTTTTGAATATATCCTGTTGTTTTTCTGTCTCCCCCTCAACAAAACACTTTATAACTGCCTCTTCGATTGTTCCGCAGTAGAACCACCATTTTAAGTTTTTTGTAAAGTCTGATGGTAGCTTTTCAAGCAGAATCTTCTTAAGAGATTTAATCAGAGGATATAAAATCTTCACCCACGGTTTACCTGTTACAGGAATTATCTTGTTCTTATATGTCTTTCTCTTTCCTAATCTTCATCAGATTAAATCCATTTCGAATTTCTTGCCTCGCAATATTTTCGATAAATCTACCCCAATCCGATCCTGAATGATTAATAATATCCATTTGTGACAATCTATTGACTTCACATTTAGGACTGGTACTAAATTCTTTGAAATTCTTTCGAAAGTATTGAAGTCCGCCTACTACAATCAAATCATTGTCACTATCATATTCCAAGCTAATGATTAAACCTTTACAAGTATCCCTAATCTTGTAAAACTTCTTTTTGATCACGGGAAGTTGTTCAGGTTGTTTAAACCATTCTGGATGTCGCTGTTTATTTGAACTTTCAGGTACTTCAGCTTGTTGAACAGTTTTATTTGCAGATTCAGTTTCTTCTTCAACAGCTCCCTTATTAGATTCAAGTAAATCCTCAATAGTTACATTTTCATTTTCAGAATCTTCTATTTCAATCTCAGCTGTCTTGAACCCATGATCATCAACAATTACCTCATCCTCATCACTCTTCACATCTTCTATTGCAACATTCTCATTATCACTTTTATCCTCATCTGCGAAATCCATGTATTCTTGAAATAGAAGTTCTTCATCGAATTCAAGATCTTCAACCTCCATCTCTAACGTTTTCATCATTGGGATCAAATCTTCTTCTTCTACTTCCTCGGCTAAAGAAAAAGATACAGGTTATACTTCAATGACTTCTTTATCTATCAATCTTTCTTCACCAGAACCTTCATATACAACCATTGCTAATGCGATTCACAGAATCTGTTTACTCAAGCTCATTTGTCTCTGTATGTTGAGGCACAAAATCATGTTGTTCAATATTCTGCAAATTATTTGGTGGTGATCTATCATCATTATCATCATTATTATCATTACCACCATCTGGATTCTCATTCTCATCGTCATTATCAGCATTATCATTATCATTATTATCATTAGCATTTGCATAATCCTCCCCCTGAACAACTGATTTGGATTTCAACTCTTCAAGTTCCTTTTCCAACTCATCGATTCTCTAATTCTGAGTATCAATTTGTTGTTGTTGGTTGGCACTTACGTGTCCTTGAGCATCCAATTGTCATTGTTGAGATTCTAATATCTTAGATTGCATTGCAAAATCGGTATGTAACTCTGACATGGTTGATAGCAAAGTGGTTAAGAGTGCAGTAGAAAACTATGTGGGTAATGATGGTTAAGAAGAGGAAGTAGGCTGTGTAGAGTCAATCTGTCTTTGTCTTCGAGATGGAGATGGTTCCGGTACATATTCTACATTAGCGTCTTCTCTCACTCTCTTTTCTCTACGAGCAAGACTAATTGAAGTAGCTCTCTGTGCTTGATTTTGAACTTGTGGTTTTCTCGGATGAATTTGAGAGGCAGCAACTTCTTCGGCATCCGAGGAATCACTTGTATCACTTGAATTCTCAGTTTCGTCAACCACTTCATTTATACCAACTTTTGGTGGCTCATTAACTTGCACATTTTCTTTAAAATCTTTTTCTTGTGCATGGACAACTAGTTTAGTAATAATCGGTTCTGCTTATTCAGATTCGTCAAATATTTGAGCATCCACCAGTGGTTCAGGTATATTTGTTTGTTGAGAAGATTGAGATTGTTGAGGAATATCATCCAACCAATGATCATTGGCAGGTTCTTGATAATTTGTATTAGTAATATGCCCAAATAGTGCAATAGTAGGAGGTGCAGGAATTCCTCTTTCATAATTCTGTCAATCAGCGAACACGCGCTTTGTCATTGGAGTTCAACATATCTGCATCATACCTTGAGTTGGAAGATTAGGAATTAGATACTTAAGAATCAGCTGCACAAATTGAGGAAACATGTTAAATTTTGCCTGATTGTTATGATGTTGGGACATGTTATTGTGACAATAGATCTAGCTTGTAATAGGACTAGTGTATTTATTATCAAACTTGTATAAATTGGTTTAGACTTGTAAAATATATGATATTAACTTGTTATTATTATTTGTTAAATGTTATTAGACAAATATCGATTTTAAGTTAAAGTCTGAATCGCGAATTGAGAAGTCAACTCGCAGGTCAACAGACTTGCGAGTTGAGATCTCAACTCGCAGTCCAATCTGGACTCGCAGCAACTCAACTGCGAGTTGAGATCTGGGCTCACTGTAAACTGGACTCGCAGGTCTTACCTGCGAGTTGAGTTTGGGCTCGCAGCTATCTCGGTTCGCAGGACCTACTTGCGAGCTGAGATGTGGGCTCGCAGTCTATCTGGACTCGCAGGCCCATGGGCTGCGAGTTGAGTCAACTCGCAAGGCCCATAGCCTACGAGTTGAACCAGATATAAATATTTTAATGCTGCTCATTATTAATAACACCTAGAAATCCGTGCTCTTTACACACACACCAAATATTTAATTATTCTCCTCGTTTTTCGTGCAGATATAAAAGCATTTATTGAATAGGCTCGGTTTTGATTGTTTAACACTTGTTAATATCAAAACGAAGCTTGTTAATTAATTGCAAAGTTATATAAGCAATAAACCTTAAGTATTGAGGGATTCCGCACCTTAATACCTAAAAGATAATCCGTTATCGCTAACCAAGATCTAGAGACCTTACAATTGGTATCAGAGCTTTCGGGCTTAGAAACGTTGTGGTTACAAGGTTTTTGGTTATATAACATCTTTAGGGTCATTTTATGAACGAAATCTACAGATTTATTCGTAAAAATACCAAAAAGTTCAGTTCCCAGATTTCGAGGCGCCGTTTTGCGAGTTGAGATTAGGGTTACTGTTATCTGCGAGTTGAGATTTGGGTTTCTGCGAGTTGAGTTTCTGCTAACCAAGTTCCCCTGCGAACTAAGTTCCTTTGCGAGTTGAGTTTCTGCGAACCGAGTTCCCCTGCGAACTGAGTTCCTTTGCGAGTTGAGTTTTTGCGAACCGAGTTCCCCTGCGAACTGAGTTCCTTTGCGAGTTGAGAATCAGCTGCGAACCGAGTTCCTGCGAGCTGAGATTCTCTGCGAGTTGAGATTGACTTGCGAACTGAGATTCTCTGTGAGCCGAATCTTACTTGCGAACTGAGATTTTTGCGAGCTGAGACTTCTGCGAACTGACATTTCCTGCGAACTGAGTTTAGTTGCGAGTTGAGATTATTGAATTCGCAATATAACTTAATTTTTCACTTTAAAATGTCTGATTTAAGCCGAATGATCGAGATGGAACACGAGGTTGGAAAATCTAATGTTCCACCGAAGCTACTTAGACTTGAGGACTATTATGGGTGGAAAGACAGGTTCGAAAGCTACTGTAGATTCCATGACATAACTATCTGGCTGTGTATTAAAAACGGATATGTTGCACCTACAACTGAGGTAGGGAACGCAACAGTGATTGTGACTTATGATCGAATGAATGACCATCAGAAGAAAGAATTCACCATCGATAATAAAGCACATTCTTCAATTAAGATGAGCCTTCCTAAGGAGATCAACCATCAGTTGAAGTCCTTTCACACAGCTAAAGAGCTGTGGGACGCTCTAGAAAAGAGATGTGAGGGGAGCCCTCAGGTGAAAGCTGGTAAATGTAATCTTCTAAAAAAGCAGTTTATGGTATTTAAGGCTTTTAGAGAAGAAGATCTTGAGGCTTACACCACCCGTTTCTATCATCTATTAAGTGAGCTTGACGACCATGCTATCTTCTATAATGACAAGGAGAAAACCGACAAGTTTATTGAGGGTTTACCTTGTAAATGGGAGATGTACGGTATCATGCTGAAAGATAATGATGAAAGATATGCAACCATGACCCTAGA
Source organism: Logfia minima (assembly GCA_963921325.1). Taxonomy (NCBI): domain Eukaryota; kingdom Viridiplantae; phylum Streptophyta; class Magnoliopsida; order Asterales; family Asteraceae; genus Logfia; species Logfia minima. Next base: position 29,089,039 of record OY992764.1, read on the forward strand.
GAAAGCGATTGATAAACTAAGGGGTTATGATTTCTCTAAGAGAACGAGAGATACGGATTCTGATCATCTACAGAATCCTGGTCTGTACCATGGAAAGACTAGTATCTCTAATTCCTCATCCAATTTGACCACGGCTTTGTTTGCGGGTGAAATTGATGAGATTGGAGAAAAATTGACTGAGGATCTCTGTTTCATTGCTTCGGATAGCGGTGAAAAACGAAACAGGAACACCACCTCAGATAAATCCACTCAAGGGCATCATAAGATGCCGATGAGTGTGAAATCAGCCGAACAACAACTTTCTGTGTTGGCATCGTTTGTTGCTTCCTATGAAAACTATATTCAAGGGAAGATAAACGATCCGGCACAATTTGATGAAGATTATGATCAGGTTGACCCTGATGACTTAGAGGAAATGGACCTCCAGTGGCAACTGGCTATGGTGTCAAGGAGAGTAAAGAATTTCCTAAAGCGTACGGGTAAGAGAGTGGTTGGAAATCGACCAGGTTTTGACAAGTCCAAGGTCAAGTGTTATAATTGTCAAGGTTACGGACACTTTGCCAGGGAATGCCAAAGACCAAAGGTTGATGCTGGAACTTCAAAACAAGATTCGGGAAGTAATCTAACTTCCAAAGTCTTAGTGGTTCAGCAAATAGACGGATCTTATGATTGGTCTACACCATCAGAGCAAGCTCTCATGGCTGAGATTGACGATCAAGAGAAACAAATTGAATCCACTTCCTATATGCCGACTACTGAAGAACCTCAAGCTAATGTGCCACACACAGAAGTTAAGGGGATTGAGGAAGATGTTCTCTACATCAACTCGACAGAAGAATTGAGTCCCAATGATTTTGTGGCATATATGGCTAATATTCAATCCGAAAAGAAAAAGGTATGTCTAGATCTCCTTACTCTCGCTGATGTGTGCTATTTAGTTACTGATCATCAAACACAGGTTAGTGTCTTTGCAGAATCTAACAAAACCTTGACCTCAGAATTAGATTTAGCTAAGTCTGATGTTCGTAGGTTAGGTGAAGATAAATTAGCACTGAACGAGAAGATTAAGAGTGACGCTCTAGATAAGACCAGTCTGACTGACATTATAAATGAACAATGTATTAAAATAGACGGGTTATATCTAAACCTTAATGAGCTTAATAAGAAATATAGCAATTAGGGATAAGGAGTTATCAGAGTCAAATATGAAACTGGTAGAGCTGAATAGAAAATTTGAAGGTTACAGAACTTCTTCTTTGACCTTAGATAGAATCATTGGCTCTCAACGTAGTGTAAAGGATGTTACTGGCCTAGGATACTCAGATGTTCCTCCGCCCTTTAATGCCAATTACACTGCTTCCACTTCTGTTGACTTAGAAATGACAGATGTTAATCCTGAGACTGAGGATTTGGAAAATCAACGGTCTATTGCATCTGAGATCCAAAAAGAGACTGTCAATGATTCATCATTAACCAAGAGTACAGTCAAATCTCTCACTAAAGTACAATTCGTATCAAGTGGGATGATTGGAAGTACTGATGGAAATAATGAGGTCATTAAGAAACATAAGGAGTTACCTTCAGTGTCTTTTGATCAGACAAAGAAGGAGTCTGCTAAGACTGCTAAGTCACGAAAGCAGATGTCATGCTTCAAATGTCATCAATGAGGACATGTCTCTTCTTGTTGTCCCAATAAGAAGAATGAAGCTGCTCCTAAGCGCGAGGCCAGTGATAAGTCTAAAAATATCTCTAGCACAGACAGGTTAGGTACCAGACCTGGTATTGGTATTAAACCTGTGACTGCTCTGAAAAGAGATGCGTCTCACAGTGTCTCGCCACCAAAACCTAAACGGCATGAAAACTTTGCTAAGGATCAAGTGCCGTCGAGGTTTATGACTCCGAGAAGGAACCAAAGTCACTTTGAGATTGGATCTACATCTCGTTCACAAGGAGTTAACCAAGGGTCCTATAATAATCGTAACCAATGGCAGAAATTCCAGGGTTATGTATCGGGGAGAGTTGGAAGTCAGTCAACTCATAGACCCAGGACCACTAATCATCAGCAAGCTGATGCTCCTTCAAAAGTGACCAAAGCTCCTAATGGGAAGGATGGTTACTTTAAAGAGCTACAGTTTGTCGATGATAAGGGACAAACCAAGACCGTAATGGCTTGGGTCCCTCTTGATAACTGATTGTTTACAACTTGTATGTGCAGGAGCAGACTGGGAACAATGATAATTGGTGGTATGTTGACAGTGGATGCTCTAGGCACATGACGGGAACCAGAAGTCTACTGACAGACTTCAGAGGTGGACTGAGACAAGGAGTGCACTTCACTGGTGATAAAGGATGAGTAATTACTGGGAAAGGAACTGTTTCTAATGGAACTTTGACTCTAGAGGATGTGAATTATGTTGAAGAACTAACGCACAACCTAGTGAGTGTTTCCCAAGTCTGTGATAAAGGTCATCCTGTTCTCTTCACTGAGAAAGAGGCCTTGATCCTGAAGCCGGGTTTTATCATTCCCGAAAAATGGATACTGATGAAAGCTCCAAGGAAGAAGGACATTTATGCTATCAACATGAATGCTCCTATTACTTCAATGGTGTCTACCTGTCTGTTATCCAAGGCTTCAGAATCAGACTCTCTCCTATGGCATAGGAAAATGGCACACTTAAACTTTCGAAAAATGAACTATATAACCAAACATGGGTTAGTTCTGGGTGTACCACCGAAGAGTTTTGCATTTGAAGACAAGTGTATATCCTGCTTGAAAGGAAAACAGCATAAGAAACCACACAAGTCTAAAAATGTGAACTCTATTTCCTCGCCTTTTGAGTTGCTACATATGGATCTCTTTGGCCCAATAAGCAAGAGAAGCATAGGTGGCAAATGGTACTGTCTGGTTGTCACAGACGATTTCTCTAGATTCTCTTGGGTATTCTTTTTGGGATCTAAGGATGAAACTCCGAGCTTTCTTATGGAGTTTCTAGATCTAATAGAGAACATCTATAGAAAAAGAGTTAAGAGAATTCGTAGTGATAATGGGACCGAGTTCAAGAATTCTACATTGAATGTATATTGCTTAAGCAAAGGCATTCAACATCAATTCAGTGCACCATATGAACCTCAACAAAATGGTGTTGCTGAAAGGAAAAATAGAACTCTAATTGAAGCAGCGAGAACAATGCTTGCAGATTCAAGGCTTCCGGTCATATTTTGGGCAGAAGCAGTGAATACAGCATGTCATGTTCTCAATCGGGTTCTTACGGTTAAAAAGCAAAACAAGACATGTTATGAGCTTTTGAACAAAAAGAAACCGAACTTAAAAGGGTTTGAACCCTTTGGAGTTTCATGTACGTTGTTGAAAACAAGTCATCAACCTAAATTTGGTGAGAAGGCTGACGAAGGATACTTCCTAGGTTACATGCCTAACTCACCAAACAAACGGGTCTTCAATAAAACTTCGGGACGTGTTGAAATAGTTTATAACATCGAAGTTACGAGCTATACACATGACTCACATAAGGGATTGGATTGGCAGTTTGACTATTCAGATCTTTTCAAGTCATTTAAAGTCCCTATCAGTGACTATGTCCGTAACTCAGACATTCCTGAGCATTTATTGTCAGGAGATGAGGATCCCACTCCTTCATCGAGTGCTCAAACGTCTGATGCTAGGAATATTGTCGATACTGATGTTGTCCCCCCTATCGAGTCACAACTACCTCAAGATGATATACCTCTAGAGAGTGAAGATCCTGAAATTGCTTCTCAAAGGATTATGGATGATGTTCTTACTCCTCTGAGACAATTAAGGATATCAACTACTAATGAAGGTATACCACCTTTGGAGGAAATTGGTGCCAACTTACAGGATGATATTCCAGTTGAACCTGTTACTTCAACAAGAATTAATAGGATTCATCCAATTGATAATATCATCGGTGATCCAAATTCTCCTGTTCTGACTCGAAATCAATCTAAAGCTAGTACATCTACTCATTCAAGCTTGTATGCTGAAATGAACGAGATAGGGATTTCTAATCTATGTCTATATTCATGCTTTATCTCACAAATTGAACCTAAAAATGTTCAGATAGCTTTGAAGGAAAATTCGTGGGTCGAGGCAATGCAGGAAGAACTGTCTCAGTTCACAAAATTGCAAGTTTGGGAGTTGGTTGACCTACCTGTTGGAGAATATCCAATTGGAACTAGATGGGTATTTAAGTGCAAGAAAGACGATCGAGGAATCGTAATTCGCAATAAAGCTCGTCTAGTTGTCCAAGGTTTCAATCAACAAGAGGGGATTGATTACAATGAAGTGTTTGCGCCTGTGGCTAGGCTTGAAGCAATTAGGTTATTCTTAGCATTTGCAGCATCAAAGAAAATAAAAGTATTTCAGCTGGATATTAAAAGTGCCTTCTTGTATGGCAAAGTCAAAGAAACGGTGTATGTTTCTCAACCACCGGGATTTACTGATCCAAAGTATCCAGATAGAGTATATCGTCTCGATAAGGCTCTATATGGATTACATCAAGCTCCGAGAGCGTGGTATGAGACACTGTCCACTTATCTTCTTGAGAATGGATTCACAAGAGGAAGAATTGACAGTACACTCTTTGTGAAATGGAAAAGAAGAGACTTTCTACTTGTTCAAGTATATGTTGACGATATCATCTTTGGGTCATCTGACGAAAAGATGTGTAGTGAATTTGAACGAGTTATGAAGAACAAGTTTGAAATGTCAGCGATGGGTGAATTGACATTTTTCTTAGGATTGCAAGTCGATCAAAAGAAAGATGGATATTTCATTCATCAGACTAAGTATACGAATGAGCTTCTAGAACGATTCAAAATGGAAGAATCTAGAATTTTTCATACTCCCATTCCAGAAGCTCATGGTATTGGGCCAGATACATCGAGTGATAGAGATGTGGACCCTACTCTTTATAGGGCCATGATTGGATCACTAATGTATCTTACAGCCTCCAGGCCTGATATAATGTTTGCAGTATGTGTCTGTGCAAGATATCAAGCTACTCCTAAAGAGTCTCACATGCAAGCTGTGAAACGAATTCTTCGTTACCTCAAAGGGAAACCGAAGCTGGGACTTTGGTATCCGACTGATGGAGACTTAGATTTTGTGGCTTACACTGATTCTGATTACGGAGGATGCAATCAGAATAGAAAGTCTACAACCGGTGGATGTCAATTCCTAGGAGGTAGACTGGTCTCTTGGCAACGCAAGAAGCAAACCTCAGTAGCCATTTCTACATGTGAAGCTGAGTATGTTGCAGCTGGCAGCTATTGTTCCCAAGTTCTGTGGATACAACAACAATTGCTTGATTATGGGTTGAGTATAACAAATACTCCTATGATGATTGATAATGAATCAACGATCTCAATAACCAATAATCCGGTCAAGCACAGTAAAACTAAACATATTGATATTCGACATCACTTTATTAGAGACTGTGCCGAGAAGAACCTGATAAAGTTAGCTAAGGTTCCATCTGTGGATAATTTAGCAGACTTATACACCAAAGCGTTCGACAGAGCTCGATTCGAGAAATTGGTGCAACTAAATGGAATGAGAAATCCAGAGGATTAGTCTTCCATAGAGTTGGTTTGCAATAATTAGTCGTTTATATTTATTAGTTTATGCCTATTTTATTTAAAAAAAAACGGGGAAAAGGGGGTTAGGCGTATGGCATTCATTTGCTTGTTACCGTTGGGGAATCGCCTCCGATAAAGGTTAAGTCTTTATCAACTGGGAAATGATAGTAAATTAGAGGAATTGGCTTAATAAATGTAGGTAAAAGTCTTAAGTTAGATGTGTTAGTAGATTCAAATTTGTTACATGAACTTTACATCTTTAAAACCAGGCCTTCACTTATCTTTATTTTAGTATACTCCTCTCTCCACACGATATAATCTGCTTGAAAAACTTTAGATCTAGACAGCTTCAGTATATGATGTACTGGTAGGCAATTTCTGCTTTGATTTCTGAGCATATAATAAGCTATAAATCTTCTGTGTGTTATCTCGTGGGATTTACTATATGACGTATGACATAAGTCTTAATTGATGAAAGATAGTCTGACCATACACTGTTATCAAGAATCTATGAAAATATGTCAAGACAAATAATAAGAATTATGGCTGTTAGTGAAATTACTGGTGTCTTTAGTGTACTAAGTACAGACCTGACTCCTTTAGTTTTGCCAATAGTTTCAAGCTTGGTTTGTCTATACTAAGGGATCTTCTGTTGTACTAAGTACAGAACTAGAACCACTAGTATCTACAAAACGAGTTTGATATTTGTCACATTTACTCTAGGGTATGTCATATGCTTCGCAAAGAACATTATTTAGTGACCTCTACCTTGAAAGAGAAAGATACGGTGTTATGTGTTATTCTTGACTTCTCAGTATGTCATTTTTGAATCACATTAGGTAATACACATTCAAACAATAAAAGGTTTGCTTGGAAATCAGTGTAGACTTTGTTTATATGGATTATAATACCGGTAATCATCTTGAACTGTCTATGATATTTAAATCACTTCATTTTGATGTGTATATTATATTTTGTGGATATAGGTAACCAAGTTATACTCTTATAAATGTAAGTTGATAAATGGTTAAGTTGTGAGTTCTTATGTAACTTATTGTGAATTTCATAAGGTTTGCATACTAACAATCTTCTTAGACTTTTTACTCATAATTTGGTTCAGTTGTTTCCTTCTGATATGATCCCACTGTCGATAAATTTCTTAATGCCCTCGATTAGAATTTAATTTACTTTATTTTATTGTAATTTTATTTTAGTCAAAATGTTTCATTAATACAAGGGTACTTGATTCCAATGTTTATTATGAATCATTGAACTTTTATTTATTTCATTTTATCTTATTTCTTATTTTTATTTTTTATTATTATTATTTTTTTTCTTATGTTTCTATTGTTCGTATTATTGCATCACAAGTGAAAGATCCTCATATTTTAGACTTGTGCGCTTTTTCCAAGCAAGATACGTGAAAAATATTTTATTTTAGACTTGTGCGCTTTTTCCAAGTAAGATAAGTGAAAAATATTTTATTTTAGACTTATTCGCTATTCCATAAGAAAAACAAGTGAAAGATCCTCAGATTTTAGACTTGTACGCAATTTGGACTTAAAAATGATGTTTTGTAATTAAAATGTAATTTTTAGACAAAAATTGCGAGCCGAGAACAGTGTTGCGAGTTGACTGGGCTTGCGAGTTGAACTCAACTCTGCGAGTTGAGTTCTGCGAGCCGAGTCAACAGGTATAAATACCTGCGAGCCCGCATACAACCCCACACACACTGCGAACCGAGACCTTTTCTATTTCATTTTTAAAATTTTTGTTTGAGGATCGGACTTTTCAGCTCTTAGATATTATACATTTTGAGTTTGTGAACATTTTAAGGTATATTTCAAGGAATTTCACTGCGTATTTAATTCAAAATCGGCATTTTTATAAAAAATGAGGGTTTTGGTTTTTAAATTACAAAATTCAATGAAATAAGGCTTAAATTAACAAGAATCTTCGGGTTTATGTTAATTAGAGTATATTGAAATTATGGCATAACCTGATTGTGTTAAAACTTAACAAAATTAAGTTTAAAAGGTGATGTCATCATGGCTGTTCATGCTGCGAGTTGAGATCCAGACTCAACTCGCAGCCCACTCTTGCGAGTCCAACCTGCGAGTTGACTTGCTAGTCTGACTTGCGAGTTGAACTTGCGAGTTGACCTGCGAGTCAACCTTGCGAGTTGACTTGCGAGTCTAACCTGCGAGTTGACTTGCTAGTCTGACTTGCGAGTTGAACCTGCGAGTTGAACTTGCGAGTTGACTTGTTGACTGCGAGTTGAACTTGCGAGTTGACTTGTTGACTGCGAGTTGAACTTGCGAGTTGACTTGTTGACTGCGAGTTGAACTTGCGAGTTGACTTATGTTGACTCTGCGAGTTGAACTGCTTGCGAGTTGAAATTCTTTTTAATTTGTAATTTAATTTAATTTACGAACTCTAGATTTTTTATTAATTAAGAGTTATAAATTAGTTAACAATTAGACGTGTAGACTTAAATGAAAACACGTAAAATTGTACACTTTAAATGGTTATAAGGCTTACGACTTTGAGTAATAAGCTGTATTATCTTTAAACAAACATTCGAACATTAGATTTATTGAATTTATATATAATGAACGACTATAATTGTTAATTAAGTTTCTTAACTTAATAGTTCAATTGTAGTTCGTAGATTATATAAGTCTCTCAATATTTGTTAAACTAATTGTCTAACATTTGTGTGATCTTTGATATTACAGATATGGCTCGACACTTCATTGGACATCATAATGTTCTGGTCGATTTAGACGTAGATGCCCGTGGTGCATCTAGATTGACTCGGGTTCTTTCTTATCTGGCACGATCGAGGATTCGATATGCTATCACCGAGTCACCGGCCCTATCACGAGATATACTAACCCAGTTCTGGGCAAATATTGTATATGATACATCGGTGAATCCTCCGGTCATCCAGACAAGGATAAATGATCGTCCGGTTATCTTTTCTGCTTCAGATCTTAGGAACATTTTACAGTTGGGAACTGTGGAGCAGGAAGATGGACCAACTGAGTTTCCGTTGGACTTTATCGAGGGAGCTTTAGAACGTATGGGGTATGTTGGACCCAAGAGAGGCCGTCAGTTTCTGAAAGCCCTCGTGTTCGGAGAATGGAGATTTTTACTCCATGTCTTGGTCACGATCTTTGGGCCAAAGAAAGGAGGATATGATGAGCTTAGCTCTTCTCTATTATCGGCTGCACTGTCACTGGTTTACAATAAACCATACAGTTTTTCAGACTATGTTTTTGGAGAATTTGTTAGACAAATCTTGGGAGGTGTCATGTCTCAGTTTATGCTATATCCCAGATTTTGTATGCTTATCATTCGGGCTTCGATTCCTGACTTGCCAGACTTTCAAGCCGATTTAAAAGTTGATACCATCGGGTTGAGGGCTTACAATGCCATGTTTATGCACACCTCAAGAAGGTTTGAGATGCAACCACAGCCGACAGAGCTGTTTGGGTTCTTGATCCATCCCGATTATGTGACGCCACCAAATCATGGTTGGCTAGATGTTGATGTGGCCGAGGGTGCTCCTGAGCCACAAGAACTGATTGAGGAGGTTCTTATTCAAGCAAATCAGCAAGAGCAACAAGTTGATGTTGACATTGCAGCTGAAGTGGTGCAGCAAGTACTGGCTGAGAACGATGATGCCAATGATCCCATCATGCAGGATGTGGATCAGTATGTTGCTGAGGCACCAAGGTTTGAAGAACCATCCACAGAGGCACCTGATGCTGTTGGGCCATCGGGCAGAGATGGAGAAGCTGCTTCTGCTTCTGAATCTGGGTCTGATGCTGATGATGATGATGATGAGACTGGACCACCAGGGTTTGTCTCCGGTATCCCTGAAGGGATGATTCGTCAAGGATCAAAATTGATTATGGATCCTGCATTGAAGTTAAAGAGGAAAGTCGTGGACCAAGATCCCGATTTTGTTTTGGTTGATGAAGATGAGGATGAAGAAGAAGAGGAGGAGGTGCTTATTACTCGACCTCGCAAGCTGCTCAGACAAACAGCTTCAACCTCTGCAGCTCATCTACAATCAAGTTCTACGCCCTCAGAGGCTGAAATGATTGCTGCTTTGGTTCGCCCGTCTTCGCACCCAACCACCAAATCTAGCAGGGTTGTGGCGCGTCTATTAATCGATGTTGCTACCGAGATAGCGAAGAAAATGCAACCGCCCGCTCCCACGCCACCAACCACCACTACTGCTGCTCCATCCACCTCCTCTGCGACTGATTCTGATCGTATTAATAGCTTAGAGTCCAGAGTTCGAGTGTTGGAAGAAACCGTCAAATTCTTGATTTCTCAAATGCTGTCTATGTCTGATAACATGACTAATCAGAATGATGCCTATTCACTGCTCATCAAGACGAATAACAATCTGATAGATGATGTAGCTGACAAGCAGAGGCAAATTGATAGACTTGATCGCCTGGTCATCAGCCTTCTGAAGGACAAGCCATCTCAAGGGGAGGTATTGATATATCAAGAGTCCTGCAAGGAAGATGAGCTGGCGAAGAAGAATAAGAATGATGAAGATGATGATCCCTCAGCTCAGAAGGATAGTGAGCTGGCCGGTCCTTCAACGACTGGTCAGCAGACTACATTTCAGGGGGAGTCTGCTAAAGCAAGTGGTAGTGGAGCTGGTGCTGGTACTGCGAAGGGTGGAGCTGAAGAAGGTGACACTTGTATTAATATAGACTGATTGTAATTATTAATACATTGTAACTTTGAATTATTTTGTAATATAATTCTGTAATTAAGATGTTTAAACTTGAATGTTTAAAATGTTATAATTATGAATGTTCGTATATTATAAGCCTTTTGTAATTCTAGATTGACTATGATCGATAAAAGAGTTATAGGATCATATAATATATGATGTTCGCATATTATAAGACTTATTCAAATTTTAGATCGATTATCATAATCGATGAAAGATTTGAATAAGTATATATATATAATATATTTCAAATACACAAAGGGATTAATAAGAAAAATCTTAGATTGATTCAGGGAAATCAATGAAAGAACTTATGATATTAATCTATTTGTGTATGTATTTCTATAGGTCATGAAATGTTGAACTTATCAGATTCTGAAGGCGACATGCCAGATGAATTAGATGAGGACATTGACTTTGACCTTGAAGAAGGAGAGTTTGTACCTCCTGAAGATTGGACTTTCATTGTTAATGATGGGACAGACGAATGTGTAGATCTTGACGCTGATGTTGTTGAACACATTGTAAGCCCATCTACAACTGAAGTGGTCATCCAGGAAGAAGATGGAGAAAGGGTTGTTGAGTTAGATGAAAGTCTAGATGACTCAACCAGTTCTGAATCAGAAGATGACCTTCCAGAAAAACTGTCACACCCCAATAAAATCGTGTCTCGTTTAGTAAATGCGGAAGCTCGGGGGCGTGACGCGATCCAGTTCGACAAGTAAATCGAGAGCATATGATTATCGCAAACATATACTTAGGATGCCATAAATAGTTTAGGTTCAACGGTTACATATTCATTGTGTTCACAAGAACGATATATGTTTAGCAAAACGTCATGATTAACATTTTAATCATAAAATAATAGTCTCAATGTTATCAAAAGAATGGCATCCTATTCATCGTGGTAAGCAAGGGTCCCAAAGTATGCATGCATGATCTTACGTCGCTGCTAATTCCCTGAAAAACATAGTTAAAAGGATCAACAAGATTGTTGAGTGAAATTCACAGGTTTAAGACATCATCATTTAAACCAAGTGTTTAGTAAACGTTTCCCAAATCATTTCGTGCCATCCATGGCGATTAGTACGATGATATATATAGTTTGAAACAATAAGTAGCTGACGGTGATCCCCCGAAGGTTTGCAAGACCTTACGAGTTAAAGTGCCGACACCTAGGCCTATAACCAAACCACGACTTTTAGTTGTTTTTGCCTGGGACCAATAAAATATACGCTCCTCGTCTCGACATACAGTCGGCAGTTAGCATGACTAACAAAAGTGGGAGGGATGTCATCCCAATAGTACTATTCGCATATTCGGTGGCTAGCGTCATCTAGCTAATGGTTACAGTTTGTAGTCATGAGGACTTCTATGCACTACAACTAGTTTAACATAGGTTCGCACAAGGATTCGTTGTCAGGTTTTCAATCATCGCATGAAAACAATTTGTATGTAAACAGTACATATGTTTTTCACCCCAAGTTTATAAAGCAGTAAAAAGCAGTAAAATAGGGGCTGTGAACTCACCTGATGAGCTTTGTGAGAGCTAGCGTTTAAAGAAATAAGTTTGCCCAAAATAGCCTCCTCGCGCCCTATACGCATGAGGTCGTTTGTATGAGTAGATAGCTAATCGCATATCTAGGTTTGTAAAAGTAGATGGCTACCCGCACATCCTTGCTCGTAATAGTAGGTGGCTACCCGCACACCTAGGTTTGTATAAGTAGATAGCTACATGCATATCTATGCTAGTTGTTCACTCAATTAATAGATTGAAAGAGTATTTCGTTTTCGAAAAGTGTACGACCCGTTGGTGATAGTTTTGTGTGTATACTTGTATGTTTCTCGAAAACATAGTTACTTTGTTATTAAAGTATACGTTATAGATTTATACTTTCAAAACTTATATTGTTCGTGATAACGCACCTTTCAATTCATTCAATAGTTTTCGTTAACGTTTGTCTAAAACGTGAAGTTAAATAAGTTCCTTTATTCGTTTAAGATAGGAAACTATTACTCAATTACTTTCATGTTTATTCCCTCGTAGTATCTCTCGTTTTATCCGTATTCATAATTAGTTAAATTATATTTTGGTGCTAAATATGTTTTAAATGTGTTTATTATCGCTAGGAACGGATGCGAGAAGAAAACGGGTAAAAACGTTGAAGAAAATATCAAAAATGAAGAAGTATTGTAGTTTCGGCGAGGCTTCACGGTTTTGGTCATAACTCTCTCATACGAACTCCGATTTAGGTGATTCAAATGTCCAAATTTTCGTAACTTAAAGGCCTACAACTTTGAAGAAGAAATCAAAGGCTGAAAAACAATATTACTACTGCTTTCCGTTGTTACTACTGCTGTCCAATTTTACTACTGCTAGGCCAAAGTTACTACTGCTCTTCCACCGTTACTACTGCTCTCCAATATTACTACTGCTAGGCCAAGTTACTACTGTTCTTCCATCGTTACTACTGCTAGGCCAAGTTACTACTGCTCTTACACCGTTACTGCTGCTCCCAAGTTAATGCTGTTCAAGTTAATGCTGTTTACTTTTCTTGAACAGATTTTGACCATATTTGAGCCTTTTTGTGGTGTCATTTTGACTAGTCAAACGGACTTATTTTGTTATGAAATTTTTATCATATGTTCCCCTATATCGTAGGTTTACAGAAAAGTAAGATTCAGAATTTTTGAACAAGTATAAGGGGTTCAAAAATATTTATTAGTATACAAAGGTACAGCAGCTACGTTTCTGGACAGTTGATAGGAAAATCACTTGTTTACTAAGCTAGACTCATCTTCACAAAACGTGATCATACTACTTTTAAAGCTAAGACAAAATTTTACCTTTAGGAAAAAGATTCATCTCTTTTGGATCTGTGGATAAAAAGTTATGGTCTCTTAAAGTAGAGTCATATTTCGTCTCCTGAAGACAGATTAGACACATGTTCTTATAAAATCGATTTGAGGTATCAAAACTTGTCCAAATTACATGAGACCACTTGGGTTGGAAACCTAACTTCTTAAACTTAATTTTAGGCTCGAGAATCACTAAGTTTGGTTATTTTATGACTGAGTTATGATGTTCTAAATTCGTCCAAAGTTTATGTCCAGTAAGTTTCTTTGAGTTTTGAGTTTCTTTAGTTCTTTTTAACGAGTTTTCACCATTAATAACACATATATATTAGTTGATTTTAATGTATGAGTGAACATCTAGCATGTAAGTATTTAAAATGAAGGAAATGAAGAGATCAAAATGAAGAGTTTCCTTACAATGCTCTAGGATGAAATGGTAAGAAAGAAGAAAACTTGAAAGCTTCAACAACAATCCTTTTAAAACCCCAAACTCCTAGTTTTCCTTTGTGATGATGTGAATCTCAAGATTATGAAATCACAAGGACCCAATGATGATCAAGAGCTTAAAAGAAGGTGAAAAATGATGTATAAAAGGTGGTGGTTCATGGTGGTTTTATGGTGGTTCCATGGTGGTTGTTCTTGAAGAAGGTAGTGAAAGGTGATGAAATGAGAGGGAAAATGAGAGAGTTGTGCAGAATTTTGAAGTGCAAATTGTGAAATGGGAATGTACGTATGCTTTTCCTTGTATATAGCCTTTCTTAAATGGGAAGAAATTAAAGGATTGATGGGAGGTGCTTAGTCACTCCATCAATCAACTTAGCAAGTAGGAGAAACACTAGATTGTTTTTGCAAGTGGCGTGGATCATCAAGCAAGAAGGCATGTAGGAGTTAAATTAAGCTAGCAAGGAGGGAGGAAGATTGTATGGTTAAAAATGGAGTTACGTAGACAAGAAGAAAAGGAAAATCTGCATTTTGAATTTAGTGACCTACTTGCTAGCTAGCTTGGATTTAATTAAAGCTATGTGATAGCTTGCTTGGTTAAATTAGAGCTATGTGCTAGCTTGCTTGGAATTATTTTGACATGCTTGAGCTACTTCGATTCAAAACTTGATGTTTAGGTGCTAGTAAGGATTTCTAGGGAGATTAAATCCCAGTAATGATCCCTACGCTTAGAACTGATAAATCCCAGTAATGATCCCTACGCAACGTATGTTGAGAGAATCATTCGGACTGAGGGTAGATCAATGAAGTTTGAGTAGATTAAGCCAAGAGTCGGAAAGACGATCAAATTAAAGGAACGAAGTCAGAGAACTGGCCGAAGATTAAGGAAGAAAACTTATCCAGCTGTCAAGTGCATACAGCAGATACCACTGAAGATAATGCCACAGAATATTCTGGGAAATCTTCTGAACTGGCACGTGGACTCAGAGACTGGTGAAGCTGTCATGGTTGAAGCTGATGATGAAGTCGAAGGAGGAGAAAGAGTAATTCTAACAGTCTATGACCATCGACACCTGATGAATCTGTCGAGGAAGGACTTGTTGAAGTTAAACGAAAACAGGATCTTAACGACTGAAGCATGGGGTGATCTTGCAAGAGATTATCAATTAATGGTGAAGACTTGTATTAGAATGAAGATTCATATGGGCAGTAGTATTTACAAGTAAAGACCAAAGACAAAGTTGAAGATAACGACACTAGAGCTATTGTCAAGGGGGAGTCTGTTGGGACATGTTATTGTGACAATAGATCTAGCTTGTAATAGGACTAGTGTATTTATTATCAAACTTGTATAAATTGGTTTAGACTTGTAAAATATATGATATTAACTTGTTATTATTATTTGTTAAATGTTATTAGACAAATATCGATTTTAAGTTAAAGTCTGAATCGCGAATTGAGAAGTCAACTCGCAGGTCAACAGACTTGCGAGTTGAGATCTCAACTCGCAGTCCAATCTGGACTCGCAGCAACTCAACTGCGAGTTGAGATCTAGGCTCGCTGTAAACTGGACTTGCAGGTCTTACCTGCGAGTTGAGTTTGGGCTCGCAGCTATCTCGGTTCGCAGGACCTACTTGCGAGCTGAGATGTGGGCTCGCAGTCCATCTGGACTCGCAGGCCCATGGGCTGCGAGTTGAGTCAACTCGCAAGGCCCATGGCCTGCGAGTTGAACCAGATATAAATATTTTAATGCTGCTCATTATTAATAACACCTAGAAATCCGTGCTCTTTACCCACACACCAAATATTTAATTATTCTCCTCGTTTTTCGTGCAGATATAAAAGCATTTATTGAATATGCTCGGTTTTGATTGTTTAACACTTGTTAATATCAAAACGAAGCTTGTTAATTAATTGCAAAGTTATATAAGCAATAAACCTTAAGTATTGAGGGATTCCGCACCTTAATACCTAAAAGATAATCCGTTATCGCTAACCAAGATCTAGAGACCTTACATATGATTATAAGAATTAAGTTCAAATGAAGGAATTAATCTCAACCATTCATTTCATCAAGAAAAAAAATACCCCCAACACTTTTAAAAATTGAATATCTCACAAACGGCTAGTCAAAAAAATATAAAAATTGCACCATAAAAATCAACATTTTTTTCTCTTCCATTAGACATCTCACATGGTATACTTTCGACGAACTTTTTTTTTCCATTTTCTGGTGGGTTTCGAGAACTGGTAAGACATGTGTTAGTTGCGGTAACACATGTTTTAGTCGCTGGTAACACATGTGTGACCACTAACACATGTATTACTGGTTTTCAACCCAAAAAAAAAAAAAAAGAAATTTTACCGAAAGTATATCATGAGGGATGTCTAATCGTAGAGAAAAGAATGCTGATTTCTATGGTGCAATTTTTATAATTTTTTTGATTAGCCGTTTGTGAGATATTTAACTTTAGGGGAAAATTGGGTTTTGCAAAATGGATGGCTAGGATTCATTCATTCATTCTCACTAAAATTTTCATTCTCATTTGAACTGAACCCATGATTAGAAAGCATGTTTGCAAACACGTATCCATAGAAATTATATGTTTTGTTCAAAGTCAAAGCAATCATTGCAGAACATAAATTATTCCAAGGCCATCTAATCCGCCTTTTCTCCCGCACAAACACACTATCAATATATGCATAAAAAATCTCCAAACTGGACTCAGCTTGGTCTTCCTGTATTGATCTGGAGAGATTTTTGGATATCCAATTCGATTAAAAAATCCAGAAATCAGAGTGTTGGGAAAAATTGTCCTTGCATCGGCATCGTTTCCAAACTGTAACACAATTCTTACAATCTCTTTAGTAACAATCACTTGTTGATTGAAAACGGTGGTGATGATTCTTGGAACATCATCCTTAGTATTATATGTAGCATTTGTCCATAAATCCATAAAATGATTATAGTAGATTTATGTAAGAGCAGTAATTGCATAATGAATGGATCTCCTTAAGAACTGAGTCATTTCGGCAAACGGTTGAGCTCCATCAAGTGTTGTATCTAATAGTGTTGTGGTGTTGTGACGAGCTTCAAACATCTTTTTAACTTGAGCGGGTTCGGCCATGTGTAATCTATGAAATATATAACAAGTTTGTATGATAGATATGTTAAACACAATTCACAAACTTATAAAATTTTCGAGTATTTTAACAAAATGCGACACTAAGGAAGTTCACCAGGTCAAAAGGTCAAAGTATCTGGAATAGTGTCGCAGAGAATAGTAGTGCGACACTATAGTAGTGTCGCAATACGCACAGTTATGAAAAAAGTCCTAAGTTCAATTAATCGTCTAAGCACAAGATTTTTCACAAGTAAATCTCACTATAGGCCGTTTAAACATTCAAGATCACATCTAAGTCAATAATAACCATTTAAAATATGTGATTTAGCAAATTATTACAGGTTGTATATCCTAATCCAAAATTAAATCATTTAAACACCAAATTAGGAATGGAAAATCTCACCACAAGTAGATAAGAAGAAGAAGAACACGTTTCAATAGAAAACTTTGAATTTCACCGGTCTAAAATCACGTTATATTTGAGAAAGCCATTTTAGCAACAATTTTCCCTCCAAAATTTAGAGAAGATTTTCCGAGTAAAATTTAAATTTTCTCAAACCAAAATTAGTCAATGATAAGCTTAAAATCAAATTTTGGTGATCGACAAATTTTTTTATGAGTCGCTTGGAAGGAGTAAGTGTCGCCTTGAAAGTGTTGTTATATCGATCAAGCAACACTATATAGTGTCGCTTTCGAGTGTCACTTATAAATCGTCACAAGTGTCGCTTTTTAACCGCCAAAAGTGTCGCCAAACTATGAGAGTGTCGCCTGCACTCTCAAAGTGTCGCCAAATGCAGAAACTAACAGCAGGAACTCAGAAAAATTCAAAATTCACCATTAAAACCTCTTGCAATTTATCCCGAATACTTCCCAATCAATGCTACACTCCATAACGCATCAATTCTAGTTCAAACACGTTGTTTTTCAACTCTAATTCGGATCAAATCAAACTTTTGAACTCAAAAACCCAAAACCGAATCAAAACACAATTAAGAATCGCATACACTCATTCAAATCACCTTTAAAGCTCTAATACCACTTGTAGATCACCTGTACGGATCTTATTAGAATCGAACAAGTCAAACGTGCGAAATCCGATTTAACTTGTTTCTTAAATGCGATTACTTCAAATGACTTCTTGTATTGATATGCAATATGAATTACAGAAGTGCTTTACAGTTTAGCTCAACTCTCTCTCACTGAAATCTGTTCTGAACAACTTAATTGAAAAACTTGACGACACTGACTATATATATACAGCAACAGGCGACACTAGCAAGTGTCGCTTTAGGCATCACCAGCAAGTTTGGCTAAAACAGAAATAATGTTGATATTCTGAAGAAGTTGATTGTCACACACAAATATGTATCAACACGAAGCGAAATTGACGGTTTGATTTTTGATAATGCAATAACCAAATTCGATTCGGGTTATACCTAAAAATTGAACTATTAATAACCTAACTGATATTTAATTACTAATTAATGAAATAATTATATTTTAATTTACAGTTAGCGTATGTATTCATAAATTACATTAACTTTTTTTTTTTATGATTTTACCTACCCACAAACTTTATAAATATACATAATCTACTATTTATGTAATAAAATTGTGCATCCAATTTTTTTATTGAGGTAAAACTTTGAATTGTTACTATATTCTTATACTTAACTAATGTTTTGTTAAATCTTTAAAATCATGTGTTGACGTATTTTTATATTCTAATTTATATGATATAACTATGTTTATTTTCACGTGCCATGTATCTTTTCAAAATAATAAAGTTTTGTTCAATATTGTCATATAAATGTATTAATTGGCTCCCTATTGGTATGTACCTTTTCAATATTGTCAATATTGTTATGTACCTTGGTCTCCGTATTGGTACTAACATGTCTAGGGTTAGGTCGTGGCAACCTGTTATTGATAAATTTACTAAAAGATTGTCCAGATGGAGAAGTAATTGTCTTTCAATTGGAGGACGATCGGTTCTTATTACAACGATTCTTGGTTCGTTACCTACTTATTACCTTTCTATATATCGTATGCCTCGAGTGGTCTGCAATAAATTGGAAGCCATGCGATCTAAATTTTTCTGGGGAACTGAAGACATAAATAGGAAAATACACTGGGTTAAATGGGACCTAGTGTTGGCTAGTAAAGATTGTGGAGGCCTCGGTTTTGGTAGTTTACGTGCGCTTAATTTGGCTCTCTTATACAAATGGAGGTTGAGATTTCATAATTGCCCTAATTCTTTGTGGCCAAAAATTATAAATTTTTCTTGTAAACCTCAGGGATGGGTCAAGGTTAGAAAAAGGGGAGGGACGTGGAATAATACTATGCAAAATGTTTCTGACCTTCATAATGCAGGTTTGGTTTTTATTTCTTCAATGAATAAAAGATTGGAGATGGAATGAATACACTTTTTTGGCATGATAGTTGGATTAATAACTCCCCATTGTCACAACAATTTCCCCGTCTTTTCATATTAGAAGAGTGTAAAAATATTGTGGTTGGAGATCGTTGGAATGGTTCGACTTTTCATTGGAACTGGCGGCGTCCCCTGCACGGAGGAATTGAAGAAGAGCAATATCATAGGATATGTGATATTATTAAGAAGATTACTATTGTACAATCAGAAGATTCCTGGAGATGGACTTGCGATACTATGGATAAATTCTCGGTTAATGGGCTACGTAAACATATCAATTGTTTGACTTTACCTAACCATTTTATGAAGACTAGATGGAACAAGTTAGTTCCTCGTAAGATTAACATTCATGTTTGGCGTATGCTTAAGGACCGATTGCCTACTCGATTTAATTTATGGTTTCGTGGTGTCGAAAGTGTCTCTCTCATATGTCCATTGTGTAATAATGGATTGGAAACTATCACGCATACTATGTCTGAATGCAGTATTGCGATAAAGGTCTAAAAATCGATTATCAAATGGTTAGATCTAAATATCCCTTTTCAACTTCCACATATCGAGCTCCTAGATTTTATTAATAATCAGGATAATTTGCATAAGGCAAAGGACATCCTCTTTACTATCATTTATACTATTTGGTGGGAAGATTGGAGATTCCGAAATGATCATATATTTCAGTCTGGGACGAAGAGGGATATCGGCATTGTTGATACTATTATTCATTATTCATACATGTGGTATCGGAATAGACACAAGAGAACGAGTATGCGATGGGATGATTGGCTTAAAAACCCGCTATTGGTTATATAGTCCATGTTGTGATGTGTTTCGTATGCAGGACATATGTGACTACATGATGACTGACGCCGCGAATTGCATTCCATTGCTGGGAGTTTCAAGTATACCAAGAGTTGAATTTACTTTTATTTTCATCTTTTTTTCTGATGTATCTTTACCCCGGGGCTTGTATGGGATTACATCAAAAACCCCATGGAGTGAAAACTGGTGGCACGGCCTCCGTGGGTGGGGATTTTTCTCTTGTAATTGGCAAAAGTTTTTTCATCCCTTTTGTAGTCCTCGTAGTTAAAGCCTCGGGAGGACTTCTAGATTATTGTGGTTTTGTTCTTTTATAGTTTTGTACGAACTTTTATGTGGCTCTAGTATCTTACTAGATGCCTTATATAATATTATTCTGCCGTTCAAAAAAAAAATGTATTGATTGGCTCATAGTGTAAAATCAGTTATAAAGCGAAATAATCGATAAAAAGATCAAACCGAAAAATAGAGAACCGAACCATATAAAAACTTAAACCGAACGTTTGATTATAGAAAAATCAAAATATTCAATTCGATTCAATTTTGGTCAAATAGTTAACCGAAACCGAACCGGACCATAAACACCTCGTAAATCATTTGTTTTATTTTTCTTTTTCATGACGTAACTTTTGAAAATCCGCCTTTAAATGGAACAGTAGTATCAATCTCGATTAATGAGTCCCACTTACATTTTTTATAAGTGCTAGGTAAACTTCAGTTGTGCATACACACAGCTCAGGGTAAATTAATATTCAATTTAATATATCAGTTTATTTCGGAATGGATAAATTAGTTGTCTAGTATTTGTTTTTCTCTTTTGCTTCATTACATGTTGAGTCATGACATTTTAAGTATCTATTTTAGTTTCCTTCAATTTATTGTCACATACTAGTACTTGTTATCAGATTCTTTTTGTCCATTTCGAAATTTAAGTTAGATACAAGTTAGTTTCACCTAGAATTCGTTGCGTCACTGCTGGTTTTTTTCTTTTTTACATTAACATAAGTTTGACCCATTTGATTTATTTTTCTTATTTTTCTTCCCATATGCTGATAAAACCGTATATGCTCTTTGACCTTGGTAATATATCTTGATTTCCTTCCTGGTACATATCTTCTGTAGATCAATGAGGTTCTTATGCCAGCTACCTGACTACATTGGATGAATAGAACACTTGAGTGCATTCGGGTAAGCAAAGGATCATGTAAAAGCAATTTCTAACTTATGGTTACTGCCATATAGATTTGCAAGAGTGGCATGTATGTACTCTTAGAAGATAAACACTAAATGTAAAGCACAGCAAAAGGTACCTAGCATGATAGTAAGAAACATACACCCACTACCTTTTAACTGCTTCAAACTGAATATAACAGTCAATGATACAGTTGCAGTTTTGGCAAAGTTTAATCATATATACAAGAGTGTAAGCAAGAAAGTTAAAGAAACATTATCAACTTCATAAGAAAAATGCTTTAGATAAAATAGCATAATACGTGAAAATGATAATCCACTCTCTGCCTAGAACATAAACAACTCTCCGATATGAGCAACATTTGTTTACAGTCACAAAACTACCTCACCCTTTGCCTTTCAGATCATATCTTTACACCATAATCATATCATCATCATTATACTGCCTCTGCACCAGCATCAGGAGTGAACCCTTCCAAGCCTCTCAGGCTCTTATAACAAAGTAACTCTATGTATAAACCTTAAAACGCTACAGAATGTACAGCTTTCAAGTACAACCAAACTTTATTTGCAAATCGGAGAGAGAGAGAACGACAGAGAGAGGAAAAAGGTAGCTCAAACTAGCCTTTGTTAGCTGTACAACTTCGCTTCTTACGCCTCCCCTCCTCCTATGCAGCATGAGCCGACTGTGCAGCTCTCCTTTCTGCAAAAACATAGATTAAAACAAAATACCACCACCAATGATTACACACAGCAGCACAAGAAGAAAAATACAAAAACTCAATGTTCCAAGTTGAAAAAATGATTGGTGTGTCTAAAAATTATGCCTAAATGTGTGACTAGAGAAATGATTTGTACACATGCTAAAATTATAGACAGGGATTTGGAGAGAAAAAGTAAATAAAATATATGCCAAAAAATGCTGGAATGTATTTTTAGGCATATCCAGCATCGCTCTTTAAGTTGTGTTGTGCCGTGACAGGTGCAACAAGCGAACAATTGCCATTTAGGAATGTACTAAAAATTTACAATAACTTTAGCATTACCGATCACCAATAATGATTTGGGTCCACAAATTCCCCATTTTTCATAAACAGGGAAGATTACTTCAGACACTTGTATACTTTAATTACAAATACCGTAACTGGAAAAGGTAAAGATATTATTCGCACGCAAAACCTTAAATTTCCATGGTGCTATTACCTATTTTTACCCTCTCTATATAGATTGATGATAATGATGTGGGTAGAGAAAAGTATTCTCGTAAGGGTTATCACAGACATTCAACATGAATTTTCAAATATACCAAAAAAGCCTGGTTACATAGTGCAACATCCTAAGCACCAAACAACATGCAGACCAAACAAATTTATATAAATATTGATACGGGACACCTAAGTTCACTCATTACCAATATAAAACAACTCGTAACAGAAATGACCTGCAACTTTGTCATTACTATCAATAATCATCAAAAAAGGTAAATACATTCCGATTAACTTTGACATTATCAAACAAAAAAGAGTGACAGAAATATTGCAGCTTTAAACAATAGACTTGGAATAAATGTTTGGATAATGAAAAGGTAATGAAAAGGTTAATGCGTACCCCCAGCAGCAACAAGTTTCTCAACACGAGCGACAATATGTTTTCCGTAAGTGTATTTCTTAAGTGCATTCAAATGAACCTTAATTCGGGCCAATATGTGCTCGCGTACTTGATCACTACAAGTTTCAAGTACTTTTTGCACCACATAATTTGCAAACTGATCTTTCATCATTGCCTGAATAAGTACAAACAAAATATTACGCATTAATCATATAAAGGAAACACGAAATAAACAAATCCTCTTTTCTGGCAACAAAGAGACTAGACAAACCTGAAGAGGCTCGTTTTCATCAGTAGTACCAAGCATCTCATCCACAAGAAGTTGGCATTCACTAGCATCACCAAAAGTCAAACATTTTTCGACGACATTCGATGCAAACTTCTGCTGACTCATTTGAACGATCTTCCCGGCCAATTCTTGAATTATGATTGAACGCTCATTTGGTTTCCCATGTTCCAACACATGCTACTCCAAGAAAATTGACCAAAATAAGCATTAGCCGATCAAATATACTTTAAATAATCAAGAATCACGGGTCACAAACCTGAACAACATAATTTCCATACTGATCTTGTGCTAGCATGCTTACACAAGCAAGTATTTCATCCATCACCTTGCTTTGAGTTTTAGGGTCCTCAGAATGCTCAAGCACCCTCTGAAAAATGACAATATAAGATTAGCAATTTCAATGTTAGGTAGAAAAAGATAATTGAAACTTGCGATTTATTATGTCCTTTGGAAATCGCAACATTTCAATTCTAGGTAAATCTTTGCTTGCCTGTATGACACGACAGCCATATGGATGGGTAGATAGAGTCACAACTTGATCATAGAAAGTTGTGATAATGAACTGAATATGCTCTTCGGGAACACATTCAATACACTTCTGTATAACATGGTTCCCATTTTGATCACGTACACAGCGCATGATTTGACCGTTGAGCTCTTCCACCATCTTGATCTTTTGGTCCATGTCAACAACTTCGATTGCCTAAAAGAAAGTTACAATTAGATGCTATCTATTTACCAACCTACCCAACTTACGATCAAGTAAATTGGCCACAATAACAGGTTCTATTCTTCTCCCACCATATCCAAGAAAATGAAAATCTTAAAAGAGATCACTTTTTCGCCTTTCACATTATTTAAAGTAAATACTTTTAAACAATGCCATCAAATGGAAACTAAAACACCTCTTTATTTTATGAACTGTTACTGAACAGACCTACAAATAGCATACACTAATAGAAGTCTTCAATATAACAACAAAGAACTTCAACATACATCATAACATACCCAGTTTCCAACTCAATATTATGATACAGAGAAATCATATTATTACCTTTTGAATAACTCGGCAGCCATACATTTGAAGACTAAGTGACAAAACATGACCCAATAGCTTTCCAGCCAATTCTCTTCTCTGAGCTGGCATTCCGTGCTCGAAGAACTACATTATGCAGACAGAAATAGAACTACATAAAAATGCAAAAAAGAAAGACTTCACTTTTATGTCACAGTTCAACTAGAAAGACTAGTAGCTCATAATACCTTCTGAATCACGTAATTTCCAAATACATCAGTCATCAAAGTAAGGGCCTGAGGAAAAATCTCCTGAAAAACCATGTTTTTGTCTTCAGTAGTTGCAGTTTCAAGTTTCTGTTGTATGAAACGGCTACCATACTGGTCTGCACTGATAATCACAAGAAACATTGTATCAGATATATGATATTTTCATACATAAAAGACAAAAATGATATTCCAATTCACATATATGTATATACACACACGCACATACCTAAACTCAACAACATGACCGGTGATTTCAGAAAGCTCAAAACGCCTAGTTTTATTGCTCTTAAAGTCTTCTAGCAAAGAGGAAGCGAAGCTATTATTATCTCCACCATCTAAATGCCAATGTCCCATTACACCAGTGCCGCCACCCAAATTTCTCATTTGAGGAGAGAATCGTGTATTTAGTTCACCGAGCCTGATTGGGCTTCCAGGTCCCCCGGGAGAGTTGGGAAGTGGGCTTGCTAATGGGCTTCCAGGATACGATAAACCAACTCCAAATGCAGGGTTCCCATAATAACCATGGTGGTGAGCACTAGCGGAGGCACCTACATATTGAACACCACCGTATTGTGACTTTTGTGGCGAAAGTATAGTTCCAAGATACGCTTTTTGAATCAAGTCATTGTATGAATTCCCGAGATAGTTGTTACGGTCAATAGTTGGGTCGTTAAGGGCAGCAACTTGCGCGGCTGCTGCAGCATATTCAGTTGACCTTAAGTACTGGAGATACACCGGGTCCATAAAAGATGCCTGGAGTGCGTTTCCAGTCATTTGGTTCCCGATTCTGCTCATGTTTGGCGATTCCATACCAAATCTTGATTCCATTCCGGGGTAAGCCATACCAGAAGCAGCTGCAGCGGTTTCAAATAGTGGCGGCAGATTCACGTTGCCGCCATGTTGACCAGACATCATTTGCGGTGAATTAATTGAGTAACCACTTGAACCATTGTTCAAATATGAACTTCCACCACCATCAGTCTGCTGATAGTGAGATTGTAAGTTACTAGAAGACCCATCGAAGTACAGGTTATTTTTATTGTTTTTCTGATTCCGTGGCATATTCAGAAGAAAACCATTCTGATCCTCGTCATGGTGTTCAAATTGAGCTCGATTCGACTCTTCACCCATGACACCATTTGACAAATTCATGCTGGACAGTGCAGTCACCAAATCAGCTGGATCTTCAGATGTTCCATTAAATAGGCTTGGACTGTTGTTAGGGTTTCTCCTCTCTGACTGGTTTACACGCCCGCCGCCAATAGGGGTAGGAATCGGGCTCGGGACCCGAGCAACGTATTGCTGGTCAGGGGTCGTGCTTCTTGATAAAGAAGCACCTAAAGCTGCAGCATAAGAATATGAAGTTGGTGCACCCTTCGCACCATGCGGATGTGCCAGCTCAGCATCGATGGGACCTAAGCTTTCATCATTGCTTTCAAAAGCAGTACGGCTAGCTGGTCGAGATGGATGTCGGGAAGGTGGAGTTGACCGGCTCAAATCATTCTGCACAAATGCTATATTCTTAGTTTGACCCATTAAACATCTATAACAGGCATACCAAATCAGAGTAAGTAAAGAAAATAATCATCTTAAACTACTTTGATACAAGAAACATCGTGCAGAAAACAATATAACTCAGTGACAGCTTGCTACTGAAACATTCATATAATTTTCAATATAATTAACAAGAACACTTCATAATTACTAGCTTTTTGCAACATCACTGAACCAACCGGACGAAACAAATACATTTTTCTTTCATTACTGGTTTAATAAATTATCATACGAGTGATGCTAAATGTGCAGAAAATATATTTCTAAATATGCCTAATCCATACACTCCATGAACATGGATCCCACTTATTTTCTCTCATTTTCTCTACCGATCATTCTTTCATATCCACCAATCAAATCTTTGGGCCTAGATTTAGGCATACATTTTTAGAGCTAAGAAGCATTTTTCTTATCATACAACTCTAATAAGCTGCATAATCATCATTCCATCACGTATCAATATGATCACTACATAAAATTGAAATTCATACTATTGTAGTAGTAATATAAAAAAAAAAAAAAGAAAAAGACATGAATAACAGACCTGAAAAACTTCAGCAAGGCTCTTCTGTTTACCTCCTAATCCAAAACCAGGCAAACCAATCAAACCATCACCGCCCCACTCAGCCGAAACCTTAACTTTCTCCTCCACCAAATTCTCATTATCCTGTTTCTTCGAGTTAAAACCAGGCGGCATAGAAAAGAGTGATACACCTCCACCACTCACACTGCCACCACCACCACCACTAACATCAGTCCAATTTCCTTTCCTCCTATTCCCAATCCCACCCAACCCGGCCCCTCCACCACCCTGCAACCGCTGTGTAAACCGCCAATCCTCTTTCGACAAAAGTGGTGGCGGCAACCTAGGGTTCAAATTTACATTCAAATAATAGTAAGACAAGTAAGCAGGGTCAGCCCTAAGTTCTTCCTCAGACGTAAATCCATTACCGCCAGCAAATTCAGTAAAAGCTAATCCACTGTTTTGACCATGATTACTATTGAACAAACCACCAACTGCACTCAATGAACCCTCTACAGTTGGAGGTGCCGAGCCGCTTCTATACATGTTTAACTCCTTTTCACGATCATCGGAGTGCCGTTGTTCCCGGAGCAACAACCCTATTTCCTTTTCTAATTCATCCCCGAATGAACCCTCACCCCCAGTACTGATCATAGGTCTCCTACCCAATTCAGATAACATCTTTTCACAAATTTAATTATAAATATTATATCAAGAACACAAAATTTTCATCAACATAAATAAAACCCCATATGACTACACCAAGAGATTTATCTGATTATACGATAAAAATCTAATCTTTGATCACTCAATCTCTCTCATACACCACAAACCCCAAAAACCCTGAAAAGAAAAAGTAAATTATCAAATTTAAATTAATTTAAACACAAAAGAGGGTTGAAATCAGCTCTAAAACCCATAAAGATTGAAACTTTGATCAATAGAAACCTCGAAAAAAGTTCACACCTTTATACCTAAACAGGTTTCTTGATGATCAAACAACAAAGACTAACAAAAAAAAAGAAAAAGAAACAATTTTTGGCAACAAATTTCAACGGCTTTCACATTGGATTGTAAAAACAGTAGTTTCAACAAAAGGGTTGCCAAAAAGAAAAACAAGAAATATGGGATGATTAAAAAACAGATGTTGATTAGGGTTTGTTTAAGTTAACATGTAACAAGAAAACTGAGAGCTAAGAAAGTGATCTGGCGGCGAATTAGTTGTTTGAAAGAACCCTTTTAGGGTTTTGTTTTCAACTACTCACTGCTGTGTGGAGATTATATACAGTGACTTTGTTTTCCTTTTTTTCTTTTTATTTTTTTGATATTTTCCTATGAAAAGAATTTTGAGTTTTGTATGTACTCCATTTAGTTGTGTCTGGGTTTGGGCTGCATTTTGTTTGTTTCAGGAAATTCAGGAAAATGATACTGTAAATAAGTAAAGGAATGCTACTTATCATTTTGCCAGGGGTTTGTTTGATAAATGGGTAAGAGAAACGTGGTATGCTTGTAAGTATTTTATTTTTTTTAGAATGAAAGAATCGATAGGAATATTTTATTTGATATCCTTTTTTAAAATATTATATTATAAAAGTTAGTATTATCTCCTTTTCAATTAGATATCTTATAATGTATATTTTTGACAAACTTTTGTTTCAATTTTTTGTAGGTTTTGAACACCGATAATATATATGTTATCATCGACTAACACATGTGTTACAAGCGATAGTCGCTGGTAGCTGTAAATCCCTTAGGATGGATCTTTTAATCAAATCGATCAATGGAGATAATGACACGAATAGAATATAAAGATTAAAGCAATAAAGAACAAATCAATAATAATACTTTATAATTCTTTATCAAATATTCTCAAGAAATACAGCAGCCAAAACAGAGAATAAGTGTGTGTAAAATCCCTCAAAAAGTCTCTCTCTAAAACCCTAACATTTGGGTATTTATACTAAACAAACTGGTCGGATTATGCAACACAAGACTTGTGTCGCATAGATCACTATTGCGACACAATAACTGTGTCGCAACTACAACTAATGCGACACAGGCCTTGTGTCGCATAACACATAAAATGTAATTCTAACTAGCTCAATTACATTAACAAACACATTACAAACTAGACCAACTGACAGACACACTAAGATGCATCAACAGTAGCACATGTTAAAGCCATCAAAAAATGAAAAAAATGTTTCGTTGAAAGTATGTCATGTGATATGTCTAATCGAAAAAAAAAATGTTAATTTTTATGGTGCAATTTTTCTAATTTTTTGACTAACCGTTTTAGGAAATTGATGGTTGAAATTTTAATGCATAGTCAAATAAATGAAAATTGATGGTTGAAATTTGTATTCTCATACTTTCAAAAAATGTATAGTAAAATAAACTCTTATTAATGATTTTAAATAAATTATTGTTTTTGTATTGAGTTTTTAATTTATTTTTTAATATTTAATATATATTTTTATATATTTAAGAAAGAAATTGGGGCATTTATTAGTTGACCAAACAAAATATTCCATTTCATAAAAAATGATGAGTGGGATCTTAAAATAAGTCTATGTTACACATATTCTTTAATGAAAATGAAACAAAATTAGTCTTGTGAACTTAGATTATTATTAGATTATTATTTGTCCAATGTCGATTTTTCTTTATGAATATATCATTTTAATTTGAAAATCAAATGGATTGGATTGTCAATCATACGTGTCCATATTACCTTTAAAAGTAGGGGTAACTATTTATATAAGAAAACGACAATACTTACTTTATATAATTTTTAAACATTTAGTTTGTTGTTCACTCCCATCAAAATCGAAATGTTCATTTCTAAGGTGAAATATTTCATGCTAAAAACACGTTAATATTTATTATGATTATGATCCTTATAAATAAATTGGTGATATTAACGATGATTTATTAATCTGAACAAAATCGTATCAACAATGAGACACAAGTTATTTTCTTAAAGATGTTATGAAATATCTAATAACTGATTGAACAAAAGTTCTTTCTTATACTTGTTGATGTAACATTAGTAACTATTTTATAAGATTTGAGTAGAAAATTCATTCTCTCGGTCTCAATTATCTTAGAAAACCATGATCGTTTCGAATTAAGTATATTTTTTTTATATATAGTTAATGGTGTGTTAAGTTGGTGAGTATGTAAGGGTTTCATTTCTATTTAATATGTTTAGTTTAAACACAACAATTTAGGCATATTCCAAATACAACAAGGTCGGTGGATTTACAAATCCTTTTATATTACCATGAAAAACACATATTCATAGTGATTCATAAATTCAAACCAAACACACCATAGTATACATTTATCTTTTTATGTCAATGTGACATGATTTTTCTATCGATACCTAATCATTTGCTTTATGTGTTATCATGTCATTAATTCGTTATATTTAATTAAAACATCACGAAAATCAATAATTTGAAGACATCATTAGTGTTTCTAAATGATAAGCTAATAAATTTAGAAGCTCAAACATGTTCTTAATGACTCTCAATACAAGTATGGAAAGAAAATTTGCGTTCATGGTGAGAAAAGAAAAGGTGAAATTGCAATTTGTACATTGATGAAAGCAAAGAAGTACTTGACACATGGATGTCAAGCTTATCTCGCTTATGTGGTTGACACAAGCAAGGGGAACAAGATAATAAAAGATGTCCAAGTTGTAAATGAGTATTCAGATGTGTTTCTCGATGACTTGTCGGATTTGCCACCCGAAAGACAAGTCGAGTTTCAAATAGCCTTGGTTCCAGGGGCAGATCCAATTGCGAGGGCACCTCATCGTTTGGCACCTACTGAAATGCGAGAGCTTATGACCCAATTGCAAGAGTTACTTGATAAGGGATTCATACGCCCTAGTAACTCGTCGTGGGGTGCTCCAGTATTGTTTGTAAAAAAGAAGGATGACACTATGAGGATGTGTATCGACTATCATGATTTGAATAAAGTGACGGTCAAGAATAGGTATCATTTACCTAGAATTGACGATTTATTCGATCAACTTCAAGGAGCAAGTTATTTCTCTAAGATTGATCTTAGACCGGGTTATCACCAATTGAAGATCCGAGATGAAGATGTTCCAAAGACAGCTTTTCGAACGAGATATGGACATTACGAGTTCTTAGTGATGCTATTCGGACTAACAAATGCACTTACATGCATTTATGGATTTGATGAATCGAGTTTGTAGACCGTTGTTAGATCAATCGGCGATTTTTTCTTTATCGATGACATTTTGATTTACTCAAGGAGTAAGGAAGATCATGAGAAACATTTACGACGAGTGTTGGAAATTTTGCGAAAGGATAAACTTTATGCAAAGTATTCAAAGTGTGAGTTAATGAAAGTGGAATCAAAGTCGACCCAGCAAAAGTTGAAGCAGTTATGAAGTGGGATCCACCAAGGAGTCCCACTGAGGTTAGAAGTTTGCAGGTTCATTAACCAATATTTCTTTCTCAATCTCCTTTTCCTTCATCAACTGTTCCACCAACCCATTTAACCTTTTAATTTCTTTTCCCTGAGATACCAACACATCTCTCTTTCTATTTACTTCATTACTCAAATTGGTACAGAATGCCATCAATTCCTTTAGGAAGTTGTTATCTTCATTACCTTTAGAAGTGTTAACCTCTTTTGGTAAATCATAAGAAAATGTGTCCTCTGACTCATGCCTAACATGATCATCAGAAGTCCCTTGGTTCTTGGTACTGGGACCTGCATTAGAATCATTTCCCATAGGAAATTCACCATATGCAGTTGCCTCTGGTTGGGTCTTATTAATGTTATCACTCCTTTTCTGCTAGTGGGCTAGAATCAGTAGTGACAACCCTTCCAGAATGGTCACCCCCCGCCTCATGGACCACCTTCTGTATATTTTGTGGCTGAGACATCTGAACAGTAGGAACTTCAGATGTCTGTTTTGATTTCTTTAATTTGGTTGGCTTTTGGGTCCCTTGTTTTCTTTTTGGAGTTTTACCAATAGTTGTGGGTGGGAAGTAGATAGATTTTCTACGTCTTCAACTGTGGTAAAAGGTGCAACAAGCATTGTGGAAAACAATGTTGTAACCTTATTAGAAAAACTAGTGCTCAGTCTTCTCATATTTGCAAAAACCTTTGGTTTATGAGACCGAACAACAAAAATTTCAGGTTGTGCAGATAAGTCATTTATTTCTTCATTTAAAATCGTCTGCACAAACCTTAGGTACATTAAGAACCTTATAATAATGGGTTGCTCAAGATTTCTGAGCATTCCATTAAAAATTATTTTTGAAAAATTAAACAGTTGTCCTGTAGATAGGCATACAATTGTAGAAGCAAGTGCACTCCCAAATTCATTATGTTAGTCCTAAATCAAGCAAATGTATGATGAATGTTGTGAGAGTATTTCGTTGAATGATTTTCTATTAAGCACAAATGAATATTTTCAATGTAAGTGTTACAAATGACAAAGGTTAACCACCTATTTATACTAATCTCATACAACTCACACTTAATACAAATAATACACATGCAAATCCTATTCGTATTCCTAACAATCTCCCCCTAGGATTTAGCATCTTGTATTTTGAACATGTTTTCCTTATCAAGCAGACTCTTTTTGTCTTCGTAGTTTAGCTCTTTGATATATCCTTTAATTCTCTTTGATTCTTCTGCTTTAAACTCTTGAATTTTCTTTCCTTTAGCTCTTTGAGCTTTCTTTGCTTTCTTTGCTTGAGATCTTAATATATCGTCTTTGAATTCTTTAGTATTGAGATCTAGAACTTTCTTTTGAGTTCTAAAATTCTCTTTCCTTTGATCCTTCTTTGATTTTGATCTCTTTAAGCTTCCTTTGCTTGTTGCCTTTGATGTATGAAAGATATATGATTTGATCTTTTGAAACTTTGATCTTTCGTTAATACTTTCGAAGCTTCTCTTCTATTGCTCCCCCTCAATTGACTATTGATCTTCTGGAGCTTTTACTTTCTAAATTGAACCATTTTCGAATCCTATGTTGCTCCCCCTCAAATCAATAATCTTTTCTCAAACTTGTAGAAATATAATATTAGTTCTTCATTGAAGCTTTATCTTTCATTAAAAATATTATCTTCAAAATACAAACTCTTTTCTTCACTTATTCTCAAACACTAACTCTTTTCTTTACTATCTTCACACACTAATTCTTTTCTCCCCCTTCATGATGATTATGATACATCGTGAGCATCATGAATATGGTGTAGCACAGGGTGTTTGAAGAATAGTAGACTCCATCAAACCATCTAAGTAACAACCTTGTAAAGCATCAATTTTGTAACCAATATGTAAGACAACAATTCACTTGATTAAATCAAAGAAAAGTTGTTTGTATTTTCAGAAAACACATTTCTAAAAACACTATAACTCCTGGATCACATAGATTACCAGTTAGCACACCGATTGAAACATGAAATGAAACAATTTAAGTGACCTACTTTCAATGTTGGCATTGATGTTAGCATTGGTAGGATTTCCATTCAATCATTGTGGAATACCATTTTAGGTATCACTATGAATGTTCCGAC
This sequence comes from Logfia minima, assembly GCA_963921325.1. Taxonomy (NCBI): domain Eukaryota; kingdom Viridiplantae; phylum Streptophyta; class Magnoliopsida; order Asterales; family Asteraceae; genus Logfia; species Logfia minima. The sequence goes on from OY992764.1 coordinate 29,122,122, forward strand.
AATATCACATAGATATGCATAATGTCACTTAGACAATGTGTGTAAAAATACACTTTGTGTCCTAAAAATATTTTTATATCGTTTAGCTCTAGACTCGATTCGTGCATTAAGTGAAGTCAGGGACTAGAGCAAATTGTCCTCTTGTTTCAATATCAACAAACTCCAAACGAGATGTCAATAGATTATGTGCTAAATCTCCGTGAGAAAGTGAAACAAGGACTTTTTAAGAAGTACTTGAGTGGCTAGGAGGGTAATGTGCATTGCATCACTGGGTCCATGATGTCTTCTTCAATACCAGAAATCAACGAATGAAATCCGATAGTAGATGTGGCAACCCGGCGATTTCTTGTTTAGTGAGGGTTTTCTTTTTCTTTTAACCCTTTCACACACTCCTCACTCAACCTTTCACATTTCCCTCTTTTGCATTTGGCATAATTGAAAGTATGCTGATCTACACTTTTAATCTCCACCAACCCTCTCACTTAGACCTAAATACCCTCGCATCCTAAATTTTGGAAGGTGGCTCTTGTGGTAGATCCATCTGGCTCTGGTGGATCGTAGGAGTAATTTTATTCTATAACACTCAGTGCAGATGTCAGCATATGCCAAAAAGTTGATCATTAATTGATCATCACATCATGATTTTGTGATTTTGGGATTACATCGATTTAGATGTCTTCGGTATGATTTCCCTCCAAGATTATAAGAACCAAAATCATTTGAAAATCTTTCAAAGTGTTTGATAATGATAAAGATGTTAACACTTGAAAGTTTTGATCTTTATAAAGGATACTCCCCCTTAACATATGCATAATGGTTGTGAAAAAGCAACATATGAAGGTGAGTTATCTTTTGATATTGTGCGAGCTCTTCCTAAAATATAGTATACATTTCTCAAAAAGAAGTATGACGAGAGCTCGATTTGAAACAATGAAAAACTTTTCCAGAATCATTTAGACTGTTTTTCAAAGAAAAAGAATGTCATTTTTGAGCTCTTTCAGGTAAAACAGGTTTGAACTGAAATGTTCAGAAACTATTTTCATTTGAAGAATGAGTTATGAACCGATTTGTTCATAAGTCAATGAGTCTTTTAAAACCGAGTTATGAACTGAGTTGTTCATAAGTCATTGTGAAACTAGACAACAACTTTAGGAACCCATTTAAGAACAGTGCCAATGGGTTTTGAGAATTTAGAAAACCATTTGTAAGTTGTGTCTATCTGTTTTAATGACATTGAATTCCATTAAAATTGAAACTCGGTGTTTCATTTCTGTAACATCCTCCCCATCGGCCTAGTATTTTTTCGGTAAATTCATTTCCTTATTTACTTTATTTAATTGGATCAATTTATATGAAATGTTTGAGTGGGTAATTGTTAGGAATAATTAAATGGGAATTATGGTATTTTTAGTTTAAAATACGGATATGCCTAAATATTAGAACTAATACCATCGTGTGTTAGATTAATGATAATAATACATCGTAGTATACGTAATCATATATATATATAAACCCAAAATCAGGAAATCAGCCCCATTATCATCACCATCTTCATCTCACACTAGAACACACGAAGAACACACACACAAACACACACTAGAACACACACTTGCAAAATTGAAGCTCAAATCAAGCCCAAAACACCTTCAAATTGTGTCATTAGATTCGGAATTCATAGAAGATCATTCCTACAACTTGTTTCTGTGGATTAAATCAGATTAAGGTTAGTTTTGATTAGTTTTTTTGGTTTTTACAAAAAATGAGAGAAAAGTTAGTAGGTTGGATTTAATTATGTGTTTTTATGTTAAATTGATGAATTTCGAGTGTTTGTTTATGTATTTACGAAGTGTTGGAACGTTCAATTGGTAGAAAAACGCTGTTAGAATTCGATTTGGGAATTTTTGGTGAAAATCAGCCCAGTTTCTGCAAAAACGCAGATGAACTGGTTTAGGCGATATTGGTGATATCGCCACCAATATCGCAGGTAATATCGCGATTAATTTCGCTTGCAATATCGCTAGTGACTTGGCGATATTGGCAATGTCGCTATGGCGATAATGGCAATGTCGCTATGGAGATATTGGCAATATCGCTATGGCGATATTGGCAATGTCGCTTCTAATGTCGCAGATTTTGAAAATGCGTAAGTGTGACTAAGTTTTGTGAAAATCTTACTAAAAATTAGATTTTGATGAAATTCGCATGGTCACTCGGAATCGACCCAGTAATCGAGACTATGTACCATAGCCCTGTCAGTTTTTGGCCTTTCGGGGTCATCTTGGGCTTCAAAATGGCATTTTTCAGTTTTTAAATGACGTTCCAGGATTTTCGAGTTTCGTTCCAGATTGAACTCTTATTTCCTTAGACTTCAGGGAATTACCTGTTTGTAAGAATGTGCTATTATGATGATTTAAACTTGATAAATGTTTATTATCTAGATACTATGCGTTGAGATATGTTATACGATTATTAAATGAGTTACTAACTCATTATCTGTTGTATTCTCAGATCAGTCGAAGACTCAGTAATATTAGAATTCTGAGAGGTGGACAGTAGCAGACAGGTGAGTGGATCTGCAACTCATAATTTGAGTTAGTTGTAATAATGTGGTTACAACAAGTAACGTAGACTTGATAGACTGTTTAGTCTGAATTATGATTGTGAATATCTGTGGCCTTCGGGCATCTGTGTATTCAGAGGTCAATTGCGATTGGACTTGGCTGCTACTGTGTTCAACACAAGTTCCAGATACATGTGTTGTCGCTGGAAAGTGTGTTGTTGTGTTGTAGTGCCAAATTATCGGCCTATTCTGTATGGGCCTTTACAGATTGTGGTAAGTGTTACTGTGGGCCACCGCGGCTGTAGGGTTCCGCAGTAACCGCCGATCCTCTTGAGTTTATGTGTTTTACATGCTTAATGTAAACGGATTGTTATGCTAAGTTGAATTATTAGTTGTACATTCATTCACTTAGCTTCATGCTAATCCCACCATTTCTCTTCCTGAAGGTTATGTTTAAGATTATGGGTTAGGCAGGAAGATGGTTTTTGAAGAATGTTTGACACGTGCTAACTCTGATATATTTACAGATGTTTTGTAAATTAACATGTATGTGGTCTTTGTATAACAATTACAAGTGTTTTGTTTCGGAAATAGTTAAATGTTATAAATTCGCGAAAAAAAAAATATATGGAATTTTCTGTAAAATAAGATATAATATTATTGTTATCCATCGCTTCCGAGTCAAATTACATATTTAACCCTGAGATAATTTAAGGGGTGTTATAATTTCGAAATAGGTTTCGTGGAATCAATGGTGAGTGAATTCTTTTGGTAGTAGGGGATACAAAATCATTCATTCTTTGCATCGAATAAGAAACGTTTTGTGGTGCAAGTGCAAACATTTTTGATCTGGAATACTTGAATGACTTTGTTTGGGAAGTTTTCTTAGAATCACTTTGTTTTGGTTTCCAAACTTTGGTTTTCTTTGGAAATGAAGAAACCGATTTATTTGAGAATTTAAAACCATCAAAATGATGAAAATTCATTTGAGTAAATGTTCCAGGTGAATGTGATTTCTTAGAATAACCCTTATTCTTTTGCAAAGAATAGTTGGTGAACTGAGAAATCCTTTTTGAAAGTGATTTGGAAGACTTATCCGTGTAAGTCTTCACCGGAACATTCATTTGACGTTTCAAACTATTCTTGACATTGAAAGCTTTCTTTTGGTCAAACTCTTTTCCTAAGGTCTTCTCAAATTCAAGTTCATGAGTAGATTTTGATAATGATGCTGAACTAGATGAAGATGAAGTACTTTGGAGCTGTCCAATAGTTTGTAAGAGAGTTGTTCATTCTTGATCAAAAGTTAGTTGTAAAGTGGTTATTTGTTTTTCAAGATCAAAAATTTTATTTTTCAAAATTAAATTTGGAATATAAAGTTTTGTTTTAACCACTTGTTCCATAACCTCATCTTGATCAATAACAAGTGTTGAACAACTTGGAAAATAATCCTTAGAAAGTGGTATTTTCCTTGTGCCATAACTTTCATTTAATTTTTCATAATTAAATGAAAATTGTGCATTCTCAGTTTTTGCTCTATTTAAATTCTCAATAACTTCTTCTTCATTAGTTGTTTTTACAAAAAACATTTTTAAAATACTTCCCATGTCACCGTAGTTATAAAAGCTAGGTACTTTAGAAATAGCTTTTTGTAAATAGCAGGGATTTTCAAAACCTAATCCTTCTCTTGGATTGTAAAATTTGATATCTTTAGGTTTATTGAGAAAAATGGTTTGATCTGTTTGACCACGTTTTAACAAAGCATCTTCAAGTTCTTTCAACTTGCTAAAAACTCTCTTATTCTTTGCAATTGCATGAGCATGTTGTTTAATAACAAGTTTTCCAACTCGTTCGGATTCCTCAAGTTTAGAAGATATCTGAAAGAATTCTTTGTGAAAATATTTCTTTTCAATTTCAAGTTTTTCATACATATCTTTGTAATCTTCCATAAAATTGATTTTTCACGAGTCACAGTTTGTATGACATCAAGGTTATTAGCCAGTTTCTTTGCAAGTTCCTTAACCTTTTCTTTTTCTAAGTTTAATTGATTTTGACACTTAGTTATAACTTTAGAATGTACCTCAGATTGTGTCTCGATTTGAGTTTCAAGAAGATTGACTTGATGCAATGCATTTGACTTTTCAGCTAATAGCTTGATTACTTAAGCATGTTCTTCCGAATACTTCACTTCCCCATCCTGATTCACACTTTTTAACTCTTTATTTCCCAATCCTGATTTAAGTCTCTCATTTTCAACCTGAAGTGTTCAATTTGCTCTTGAAGCTTCTTAACTTCGGCTGACTTCTCAGTTCTCAACTTTTGAACACTTGTTATGTTAGAATAACATCCTTGAAGTTCCTCTTCTAACATTTTAATAAACGCTATTAATTTGTATTCTGTCATTTTATCTGGTCGTGGATATTCATAAAAGATTTTGAAATATTTTTGCATAGCATTAATAATCGACATCATAAAATTGTTTGCTTGAATGGATCTTTTAAAGATTAAAGATTTTGAAGTGTTTAAAGAATCTGTTTCTTTAAGAAAATGCTGATCGGAAATTTCAAATTTTATCCGTAAGAATTTTCCCTCCAAAATTTTCGAATTTTGCCCAAGTAAAATAAAATTTTCTCAAACCAAAATTTGTCACGGGAAGCTCAAATTTAAATTTTGATCAACGCAAAATTTTCCTGCCTTTTTTTTTTTTTTTTTTATGAAGTTATGTTCGCAAGCAAAACTGAGTGCGACTTTAATGATAAGTTCGCAGAAATAAGATCGCTAAAGCTGATATGCGACCTTACTGATAAGTTCGCACAAACAAAGTCGCAGAAGAAAAATAAGGTCGCAGAAATAAAGTCGCAGAAGGTACTGTAACAGCTTCTTCCTGTTCTTCGAACCAGCCAAGAACACAAAATCCAAACCTGATCAACTGATGAAATTAATACCTGAAATCAATTTCATTTCGTTCCTAAGCACTTATGAAGCAAATTGATCGGTTGAATTTGATTGAATCGAACTCAAAATCCTCAAATCACAAATTAACCGCCATTTTTAAGCTTTTTGAACTTCAAATCAAAATTGAAGAATCGAATGATTTAACCGTGAAACTTTGATTCTATTTGTTGTATATCACTTCATGAAGCTTCGTTGATCCTTTGCTTGATCAGAAACATATGATTTCACACAATTTGATCTATAAACCAAAAGTTTGACTTATAATACCCATTTTGATGATTTCTTCAAATTGGAACGATTATAACCTATAATTGATGAAATTGATACTCAATACTTGTTCCTTGATCAGTAGTCTTCGATTCTAACGGATTACTTTCACCAAAACACAATCAAATCTCCGAATTTGATCTTTAAAGTCACGAGTTTGACTTTTCTGTTGACTTTCTGATTTTGAATTTCGATTCATTTTTCTTCAAATATTTAATCCTCTAGCTCTGATACCAATTGTAAGTCCTAAATCAAGCAAATGTATGATGAATGTTGAGAGAGTATTTCGTTGAATGATTTTCTATTAAGCACAAATGAATATTTTCAATGTAAGTGTTACAAATGACAAAGGTTAACCACCTATTTATACTAATCTCATACAACTCACACTTAATACAATAATACACATGCAAATCCCATTCATATTCCTCATTCCAAGCTGTTCGTTTTGATGATAAACACTGTTGTAAGGTATGTATTAAAAATTTCCATTGAGGGGAGAAAAGTCCTTTGTAAAATGTAAATTTTGTTAATACCCCATCAATTTTAAAGTATCATACATGACAATGTTATCAACGCTTTCCATACATGAGGTATCATTAAGATGCAAATGCGTATGGATAGATTCCTCTATAATGGTAATGGATTTGACCTCAACATTGGCAACAATTTGCTATATTTCATTAGTGTTTTCGATCTTTGCACTCATCCATAACTCATTAAGATGAGACAAATAAACTGTTGGATTAATAGTTAGGACATGATGTATATGGCTATTCTTCAAGAACTCAATAATTTGATGAAAGTCTATTGCATCTTGAGTTTTCTTTGAGAACACAACCAAATTGTGATTTTATACCGTTGGTAATCGAGTAGATGTAGATGAAGAAGCCATGGATGATTGATTCGAGCGATTTGATGAAATAACAGAGAAAGAGTGTGAGGGTTTATAGTTTGAATTATAATGGAAAGTGAATAATGTTTCTGTACTGTGAAGTAATGAGTATTTATGCGTTTGGGTATTTAGCAGCATTAACGCCCTTGAACAGTATTAAAAGAACCCTCGAACAGTATTAAAAGAACTAAAAGTATCAAACAGTATGAATAGTGTGGACACAACATCAATACTACAAACACTTGCTAATACTCAACAGTATTAATACAAGCAGTATTAAATGTTGTTATTATAACAAGAAGTAGTAAGTGTTATTATAATAACAAGCAGTACTAAGTGTTATTACAGTATTAATATCTCCCCCATAACACTTGTACTACAGCACTAAAAGATTCATCATTTTTTTTTAACAGTAATAACTTTAACTCCAGCAGTGTAAAAAATCCTGAGCAACACTAATAACCTGTACAATATTAACTAAACACATAGTACAAATAGTATACATTGAAACAACATTAATAAATTATAATGAGAAAAGATAATTGAGGGTTTATCATTCCAATACTAGTAACTTAAATGTAAATCAACCCACAACAAAGGCCTTTGTGAATAGATCTGCAAATTGATTATCAGTATGAACTTTGAAAATATGAATTAATCTTTTCTCATTACAGTCCCTTATAAAATGATATCCGATTTTTATATGCTTTGTTTTGGAATGTTTGACTGGATTGTTTATGATACTGATTGCAGTGTTATTATCAATAAAGATAGGAGTATTTAGAAACGGCAAACCATAGTCCAGCATTTGATTCTGAATCCAAAGCACCTGTGTACAACAATTGGATGCTGCTACATACTCTGCTTCAGGTGTAGATGTTGACACTATAGTTTGCTTTTTGCATTGCCATGATACTAACCTATCTCCTAAGAATTGACAACCTCTAGATGTGGATTTTCTATCCATATTGGCTCCTCCATAATCACTATATGTGTATGCAGTGAGATCAAAAGATGAACTATTTGGATACCAAACACCCAAATTTGGTTGACCCTTTAAATATCTAAAGATTCTTTTGACTGCAAATAGATGAGACAGTTTTGGATTTGCTTGAAACCTTGCACACACACATACAACAAACATGATATCTAGTCTTGAACTAGTCAAATACATTATTGAACCTATCATGGATCTGTACATATGTATATCCACATCCTCCCCATCAAGATTTGCATGTAGAGATTTGTGTGTTTCTATTGGAGTACTTGCTACCTTTGCAGATTTATATCCAAACCTGTCCAAAATATCATTCACATACTTTCCATGATGTATAAAGATACCATCTTTCTGCTGCTTTACTTGTAACCTACGAAAGAATGTCAACTCACCCATGGAACTCATTTTGAATTTTCGATACATGAGTTCTTCAAATTCCTTGCATAGGGAATCCCTTGTTGATCTAAAGATGATATCATCTACATAGATTTGAACTAACAGAATATCATCCTTGATCCTTTTGGTAAACAAGGTTTTATCTATTGCTCCTCTTTTGAATCCATTTATCAATAAATAAACTGATAGAGTTTCATACCAAGCTCTTGGTGCCTGGTGTAAGCCATATAGAGTTTTATCAAGCCTATATACTCTGTCAGGATATGTTGGATCTTCAAACCCAGGTGGTTGACAAACATATACTTCTTTTCCAGTAGTGCCATATAAAAATGCACTTTTCACATCCATTTGATACACCTTGAAACCCTTAAAGGAAGCATAAGCTAAGATCAACCTGATAGCCTCAATCCTGGCCACATGAGCAAATACTTCATCATAGTCAATTCCCTTTTCCTGGGTGTAGCCTTGAACTACTAACCTGGCCTTGTTTCTAATTACAATCCCTCTTTCATCTTTCTTATTTCTGAATACCCACTTTGTTCCAATAGCTCTCTTACCTTGAGGAAGATCCACTAAAGTCCAAACTTCTTGTATTTTAAATTGAAGCAACTCTTCCTGCATTGCTTCAATCCATCCTGGATCTTTCAATGCCTCAACCACTTTCTTTGGTCCCAATTGAGACAGAAAACAAACAAATAAGGAAGTATTAATATTTTTTTCACTATCCCTTATCTGTTGTCTTGTTTGAATGGCAGAGTCAATGTCACTAATCACATTCTCCAATGGATGATATATGTGAGGAGTGGAATGTGATGTAGGAGACATGGGAATTTCAGTCTCAAGATTTGTCTCATTTGTATCTGCCATTTTCTCATCTTCTTCTAATGCAGGCATATCAGGATCTGTGGAGTACTCACTTGGTGAGTTGTCATTGCCAATGTCATTTGCAATGTATTCTGATTGCCCTAGATTAACAACATCTGGTGTATGTGAACTTTCTTCAAGTGGATCAGCTGTCCAGAGTGGAATGATGACATATTCATTATGATCCATTGACTTCTCTGCTTCAATTGGTTCAGGTGTACCTGCATTTGGTTGCTCATATATATATATATATATATATATCTAATAGAATGGGTTAGAGCACCAATGTCAAACAACCAATTTGGACCTTTGCCTACAACATTAACAGTGTTTTCATTAAAGGTCACATTCATACTGTGACAACCGTCAAAAATCTAAGGTCAACACCGCACTTAAATTCCTAGTACATATTTTTACGTTTACAGCACTCTAAAATCCTAGTGAAAAGTCTCGGTTACGACTCCTTAAGTACCGAAACCGTAAGTTACCGAAATCGTGTAATGTTCTAGGAGATTGCTTAGCGGACTTTAAGACCGTGATGAACACACAAATTAGGTTACAAAGTGCCAAAGAAAACAAATGAAATTAAATTTCATAAGTCATTATCATATCGCAAAAATCAGAATTTAACCGGAAATTCCGTAACTCGGTAAACGCAACAGGAAATCGGTTAATTAACTCACGAATGTCAATCGTGATCGAATCAAATACATTTTGATGAATGTTATAAACTTATAAAATAAAGTTTCATGACTCAAACTTTAACCACAAAAACATCACAAAAATCGGAATTAACCGAAATTTCACAACTCGGTAAACGCGACTCGAATCGAATAAATGAAACTCGAATCCGACAAACTAATACTTGAAAACCCATTATAAACAATCTAAATACAATTTGAAGTATTTTATAAATTTAGAACATCAATTTTTACAACCCTAATATTAAGCACAAAAACAACATAATTTAAAGCCTTTAAATGTACAAGACTTGTGCAATTTTAATACAAATAAATACTATAACTAATATACATTTTATTTTGACAAAAAAATAAGTTAAAAACCTCATTTTAATAACCCAAAACCGGACCCCCCTTCCCCTCTCTCTTTTTCCACTCAACCTCTCCAATAACCACTTATATTCCATGCAAAAGTCTTCTACCACTTACACACTCTTCCTCTCATCATTTCTCTCATTTTCTCTCAAGAAAACACACACAAAACCTCTCTTTTCACACACTAAACTCCAGAGAATATCCATCCTTAAATCATATCTTTGAAGGTGTTTATACACCTAAACCAACTTTCTAAGGTATGAACACCATCTCTAGCTTCCATTCTTGCAATTTCCTACTTTGATTCTTGTAAAAACATGGATTTTATGCCTTTTTCATGGCTAAAATTCTCATACAAGGCTTGATGGTTTGTGGGTTCCCTTACACTTGTTTAAGTATTAAAACAAAAGGGCAACCCATGATCAAACCGAAATCAAACCGAAAAGTCGACTTTTTGATGTTATAGAGTTTATTTACATGTTCTTGCTAGAATAAATGGTTTAAAATGTTAAAATATGTTTATGTTTATGTAAAACACATGTATATGCATAAAAGACAAGGCTTCAATCATTGGATGAGGTCTAAAAATCGTTGGTAGTGAAAAACACACCAAAAAGATCACTTTGTCATGCATGTAATCTGTCCAGATTTTGACCCTACTTGAAACGACCATAACTCAGTGAATAATGGTCCAAAAATCTTGATTTTTCTTATAGAATTTAGCTTAATTTCTTACCTTTAAAACCCCACTGGTCTCACTCAAATCCATTGAGTATTCGACCTCCAAATGTTTCACACAAAACTGATGCGCAAACAGCTACCTTTCTGTGAGCAATCTTGTTGTGATACATGTTCATGGGGGTTAAAGTGTTCAATAAATTAAAAAAAAATTGTTTTTAGAATCCTAAAAAGTGTATCTCAGTAGAATAAAAAGATAGTAATTTATCTTGTTGATCTCATATTTTTAGAAAATGCATAAACATCATGCATTATTTTATCCTTGTAGAATGCAAATAATTGTGTTGTGATAAATCAAAAATACAAAAATATTAGATAAAACATGTTAAAAATTTGGAGATGATTTTTCTCAGTAACTATATTATGAAAAGAACTTTGAAAAGAAAAATTTGAATTTTTGGAAAAACATAAGCATTTTTCCTAGTTTAATACAAATAAAGTCTATAAAGAGGAAAAATATTCATGAAAAATACTTTTTGACATCAGAAAAATATGGGGAAATTCGTGTGTCATTTTCTACAGAAAAGTATACTATCCTCAAAATTTGACACACATTGGAAGTGATTTGATATGTTTTCCGATTTACGTTTCGTTAAAAGGCATAATGTTTGGAACAAAAGTTTCAGTGTTCAAAATGACTTGAAAATTTTACAAAAATCTAAAAATGGTTAAAAACTGATCTCGTAAAAATTCCAGAATTTTTTTTGAATAATTACTATTTTTCCCATATTTATCCTACTTTTTAGATATAAAATGATTATAAATAATCCATAAGTTTAAAAATCCCCAAATTTTCACAGAAAATTTGTGAACTATATTTTATGTTTCATACCAAGTTTGGTAATTTTTAGATGTTCTATTCATGTATTTCCATTATTTTGTTCACAAACTCGAACAATTACCGACAACGTAAATTAATTGGAAATTCGAACTTTAGCGGCACTTTGTAATTTAATTAGATAGCTAAGCAATCCTAACAAACCGTATTATTCGAGAAACTAATTAGAAGCCTTGTGTTCTTAGGAATTGGATAGGAGTCAAACCCAGTCGGTACGCGCATTACATCCATCCGTACGCTCACGCTCAATAGTGAGTTTACACAGCCCCTCTTTTTAACGTTTTACTTAAATGTTTTGGGGTGAAAAGCATGCTATATGATTTAATTACTATATTTGGATTACAAATATTATTCTTATGCTATACTTAATTTACGAATGCTTTGCTTATACTATGCTCGTTTTACAAATGCGATCCTTGATTTACAAATGCTATGCTATATGCTATGCTTACTTTCGAATACTTGACATGGTTAAAATGTCGTATTGATTACGAATAACTTTTTGAATGTTTGAAGTTTATACGAACATGATTATATGCTTGTTTTCTATCGTATCTAAAGTCCCCGGTATATCTACACGACCATTAACTCTATATGAGCCAAATGATGCATATGAATAGTACTATTTGGGAGCGAGACCACCTCCCCACTCACGCAGCCACGTGAGTGCATCCCATCATCCTAAATGCCAACGATAGGGCATCTCTCTTTGGGGCAAAGGTTTATTGGTTGTAGGTTTGGTTGTGGACTCAAGCATAATAATTCATTGTGACTATAGACAAAAATGCGATAGCATAGAAATTCATAAGCGACTATAAACGTATGACGTTTTGTCATTTGAAACGATATTTCTTTAAAACTATAAACTTTACGACCCGAGCTTTACAATGACTTTGTCATTTGAAATGATATCTCTTTTAAACTATAAACTTTACGACCCAAGCTTTGCAATGACTTTGACATCTGAACGATATTTCTTTGAAATTATAAACTTACTACCCGAGCTTTACAATGACCTTGTCATTTGAAACGATATTTCTTTAAAACTATAAACGTATGACGTTTTGTCATTTGAAAATGATATTTCTTTGAAACTATAAACCTTACGACCCGAACTTTACAAAGACGTTGTCATTTGAAATAATACTTCTTTAAAACCATAAATTTAAAACCTGAGTTTTATACTATAAATCATTGTGGTTGTGGACAATGATAGACGTGGTTTCATAATAACGCTTCGCATTCTTATGAACTTCGACAAAATAAACCGTTGAGATTATAAACGTTTTGATATTGATTTGATGATCCATTGACTTTATAAACGTAACCTGAATCTATTAAATGCTACAATATGAGTTTTATAAACATAACTTGAACTTATTAAACACTATATCTTGAGTTTTATAAAAGTGAATTGAACATTTCTTTGAAAATATGAGCGTGGCGTTATGAACGAATTACGACTTTTAATTGAGTTCCAAAGGGAATCACTCCTAAATGAATCTCGTACTTAAATAAACCTCTTTTGCAAACAAAACATCGATTCACAAATGAATCTAACTATCAAATGGGTATCGCTCTTAAATGAGCCTTGTTTTAATGAATTACTTTTATAATTATCCGCGCAATAGCGCTTGACCATCCTAAAAATTGATCTTATGAAATTATCGGATGATTTTCGTCATTATATGAGCCTCGGTACTAAACAGATTACTTTTGTGAACTAATCACGTAGTAACGTGGAACTTCTAAACTAAACTTTGTAAACTCTTGAAAAGGGTCTTTCCTTACGCAAAACCTGTGTACTCACCAACTATGTTTCATAGTTGACCTGTTTATTTTTACATGCTTTTCAGGAAATAGTCACAACTTGTCTATTGAAGCTAAACCTGTTATATGAGCTATGCTGCTATAGCGTTACAGAATTTTGTCTCTTTTGGATGTAATCGCATGTTTAGATTATTTACTTTTGTGTAGTAAACGCTTGTAAGACTTTATGTAATGTATTAATTGTAGATCGTTGAACGGTGATCTTTTGTAATTTTCGATTATGAAATCATTGTCCTGTTACATCTCGTGTTTCCGCTTTAGCGGGGTGTGACACATACTCTCTTTCACTATTCTACTTCTTTGATTAAATACTCTATATGCTTTGCTTTAAGTATAGTAACCAACAAAGAAATCTTCATCTACCTTGCTATCATATTTGCCTAATTGATCTTTAGAATTTAAGATAGTACATGGACATCCAAAAGGTTTTAAAAAACTAACCAATGGTTTTCTTTTAAAGAACAATTCATATGGTGTCTTGATATGAGGCTTAATTACTGATACCCTATTATGTACATAGCAAGCAATACTAATTGCTTCTGCCTAGAAGTTCATTGGCAATTTAGCATCTGCTAACATAGTTCTAACAGCCTCAATTAGTGTCCTATTTTTTCTTTCTCCTACTCCATTCTGTTGTAGAGTCATTGGGGTACTAAACTGTCTTGTAATTCCTTTAATTTCACAAAACTTATTCATCTCTTGATTGTTAAATTCTGTTCCATTATCACACCTAATGATTTTAAGAATTTTAGTAGTTTGAGATTCTATCTTAGTTATAAATGATTTAAGTATGTCACTTGTTTCATCTTTAGTCCTAAGAAAGAATACCCAACGAAACTTGCTATAATCATCAGTAACCACTAAGCAGTATGACTTTTTACCTATACTCATCACATTAGTTGGACCAAAGGGATCCATATGCAACAACTGTAAAGGTAAGCAATTTGAATTCACAGATTTGGACTTGAAAGAAGTTCTGTGTTGTTTGCCTTTTTGACAAGCAACACAATGATCATCACATGAATATCCTTTTTCAGGTAATCGTCTCACAAGTTGCATTTTAACAAGTTTGTTAATTGTTTTGTAATTCATGTGACACATCCTTCTATGCCACAAATCAGATACATCAATAGTGGCTTTAGATAAGAGACAATTCAAATTTTGTTGAGGATTCATGTTTGCTAAGTCACAACAGTATACATTATCCTTCCTTGGTGTGACAACCGTCAAAAAAATCTCAGGCCATTGCCGCACTTAAATCTCTAGAATTTCAAGTTTCGTTTGTAGCATTTAAAAATCCTAACGGAAATTTTAGGTTACGACTCCTTAAGTTTACTGAAATCGTGTAACGTCATAGAGATATCTTAGTAAACCCTAAGTCCATGAGACACACTTAATTAGGTTACGAAGTGTCAATGAAAGCAAAGGAAATTAAATTTCATATATCGTCACAAGATTTGATCGCAAAAATCAGAATTTATCAGAATTTTGTAACTCGGTAAACGCAACCCGAATCGAATAAAAAACTCACGAACATCAATAGTAAACGAATCAAATGTATATTGATGTAAATTAGAAACTTAGAAAATGAAATTTTATAACTCAAATATTAATCACAAAAACATCTCAAAATAAGTCTTTACAAAGTACAAATTGAGCACAAATTTAATACATTAATGATACAAAATTTTAACATATAATTATATTAAATTTAATGTTTTGAACCCCCTTTTGGAACCCTCCAAAATCTAGCCAACCAGCCCCCCCTCCCTTTGATACCCATTCAAATTTCACACACTTAATCATTTTCACCCCATTTCACTTCTCATTTTCTCCAACACACACTTCTCACTTCTCTCTACCTCTCTCTCTCTAAAACCCTCAAAGAAATTAGCCAAGTTTCATCATCAATCTAGAAAATTTAAGGTGTCTTTGAGTTCTATCAAGAACTCCAAGGTAAACAACAACATCTTCAACACTTTTCTTTCAATTCTAGTCTTTCAATCCATGTTTTTCCTTCAAACTATGGATTCTATGCCCTAACCATGGCTAGAATCCTTATAATTAATCTTGATGTTTTTAGATCTCCCTTTCATACACCTTATGTGTTAAAATGAAAGGATAATCCATGATCAAACCGAAATCAAGTCCAAAAACTCGTATTTGGAAGATTATGTTCTTCTCTTTGTATGCATGCAAGAAGTTCTTAGTTTGTTTTTGATAATTGTAGTTCATGAAAATACTTTTTAAAACCTGTTTAAATGGGTTAGTAGCAGATTTGTATAAAGATTCGGGGTTATGGGCTAAATGATTGCATTTTTGGGGAGTATGAGATCTTGATAGCTTTCTGTCATAAAATTTAGGCCGCCTTTGGAATGTCGTATCTCCATGAATACTCTACCCAAAATGATGATTTTTCTTCTGGGATTTAGGTCTTTAAGTTACCTTTCAAACCCACGTGGTCTCATGCAAAAATATTGAGATTTGAACCTTCAAACAGTGGTTGAATGACAAAGGGGTGAATTTGTCAAACCTGGACAGATTTCTTTACCCAACTTTGAACGACCATATCTCTTGTTTTTGTTAAGAAAAATTATTATTTTTACTTATGAGATTAGATCTTTATGTTACCTTTCAAACCAAAGTGGTTTCGCGCAAAAATGTGGAGATTTGGACCTTCAAACACTTGTCAAATGACAAAGGGGTGAAAGATTCCAATTCTTTTTCTGGAACTTTGCTTTATGTCTTTTATTTAAAAGTAGTATGATATCACACTCTAACTCAAAGAATTCGTTGCTCATTTGGTTGATGATCACATAAAGGTCCATAAACTTTTTAAACTGATGAGACTAAGTTTGAG
The DNA here is from genome assembly GCA_963921325.1 of Logfia minima. Lineage (NCBI taxonomy): Eukaryota > Viridiplantae > Streptophyta > Magnoliopsida > Asterales > Asteraceae > Logfia > Logfia minima. Next base: position 29,138,374 of record OY992764.1, read on the forward strand.
AGACCATTAGCATGGCCTAAACACCTTCAAAAGTTACAAGACCAGAGCCAAAATACTCATAAGACATAATATTTTTAGGTGTTAAAAGGGATTGGTCAGATTCATTTGAATCTAGGTCAAAAGGTCCCTCTAAGTGACCCTAAAATCTGGACAGATTCTTTGTTGCCTTTAAACTTTATTTTGCAAATGCATTCATGGGTTTATAACTTTAGAAAAATTGTTTGACATAATAATGAGTATTTAGAAACACCCTAAGATGGGTCATAAGAATGTGTTAAGTGAAAATGGTTGTATTACAAGTAATTATGACCTTGAAATCGTTAACAAACAAGTAAACACGTACATTTTTCCACACGGTTAATATAACTTGACGAGTCTTGTGGGAGACCTAATTGTCAAAGATCATTCTTTTAACTTGTTTAATTAAGCATCTCTAACTAATCGAATTAGCTGAGGAAGTAATTAGAACCCTCGTTATTCTCTGTGTACTGCGACACAGTGCTTGTGTCGCATTAGTTGTAGTTGCGACACAGTGCTTGTATCGCAATAGTGATCTTTGCGACACACGGCTTGGATCGCAGAACGGCCAGTTTGTTTAGTATAAATATCAAAGTTAGAGATATTTAGGGCAAGACATTTACACACACTTTATTCTCTGTATTTTGGCTGCTACATTTACATTGAGAGAATATTTTGGGTATTGAGAAATATAAAGTTTTATTCCTTTTGTTCATCATTTTGTTTAAACTTTATATCATTTGCTTGTGTTCTTGTCTCCTTATCCACTTGATTTGATTAAAAGATCATCCTTTGGGATCCACAATTGGTATCAGAGCCATAATCTAAGGATTTTTGGTGGTATCAAATCGTTTTGGAATGTTTTGCTTTTAATACATATTTTGATCATTTAACACTTGTTTTGTGTTTGATTTTCATTTTAGGGTATTTTAGATCTGAAAATTGGAGTTTTTGAAGCTAAAAATCTAAGCTTTTATCAAGCTTTTTGTTGAAAAGTAATTAGGGTTCGAAAAATTACGTTTTTGAGATTTTTGGCATCTGACAGCGCCGTTTTGCGACACAAGGTTGCGATATAAATTTGTTGTCGTTGTAGGGTTTCAGCGACCTTAATTGTGCGACATAACCTGCGACATAAGGTTCTTTGCGACCTTAATCTTGCGACATAGAGTTGCGACATACGGGGCGACATAGCTTGCTGCGACACAACTCTAGTGTCGCTTACTCTTATCAAAAAAAAAAAAAAAAGGCTGGAAAATTCTACAATTATCAAATTTTGAATTTAAGGTTCCCGTTGACTAATTCTAGTTTGAGAAAATTTTCATTTTACTCGGGCGAAATTCGAAAAAATTTGGAGGGAAAATGTACTCGCAATATCCAAGGTATTTGAAGGCTTTGTTCTATAACGACTATGCTAGCTGGCAGGAGAAGTTTAAAGAATATATTGAATACATTGATTCAGATTTGTGGACTTCTATTACTGAGAAATATGAGAGACCAACTCTCATTAGTCAAATGTCAGTCGCAGAACAAAAAGCTTTTGACAACGACAAGACAGCACGTGAAGAGATTATCATGTGTGTACCAAATGATGTGGCACAAGATATTCCACTTTACAAATATCAAGATACATCTTATGAATTGTGGAGATCACTTGAAGAAACCTACGGAGGAAAATATAAACAGCAAATTCAAGAAGATCCAAGCGTTGAAATGCATGATTTGAAAGTTAAAGTTTCAAATCAACAAATTGAAATCGACAGTTACAAGACTGAAATCAATTTACTTCGTAAAGAAAAGGCTGCAGCTCAAAGTGAAGTTTTAACATATCAATGCAAGCTCTCAAGTTTTGAAGCATCTTCCTTGAGGTTAGATCAACTGCTTCATTCTCAGAAAAAGGATACGAAATCTAAAGCTGGTATCGGATATACATCAATACCGATCAATGATGAGTTTGTTGAAATTGTTCATGAAGTCGAAGCATGTGATGTGCCAACACAACAGATTAACAAATCTGATGTCAAGCCTGAAAATCACATCATTGCTACTGAGTATATTGGGGCTTCTAAACAAGGGAAATCTAAACGCGAAGCAAGAAGTGATAAGTTGAATAAATGTTCAGACAAAGGGATAAATGAGAAGTTGATAAAGAAGGAAGAAGAGATTAAAGCTTTCCAACTTCAAATACTTAACATGGAAACTGAACGTGAAGAAATGCGTTCAAAAATGTTGAACTTGAAAAGTGGATTTTAAAATTTGAGCATCTAACCAAACCTCAACTCTCTCACCCACCTGAACAACAAGTCAAGGTGACTAAGAAAATTTACCCGACTAAATCTTCCAAACCATGTTCAAAAATGGTTTGTGCGAAAAAGATTTCACAGTTTACTAATTATTCTTTGCAAAAGAATAAGAAGTATTATGAGAAATCACAATCAACCAAAAATTTTGATCATCATAAGGTTGATTGTTGTGATTCTGTAGCCTTTGAACGAATCAAAAGATCGGTTTCAAGATCTCAAAAGCCAACAAACGTATTGAAACCGACACAATCGGAATCTGGTGAAACAAGATCTTTTGTATATTCAAGAAAGCAAATGCTTGATCTTGCACCATCTCATCGTATGGTGGTGACAATGCAAAGAGATTTTGTTCCTTTCTCCTCAAGAATGGTTCTACCAACAATGGTTCCACGAAAAGTTATTAGATATGAAACATCACGTTTCAATTTCAGATGGAACTCAATGTCTTTGGAATATATCGATGCAACTTACAAATGGCTTTCGAAAAAGAAGAATCCTATTGGCAGCGTGCTCAAATGGGTTCCTAAAGTTGTTGCTTGAAGAAAAGACAACGATTGATTCTGCTGTTCATGGGGGTGAACAAGAAGATCGCATTTCAATTTCAGCGGATTGTCAAAATTTGTGTAACACATGGAATACATGCTGGCGGTGTATTTCCAAACAGACTGGGTTTAATTGAAGATTTTAAAGACCAAGCTGAAGACACGGGGGAGTTTGTTGATGCATCTTAGAGTGTCTGTCAGCTGGTCTAGTCTGTACTGTGTCTGTATATGTAATAGACTTAGAAAAATTACATTCTCTGTGTACTGCGACACAGTGCTTGTGTCGCATTAGTTGTAGTTGCGACACAGTGCTTGTGTCGCAATAGTGATCTTTGCGACACAAGGCTTGTGTCGTAGAACGACCAGTTTGTTTAGTATAAATATCAAAGTTAGAGATATTTAGGGCAAGACATTTTTGCACTCACTTTATTCTCTGTATTTTGGCTGCTACACTCACTTTGAGAGAATATTTTGGGGATTGAGTAATATAAAGTTTTATCTCATTTGTTTATCATTTTGTCCAAACTTTATATCATTTTGCTTGTGTTCTTGTCTTCTTCTCCTCTTGATTTGATTAAAAGATCATCCTTTGGGATCCACACTCGTGTTCGTAGGGCGCGGATAGGAGTTCTACTTGTCTAGCACGCGGAACACATCCGAACTAAAACGCTCGAACCCAATCGTGAGTTTCATAGCCCCTAATTTTACTTGTTTTGGAAATGTTTTGGGGTGAGAATACATGCGTTTTGTTTGTGGTTATGTTGAGACATGTTTTGTGACAATAGATCTTGCTTGTAATGGGACTAATGTTAATTGTAATCAAGTTTGTACATTGGTTTTGAATTAGTAATGAAAATTATTGATTGGTAAACATTTTAGAGCAAAATATTAAAATGCTGAAAAATGTTGACCACAGTTGACTGCGAACCGAGTCAGTTCGCAGGACAAGACTGGATTGCGAACCGAGTCAGTTCGCTGAGCCAAGTTGGGCTGCGAACTGAGTCAGCTCGCAGAGCCCACGACTCGCGAACCGAGACGGTTATATAATGAAATTAGGTTTTAAACCTAATTAACTTTTGCCAATAATTACATACGAATTTCCTGTGATTCCAGAGTTATTCCAAAGTATTCTAAAGGCTAGGTATTGATAGATAACATCTGTTATAATCAATACAAAGCATATTAGTATTCCGATTCACTAAATAATTGTGAAACAAATCGTTATAGATCCTATAACTTAGTATTGAGGGATTCCGCACCTTAATACCTTAAGATAATCTCATTATCGATCCTAATACATACGGACTTACAGGTTACAAGTACCTATAAAATTGTCACATCCCGTTAAAGCGGAAACACGAGATGTAACAGTACAATGATTTCATTTTCGAAAGATACAAAAGTTCACCGTTCAATGGTCTACAAATAAGGCATTACATCAAGTCTTACATACGTTTACAGCGCAAATGTACATACTCTAAACATGTGATTACATCCAAAAGAAACAAAATAGAGCACATGATATCAGTATCAAAAACAGCATACATGTGGCTTCAATCACATTTACTAACCGATTCCCGAAAAAGCATGTAAAACGAGAGGGTCAACTATAGAATATAGTTGGTGAGTTCACATGTTTCAAGTTTCCAAGCCGTTTAAAAGTTTCTGAATCCATGTTTTAAAGATTCACGTCGCTACGTGAGAAGTCATTTAAAAGTTTTGCGTCGTTACGTAGTAATGATTGTAAGATCGAATTCCGTGGTTAAAGTTGTTTAGATCGAATTACTTGGTCAAAGTTGTTTAGACCGAATTATGTGGTCAAAGTTGTTTAGACCGAATTAAGGGGTCAAAGTTGTTTAAACCGAATTACGTGGTCAAAGTTGTTTAGAACGAATTACGTGGTCAAAGTTGTTTATAAGCTAAAACGTGACTGCTCAATAGTCGGTGTTTATACGTGAGTCCACAACCAAACCTTCGACAGTCCGCCCCAAAGTGATCATGCCTATCGCATACATGATTAAGTAGTGGTTATATGCCCCCGCGCTCAATGCGGAATGGTGGGAGTGTCAATCCCAAATAACGCTATCCATAATAACCATTGGCTCAAATTGAGTTAATAGGTTGTGTAGTAAACCGGGGACTTAAAACGATAGAGTCTCATGCATACAACAGTTACGTATAAATAAATGCATATCAAAATAAGTACTTGTAACAAAAATAACATTTGCAATAAAAACCACATGCTTCTCACCCCAAAACATTTAAGTAAAATCATTTAAAAAGAGGGGCTGTGAATACTCACAATTGAGAGTGAGAGTACAGATGGATGTAATGCGCGTGCCGACTGGGTATGACTCCTATCCAAGTCCTAAGAACACAAGGTTTATAATTAGATTCTCGACTAATATGGTTTGTAAGGATTGCTTAGCTAGCTAATTAAATTACAAAGTGCCGTTATAGTTTGAATTTCCATTTAAATAACGTTGTCGGTATTTGTTCGAGTTGTGAACAAAATAATAGAAATATATGAATACCTCATTCAAAAATTACCAAACTTGGTATGAAACATGCAATATATTTCACAAAATTTCTGTGAAAATTTGGGGATTTTTAGACTTATGGATTATTTATAATCAATTTATGTCTAAAAAGTGAAGTAAATACGGGAAAAATAACAAACATTCATGAAAAATTCTTGAATTTTTACCAAGTTAGTTTCTACCCATTTTAAGTTTTGTGTAAAATTTTCAAGTCCTTTTGAGCACTGGAACATTGGTTCCTAATATTATAGGTTTTAACGAGACGTAAATCGAAAGACATATTACAAAACACCTCCAAAAGGTTTGAAATTTTGAGTATAGTGTCATTTTCTGAGGAAAATAACACAAAAAATTTTGTCACAATTATTTGGGGCTTAAAAGTATTTTTCATGAATAATTCACCTTTTAAAGGCTTTGTTTGCATTAATTTAGGAAAAATACTTATGTTTTTCCAAAAATTCCCATTTTTATTTTCAAGATTCTTTTCATGTTCAAGTTACTGAGAAAAATAATCCCACAAATTTTAGCATGTTTTATCAAGCGTTTTTGTATTTTTGTAACATTACAACACAAGCATTCATAATTACAAGGCTTAAAAGAATGCATGATGTTCATGCATTTTCTAAAAATACAAGATCACCAAGATAAATTACAATATTTTTATCCTACTGAGATACATATGTTAAGAGTCTAAAAACAATTTGATTTAAATTTAGTGAACACTTTAAGTCCCATGAACATGTATCACAACAAGATGCTCACAGCAAGTTCCCTGTTTGCGCATCAGTTTTGTGTGACATATTTGGAGGTCGAATACTCAATGGATTTTGTGAGACCATGGGGGGTTTTAAGGTAAGACATAAAAATAAATTCCAGAAGAAAAATCAAGATTTTTGGACCATTATTCACTGAGTTATGGTCGATCAAAGTGGGGTAAAAAATTGGACAGATTGCATGCATGACAAAAGCTAAATGTTGGAGTGTTTAGACTACCAAACTATTTCTAGACCTCATCCAACAATTGAGGCCTTGTCTTTTATGCATGAACATGTATTTTACATAAACTAATATATATTTTTCCATGGATCAAGATCTAGCTACGAATTTTGGTGCATGAAAGCCCATAAATCGGATTTTCGGTTCTCCAAGAAGAACACAAACTTGCAACCAAGCTTTTGATCATTGTATCCTTTAAATCTTTGTTCAAACACACTCATGGTGTTAAAATACAACCATGATGTTTTAGGAATGATTTCTAACAATTTTAACCATTTAAAACTTGCAAGAACATGTATATACACATTTTAACAACAAAAAGACGATTTTTGGTTTGTTTTAGGAATGGTAGGTTTTACCTTAGAGATGTTGTTCTTATGTAAGAACACCTTTGAAATTGTGATTTCTAATTGAATGTTTGTTGGAAATTAGTGTGTGAAATGAGAGAGTTGTGTATGTTTCTTGAAAGAGAAATGAAAGAAATGATTAAGACAAAGTGTGTGGAAGTGGTAGAAGTGATCTTGCATGTAGAGTGAGTATGGATTAAAAGGTGGTCAAGAGAGGGGGGGGGGGTTTCTTTTATTTTAAATTTGTTAAATAATTAAGTAAATAAAAGCCTTAAAGTTACATAATTTAATTTGTGCAACTTTTTTTATTATGTAAACTTTAATTGTGATGTTTTTGTGGTTAAAGTTTGAGCTATGAAAATTTATTTTATAATTTCATAATTTTCATCAAATTGTATTTGATTCATTTACGATTGACATTTACGAGTTAATTAATCGATTTTCGGTTGCGTTTACCGAGTTACAGAATTTCCGGTTAAATTCCAATTTTTGAGATATGATCAATCTTTTTTGATAACGTATGAAATTTAATTTCATTTGTTTTCTTTGGCACTTTGTAACCTAATTTAATGTTCCTAACTGTCTTAAAGTCAGCTAAGCAATCTTCTAAAACGTTACGCGATTTCGGTAGCTTACGGTTTCGGTACTTCAGGAGTCTGAACCTAGACTTTTCACTAGGATTTTAGAGCACTGTAAACGTAATTAGATAGACTAGGAATTTAAGTGCGTTAATGACCTGAGATTTTTGACGGTTGTCACAAAAATGTTATGTATTGCATAAGTTAACATTATTCATTTTATATGGGCCTCTATCAAGAATTGTTAGTTATTGACCTAAGCGCGAATATTGTGAATAGATCTATTGGGTTGACACCCCCGTCTGGGTTAGTCGCGCCAACTGGACAAACGGACGCATAATCATTTGAGAACTACCAGTGTTTGAATAGGACACTTGCGAGATAACAATTGTTAACGTTTCGATTCTTGAGCTTATGGCAATAGTAATACATTTTTCATATTGGGGTAAAGCAATATAACTTGAAATCTCGTAACCACGGGTCTATTTTACAAACTCTTACACCTATGAACTCACCAACTTTATGTTGACGTATTTTACACTGTATTCTCGGGTAACTAAGGCGCTATGTAGTAGTGCCGTTGTGTCGCACATTTTGACGTAGGAGTTGCATTAACTTGGAAAGACTTAGCATGAACTTTGTCATTTTGAATTAAGCTAGTTATTCGATAAAGTTTGGAATTGTGTTGTTAAGACTTTAAACTTGGATGTTTTCCATTTGAAGACTATGTAATTTAACGGTGTTTGATTAGCGATTCTCTTAGAAGTCGTTCATTGTAATATTTGTTCGTGATCCGCGTACGTCGCGCCCTCGCCCGAAAGGGGGGTGTGACACATAGTGTTCTCATCAATATCAAACTTTCATCAAGTTTGAATTGATTAGAAAGAATAAAGCATTATGTGTCAGTAAAAAGAACTGGATTCTTTTTATCTGTGATTTGACTCACACTTAGCAAGTTATATTTCAATTGTTCAACAAAATACACATCCCTAAAACTTATCTTATCACTGTTAACCACTCATTTTCCAGTAATCTTTCCACCTGTAGGATTGCCTCAGTGGTCTGATCCAGATGAAGAAGATACAGAATGAGCACTGATGGCTGAAGTGCATGAGGTAGATTAGGAACCTTTATCCTGTGTATCATGCATTAAATTAACTAACCAGTTAAACAGGTATAGAGAGGACACCAAACGTCTTAACACTGTTATCGAAAATTTAAATGAAACAAATGACATGTTGAGAAACAGTGATAAGGCAAGTGGTGAAAAGTTAAAAGCTATTTTAGAAGAGAAAAAGGAACTTAAGGCTAAAATCTTTGAACAACAAGATGAGATTGGTAGCTATGTAGATATGCTATCATTTGTAAAGAAAGAACTTGTTGAATCTCAAACTGAGGTTCTAAATTTAAAGAAAAAGCTTTCTAACTTTTCCGCCTCCTCTCTAGTTTTTGATGAAATCCTCCAGGCACAAAGGATTGATACCAAAAGCAAGGCAGGACTTGGTTATCATCAAGTCCCACCTCCTAAGGACTATCTTCCCATGCCTGTTAGGGAAAACATTAATGACTTGACACTTATCTATCCAAAGATAGATGTCAAACCTGTTAAACCTGCAGTTAGTATTAAGATAAGTAAGCCTGAGCTAGCTAAGGCTGAAAATGCCATCACTGCATCTCCACAACCTGAAACTAGTAGGCCCGAGCCAGTTAGGGCTAATACTAGTGAGTTTGAAACAAGTACGACTCAAAAGGTTGAGAAAGTTAAGCCTGTTAAGGCCGAGATTCATCAGACTGAACTTATTAAGTCTGAAAATCTAGTTGAGCCTACATTAGGAAAGACTCTTTATGTGCTTCCTCGTATTATTGAAGAGGAAATTGAAATTGAGGATATAACTGATCAAGAGTATCGACCAGTTATGAAAAACGTCAAGCCTGAAAATCATATCATTACTATTGAAAGAAATGAACGGGCTATATCAAAAGGACAATGTAAAGCTACGGCTGAACCTCAAAAGAAGATTGCTTCTAAATTGAATATTCAAAATAAATCTTCTAAACATACCTCAAAAGCATCCCCTGTTGAATGTTCACATCAATGTGAGTGTTTAACACGTGCTTCTTTTGGTCGGGCTCATCGTTTTATTCCTCAATTTCAATCTAGTGTTGAGCATCGATCTTGCTTCTATTGCAAGAAGCAAGGTCATTTGATAAATAATTGTCCTGTGCTTGCTAAGAAACAGTTTGGAAAGCAGGTTTCACGAGTCTCAAAATTTAAGAAGCTTTCAAAGAAGTCTATTTCAATGAAAGGCTCAAAGACTCCTGTCCCAGCTGTGAAAGTCAACAAAGTTGAGCAAAATACTTTGCCAAACCTAAAGCTCAAAGTTGTTGACTCGCAAGCATCCAAACCAAAGCAGGTTTGGAAAATTAAAGAATCTTGCAAAGATTCTACATCCAACAATAGTCCATCAGTCAAATATTATAAAATGTTTGAAAATAAAATTTTGACTGATGTGGTTGTTGTTGATGATGTCACTGGAGTACCCAAGACTATCAAGGCTTGGGTCAACATTTCTAACTAATTTACCTTGTTTGTGGTGCCACAGCAACCTGAATCTGTAAGGAATAGTAAATGGTACATCGACAGTGGTTGCTCTCGGCACATGACCGGTGATGTCTCTTTGCTCTTTGAAGTTCATGCTTACAACGGAGGTTATGTGGCTTTCGCTGGTGATAAGGGGGGCGTTATTTCTGGTCAGGGAACGCTTACCAATGGAATGGTAAGCTTTGAGAAGGTAAATTTTGTGGAACAATTGCAACACAACCTTCTCAGTGTCTCTCAAGTGTGCGATAAAAAGTACACTACTGCTTTCACAGACACTGAGTGTTGTATATTGAAGCCGGGATTTGTAATCCCTGATGAATGGGTGCTACTGCGGGCACCTCGGGAGCGAGACACGTATATTCTTGACATGAGTACTGTGGAAACTACACAGCTCACATGTCTTCTATCTAAAGCTCCCGAGAAGGAATCGTTATTATGGCACAGGCGTATGGGACACTTGCACTTTCGTAAGATGAATTATCTAATCAAAAATGATCTAGTGCGAGGTGTCCCCAAGCAATCCTTTGGGCTGAATGATCACTGCGTCCCTTGTCAGAAAGGCAAGCAACACAAGAAGTCTCACAGGCTGAAGCTGGCCAATTCAACTGAGAAGCCCTTGGAGCTGTTTCACGTGGATCTTTTTGGGCCAGTCAGAAAGAAGAGTTTGGGAGGAGCTTCTTATTGCCTGGTTGTGACGGATGACTATTCGCGGTTTTCCTGGGTTTATTTTCTGAAGATCAAGGATGAAGTGCCTGAGATTCTCATTTATCTATTCGATAAGTTGCAAAATCTTTGTGAATTGAGAATCAAGAAGATAAGGAGTGATAACGGTACAGAGTTTAAGAACTCAATTATGGAACTGTACTGTTTGAGCAATGGTATTGAACACCAATTCAGTGCCGCAAGGACTCCACAGCAGAATGGGGGGTTGCAGAACGTAAGAATAGGACTTTGAATTAGGCTGCACGTACAATGTTATCTGACTCTAAGCTTCCAATCACCTTTTGGGCTGAAGTTGTGAATACGGCGTGCTACGTTCTGAATCGGGTGTTAACGGTTAAGAAGAAGAATAAGACATCCTATGAGTTGTTCAACAACAGAAAGCCTAATCTACAGTTTCTTGAACCGTTCGGCTGCTTATGCACGATTATGCACACCAAGGAACGTATTGCTAAGTTCGGTGAAAAATCCTGTGAAGGCGTCTTCCTAGGGTTCTCTAACAACTCACCGAATAAACGTGTGTATAACCTTGTAACCAAGCGTGTGGAAGAACACTTTGAGGTCACTTTCTTTCACTACACTGACAACCCTCAGGGAAAGGAACCCGAATACTTGTTTGATTCCTTCAATCTTCCTGAGGAACATGAAGAAGAGGAAATGGTGACACTGCTTCATGGGTTGGATATTGTATCCAACACTTTACCTATTTCTGTGTCTCCACCACCTCCAGCCACACCCGCCTTTGATCATGTTATCATTAGTGACTCTCCGCCTCCACCTGTTACTGAGGCTGTTCCTGATTCTCCCAATGATGAGGAACCAATGTTTGAGGCTTCCGACCTGTCCCCTATATCTGAACCTGAACCGTTACCGGCATCTGATCTTGCTGACTTACCTGATCTTGAGCTCGAACTTGAGGCTGATTCTACGAACCTTGATTCTGTCATCGTTCCAGCTGAAATTCCGAGTTCTCGTATCAATGTGTCACATCCTGTTGATGCCATACTTGGTGACTTGCAAAAGGGAGTGTTAACCAGACGCCAACTTGCTGCTGTTGAATCCGCTTCAACGTCTTCATCTGCTGCAGATATTGATCCTGTCTGTCTTGCTTCGCAAATTGAAGAATGTTATCTATCACAAGTTGAGCCGAAGAAGACTGCTGATGCGTTGAAGGATCCATACTGGGTTGAGGCGATGCAGGAAGAGCTTCAACAGTTTAAAAAGCTGCAAGTATGGACATTGGTGCCATTACCCAAAGGTGTTCATCCAATTGGCACTCGTTGGGTGTATCGTGTGAAGAAGAATGATCGAGGCGTTGTCATTCGCAACAAAGCACGACTAGTGGTCCAGGGTTTCACTCAAATTGAAGGCTTGGACTACGATGAAGTGTTTGCCCCGGTTGCTCGTTTGGAATCGATTCGCTTCTTCCTGGCATACGCTTCCTTCAAAGGTTTTTGGGTATATCAGCTTGACGTGAAGAGCGCTTTTCTGTATGGTCAAGTGGTCGAGGAGGTCTACGTCAAACAACCGCCTGGTTTTGAAGACTCTGTTCATCCGAACTACGTATACAAGCTGGACAAGGCGTTGTATGGTCTTCATCAAGCTCCTAGAGCTTGGTATGAGCGACGTGCTACTCATCTGCTGAAGAACGGTTTCGTACGAGGAACGATCGACAGTACCCTCTTCATCAAGCATGACGGGGATGATCTTTTGTTAGTGCAGGTTTATGTGGATGACATCATCTTTGGTTCTACCAAGGATGATATGTGTCGTGACTTCGAGAGGATCATGAAGTCGGAGTTTGAAATGAGCGCTATGGGGGAGCTAAAATTTTTCTTGGGTGTACAAGTTGAGTAGTCTGTCAAAGGGATTTACATTCATCAGTCCAAGTATGTCAACGTTATGTTGACTCGGTATAACTTGACTGATTGTAAATCCTATGGGATGCCTTTGGAGCTGACTCATCACCTTGGTCTAAGTTTTGAGTTGTAATTACTTAGTCTATTTCTGATGTAACTAGCGACATTGGCAATATCGCTAGTGCGATATTGGCAATATCGCATAGGCGATATCATCAATATCGCATATCTGATTAGGTAATAGTATAAATACCTAATTAATGTTTGTGTTACGTAACTGATTTTGGCCAATCCGAATTCCAGAGAACTTTTGGGTGTGTTTCTCCTATTGTGGTCAGTATTGTATTAAATCTTTGATTATTATTCATAATACAATATTGCTTGTGTTTGTGATTAAACGTACTTGTGTTTAGCTTTTGATTTCCGCTCACTAGCTATTGAATATTGATTTGCTTAAGATCTGTCACTTAGTGGTCCAACAATTGGTATCAGAGCCATTTATCCATTGGATTAGTGGTTGTTTAAATCAATATTAGTACGTTAAAAAGGCTAAGTAACTAGTTTCATATAGGTTAATTACTTTTTAGCCTTAAAATTGATTAATTAGTGCTTTGTAGTGTTTTCTGGGATTAGTGTTCGTCATTTGCAAACCTAAATTTAATTAGATCTCTGAGATTAATAATTTTTGGGGTTTACAGCCGTTTTAGCGATATTAGAAGCGACATTGACTTAATATCGCCTCTAGGGTTTCAGCGATATTACTTGAACTGCACTCATTAATTTGAGCAATATTATTAGCGATATTACATAGTATCGCCTAATTAATTTTAGCGATATTAATATCAATATCGCCGTTAGTATCGCCTTTTTGATTCTGATTTTGTTTTGCGCTTTAATTAGCGATATCATCAATATCGCTCAATCATCATCAGCTTTTTAGCGATATCATTAATATCGCTGTACTGTTTTAATCAGAATTTTTTAACTTTTAAAAAATTAATCTTAGTTAATACATATTAAAATGTCTACTTTACAAGCTGTTAATGCTATGTTAAAACATAACGCTGAGGTTGGTAGCGCAAACAAACCTCAATTCTTTGCACCTGGAATGGAGTATTCTGAATGGCGTGGTAGATTTTTATCTTTTGTTGCTTTTACTGACCCTGAAATGGAGATACCTTTGATCGAGCGATATGTTCGACCGGTTGCAAGTGGAGAACATGTAGGTATACCTCCTCCAAAACCTATTCGTTCAATGACGGCTGAGGTACGCAAGGCATGTGAATGTGAACGAAAAACTCACTCTGCTATAACCATGTCTCTACCTGCTGATGCTATGAAGATGTTTAAACAACACGACATAGCTTATGATTTGTGGAATGGTATAGCTGAAAGATGTGGAGGTACTACTGAATACAAGCAAAGTAAGCTGGAGTTAGTGAAGAAACAGTATGATCTGTTTGACATCTAGAAGAACGAGACGGTTAAGGACTTGTTCTGTAGATATTCACGTCTAGTGAATGAGTTGACTGAGGGTGGATACAAATTCAGCTCTATTGAGGTTAACAAGAAACTGCTTAATGCTCTACCTCCTCACTGGGAAACTAGATTGTTGATGATGGAGAATGACCCAGACGTATTGGCAATGACTTTGGATCAACTTATTGGAAAATTAGAAACATGTGCTTTGGATATCCAAAAGAAAAGCACAAGATCCAGTTCGTTGCTTCCTGATACTAGTAGTTTTGGATATGGAAGTACAACTCTTTTATCTGGTCCTTCTACTGCTGCATCTAAACCAAATTACTCGTCTGATAATAATTCGGGTGGAACATTTTCTTCTTTCTCTGCTCAACCATCTTCCTGTGCTATTGCATCACACAATGAGCATGCAGTAATCTTCAATGCATTTTTATCATCATATGATGATTTTTTATCAAAGAGGATTAGCTCGGTAGATCTTACTGATGAAGACTTTGCACAAGTTGATCCTGATGAACTAGAGAGAGTGGATCTTCGTTGGAACATGGCTATGCTTACCAGAAGAACGAAAACCTATTTGAAGAAAACAGGAAAGAAATCTCTTGAAGATGTCACTGATAAAACTAGCATGGGTTTCGATAAGTCCAAGATTAGATGTTACAAGTGTCAAAATCTGGGACATTTTGCTAGAGAATGTGAGAAATGTAGACAACCGTCTACTGGATTTACAAAACCTTCTACTTTCAAGAAAGAGAATGAAGTCGCCAAGGCAGCTCTTCTGATGGATGAAGAAGCTTATGATTTTTCTGCTATGGACGATCAAGATAACGTAGCTCTTATGGCGGATGTTCAAAATGAGGTAGACTTTGATTCGTTTAATTGTAATTCCTGTATCACACTAACTGGTAAAATCAACAGGTTCATAGTAGATAATGATCGCTTGAATACAGATCTAACCAATCTTATTGAAGCAAACAAAGTTTTAAAAGATAACGAAAAAGTCTTTACTGTAAATCAGAAAAACCTTATTGACGAAAAGAAAGAGTTAAAGGCAATGATTTTTAACAAACAAGATGAAATTGACAGTTATTTAAAACTCATTTCTCATCTTAAAAAAGAACTTGCTGAAACTCAATATGAAAATGTTGATTTAAAACGAAGACTTGCTAATATCTCTACATCTACTATGGTCTTTTCCGACATTCTGCAAAATCAACGGACTGATACGAAGAGTAAGGCAGGAATTGGTTATCACAACCAACCTCCTCCCTCAAATTTGAATCAGCCCAGTCTTTCGCAGGACGAAATTAAAGATTTTGTACCTTCTGTTCTCAAGAAGGATACAAATCATGTGGTGAAACCAGTTATTGTTAAGGCTGCTGATGACAAGCGACCTGAGTTGCCTAAAGCTCTGAGTTCAAATAACAAGAAGGCTGAGCCAATTAAGCCTAAATTTGAACCAATCATGTTTGCACTTTCAACAAATGTTGAAGAAGTGGTAGAGGTGGAGGATGTAACTCACGAGGTTACACAGAAAGTTGAGAAGAATAACCTCAAACCTGAAAATTTCATCTTTACTAACGAGGGTAGAGGTGGAATGTTTTCTAAAAAGAAACCAGTAATCAAGGATTTAAAAATGAAACTAGAGGAGAATATTCAAAATAGTAAAGTTTCAATTAAAAATCCTTCTTCAAAGATTACCTCAACTGCAAATATGTTTACTCCATCATGTTCGCATAAGTGTTCATGTGCAGTAAATGTATCTGGACCTCGTAGGGTTCCTCTTTCACCAAAACCACTATTGAGTAATGATCAAACTTTCCGAGAGAGACGATCATGTTTCTATTGTAAGAAGCAGGGTCATCTCATTAATCAGTGTCCGGTGCTTGCTAGAAAATGGGCATCACGAAATGATCCACGTCATGCTAAAAATAGAAACTTTCAAAAGTCAAAACAATCTGGATTATCTCGAAATGTTTCGATTTCAAAAGTTAATAACATTACACCTACTCAACCAATGGTTCGAAAGGTTGATGTTATTAATAAGCAACCAATTTTTTCTCAGAAAGTTTGGAAAAAGAAAAGTGTAAGGAATAATGTGTCATCTGAAGTTATCACATCAGTAAAAGATAATGATTTACTAAAAAACAAGGTTTTAACTGACGTGGTAATAATCGATGAAGTCTCAGGAGTACCCAAGTCTGTCAAGGCTTAGTTCTCCATTTCAAACTAACAATCTTTTCTTTGTGTTGTGACAGTCAAAGGTGCTGAATAGCAAGTGGTATGTTGACAGTGGCTGTTCACGACATATGACAGGCAATATCTCCCTTCTCTCTGATGTTAAACCATATAATGGGGGATATGTTGCTTTTGCTGGTGATAATGGTGGTTCTATAACTGGGAAAGGTACACTCACAAATGGTCAGGTGAGCTTTGAGAATGTTAACTTTGTGGAGGAGCTAAATCACAACTTGATAAGCGTCTCTCAAGTTTGCGATAAGAAGTTCACAGCTGCTTTTACAGACTTAGAGTGTTTGATATTGAATCCGGGATTTGTAATTCCCGAGGAATGGATTCTGATTAGAGCTCCTAGAGTAAAGAACTCTTATATTTTGGACATGAGGACAGTAGAGACTGAAGAACATACCTGTCTTCTAACCAAAGCGTCTACTAAGGATTCATTGTTGTGGCACAGAAGGATGGGTCATATTCATTTCCGGAAAATGAATTATCTGGTGAAACATGATTTAGTGGAGGGAATTCCTAAGCAATCCTTTGCTTTGGAAGACGATTGTGTTTCGTGTTTGAAAGGAAAACAACACAAGAACTTTGCGCAAGGAAGTACAGACAAAAAGATACAGTTTTATTAAACCAACACTGGGAAAAAGATACAAGTTCAAGAAGAAGTTGGATCCAGTAACCAAGCAGCCAATCTACAAAGTACATTATCCACCAGCTGATTGCTTGAAGAAGATTCCTCTGGAAATTGTTTCTCTGGATTTTCTAAAAAGATTTCACTACTGGGAGTTTGACAGTCAGACTGGAGAAGCTGTGTTGGTATTTGTGCCTAGCATGTAGAACCTGAGAAGACTTCTCTTTATGGGTTGAAAAAAGCACAGTATAGGATATTTGATCCTATGAGTTTGATCAATCTATCAAAGGAAGATATGAGGAAATTGTTTGATAATCGTATAAGATATTATAGGGGAAATCCGATAAATGAAAAGCTTGCTCAACAATTTCAAAGAATTGTGGATATTTGTGTAACCCATGGAATCCATGCGGGTGGTAAGTTTCCTGCTGGATGGGTTTAATCGACGATTTGACTGAAGATTATTTTTGAAGACCAAGCTGAAGACACGGGGGAGTTTGTTGGTACATTAGTGTGCCTGTCACTTGTGTTGATGCATCTTACAGTGTCTGTCAGCTGGTCTAGTCTGTACTGTGTCTGTATATGTAATAGACTTAGAAAAATTACATTCTCTGTGTACTGCGACACAGTGCTTGTGTCGCATTAGTTGTAGTTGCGACACAGTGCTTGTGTCGCAATAGTGATCTTTGCGACACAAGGCTTGTGTCGCAGAACGGCCAGTTTGTTTAGTATAAATATCAAAGTTAGAGATATTTAGGGCAAGACATTTACACACACTTTATTCTCTGTATTTTGGCTGCTACATTTACATTGAGAGAATATTTTGGGTATTGAGAAATATAAAGTTTTATTCCTTTTGTTCATCATTTTGTTTAAACTTTATATCATTTGCTTGTGTTCTTGTCTCCTTATCCACTTGATTTGATTAAAAGATCATCCTTTGGGATCCACAATTGGTATCAGAGCCATAATCTAAGGATTTTTGGTGGTATCAAATCGTTTTGGAATGTTTTGCTTTTAATACATATTTTGATCATTTAACACTTGTTTTGTGTTTGATTTTCATTTTAGGGTATTTTAGATCTGAAAATTGGAGTTTTTGAAGCTAAAAATCTAAGCTTTTATCAAGTTTTTTGTTGAAAAGTAATTAGGGTTCGAAAAATTACGTTTTTGAGATTTTTGGCATCTGACAGCGCCGTTTTGCGACACAAGGTTGCGATATAAATTTGTGTCGTTGTAGGGTTTCAGCGACCTTAATTGTGCGACATAACCTGCGACATAAGGTTCTTTGCGACCTTAATCTTGCGACATAGAGTTGCGACATACAGGGCGACATAGCTTGCGACACAACTCTAGTGTCGCTTACTCTTATCAAAAAAAAAAAAAAAGGCTGGAAAATTCTACAATTATCAAATTTTGAATTTAAGTTTCCCGTTGATTAATTCTAGTTTGAGAAAATTTTCATTTTACTCGGGCGAAATTCGAAAAAATTTGGAGGGAAAATGTACTCGCAATATCCAAGGTATTTGAAGGCTTTGTTCTATAACGACTATGCTAGCTGGCAGAAGAAGTTTAAAGAATATATTGAATACATTGATTCAGATTTGTGGACTTCTATTACTGAGAAATATGAGAGACCAACTCTCATTAGTCAAATGTCAGTCGCAGAACAAAAAGCTTTTGACAACGACAAGACAGCACGTGAAGAGATTATCATGTGTGTACCAAATGATGTGGCACAAGATATTCCACTTTACAAATATCAAGATACATCTTATGAATTGTGGAGATCACTTGAAGAAACCTACGGAGGAAAATATAAACAGCAAATTCAAGAAGATCCAAGCGTTGAAATGCATGATTTGAAAGTTAAAGTTTCAAATCAACAAATTGAAATCGACAGTTACAAGACTGAAATCAATTTACTTCGTAAAGAAAAGGCTGCAGCTCAAAGTGAAGTTTTAACATATCAATGCAAGCTCTCAAGTTTTGAAGCATCTTCCTTGAGGTTAGATCAACTGCTTCATTCTCAGAAAAAGGATACGAAATCTAAAGCTGGTATCGGATATACATCAATACCGATCAATGATGAGTTTGTTGAAATTGTTCATGAAGTCGAAGCATGTGATGTGCCAACACAACAGATTAACAAATCTGATGTCAAGCCTGAAAATCACATCATTACTACTGAGTATATTGGGGCTTCTAAACAAGGGAAATCTAAACGCGAAGCAAGAAGTGATAAGTTGAATAAATGTTCAGACAAAGGGATAAATGAGAAGTTGATAAAGAAGGAAGAAGAGATTAAAGCTTTCCAACTTCAAATACTTAACATGGAAACTGAACGTGAAGAAATGCGTTCAAAAATGTTGAACTTGAAAAGTGGATTTTAAAATTTGAGCATCTAACCAAACCTCAACTCTCTCACCCACCTGAACAACAAGTCAAGGTGACTAAGAAAATTTACCCGACTAAATCTTCCAAACCATGTTCAAAAATGGTTTGTGCGAAAAAGATTTCACAGTTTACTAATTATTCTTTGCAAAAGAATAAGAAGTATTATGAGAAATCACAATCAACCAAAAATTTTGATCATCATAAGGTTGATTGTTGTGATTCCGTAGCCTTTGAACGAATCAAAAGATCGGTTTCAAGATCTCAAAAGCCAACAAACGTATTGAAACCGACACAATCGGAATCTGGTGAAACAAGATCTTTTGTATATTCAAGAAAGCAAATGCTTGATCTTGCACCATCTCATCGTATGGTGGTGACAATGCAAAGAGATTTTGTTCCTTTCTCCTCAAGAATGGTTCTACCAACAATGGTTCCACGAAAAGTTATTAGATATGAAACATCACGTTTCAATTTCAGATGGAACTCAATGTCTTTGGAATATATCGATGCAACTTACAAATGGCTTTCGAAAAAGAAGAATCCTATTGGCAGCGTGCTCAAATGGGTTCCTAAAGTTGTTGCTTGAAGAAAAGACAACGATTGATTCTGCTGTTCATGGGGGTGAACAAGAAGATCGCATTTCAATTTCAGCGGATTGTCAAAATTTGTGTAACACATGGAATACATGCTGGCGGTGTATTTCCAAACAGACTGGGTTTAATTGAAGATTTTAAAGACCAAGCTGAAGATACGGGGGAGTTTGTTGATGCATCTTAGAGTGTCTGTCAGCTGGTCTAGTCTGTACTGTGTCTGTATATGTAATAGACTTAGAAAAATTACATTCTCTGTGTACTGCGACACAGTGCTTGTGTCGCATTAGTTGTAGTTGCGACACAGTGCTTGTGTCGCAATAGTGATCTTTGCGACACAAGGCTTGTGTCGTAGAACGACCAGTTTGTTTAGTATAAATATCAAAGTTAGAGATATTTAGGGCAAGACATTTACACACACTTTATTCTCTGTATTTTGGCTGCTACATTTACATTGAGAGAATATATTGGGTAATGAGAAATATAAAGTTTTATTCCTTTTGTGCATCATTTTGTTTAAACTTTATATCATTTGCTTGTGTTCTTGTCTCCTTATCCACTTGATTTGATTAAAAGATCATCCTTTGGGATCCACAACTTGGTCTAAGTTTTGAGTTGTAATTACTCAGTCTATTTCTGATGTAACTAGCGACATTGGCAATATCGCTAGTGCGATATTGGCAATATCGCATAGGCGATATCATCAATATCGCCTATCTGATTAGATAATAGTATAAATACCTAATTAGTGTTTGTGTTACGTGACTGATTTTGGCCAATCCGAATTCCAGATAACTTTTGGGTGTGTTTCTCCTATTGTGGTCAGTATTGTATTAAATCTTTGATTATTATTCATAATACAATATTGCTTGTGTTTGTGATTAAACGTACTTGTGTTTAGCTTTTGATTTCCGCTCACTAGCTATTGAACATTGATTTGCTTAAGATCTGTCACTTAGTGGTCCAACAAACTTCGACACAAGCCTGCGACACAACCTGGATCCCTGCGACACAACATCTCTGACGCAATCCTTGATTATTTTTGTGATTTCTGGCTGTTTTCTGTTCGATTACTCGCTTGTTTCCTGTTCTCCTACTTCCTACGAACTTATGGGTACCACCTTTATATGCTTTAACTACGTTTTCATGATCACATTTGCGATTTAAGTTTCGGTTTTTTTAGGGTTTACTTTGTTTGAGCAATTAAATGTCTTAGCGTGTTTCAATATGTGTAAAACTTGTTAAATACTGCTCCTGACATGCTCATGAACCTTCGAGGACCGATTAAACTCCAAAACCCCAATATTTTTAATCTGGAAAATCTGGGTTACATCGTGTTCTTCATTGCGACACAAGCTGCGACACAAGCGTTGTGTCGCAGGTCCTGTTCAGTTTATGTCGCTGTCTTTCTGCGACACAATCCTTATGACGCAATCTTATGTCGCTTATATGTTGTGCGACACAACCCTTGTGTCGCTGAAAATCATTAAATTGATTTAATTGCTAAACTGCAACATAACTCATTATGTCACTGTCGCTGTGTTATCTTGCGACACAAGTCTTGTGTCGCAGTACATTTTTATTTGAAAAATGTCTATCTTTAAAAACGTGTTTATGTCTAATGGCTTCCAAGTTTATTGTCCTTTTACAGATATGGCTCACGTTAATGCTTTCTTCTGGGAACCGAGACATAATGTCACGGCTTTCCTCGATGATGAAAAAGAATCGGCGGCGCTATACCCCCCGATGATTGCGTTTCTTCGACAATCCAGAATATATACTGCTATCACGGCGACCACCACCATCTATCGCGATCATGTCTCAGACTTTTGGGCTAATGCCAGTGTCAACTCGGATCTCGAGTTCACCCGGATCATCTCTCGGGTTCAAGATCGTGAGATTATTCTTTCTGAGCAGATCATTCGGGATTTCTTTCAGTTCCCGGATGACTCTGAGATGCCGGTGGCTTATGCTCAATCTTTTATTGCTGGGGGTATGGCTCGCCTCGGTTATCCGACTATCCCTCGCGATCAATACCGCAAGGCTTTTCTGACAAAGGTCTGGAGGTATCCTATGCATATCATGATAGTGTGCCTCTCCGGGCGAAAGGCAGGTTTCGATGGCATGATCCTCTCCACAGCATCCGCGATGCTTGCATTGGTCTACAACAAACCCTATAACTTCTCGGGTTACATTTTTCGGATTTTGGTAGACAACGCGAAGGCCGGGGAAGGTCAGTGGGCTTTATACCCACGTTTTATTCAGTTGTTGATCAACCACTTGCTCCCGGGTTTACCGGTGGCTCCGCAGCACCAGTTTCGACCTACACCGATGAATACCCGTATTTTCGTGGTATCCGATCAATATGCTCGGGGTGCACCGGTCCCGCCAGATGTCCCTCTGCTTGGACATATTGTAAATGAGGCCTATGTGCCTCCGGAGGGTTATAACTTTGATGATCCGGCTCCTGTTCCAAGGCCGCTTTCACCTACTCTTCAACAACAACAACAACCACAAGCACCTCTCCAGCAACCAACACCTCCTCAACAACAACAACACGCTATCAATCCCGATCCTCAATTTGATGATATCATGAGGGATATTGATGAGATATGCCCCTCTCCTCCCCGGTCGACGGGCAAAAGGCCTCGTGAGGATGTGACCTATTTTGTTTTTGAGGACCTGCCCACTACAAGTCGTCCTCGTACTTCTTCCACTGCAGGGCCTTCAGAGTTGCAGACTCCAGTGCAACCTCATCCAGATATTCTCAAGCAACTTTTGGAACGGATCGAGGCAATGCAGAAGACTGTGGACGATCAAGCTTCTATCATTCAGTCTCAAGCTGCACTGATTCAGAGTCAAACCTCCCGGATTACTGACTTAGAGGTTAAGTTTAGGGATTTTGAGACCCGGTCACTTGGTCCGGGAGAGTCTGTTCCCGCTGGTCCATCAATAGAACCAAGTGGACCGGGGTCTGGGTCTGTAAATGAAGATGTACATATTGAACATAGTAATGAAATGCCAATTTTAGAGTACTTTCTTGTGCATCACACACCAGGCCAGCTGAGACCATTGGCTGTCGATTATTCTTGTGCAGACCTCTCATTTATACAACGCATGATAAATGAAGTCAATTCTGACGTTGAGGAGGAAGGACTTAATGATGATGAGCTTTATGATGATGCACCGATCATTGAGACTGACTCTTCTGAGGATGAAAGTGAAGAAGAAACTGATAATGCATATGAGGCTCAAGCTGAAGAAACATCTGATGCTCATGCTCCTGAAACTGAAGTTATTGAAACTAGAGCTGAGAGACTTGCAAAATGGTGGCCGCACGGAAAAGGTGGAAAACAAGTGCCGGTTACCTGCAAATCGTACAAAGTCAGTGGAGCTTATACTGGATTGATTAAGAGTTGGAAGATATCGAATGGGTTTTTTATGATCAAGAGGTTAGATGGTATCCAATATTTCAAAAGATCATTCACCAAGCTGAGCACACTGCCAAAAGGAGAAGTTAATCGTCTTGCTCAGCTCTCTTTGATTAACCCGTCAAACGATGATCGTGCTAACTTCATTCTGACTACTCTACAAAGAGAGATTCGTACCAAAAGGTACAAGTTTATTAAACCGACGCTGGGAACCAGAATTATCTATAAGAAACGGTTAGATCCTGTCACCAAGCAGCCGTTGATTAAAATGCGTTATCCTCCGGCTGATTGTTTGAAGAAGATTCCTCTGGAAACAGTTCCCCTGGACTTTCTAAGAAGATTTCACTACTGGGAATTGGATGCTCATACCGGTGAGGCAGTGTTGATATTTGTGCCTGAGACAGAGCAACCAGAGAAGAGCTCACTGTATAACTTGAAGAAAACTCAATTTAGAGTATTTAATCCAATGAGCTTGATAAACTTCTCAGAGAAAGATTTGAGAAAGCTGTTTGATAATCCTATTCGCTTTAATGAGAGAAATGCTGTGAATAGAAAGATTGCATTTCAATTTCAACGGATTGTCAACGTGTGTGTGACACATGGAATACACGCTGGCGGTGTATTTCCAGCAGGCTGGGTATAAATGAAGATTTTGAAGACCAAGCTGAAGACACGGGGGAGTTTATTGATACATCTTAGTGTGTCTATCAGTTGGTCGAGTCTGTAATGTGTTTGTAAATGTAATTGACTTAGTTAAATTTACATTTTCAGTGTTCTAGGCTTGTGTCGCATAAGTTGTAGTTGCGACACAGTTATTGTGTCACAATAGTGATCTCTGCGACACAAGTCTTGTGTCGCATAAGTCGGCCAGATTAGTATAAATAGGCCTAATTACTTTGTAATTAGGTTAGACTTTTTGGTATTATTTCTCTGCGTTTTTCAGCTGTAAATCTTGACTGAGAATTTAGTAATACAAATATAAAGTGGTTCTTTGATTGTGCTTATTTGTTTTAGCTTTGTATTTGTGTTTGATTTAATCTAACGAATTCCGCGCGTTGGATTAATTGAGACGATTTGTTTATAAGATCAGACTAGGGATCTACATCTTTACTCATGTCCAGCACCAATATGGTCGAGGAGTCAAGAAAATCCGTAGCGACAATGGCAAAGTTCAAGAATGCAGTGCTGAACGTTTATTGCTTAAGCAAAGGAATTCAACATCAATTCAGTGCACCCTATGAGCCACAACAAAATGGCGTTGCAGAACGGAAGAACAACACATTAATTGAGGCAGCAAGGACCATGATGGCTGATTCAAAGCTTCCCATCATTTTCTGGTTAGAAGCAGTGAATATAGCCTGTCACATATAAATAGGGTCTTGACCGTTCAAAAGCTTAACAAAACGTGTTATGAACTTTTACATGGTCGCAAACCTAATTTAACCGGGTTTGAACCTTTTGGAGTTCCTTGTACTTTGCTTAAAACAAGGATGATGGTGAAGATAATGGCTTTGCACCGAGATCCAGTGTTCCTAGTTTAGTTAGTTCAACGGGTAACGAGAAGGAAATAGTTATAGATCAAACAGAAGATGTTGATCCTGGTTCAAGTGAACAAATTCACTATTCAGAGGGTACAAGTTCAGGGCAATAAATTTTTGAAGAAGATGTAACGACTGAGGGGGAGATCAGATCAAATCTTGGGTCTGATATATCTGTTGACACTACTGTCTCGAAACGGGTTAACAAAGATCATCCAATTGACAATATTATTGGTGATCCTAGTTCTGTGTTAAGACACGTGGAGGTATCATTGAAAGCACTAGCCTTTATGTATCGATCCAAGACACTGGGATAAAAAATAAATGTTTGTATAGTTGCTTCATTTCACAAGTTGAGCAAAAGAATGTTCAAATGGCTCTTAAGGATAACTCATGGGTTGAAGAGATGCAAGAGGAGCTCGCGCAGTTCGAGAAGCTTTCAGTTTGGAAGCTAGTTGATCTACCCAAGGGAGAGTTTGCAATATGCACCAAATGGGTGTTTAAGTGTAAACGCGATGATCGAGGAATTGTCACCAGGAAAAAAGCCAGACTTGTAGTAAAAGGATTTAATCAGCAGGAAGGGATATACTACACAGAGGTTTTTGCACCGGTAGCAAGGCTGGAAGCAATCCGATTGTTTCTAGGATATGTTGCGTTCAAGAAATTTAAAGTCCATCAACTGGATATCAAGAGCGCGTTTTTATATGGGAAAGTACAAGAACTGGTGTATGTCAAACAACCGCCAAGGTTTACTGATTCGGATTATCCAGACTATGTCTACAAATTGGACAAGGCTCTGTATGGTTTGCATCAAGCACCCTGGGCATGGGATGAGACTTTTTCTACTTATCTCTTGGACAATGGGTTTAAGAGAGGCCAGATAGACATTACACTGTTCGTCAAGTGGCAGAGGAAAGATTTTCCACTAGTACAGATTTATGTGGATGAGATAATATTTAGGTCATCTAACGAGAGCATGTGCAGAGATTTTGAACAAGTTATGAAGCGCAAATTTGAGATGAGTACTATGGGGGAGCTGACCTTCTTCTTAGGGTTGCAGGTTGAACAAAAGAAGGATGGATTCTTAATCCATCAAACCAAATATGTGCATGAAATGCTTGCACGGTTTAATATGGTAGACAGTTCATCATTCAGCACACCCGTACCCAAAATAACAATCTAAGGCCAGACCTAGAGAGTTCTGAAGATGTGGACCCGACATAATATCGGGCCATTATCGGTTCTCTTATGTATCTAACCGCTTCTAGACCTGACATAATGTTTGCTGTTTGTTTATCTGTTAGGTTTCAGTCTAATCCGAAGGAATCTCATATGAAGGCTGTCAAGTGGATATTGCGCTATCTGAAGGGAAAATCGAAGTTAGGTCTTTGGTATCCCTCCGGAGGCGACTTTAACCTCTTGGCCTATACTGATTCAGACTATGGCGGATGTAACCAGAACAGGAAATCAACCTCTGGTGGTTGTCAATTATTAGGAGGTCGCATTTTATCTTGGCAATGCAAGCAACATACCTCAGTCGCTATCTCAACCTGTGAGGCTAAATATGTAGCAGCCGGTAGTTGTTGTTAACAAATTTTGTGGATACAGCAATAGCTGCGTGACTATGGTCTAAACCTTAGTAACACCCCCATGATGATAGACAACCAATCCATAATTTCAATAACTAATAGATATACGCCATCATTTTATTCATGACTATGCAGAAAATAGATGATTAAGTTAGTTAAAGTTCCCACAGACGATAATCTAGCCGACTTGTATACTAAGACTTTTTATAGATCTCGGTTTGAGTTGTTAGTACAACTATATGGGATGATCAATCCTGAATAAGACATCTCTTGCATGACCTACTCTCTATTTGTTCATTAGTT
Organism: Logfia minima; assembly: GCA_963921325.1. Lineage (NCBI taxonomy): Eukaryota > Viridiplantae > Streptophyta > Magnoliopsida > Asterales > Asteraceae > Logfia > Logfia minima. The sequence goes on from OY992764.1 coordinate 29,165,078, forward strand.
TCTATTTTTAGTAACTTTCTATACTAGTTAGAAAATAATTTATTAAATAGTACAAGTCACTGTGCTAAAGCAAAGAAATGATGAAAACATTACCTTGCCTAGAACATTATTATATGTGTGGCTTTAAGATGTACCTTAACATATAACGTGTCTAATACATTCATCATATAATTGATCGGTTGATATACAACATAAAGGTTCTCAGGTACAAATACAAAATTTAATAAGGGGATTAGTCTATGCTAACTCTCGTTTGATATATGACATGAACACTTAATTCTTAGGTAATAGATAGTACCATAATACATGTTATTGGATTGATATAATAAATTCATCTGGGAGATTTACAGACTGATTCTTCTGCTACATCCAGAAATATGTTAACCTAGTCTCAGTCAGTAGATCTTAAAATAGAACAAACTTGACTGCGAAACAAGAATACCGTTTTCAAGGTCTCTAGTCAAACTAGATTGCTTTGTTGTCTGAAAGTACATACCTGTCACCTCTGGTTTGGTTTTAGATTTGTCTGTTTCTAACCTTAGTGAAGTCTAGTCACTTCACGTGTACAATAGTACACTTATCTTAAATTAAGCACTTGACTTTAAAGATTTCGTAACTTAAGGATATCCAATCCCTGGAATTATGGACATATCCTCATCCGAAAAGTATGTCACACGTGAGGGAACCATAGATAATTATGAATAATAACTCACACGTGTACTTGATAAACTCTAAGTGTTGTCTGTTTAACTAGATAACAATACCGATGATCATCTCGAAGTATTGGACACATGAATAATAATCTAGGAATACTTAAAATTCCTAACTGTGTATCGTAAGCATTATGGCTAATACGATCTTCGTTTCACTGACTCTACCAAAACTAATGTGAATTCCAATATGAATAATTTCATCTTTGCATGTTAACTTATTTCTTTTAGTCCTCACAGTTAGGTTTATGCAGGAGATACAACAATAAATACTAACACTAGATAAATCACAAGCCTCGAGTATTACTTCGTGTCGCGCTAGAAAATTCTAAGTTCGAAATATTAAAGTTCAAAATGGTCTAAGTTCACAAATTCGTACGAACTTGTGACCCAAGTTTGAAGGACCAAGTTCGTACGAACTTAGACCAGATCCGTATAAAAGGGTTTGACCAAGTCAAAATCCTTACCATTTCAAAAGCTTACGAACTTACAGACCTACGAACTTACAAACCACCTTCGAACTTACGTCACTGTTTCATCCTATATTTCTAAAATCATCTGATTTTGAGCTGTGTTTGTGATTTGAATCCGCTAAACATCATCTATTCTACATTACGCATCTAAGTAAGTACTTCATTAGTAATTTCATCCATCAAACATATTAGATTTGGGATTAGTTTTGGTTCTAAAGAAAAAACTAAAATAAAATCCGAATAAATACTGAGATTGTGGATTAAAAACGAAATTACTTACTATCTTATGACAACTGCACCAACGCGCACCTTTTCCAATCAATGGATTGTGTTTATAGTTAACAAGTTTTTGGATTTGGAAAAAGCAGATCATCGTTTGAATTTACAAGTTCTTACGAACCTAGCTTGACATTGGTCAAGTTCGTACGAACCTATGTAGTTTGAAAAATGTAACTTTTAAATAAAATTAATATATCTTGCTTGTCATAGTCTGATCCGCACAAGTGGTTCTTAAAATGATTAATCTGGTTATTTTACTTTATTATTGCCTGTGTTTGGTTTGTATGCATGTCTTTCTTGCAGGTATGGTTGATCAAGCTCGACAATTTTTCAGCAAGCACAATCTGGCCATTTCCTTTGATCTTGAGGCATTCTCACACTTTTGAGGCGCTCAAGGGTACACTATGCTCTCTCCCATTCGCCGACGCTGAGGATTTCATATCTCCGTCAATTCTGGGCGAATGCTGCCTATGTGTGACAACTGTCAAAAATCTCAGGTCAATAACGCACTTAAATTCCTAGTCTATCTATTTACATTTACAACATTCAAAAATCCTAGTGAAAAGTTACGGTTACGACTCCTTAAGTACCGAAACCGTAAGTTACCGAAATCGCGTAACGTTTTAGGAGATTGTTGGGACATATTATTGTGACAACAGATCTAGCTTGTAATAGGACTAGTGTATTTATTGTCAAACTTGTATAAATTGGTTTAGACTCGTAAATATATGATATTAACTTGTTATTATTATTTGTTAAATGTTATTGAACAAGTATCGATTTCAAGTTAAAGTCAAAATTCGCGAATTGAGAAGTCAACTCGCAGGTTTGACCTGCGAGTTGAGATCTCATCTCGCAACCATCCGGACTCGCAGCTCTCAGCTGCGAGTTGAGATCTGGGCTCGTTGATATCTGGACTCGCAGGTCTTACCTGCGAGTTGAGATCTGGGCTCGCAATCATCTGGACTCGCAGGCCCATGGGCTGCGAGTTGAGTCAACTCGCAAAGCCCATGGCCTGCGAGTTGAACCAGATATAAATATTTTAATGCTGCTCATTATTGACACACCTAGAAATCTGTGCCAAAAAAATATACACACCAAATATTTTAAGTATTCTCTCCTCGAAATCTGTGCAGATATAAAAGCATTTATTGAATAGGCTCGGTTTTGATTGTTTAACACTAGTTAATATCAAAACGAAGCTTGTTAATTAATTGCAAAGTTATATAAGCAATAAACCTTAAGTATTGAGGGATTCCGCACCTCAATACCTAAAAGATAATCCGTTATCGCTAACCAAGATCTAGAGACTTACAATTGGTATCAGAGCTTTCGGGCTTAGAAACGTTGTGGTTACAAGGTTTTTGGTTATATAACATCTTTAGGGTCGTTTTTTCGAACGAAATCTACGGATTTATTCGTAAAAATACCAAAAGGTTCAGTTCCCAGATTTCGAGGCGCCGTTTTGCGAGTTGAGATTAGGGTTACTGTTATCTGCGAGTTGAGATTAGGGTTTCTGCGAGTTGAGATTTCTGCGAACCGAGTTCCATTGCGAACTGAGTTTTCTGCGAGTTGAGAATCAGCTGCGAACCGAGTTCCATTGCGAGCTGAGTTTTCTGCGAGTTGAGAATCAGCTGCGAACCGAGTTCCATTGCGAACTGAGTTTTCTGCGAGTTGAGAATCAGCTGCGAACCGAGTTCCATTGCGAACTGAGTTTCTGCGAGCTGAGATTTTCTGCGAGTTGACATTTTTTGTTGCGAGTTGAGATTATTAAATTCGCAATATAACCTAATTTTTCACTTTAAAATGTCTGATTTAAGCCGAATGATCGAGATGGAACACGAGGTTGGAAAATCTAATGTTCCACCGAAGCTACTTAGACTTGAGGACTATTATGGGTGGAAAGACAGATTTGAAAGTTACTGTAGATTCCACGACATCACTATTTGGTTGTGTATTAAAAACGGATATGTTGCACCTACAGCTGAGGTAGGGAACGCAACAGTGATTGTGACTTATGATCGAATGAATGACCATCAGAAGAAAGAATTCACCATCGATAATAAAGCACATTCTTCAATTAAGATGAGCCTTCCTAAGGAGATCAACCATCAGTTGAAGTCCTTTCACACAGCTAAAGAGCTGTGGGACGCTCTAGAAAAGAGATGTGAGGGGAGCCCTCAGGTGAAAGCTGGTAAATGTAATCTTCTAAAAAAGCAGTTTATGGTATTTAAGGCTTTTAGAGAAGAAGATCTTGAGGCTTACACCACCCGTTTCTATCATCTATTAAGTGAGCTTGACGACCATGCTATCTTTTATAATGACAAGGAGAAAACCGACAAGTTTATTGAGGGTTTACCTTGTAAATGGGAGATGTACGGTATCATGCTGAAAGATAATGATGAAAGATATGCAACCATGACCCTAGAGAAAGCGATTGATAAACTAAGGGGTTATGACTTCTCTAAGAAAACGAGAGATACGGATTCTGATCATCTACAGAATCCTGGTCTGTACCATGGAAAGACTAGTATCTCTAACTCCTCATCCAATTTGACCACGGCTTTGTTTGCAGGTGAAATTGATGAGATTGGAGAAAAATTGACTGAGGATCTCTGTTTCATTGCTTCGGATAACGGTGATAAACGAAACAGGAACACCACCTCAGATAAATCCACTCAAGGGCATCATAAGATGCCGATGAGTGTGAAATCAGCCGAACAACAACTTTCTGTGTTGGCATCGTTCGTTGCTTCTTATGAAAACTATATTCAAGGGAAGATAAACGATCCAGCACAATTTGATGAAGATTATGATCAGGTTGATCCTGACGACTTAGAGGAAATGGACCTCCAGTGGCAACTGGCTATGGTGTCAAGGAGAGTAAAGAATTTCCTAAAGCGTACGGGTAAGAGAGTGGTTGGAAATCGACCAGGTTTTGACAAGTCCAAGGTCAAGTGTTATAATTGTCAAGGTTACGGACACTTTGCCAGGGAATGCCAAAGACCAAAGGTTGATGCTGGAACTTCAAAACAAGATTCGGGAAGTAATCTAACTTCCAAAGTCTTAGTGGTTCAGCAAATAGACGGATCTTATGATTGGTCTACACCATCAGAGCAAGCTCTCATGGCTGAGATTGACGATCAAGAGAAACAAATTGAATCCACTTCCTACATGCCAACTACTGAAGAACTTCAAGCTAATGTGCCACACACTGAAGTTAAGGGGATTGAGGAAGATGTTCTCTACATCAACTCGACAGAAGAAATGAGTCCCAATGATTTTGTGGCATATATGGCTGATATTCAATCCGAAAAGAAAAAGGTATGTTTAGATCTCCTTACTCTCACCGATGTATGCTATTTAGTTACTGATCTTCAAACACAGGTTAGTGTCTTTGCAGAATCTAACAAAACCTTGACCTCAGAATTAGACTTAGCTAAGTCTGATGTTCGTCGGTTAGGTGAAGATAAATTAGCACTGAACGAGAAGATTAAGAGTGATACTCTAGATAAGACCAGTCTGACTGACATTATAAATGAACAATGTATTAAAATAGACGGGTTATATCTAAACCTTAATGAGCTTAATAGAAATATAGCTATTAGGGATAAGGAGTTATCAGAGTCAAATATGAAACTGGTAGAGCTGAATAGAAAATTTGAAGGTTATAGAACTTCTTCTTTGACCTTAAATAGAATCATTGGCTCTCAACGTAGTGTAAAGGATGTTACTGGCCTAGGATACTCAGATGTCCCTCCGCCTTTTAATGCCAATTACACTGCTTCCACTTCTGTTGACTTAGAAATGACAGACGTTAATCCTGAGACTGAGGATTTGGAAAATCAACAGTCTATTGCATCTGAGATCCAAAAGGAGACTGTCAATGATTCATCTTTAACCAAGAGTACAGTCAAATCTCTCACTAAAGTACAATTCGTATCAAGTGGGATGATTGGAAGTACTGATGGAAATAATGAAGTCATTAAGAAACATAAGGAGTTACCTTCAGTGTCTTTTGATCAGATAAAGAAGGAGTCTGCTAAGACTGCTAAGTCACGAAAGCAGATGTCATGCTTCAAATGTCATCAACGAGGACATGTCTCTTCTTGTTGTCCCAATAAGAAGAATGAAGCTGCTCCTAAGCGCGAGGCCAGTGATAAGTCTAAAAATATCTCTAGCACAGACAGGTTAGGTACCAGACCTGGTATTGGTATTAAACCTGTGACTGCTCTGAAAAGAGATGCGTCTCACAGTGTCTCGCCACCAAAACCTAAACGGCATGAAAACTCTACTAAGGATCAGGTGCCGTCGAGGTTTATGACTCCGAGAAGGAACCAAAGTCATTTTGAGATTGGTTCTACATCTCGCACACAAGGAGTTTACCAAGGGTCCTATGATAATCGTAGCCAAGGGAAAAAATCCCAGGGTTATATTTCGGGGAGGGTTGGAAATCAATCAACTCATAGACCCAGGACCACTAGTCATCAGCAAGCTGATGCTCCTTCAAAAGTGACCAAAGCTCCTAATGGGAAGGATGGTTACTTTAAAGAGCTACAGTTTGTCGATGATAAGGGACGAACCAAGACCGTAATGGCTTGGGTCCCTCTTGATAACTGATTGTTTACAAATTGTATGTGCAGGAGCAGACTGGGAACAATGATAATTGGTGGTATGTTGACAGTGGATGCTCTAGGCACATGACAGGAACCAGAAGTCTACTGACAGACTTCAGAGGTGGACTGAGACAAGGAGTGCACTTCGCCGGTGATAAAGGAGGAGTAATTACTGGGAAAGGAACTGTTTCTAATGGAACTTTGACTCTAGAGGATGTGAATTATGTTGAAGAACTATCGCACAACCTAGTGAGTGTTTCCCAAGTCTGTGATAAAGGTCATCATGTTCTCTTCACTGAGAAAGAGGCCTTGATTCTGAAGCCGGGTTTTATCATTCCCGATAAATGGATACTGATGAAAGCTCCAAGGAAGAAGGACATTTATGCTATCAACATGAATGCTCCTATTACTTCAATGGTGTCTACTTGTCTGTTATCCAAGGCTTCAGAATCAGACTCTCTCCTATGGCATAGGAAAATGGCACACTTAAACTTTCGAAAAATGAACTATATAACCAAACATGGGTTAGTTCTGGGTGTACCACCGAAGAGTTTTGCATTTGAAGACAAGTGTATATCCTGCTTGAAAGGAAAACAGCATAAGAAACCACACAAGTCTAAAAATGTGAACTCTATTTCCTCGCCTTTTGAGTTGCTACATATGGATCTCTTTGGCCCAATAAGCAAGAGAAGCATAGGTGGCAAATGGTACTGTCTGGTTGTCACAGACGATTTCTCTAGATTCTCTTGGGTATTCTTTTTGGGATCTAAGGATGAAACTCCGGGCATTCTTATGGAGTTTCTAGATCTAATAGAGAACATCTATAGAAAAAGAGTTAAGAGAATTCGTAGTGACAATGGGACCGAGTTCAAGAATTTTACATTGAATGTATATTGCTTAAGCAAAGGCATTCAACATCAATTCAGTGCACCATATGAACCTCAACAAAATGGTGTTGCTGAAAGGAAGAATAGAACTCTAATTGAAGGAGCGAGAACAATGCTTGCAGATTCAAGGCTTCCGGTCATATTTTGGGCAGAAGCAGTGAATACAGCATGTCATGTTCTCAATCGGGTTCTTACGGTTAAAAAGCAGAACAAGACATGTTATGAGCTTTTGAACAAAAAGAAACCGAACTTAAAAGGGTTTGAACCCTTTGGAGTTTCATGTACGTTGTTGAAAACAAGTCACAAACCTAAATTTGGTGAGAAGGCTGACGAAGGATACTTCCTAGGTTACATGCCTAACTCACCAAACAAAAGGGCCTTCAATAAAAATTCGGGACGTGTTGAAATAGTTTATAACATCGAAGTTACGAGCTATACACATGACTCACATAAGGGATTGGATTGGCAGTTTGACTATTCAGATCTTTTCAAGTCATTTAAAGTCCCTATCAGTGACTATGTCAGTAACTCAGACATTCCTGAGCATTTATTGTCGGGAGATGAGGATCCCACTTCTTCTCCAACATCGAGTGCTCAAACGTCTGATGCTAGGAATATTGTCGATACTGATGTTGTCCCCCCTATCGAGTCACAACTACCTCAAGATGATATACCTTTAGAGAGTGAAGATCCTGAAATTGCTTCTCAAAGGATTATGGATGATGTTCTTACTCCTCTGAGACAATTAAGGATATCAACTACTAATGAAGGTATACCACCTTTGGAGGAAATTGGTACCAACTTACAGGATGATATTCCAGTTGAACCTGTTACTTCAACAAGAACTAATAGGATTCATCCAATTGATAATATCATCGGTGATCCAAATTCTCCTGTTCTGACTCGAAATCAATCTAAAGCTAGTACATCCACTCATTCAAGCTTGTATGCTGAAATGAACGAGACAGGGATTTCAAATCTATGTCTATATTCATGCTTTATCTCACAAATTGAACCTAAGAATGTTCAGATAGCTTTGAAGGAAAATTCGTGGGTCGAGGCAATGCAGGAAGAACTGTCTCAGTTCACAAAATTGCAAGTTTGGGAGTTGGTTGACCTACCTGTTGGGGAATATCCAATTGGAACTAGATGGGTATTTAAGTGCAAGAAAGACGATCGAGGAATCGTAATTCGCAATAAAGCTCGTCTAGTTGTCCAAGGTTTTAATCAACAAGAGGGGATTGATTACAATGAAGTGTTTGCGCCTGTGGCTAGGCTTGAAGCAATTAGGTTATTTTTAGCATTTGCAGCCTCAAAGAAAATAAAAGTATTTCAGCTGGATGTTAAAAGTGCCTTCTTGTATGGCAAAGTCAAAGAAACGGTGTATGTTTCTCAACCACCGGGATTTACTGATCCAAAGTATCCAGATAGAGTATATCGTCTCGATAAGGCTCTATATGGATTACATCAAGCTCCGAGAGCGTGGTATGAGACACTGTCCACTTATCTTCTTGAGAATGGATTCACAAGAGGAAGAATTGACAGTACACTCTTTGTGAAATGGAAAAGAAGAGACTTTCTACTTGTTCAAGTATATGTTGACGATATCATCTTTGGGTCATCTGACGAAAGGATGTGTAGTGAATTTGAAAAGGTTATGAAGAACAAGTTTGAGATGTCAGCAATGGGTGAATTGACATTTTTCTTAGGATTGCAAGTCGATCAAAAGAAAGATGGATATTTCATTCATCAGACTAAGTATACTAATGAGCTTCTAGAACGATTCAAGATGGAAGAATCAAGAATTTTTCATACTCCTATTCCGGAAGCCCATGGTATTGGTCCAGATACATCGAGTGATAGAGACGTGGATCCTACTCTTTACAGGGCCATGATTGGATCACTAATGTATCTTACAGCATCAAGGCCTGATATAATGTTTGCGGTATGTGTCTGCGCAAGATATCAAGCTACTCCTAAAGAATCTCACATGCAAGCAGTAAAACGGATTCTTCGTTACCTCAAAGGGAAACTGTAAGTCTCTAGATCTTGGTTAGCGATAACGGATTATCTTTTAGGTATTGAGGTGCGGAATCCCTCAATACTTAAGGTTTATTGCTTATATAACTTTGCAATTAATTAACAAGCTTCGTTTTGATATTAACTAGTGTTAAACAATCAAAACCGAGCCTATTCAATAAATGCTTTTATATCTGCACAGATTTCGAGGAGAGAATACTTAAAATATTTGGTGTGTGTGTATCTCGCACGGATTTCTAGGTCACTCATAATAATGAGCAGCATTAAAATATTTATATCTGGTTCAACTCGCAGGCCATGGGCCTTGCGAGTTGACTCAACTCGCAGCCCATGGGCCTGCGAGTCCAGATGATTGCGAGCCCGGATCTCAACTCGCAGGTAAGACCTGCGAGTCCAGATATCAGCGAGCCCAGATCTCAACTCGCAGCTGAGAGCTGCGAGTCCAGATGGTTGCGAGATGAGATCTCAACTCGCAGGTCAAACCTGCGAGTTGACTTCTCAATTCGCGAATTTTGACTTTAACTTGAAATCGATACTTGTTCAATAACATTTAACAAATAATAATAACAAGTTAATATCATATATTTACGAGTCTAAACAATTTATACAAGTTTGACAATAAATACACTAGTCCTATTACAAGCTAGATCTGTTGTCACAATAATATGTCCCAACAGACTCCCCCTTGACAATAGCTCTAGCGTCGTTATCTTCAACTTTGTCCTTGGTCTTCACTTGTAAATTCTACTGCCCATATGAATCTTCATTCTAACACAAGTCTTCACCATTAATTGATAATCTCTTGCAAGATCACCCCATGCTTCAGTCGTCAGGATCCTATTTTCGTTTAACTTCAATAGGTCCTTCTTTGACAGATTCATCAGGTGTCGATGGTCATAGACTGTCAGAATTACTCTTTCTCCTCCTTCAACTTCATCATCAGCTTCAACCATGACAGCTTCACCAGTCTCAGAATCCACGTGCCAATTCAGAAGATTTCCCAGAATATTCTGTGGCATAGGTTTTAGTGGTATCTGCTGTATGCACTTGACAGCTGGATAAGTTTTCTTCCTTAATCTTCGGCCAGTTCTCTGACTTCGTTCCTTTAATTTGATCGTCTTTCCGACTCTTGGCTTAATCTTCTCAAACTTCATTGATCTACCCTCAGTCCGAATGATTCTCTCAACATACGTTGCGTAGGGATCATTACTGGGATTTATCAGTTCTAAGCGTGCCAAGTCTCGAACTTCAAATCGACGAAGCGAACTGAATACTTTAAGCTTCTTATCGAAATATTGAACTCCGTCAAATCTTTTGATAGCGAAAAGTTTCAAGTCAGAATCAAAATACCAGCCGATGATCCCTTTCCTTGGAGCTTTCTTTCCAGTTATATCTACTTCAGACATCCCAACCTTTTGCTTTCTCCTTTTCAGAGGTCTAAACATGGGATTATTTCTGAGTTTCTCTGGAAGGTCATCTTCTGATTCAGAACTGGTTGAGTCATCTAGACTTTCATCTAACTCAACAACCCTTTCTCCATCTTCTTCCTTGATGACCACTTTAGTTTTAGATGGGCTTACAATGTGTTCAACAACATCAGTGTCAAGATCTACACATTCGTCTACCCCATCATTAACAATGAAAGTCCAATCTTCAGGAGGTACAAACTCTCCTTCTTCAAGGTCAAAGTCAATGTCCTCATCTAATTCATCTGGCATGTCGCCTTCAGAATCTGATAAGTTCAACATTTCATGACCTATAGAAATATATACACAAATAGATTAATATCATAAGTTCTTTCATTGATTTCCCTGAATCAATCTAAGATTTTTCTTATTAATCCCTTTGTGTATTTAAAATATATTATATATATATACTTATTCAAATCTTTCATCGATTATGATAATCGATCTAAAATTTGAATAAGTCTTGTAATATGCGAACATCATATATTATATGATCTTATAACTCTTTTATCGATCATAGTCAATCTAGAATTACAAAAGGCTTATAATATACAAACATTCATAATTATAACATTTTAAACATTCAAGTTTAAACATCTTAATTACAGAATTATATTACAAAATAATTCAAAGTTACAATGTATTAATAATTACAATCAGTCTATATTAATACAAGTGTCACCTTCTTCAGTTCCACCCTTCGCAGCACCAGCTCCAACAGCATCACCACTTCCACTACCACTAGCTCCAGCAGACTCCCCCTGAAGTGTAGTCTGCTGACCAGTCATTACAAGACCAGCCAGCTCACTTTCCTTTTCAGCTGAGGGATCATTGTCTTCATCATCCTTCTTCTTCTTTGCCAGCTCATCCTCTTTACACACTTCTTCATAAGCAGCCCTCTCCCCCTGAGTTGGCTGGTTCTGTTCGAGGAAAGTAATCCGTCGAGACAAGCGGTCAATTTGTCTTTGCTTCTCAGCTACATCATCTACCAGTGTAGTGTTGGTCTTGAGTAGTAGTGAGTAAGCATCATTCTGAGCAGTGACATTGTCTGACAGTTGCAGAATCTGTGTGGCAAAGGTGTTAGCAACAAGTTGCAACTCTCGAACCTTAGACTCTAAGCTCATAATGCGTTCAGTATCAGTCTTTGGTGAGGTTGAAGGAATAGCAGCTGTGGTTGATGGAGGTGTCGGAGCAGGCGGTTGCATTTTCTTTGCTATCTCAGTAGCAACATCTGTTAAAAGACGTGCGGCAACCCTGCTAGACTTGGTGGTTGGGTGCGAAGACGGGCGAACCAAAGCAGCAATCATTTCAGCCTCTGAGGGCGTAGAACTTGATTGTAGATGAGCTGCAGAGGTTGAAGCTGTTTGTCTGAGCAGCTTGCGAGGTCGAGTAATAAGCACCTCCTCCTCTTCATCTTCATCCTCATCTTCTTCGACAAGAACAAAATCAGGATCCTGATCAACGGCTTTTCTTTTTAACTTCAATGCCGGATCCATAATCAATTTTGATCCTTGACGAATCATCCCTTCAGGGATACCGGAGACAAACCCTGGTGGTCCAGTCTCATCATCATCATCAGAAGCAGATTCAGAAACCGAAGCAGTTTCTCCATCTCTTCCGGATGGACCGGCAGCCTCTGGTGCCTCAGTGGTGGGTTCTGCAACCCTTGGTGCTTCAGCAACATACTGATCCACATCTTGCATGATGGGATCATTGGCATCATCAGTATCAGCCAGTACTTGTTGCACCACTTCGGCTGCAACATCAGCATTAATCTCTTGCCCAGATTGATGCACCTGAATCAAAACCTCCTCGATCAGTTCTTGTGGCTCAGGGGCACCCTCTGCCACATCAACATCTAGCCAACCATGATTTGGTGGCGTCACATAATCTGGATTAAGCAAAAATCCAAACAACTCTGTCAGCTGTGGTTGCATCTCGAATCTGCGAGAGGTTTGCATAAACATCGCATTATATGCCCTTAACCCAATGGTATCAACCTTCAGATCCGCTTGAAAAACCGGCAGATCAGGGATAGAGGCCCTAATAATCAGCATGCAAAATCGAGGATAGATCATAAACTGCGATCTAACTCCCCCCAAAATTTGGCGTACAATCTCCCCAAAGATGTAATCTGAAAAGCTGTATGGTTTGTTATAAACCAGTGACAGTAAAGCAGATAGGAGAGAAGAGCTCAACTCATCGTATCCTCCCTTCTTCGGTCCAAAGATAGTTACAAGGACATGCCATAAAAACCTCCACTCACCAAAAACGAGCGCCTTCAAGAACTGACGCCCTCTCTTGGGTCCAACATACCCCATCCGTCCTAGAGCACCTTCAAGAAAATCCGAAGAAAACTCGGTCGGTCCATCTTCCTGCTCTACAGTGCCTAACTGTAATATGTTTCGCAGATCTGAGGCAGAGAAGATAACCGGGTGGTCATTAATCCTCGTCTGGATGACCGGAGGATTCACAGATGTGTCATATACTATATTAGCCCAGAACTGGGTAAGTATATCATGTGAAAGAGCAGGTGACTCTGTAATGGCATACTGTATCCTTGATCGACTCAGAAAAGTAAGAATCCGAGCGACCCTGGATGCACCTCGTGCATTGACATCCAAATCAACAAGCACGTTGTGATGAGCAACAAATAGTCGAGCCATATCTGTAATATTACAAATCACACAAATGTTAGACTATGAGTTTAACAAATATTGATAAACTTATATGATCTACAACTCATAATTGAACTATTAAGTCGTCAAACTTAATTATCAATTATAGTGGTTCAACATATACTAAATCAATAAGTCTAACTTTCAAATTAACCTGCTACACAAATATATTACTTATTACGGAAAGTCATAAGTCTTATATATAGAGTATACGGATTTACGTGTTTACATTTAAGTCGACACGTCTAACCGTAGACTATTTTAACTTATAAACGCTTAATTAGTTGACTAATCGAGAGATCGTAAATTAAAATTAGAAATCAAAAGTTTCAAAAAGTCAATCTTGCAAGTTCAACTCGCAGTCAACAAGTCAACTCGCAAGTTCAACTCGCAGTCAACAAGTCAACTCGCAAGTTCAACTCGCAGTCAACAAGTCAACTCGCAAGTTCAACTCGCAGTCAACAAGTCAACTTGCAAGTTCAACTCGCAGTGTTCAACTCGCAAGTCAGACTTGCAAGTCAACTCGCAGGTTGGACTCGCAAGTCAACTCGCAAGTTGGACTCGCTTGACCCGTTGACCTGCTGACCTGCGAGTTGAGTTGGATCTCAACTCGCAGGATGAACTGCAGAAATGACATCATCCAAATTTTTCAAATTTTGGAAGTTTTAGCATGATCAGTCTATGTCCTCAGGTCCAATGTACTCCTATTAACATAAACCCTAAGGTTTCGTGTTGATTTGAGCATTACATTAAAGATTTTGGTAATTTAAAAATCAAAAACCCTTATTTTATTTAAAATGTCGATTATGATTAAGTTACACGGTGGATATGTTTGATTTTTACCTCAAAAGATTCGCAAAGGTGAAGTGGATAAAAGTTATGAGGTCAAACGGCTGATGTTCAAATCGAAATTTTGAAAATGAATGAAATAGTAAACTCAGTTCGCAGTGTGTGTGTGAGTTCGCAGGAGTTTGAATTCGCAAGTGTGTGGAAGTTTGAACTCGCAGCCCCCCTTTTGACCCATTTGAACTCGGCTCGCAGAACTCAACTCGCAGAGTTGAGTTCAACTCGCAGCCCTGTTCTCGGTTCGCAGAAAATGTTTAAAAAATACATTTTTAATTATACAACGTAATTTTTAAGTTTCCAAAAATAAACAAGTCTAAAATACACGTATCTTTCACTTGTTTTTCTTATGGAATAGCGAACAAGTCTAAAATAAAATATTTTTCACTTGTCGTTCTTAGAAAAATGCGCACAAGTCTAAAATCAGAGGATCTTTCACTTGTGATGCAATTATACGAATAGCAGAAACATAAGAAAAATAAAATAAAGAGAAATAAGATAAAATGAAATAAATAAAAGTTCAATGATTCATAATAAACATTTGTATCAAGTACCCTTGTATTAATGAAACACTTTGACTAAAATAAAATTACAATAAAATAAAGTAAAATAAAATATCCTAATCAAGGGCGACAAGAATTTATCTACAGCGGGATCAGATTAGAAAGAAACAGCTAAACCAATTGATGAGTAAAAAGTCTAAGATGATTGTTAGTATGCATACCTTATGAAATTCACAATAAGTTACATAAGAACTCACAACTTAACCATTTATCAACTTACATTTATAAGAGTATAACTTGGTTACCTATCTCCACAGAATACACCATTCGCATCAAAATAAAATAGTTTAATTAACATAGTCAGTTCAAGATGATTACCGGTATTATAATCCATATAAACAAAGTCTATACTGATTTCCGAGCAAACCTTTTATTGTTTGTATGTGTATTACCAAATGTGATTCAAAAATGACATACTGAGAAATTTAGTAAAACTCATAACACTGTTTCTTTCACTTTGCAAGATAGAGGTCACTAAATGATGTTCTTTTCGAAACATATGACATACCCTTGAGTAAATGTGACAAATATCAAACTCGTTTTGTAGATACTAGTGGTTCTAGTTCTGTACTTAGTACAACAGAAGATCCCTTAGTATAGACAAACCAAGCTTGAAACTATTGGCAAAACTAAAGGAGTCAGGTCTGTACTTAGTACAATAGAGACACCAGTAATTTCACTAACAGCCATAATTCTTATTATTTGTCTTGACATATTTTCATAGATTCTAGATAACAGTGTATGGTCAGACTATCGTTCATCAATTAAGACTTATGTCATACGTCATATAGTAAATCACACGAGATAACACTCAGAAGATTTATAGCTTATTATATGCTCAGAAATCAAAGCAGACATTGCCTACCAGTACATCATATAATGAAGCTATCTAGATCTAAAGTTTTTCAAGTAGATTATATCGTGTGGAGAGAGGAGTATACTAAAATAAAGATAAGTGAAGGCCTGGTTTTAAAGATGTAAAGTTCATGTAACAAATTTGAATCTACTAACACATCTAACTTAAGACTTTTACCTACATTTATTAAGCCAATTCCTCTAATTTACTATCATTTCCCATTTGATAAAGACTTAACCTTTATCGGAGGCGATTCCCCAACGGTAACAAGCAAATGAATGCCATACGCCAGACCCCCTTTTTTTTTTTTTTTTTTTTTTTTTTTTTTTAAATAAGCATAAACTAATAATATATAAACTACTAATTATTACAAATCAACTCCATGGAAGACTAATCCTCTGGATTTCTCATTCCATTTAGTTGCACCAATTTCTCGAATCGAGCTCTGTCGAACGCTTTGGTGTATAAGTCTGCTAAATTATCCACAGATGGAACCTTAGCTAACTTTATCAGGTTCTTCTCAGCACAGTCTCTAATAAAGTGATGTCGAATGTCAATATGTTTAGTTTTGCTGTGTTTGACCGGATTATTGGTTATTGAGATCGTTGATTCATTATCAATCATCATAGGAGTATTTGTTATACTCAACCCATAATCAAGCAATTGTTGTTGTATCCACAGAACTTGGGAACAATAGCTGCCAGCTGCAACATACTCGGCTTCACATGTAGAAATGGCTACTGAGGTTTGCTTCTTGCATTGCCAAGAGACCAGTCTACCTCCTAGGAATTGACATCCACCGGTTGTAGACTTTCTATTCTGATTGCACCCTCCGTAATCAGAATCAGTGTAAGCCACAAAATCTAAGTCTCCATCAGTCGGATACCAAAGTCCCAGCTTCGGTTTCCCTTTGAGGTAACGAAGAATCCGTTTTACTGCTTGCATGTGAGATTCTTTAGGAGTAGCTTGATATCTTGCGCAGACACATACCGCAAACATTATATCAGGCCTTGATGCTGTAAGATACATTAGTGATCCAATCATGGCCCTGTAAAGAGTAGGATCCACGTCTCTATCACTCGATGTATCTGGACCAATACCATGGGCTTCTGGAATGGGAGTATGAAAAATTCTTGATTCTTCCATCTTGAATCGTTCTAGAAGCTCATTAGTATACTTAGTCTGATGAATGAAATATCCATCTTTCTTTTGATCGACTTGCAATCCTAAGAAAAATGTCAATTCACCCATAGCTGACATCTCAAACTTGTTCTTCATAACCTTTTCAAATTCACTACACATCCTTTCGTCAGATGACCCAAAGATGATATCGTCAACATATACTTGAACAAGTAGAAAGTCTCTTCTTTTCCATTTCACAAAGAGTGTACTGTCAATTCTTCCTCTTGTGAATCCATTTTCAAGAAGATAAGTGGACAGTGTCTCATACCACGCTCTCGGAGCTTGATGTAATCCATATAGAGCCTTATCGAGACGATATACTCTATCTGGATACTTTGGATCAGTAAATCCCGGTGGTTGAGAAACATACACCGTTTCTTTGACTTTGCCATACAAGAAGGCACTTTTAACATCCAGCTGAAATACTTTTATTTTCTTTGAGGCTGCAAATGCTAAAAATAACCTAATTGCTTCAAGCCTAGCCACAGGCGCAAACACTTCATTGTAATCAATCCCCTCTTGTTGATTAAAACCTTGGACAACTAGACGAGCTTTATTGCGAATTACGATTCCTCGATCGTCTTTCTTGCACTTAAATACCCATCTAGTTCCAATTGGATATTCCCCAATAGGTAAGTCAACCAACTCCCAAACTTGCAATTTTGTGAACTGAGACAGTTCTTCCTGCATTGCCTCGACCCACGAATTTTCTTTCAAAGCTATCTGAACATTCTTAGGTTCAATTTGTGAGATAAAGCATGAATATAGACATAGATTAGAAATCCCTGTCTCATTCATTTCAGCATACAAGCTTGAATGAGTGGATGTACTAGCTTTAGATTGATTTCGAGTCAGAACAGGAGAATTTGGATCACCGATGATATTATCAATTGGATGAATCCTATTAATTCTTGTTGAAGTAACAGGTTCAACTGGAATATCATCTTGTAAGTTGGCACCAATTTCCTCCAAAGGTGGTATACCTTCATTAGTAGTTGATATCCTTAATTGTCTCAGAGGAGTAAGAACATCATCCATAATCCTTTGAGAAGCAATTTCAGGATCTTCACTCTCTAGAGGTATATCATCTTGAGGTAGTTGTGACTCGATAGGGGGGACAA
Organism: Logfia minima; assembly: GCA_963921325.1. Taxonomy (NCBI): domain Eukaryota; kingdom Viridiplantae; phylum Streptophyta; class Magnoliopsida; order Asterales; family Asteraceae; genus Logfia; species Logfia minima. Next base: position 29,182,792 of record OY992764.1, read on the forward strand.
CATCAGTATCGACAATATTCCTAGCATCAGACGTTTGAGCACTCGATGTTGGAGAAGGAGTGGGATCCTCATCTCCCGACAATAAATGCTCAGGAATGTCTGAGTTACGGACATAGTCACTGATAGGGACTTTAAATGACTTGAAAAGATCTGAATAGTCAAACTGCCAATCCAATCCCTTATGTGAGTCATGTGTATAGCTCGTAACCTCGATGTTATAAACTATTTCAACACGTCCCGAAGTTTTATTGAAGGCCCGTTTATTTGGTGAGTTAGGCATGTAACCTAGGAAGTATCCTTCGTCAGCCTTCTCACCAAATTTAGGTTGGTGACTTGTTTTCAACAACGTACATGAAACTCCAAAGGGTTCAAACCCTTTTAAGTTCGGTTTCTTTTTGTTCAAAAGCTCATAACATGTCTTGTTCTGCTTTTTAACCGTAAGAACCCGATTGAGAACATGACATGCTGTATTCACTGCTTCTGCCCAAAATATGACCGGAAGCCTTGAATCTGCAAGCATTGTTCTCGCTGCTTCAATTAGAGTTCTATTCTTCCTTTCAGCAACACCATTTTGTTGAGGTTCATATGGTGCACTGAATTGATGTTGAATGCCTTTGCTTAAGCAATATACATTCAATGTAGAATTCTTGAACTCGGTCCCATTGTAACTACGAATTCTCTTAACTCTTTTTCTATAGATGTTCTCTATTAGATCTAGAAACTCCATAAGAATGCCCGGAGTTTCATCCTTAGATCCCAAAAAGAATACCCAAGAGAATCTAGAGAAATCGTCTGTGACAACCAGACAGTACCATTTGCCACCTATGCTTCTCTTGCTTATTGGGCCAAAGAGATCCATATGTAGCAACTCAAAAGGCGAGGAAATAGAGTTCACATTTTTAGACTTGTGTGGTTTCTTATGCTGTTTTCCTTTCAAGCAGGATATACACTTGTCTTCAAATGCAAAACTCTTCGGTGGTACACCCAGAACTAACCCATGTTTGGTTATATAGTTCATTTTTCGAAAGTTTAAGTGTGCCATTTTCCTATGCCATAGGAGAGAGTCTGATTCTGAAGCCTTGGATAACAGACAAGTAGACACCATTGAAGTAATAGGAGCATTCATGTTGATAGCATAAATGTCCTTCTTCCTTGGAGCTTTCATCAGTATCCATTTATCGGGAATGATAAAACCCGGCTTCAGGATCAAGGCCTCTTTCTCAGTGAAGAGAACAGGATGACCTTTATCACAGACTTGGGAAACACTCACTAGGTTGTGCATTAGTTCTTCAACATAATTCACATCCTCTAGAGTCAAAGTTCCATTAGAAACAGTTCCTTTCCCAGTAATTACTCCTCCCTTATCACCGGCGAAGTGCACTCCTTGTCTCAGTCCACCTCTGAAGTCTGTCAGTAGACTTCTTGTTCCTGTCATGTGCCTAGAGCATCCACTGTCAACATACCACCAATTATCATTGTTCTCAGTCTGCTCCTGCACATACAAGTTGTAAACAATCAGTTATCAAGAGGGACCCAAGCCATTACGGTCTTGGTTTGTCCCTTATCATCGACAAACTGTAGCTCTTTAAAGTAACCATTTTTCCCATTGGGAGCTTTGGTCACTTTTGAAGACGCATCAGCTTGCTGATGATTAGTGGTCCTGGGTCTATAAGTTGATTGATTTCCAACCCACCCCGAAATATAACCCTGGGATTTTTGCCCTTGGTTACGATTATTATAGGACCCTTGGTTAACTCCTTGTGAACGAGATGTAGATCCAATCTCAAAGTGACTTTGGTTCCTTCTCGGAGTCATAAACCTCGACGGCACCTGATCCTTAGCAGAGTTTTCATGCCGTTTAGGTTTTGGTGGCGAGACACTGTGAGACGCATCTCTTTTCAGAGCAGTCACAGGTTTAATACCAATACCAGGTCTGGTACCTAACCTGTCTGTGCTAGAGATATTTTTAGACTTATCACTGGCCTCGCGCTTAGGAGCAGCTTCATTCTTCTTATTGGGACAACAAGAAGAGACATGTCCTCGTTGATGACATTTGAAGCATGACATCTGCTTTCGTGACTTAGCGGTCTTAGCAGACTCCTTCTTTATCTGATCAAAAGACACTGAAGGTAACTCCTTATGTTTCTTAATGACTTCATTATTTCCATCAGTACTTCCAATCATCCCACTTGATACGAATTGTACTTTAGTGAGAGATTTGACTGTACTCTTGGTTAAAGATGAATCATTGACAGTCTCCTTTTGGATCTCAGATGCAATAGACTGTTGATTTTCCAAATCCTCAGTCTCAGGATTAACATCTGTCATTTCTAAGTCAACAGAAGTGGAAGCAGTGTAATTGGCATTAAAAGGCGGAGGGACATCTGAGTATCCTAGGCCAGTAACATCTTTTACACTACGTTGAGAGCCAATGATTCTATTTAAGGTCAAAGAAGAAGTTCTATAACCTTCAAATTTTCTATTCAGCTCTACCAGTTTCATATTTGACTCTGATAATTCCTTATCCCTAATAGCTATATTTCTATTAAGCTCATTAAGGTTTAGATATAACCCGTCTATTTTAATACATTGTTCATTTATAATGTCAGTCAGACTGGTCTTATCTAGAGTATCACTCTTAATCTTCTCGTTCAGTGCTAATTTATCTTCACCTAACCGACGAACATCAGACTTAGCTAAGTCTAATTCTGAGGTCAAGGTTTTGTTAGATTCTGCAAAGACACTAACCTGTGTTTGAAGATCAGTAACTAAATAGCATACATCGGTGAGAGTAAGGAGATCTAGACATACCTTTTTCTTTTCGGATTGAATATCAGCCATATATGCCACAAAATCATTGGGACTCATTTCTTCTGTCGAGTTGATGTAGAGAACATCTTCCTCAATCCCCTTAACTTCTGTGTGTGGCACATTAGCTTGAAGTTCTTCAGTAGTCGGCATGTAGGAAGTGGATTCAATTTGTTTCTCTTGATCGTCAATCTCAGCCATGAGAGCTTGCTCTGATGGTGTAGACCAATCATAAGATCCGTCTATTTGCTGAACCACTAAGACTTTGGAAGTTAGATTACTTCCCGAATCTTGTTTTGAAGTTCCAGCATCAACCTTTGGTCTTTGGCATTCCCTGGCAAAGTGTCCGTAACCTTGACAGTTATAACACTTGACCTTGGATTTGTCAAAACCTGGTCGATTTCCAACCACTCTCTTACCCGTACGCTTTAGGAAATTCTTTACTCTCCTTGACACCATAGCCAGTTGCCACTGGAGGTCCATTTCCTCTAAGTCGTCAGGATCAACCTGATCATAATCTTCATCAAATTGTGCTGGATCGTTTATCTTCCCTTGAATATAGTTTTCATAAGAAGCAACGAACGATGCCAACACAGAAAGTTGTTGTTCAGCTGATTTCACACTCATCGGCATCTTATGATGCCCTTGAGTGGATTTATCTGAGGTGGTGTTCCTGTTTCGTTTATCACCGTTATCCGAAGCAATGAAACAGAGATCCTCAGTCAATTTTTCTCCAATCTCATCAATTTCACCTGCAAACAAAGCCGTGGTCAAATTGGATGAGGAGTTAGAGATACTAGTCTTTCCATGGTACAGACCAGGATTCTGTAGATGATCAGAATCCGTATCTCTCGTTTTCTTAGAGAAGTCATAACCCCTTAGTTTATCAATCGCTTTCTCTAGGGTCATGGTTGCATATCTTTCATCATTATCTTTCAGCATGATACCGTACATCTCCCATTTACAAGGTAAACCCTCAATAAACTTGTTGGTTTTCTCCTTGTCATTATAAAAGATAGCATGGTCGTCAAGCTCACTTAATAGATGATAGAAACGGGTGGTGTAAGCCTCAAGATCTTCTTCTCTAAAAGCCTTAAATACCATAAACTGCTTTTTTAGAAGATTACATTTACCAGCTTTCACCTGAGGGCTCCCCTCACATCTCTTTTCTAGAGCGTCCCACAGCTCTTTAGCTGTGTGAAAGGACTTCAACTGATGGTTGATCTCCTTTGGAAGGCTCATCTTAATTGAAGAATGTGCTTTATTATCGATGGTGAATTCTTTCTTCTGATGGTCATTCATTCGATCATAAGTCACAATCACTGTTGCGTTCCCTACCTCAGCTGTAGGTGCAACATATCCGTTTTTAATACACAACCAAATAGTGATGTCGTGGAATCTACAGTAACTTTCAAATCTGTCTTTCCACCCATAATAGTCCTCAAGTCTAAGTAGCTTCGGTGGAACATTAGATTTTCCAACCTCGTGTTCCATCTCGATCATTCGGCTTAAATCAGACATTTTAAAGTGAAAAATTAGGTTATATTGCGAATTTAATAATCTCAACTCGCAACTAAAAAATGTCAACTCGCAGAAAATCTCAGCTCGCAGAAACTCAGTTCGCAAAGAACTCGGTTCGCAGAAACTCAATTCGCAATGGAACTCGGTTCGCAGGAATCTCAACTCGGTTTGCAGAGATTCTCAGTTCGCAATGGAACTCGGTTCGCAGGAATCTCAACTCGCAGAAACCCTAATCTCAACTCGCAGATAACAGTAACCCTAATCTCAACTCGCAGAACGGCGCCTCGAAATCTGGGAACTGAAACTTTTTGGTATTTTACGAATAAATCCGTAGATTTCCTTCGAAAAACGACCCTAAAGATGTTATATAACCAAAAACCTTGTAACCACAACGTTTCTAAGCCCGAAAGCTCTGATACCAATTGTAAGTCTCTAAATCTTGGTTAGCGATAACGGATTATCTTTTAGGTATTGAGGTGCGGAATCCCTCAATACTTAAGGTTTATTGCTTATATAACTTTGCAATTAATTAACAAGCTTCGTTTTGATATTAACTAGTGTTAAACAATCAAAACCGAGCCTATTCAATAAATGCTTTTATATCTGCACAGATTTCGAGGAGAGAATACTTAAAATATTTGGTGTGTGTGTATCTCGCACGGATTTCTAGGTCACTCATAATAATGAGCAGCATTAAAATATTTATATCTGGTTCAACTCGCAGGCCATGGGCCTTGCGAGTTGACTCAACTCGCAGCCCATGGGCCTGCGAGTCCAGATGATTGCGAGCCCAGATCTCAACTCGCAGGTAAGACCTGCGAGTCCAGATATCAGCGAGCCCAGATCTCAACTCGCAGCTGAGAGCTACGAGTCCAGATGGTTGCGAGATGAGATCTCAACTCGCAGGTCAAACCTGCGAGTTGACTTCTCAATTCGCGAATTTTGACTTTAACTTGAAATCGATACTTGTTCAATAACATTTAACAAATAATAATAACAAGTTAATATCATATATTTACGAGTCTAAACAATTTATACAAGTTTGACAATAAATACACTAGTCCTATTACAAGCTAGATCTGTTGTCACAATAATATGTCCCAACAGAAACCGAAGCTGGGACTTTGGTATCCGACTGATGGAGACTTAGATTTTGTGGCTTACACTGATTCTGATTACGGAGGATGCAATCAGAATAGAAAGTCTACAACCGGTGGATGTCAATTCCTAGGAGGTAGACTGGTCTCTTGGCAATGCAAGAAGCAAACCTCAGTAGCCATTTCTACATGTGAAGCTGAGTATGTTGCAGCTGGCAGCTGTTGTTCCCAAGTTCTGTGGATACAACAACAATTGCTTGATTATGGGTTGAGTATAACAAATACTCCTATGATGATTGATAATGAATCAACGATCTCAATAACCAATAATCCGGTCAAGCACAGCAAAACTAAACATATTGATATTCGACATCACTTTATTAGAGACTGTGCTGAGAAGAACCTGATAAAGTTAGCTAAGGTTCCATCTGTGGATAATTTAGCAGACTTATACACCAAAGCATTCGACAGAGCTCGATTCGAGAAATTGGTGCAACTAAATGGAATGAGAAATCCAGAGGATTAGTCTTCCATAGAGTTGATTTGTAATAATTAGTAGTTTATATATTATTAGTTTATGCTTATTTTTTTTTTTAAAAAAAAAAGGGGGTTTGGCGTATAGCATTCATTTGCTTGTTACCGTTGGGGAATCGCCTCCGATAAAGGTTAAGTCTTTATCAAATGGGAAATGATAGTAAATTAGAGGAATTGGCTTAATAAATGTAGGTAAAAGTCTTAAGTTAGATGTGTTAGTAGATTCAAATTTGTTACATGAACTTTACATCTTTAAAACCAGGCCTTCACTTATCTTTATTTTAGTATACTCCTCTCTCCACACGATATAATCTACTTGAAAAACTTTAGATCTAGATAGCTTCATTATATGATGTACTGGTAGGCAATGTCTGCTTTGATTTCTGAGCATATAATAAGCTATAAATCTTCTGTGTGTTATCTCGTGTGATTTACTATATGACGTATGACATAAGTCTTAATTGATGAACGATAGTCTGACCATACACTGTTATCAAGAATCTATGAAAATATGTCAAGACAAATAATAAGAATTATGGCTGTTAGTGAAATTACTGGTGTCTCTATTGTACTAAGTACAGACCTGACCCCTTTAGTTTTGCCAATGGTTTCAAGCTTGGTTTGTCTATACTAAGGGATCTTATGTTGTACTAAGTACAGATCTAGAACCACTAGTATCTACAAAACGAGTTTGATATTTGTCACATTTACTCAAGGGTATGTCATATGTTTCGAAAAGAACATCATTTAGTGACCTCTATCTTGCAAAGTGAAAGAAACAGTGTTATGTGTTTTACTAAATTTCTCAGTATGTCATTTTTGAATCACATTTGGTAATACACATACAAACAATAAAAGGTTTGCTCGGAAATCAGTATAGACTGTGTTTATATGGATTATAATACCGGTAATCATCTTGAACTGTCTATGATATTTAAATCACTTCATTTTGATGTGAATATTATATTTGTGGATATAGGTAACCAAGTTATACTCTTATAAATGTAAGTTGATAAATGGTTAAGTTGTGAGTTCTTATGTAACTTATTGTGAATTTCATAAGGTATGCATACTAACAATCTTCTTAGACTTTGTACTCATCATTTGGTTCAGCTGTTTCCTTCTGATATGATCCCACTGTCGATAAACTTCTTAATGCCCTCGATTAGGATATTTTATTTTACTTTATTTTATTGTAATTTTATTTTAGTCAAAGTGTTTCATTAATACAAGGGTACTTGATACAAATGTTTATTATAAATCATTGAACTTTTATTTATTTCATTTTATCTTATTTCTCTTTATTTTATTTTTCTTATGTTTCTATTGTTCGTATTATTGCATCACAAGTGAAAGATCCTCAGATTTTAGACTTGTCCGCGTTTTTCTAAGAACGACAAGTGAAAAATATTTTATTTTAGACTTGTGCACTATTCCATGAGAAAAACAAGTGAAAGATACGTGTATTTTAGACTTGTTTATTTTTAGGAACTTAAAAAATTACGTTTTTATAATTAAAATGTATTTTTAGACCTTTTTTGCGAATCGAGAACAGTGCTGCGAGCTGAACTTGCGAGTTGAGTTCTGCGAGCTGAGTTAAAAGGTATAAAAGGGAACCTGCGAGTTCACTTGTTCCTGCACTGCGAATCCACTTGATCTTGCGAACCCACACACATTGCGAGCCGAAACACTATTTCCATCTCATTTTCGAAATTTCGGTTGGATATCGAATCTTTGACCTCATACACTTTATTCACTTTTAGCTTGCGAATCTATTGAGGTATAAATCATCTAATTCCACCGCGTATTTAATCCACAATCGACATTTTTATTAAAATGAGGGTTTTTGATTTTTAAATTACTAAAATCCTTAACAGTGCTTAAATGGACAAGAAACCTTAGGGTTTATGTTAATCGAAGCATATTAAACAGGATGCAATCGGCTGATCATGCTAAAATTCGCTAAAATTGAAAAATTAAATGATGTCATCTTGACAGTTCTTGCTGCGAGTTGAGATCCAGACTCAACTCGCAGCCCGCTCCTGCGAGTCCACTCTGCAAGTTGACCAGCGAGTTGAAACTTGCGAGTTGACTTGACCAGCGAGTTGAGACCAGCGAGTTGAAAACTTGCGAGTTGACTTGACCAGCGAGTTGAAACTTGCGAGTTGACTTGTTGACCAGCGAGTTGAAACTTGCGAGTTGACTTGTTGACTTGCGAGTTGAAACTTGCGAGTTGACTTGTTGACCAGCGAGTTGAAACTTGCGAGTTGACTTGTTGACTTGCGAGTTGAAACTTGCGAGTTGAAACTTGCGAGTTGACTTGTTGACCAGCGAGTTGAAACTTGCGAGTTGACTTGTTGACCAGCGAGTTGAACTTGCGAGTTGAACCTGCGAGTTGAACTTGCGAGTTGACTTGTTGACTGCGAGTTGAACTTGCGAGTTGACTTTTTGAAACTTTTGTTTTCTAATTTTAATTTACGATCTCTCGATTAGTTAACTAATTGAGCGTTTATAAGTTAAAATAGTCTACGGATAGACGTGCCGACTTAAATGTAAACACGTAAAACCGTATACTCTATATATAAGACTTATGACTTTCCGTAATAAGTAATATATTTGTAAGTTAGACTTATTGATTCTGTATATGTTGAACAACTATAATTGATAATTAAGTTTCACAACTTTTTAGTTCAATTATGAGTTGTAGATCATATAAGTTTATCAATATTTGTTAAACTGTTTGTCTAACATTAGTGTGATATGTTGTTGTTATTACAAAAATGGTTCGACAATTTGCTGCTCAGCACAATGTGCTCGTCGATCTGGATATCAATGCACGAGGTGCATCCAGGATAGCTCGGATTCTTACTTTTCTAAGTCGATCAAGGATTCAATTTGCAATCACCGATTCACCTGCCTTGTCTCATGATATACTTACCCAATTTTGGGCAAATATTGTATATGATACATCGGTGAATCCTCCGGTCATCCAGACAAGGATAAATGATCGTCCGGTTATCTTTTCTGCTTCAGATCTTAGGAACATTTTACAGTTGGGAACTGTGGAGCAGGAAGATGGACCAACTGAGTTTCCGTTGGACTTTATCGAGGGAGCTTTAGGACGTATGGGGTATGTTGGACCCAAGAGAGGCCGTCAGTTTCTGAAAGCTCTCGTGTTCGGAGAATGGAGATTTTTACTCCATGTCTTGGTCACGATCTTTGGGCCAAAGAAAGGAGGATATGATGAGCTTAGCTCTTCTCTATTATCGGCTGCACTGTCACTGGTTTACAATAAACCATACAGTTTTTCAGACTATGTTTTTGGAGAATTTGTTAGACAAATCTTGGGAGGTGTCAGGTCTCAGTTTATGCTATATCCCAGATTTTGTATGCTTATCATTCGGGCTTCGATTCCTGACTTGCCAGACTTTCAAGCTGATTTAAAAGTTGATACCATCGGGCTGAGGGCTTACAATGCCATGTTTATGCACACCTCAAGAAGGTTTGAGATGCAACCACAGCCGACAGAGCTGTTTGGGTTCTTGATCCATCCCGATTATGTGACGCCACCAAATCATGGTTGGCTAGATGTTGATGTGGACGAGGGTGCTCCTGAGCCACAAGAACTGATCGAGGAGGTTTTGATTCAGGTGCATCAATCTGGGCAAGAGATTAATGCTGATGTTGCAGCCGAAGTGGTGCAACAAGTACTGGCTGATACTGATGATGCCAATGATCCCATCATGCAAGATGTGGATCAGTATGTTGCTGAAGCACCAAGGGTTGCAGAACCCACCACTGAGGCACCAGAGGCTGCCGGTCCATCGGGCAGAGATGGAGAAGCTGCTTCGGCTTCTGAATCTGAGTCTGATGATGATGATGAGACTGGACCACCAGGGTTTGTCTCCGGTATCCCTGAAGGGATGATTCGTCAAGGATCAAAATTGATTATGGATCCGGCATTGAAGTTAAAGAGGAAAGCCGTGGACCAAGATCCCGATTTTGTTTTGGTTGATGAAGATGAGGATGAAGAAGAAGAGGAGGAGGTGCTCATTACTCGACCTCGCAAACTGCTCAGACAAACAGCTTCAACCTCTGCAGCTCATCTACAATCCAGTTCTACGCCCTTAGAGGCTGAAATGATTGCTGCTTTGGTTCGCCCGTCTTCGCACCCAACCACCAAATCTAGCAGGGTTGCAGCGCGTCTATTAACCGATGTTGCTACCGAGATAGCGAAGAAAATGCAACCGCCCGCTCCCACGCCACCAACCACCACTACTGCTGCTCCATCCACCTCTGCGACTGATTCTGATCATATTAATAGCTTAGAGTCCAGAGTTCGAGAGTTGGAAGAAACCGTCAAATTCTTGATTTCTCAAATGCTGTCTATGTCTGATAACATGACTAATCAGAATGATGCCTATTCACTGCTCATCAAGACGAATAACAATCTGATAGATGATGTAGCTGACAAGCAGAGGCAAATTGATAGACTTGATCGCCTGGTCATCAGCCTTCTGAAGGACAAGCCATCTAAAGGGGAGGTATTGATATATCAAGAGTCCTGCAAGGAAGATGAGCTGGCGAAGAAGAATAAGAATGATGAAGACGATGATCCCGCAGCTGGAAAAGATAGTGAGCTGGCCGGTCCTTCAACGACTGGTCAGCAGACTACATTTCAGGGGGAGTCTGCTGAAGCAAGTGGTAGTGGAGCTGGTGCTGCGAAGGGTGGAGCTGAAGAAGGTGACACTTGTATTAATATAGACTGATTGTAATTATTAATACATTGTAACTTTGAATTATTTTGTAATTAAGATGTTTAAACTTGAATGTTTAAAATGTTATAATTATGATTGTTCGTATATTATTAGTCTTTTGTAATTCTAGATTGACTATGATCGATAAAAGAGTTATAGGATCATATAATATATGATGTTCGCATATTATAAGACTTATTCAAATTTTAGATCGATTATCATAATCGATGAAAGATTTGAATAAGTATATATATATAATATATTTTAAATACACAAAGGGATTAATAAGAAAAATCTTAGATTGATTCAGGGAAATCAATGAAAGAACTTATGATATTAATCTATTTGTGTATGTATTTCTATAGGTCATGAAATGTTGAACTTATCAGATTCTGAAGGCGACATGCCAGATGAATTAGATGAGGACATTGACTTTGACCTTGAAGAAGGAGAGTTTGTACCTCCTGAAGATTGGACTTTCATTGTTAATGATGGGGCAGACGAATGTGTAGATCTTGACGCTGATGTTGTTGAACACATTGTAAGCCCATCTACAACTAAAGTGGTCATCCAGGAAGAAGATGGAGAAAGGGTCGTTGAATTAGATGAAAGTCTAGATGACTCAACCAGTTCTGAATCAGAAGATGACCTTCCAGAGAAATTCAGAAATAATCCCATGTTTAGACCTCTGAAAAGGAGAAAGCAAAAGGTTGGGATGTCTGAAGTAGATATAACTGGAAAGAAAGTTCCAAGGAAGGGGATCATCGGCTGGTATTTTGATTCTGACTTGAAACTTTTCGCTATCAAAAGATTTGACGGAGTTCAATATTTCGATAAGAAGCTTAAAGTATTCAGTTCGCTTCCTCGATTTGAAATTCGAGACTTGGCACGCTTAGAACTGATAAATCCCAGTAATGATCCCTACGCAACGTATGTTGAGAGAATCATTCGGACTGAGGGTAGATCAATGAAGTTTGAGAAGATTAAGCCAAGAGTCGGAAAGACGATCAAATTAAAGGAACGAAGTCAGAGAACTGGCCGAAGATTAAGGAAGAAAACTTATCCAGCTGTCAAGTGCATACAGCAGATACCACTAAAACCTATGCCACATAATATTCTGGGAAATCTTCTGAATTGGCACGTGGATTCTGAGACTGGTGAAGCTGTCATGGTTGAAGCTGATGATGAAGTTGAAGGAGGAGAAAGAGTAATTCTGACAGTCTATGACCATCGACACCTGATGAATCTGTCGAAGAAGGACCTATTGAAGTTAAACGAAAATAGGATCCTGACGACTGAAGCATGGGGTGATCTTGCAAGAGATTATCAATTAATGGTGAAGACTTGTGTTAGAATGAAGATTCATATGGGCAGTAGAATTTACAAGTGAAGACCAAGGACAAAGTTAAAGATAACGACGCTAGAGCTATTGTCAAGGGGGAGTCTGTTGGGACATATTATTGTGACAACAGATCTAGCTTGTAATAGGACTAGTGTATTTATTGTCAAACTTGTATAAATTGGTTTAGACTCGTAAATATATGATATTAACTTGTTATTATTATTTGTTAAATGTTATTGAACAAGTATCGATTTCAAGTTAAAGTCAAAATTCGCGAATTGAGAAGTCAACTCGCAGGTTTGACCTGCGAGTTGAGATCTCATCTCGCAACCATCTGGACTCGCAGCTCTCAGATGCGAGTTGAGATCTGGGCTCGCTGATATCTAGACTCGCAGGTCTTACCTGCGAGTTGAGATCTGGGCTCGCAATCATCTGGACTCGCAGGCCCATGGGCTGCGAGTTGAGTCAACTCGCAAAGCCCATGGCCTGCGAGTTGAACCAGATATAAATATTTTAATGCTGCTCATTATTGACACACCTAGAAATCTGTGCCAAAAAAATATACACACCAAATATTTTAAGTATTCTCTCCTCGAAATCTGTGCAGATATAAAAGCATTTATTGAATAGGCTCGGTTTTGATTGTTTAACACTAGTTAATATCAAAACGAAGCTTGTTAATTAATTGCAAAGTTATATAAGCAATAAACCTTAAGTATTGAGGGATTCCGCACCTCAATACCTAAAAGATAATCCGTTATCGCTAACCAAGATCTAGAGACTTACAGAGATTGGTTAGCGGACTTTAAGATCGTAAACCACATTAAATTAGGTTACAAAGTGCCAAAGAAATCAAATGAAATTTAATTTCATTCATCAATACAAAATATTTATCGTATCACAAGAACCGGAATTTAATCAGAAATTCCGTAACTCGGTTAACGCAACCGGAAACCGCACGATTAACTCGTGAACGTAAATCGTAAAGGAATCAAATACATTATGATGAAAATTATAAACTTATGAAATAAAGTTTTATAACTCAAACTTTAACTCTCAAAGCATCACAATTAAAGCTCACAATATACACAAACTTGTACAAACTTAATTATATAACTTATAGGCTTTTATTTCCTTAATATTTAACAAAAATTAAAATGAGGAAATAACCCCCCCCCCCAACCAAAAATCTGCAGCCCTCCCATCTCTTACCCACTCAAAAACTCCACTCACTTATTTGATTCCATGCAAAAAGCCTTCCACACTTACACACTCTTTCACTTTCATCATTTCCTCTCAATTCTCTCTCAATAAACACACACAAACACTCCCTTTCACACACTAAACTCCAGAATTTCCAGCCCCTTTTCATCCTAAGATCATCATTTTAAAAGTGTTCATACACCAAAACAAGAACTCTAAGGTATAATCACTATTCCTAGCTTCCATTTCCTACTTTTACTATGTTTATTTCATGGATTTCATGTCTTTTTCATGGCTTAAATCCTCATAAAAGGTTTGGTGGTTTGTAGGTTACACCTTATACATATTCATGTGTAAAAGAAGGGTGACCTATGATCAAACCAAAAACCAAACCGAAAAAGTCAACTTTTTGATGTTATTATCTCTATTTTCATGTTCTTGCTAGTTTGAATGGATTTAATGGTTAAAAATCGTTTCTAACACATCTTGGATGTATTTTAACACCAAGAATGTGTTAGAACAAAGATTTAAAGGACTAAATAAGATCAAAAGCTTGGTTGCAAGTTGTGTTGCTGAAAAAGAGCCAAAAACCCGATTTTGGGCTTGCATGCACCAAAATTCGTAGCTAGATCTTGATCCTTGTTAAAATATGTTTTTGTTTATGCAAAACACATTTTCATGCATAAAATACAAGGCCTCAATCATTGGATGAGGTCTAGAAATCATTTGGTAATGAAAACACACCATAAAGATCACTTTTGTCTTCTATGTAATCTGTCCAGATTTTGACCCCACTTTGATTGATCATAACTCAGTGAATAATGGTACAAAAATCTTGATTTTTCTTCTAGAAGTTAGCTTAATGTCTTACCTTAAAAACCCCACTAGTCTCACTCAAATCCATTGAGTATTCATCCTCCAAATGTATCACACAAAACTTATGCGCAAACAGCAACCTTTCTGTGAACATCTTGTTGTGATACATGTTCATGGGACTTAAAGTGTTCAATAAATTTAAATAAAGTTTTTTTTATACTCCTAACAAGTTTATCTCAGTAGAATAAGAAGATATTAAGTTATCTTGTTGATCTCATATTTTTAGAAATTGCATGAACATCATGCATTGTTGTAATCTTGTAAATTGCAAATACTTGTGTTGTGCTGATTCAAAAATATATAACTGCTAGATAAAACGTGTTAAAATTTTGGGGATTATTTTTCTCAGTAACGGATCACAAAAATATTCTTGAAAATAAAAATGGGAAGTTTTGGTAAAACATAAGTAGTTTTCCTAAATTAATGTAAATAAAGCCTATAAAAGGTGAAATAATCATGAAAAATACTTTTAGAAACCAAATAATTATGGGAAAATTTTAGTGTCATTCTCCTCTGAAAATGACACTATCCTCAAAATTTCACACTCTTTGGAAGTGTTTTGATATGTTTTCCAATTTACGTCTTGTTAAAATGCATAATGTTGGGAACCAAAGTTTCAGTGCTCAAAATGACTTGAAACTTTTACACAGATCTAAAAATGGGTAAAAATCGATCTGGTAAAAATTCCAGAATTTTTTGTGAATAATTACTATTTTTCCCATATTTATCCCACTTTTTAGACATAAAATGATTTTAAATAATCCATAAGTCTAAAAATCCCCAAATTTTCACAAAAACTTTTAGAACTATCTTTCATGTTTCATACAAAGTTTGGTAATTTTTAGATCTTGTATACATATATTTCCATTATTTTGTTCACAACTAGAACAATTACCGGTAACGTAAATTAAATGGAAATTCCAAACTTAACGACACTTTGTAATTTAATAAACTAGCTAAGCAATCCTTTCAAACCATATTAGTTGAGAAACTAATTAGAAACCTTGTGTTCTTAGGACTTGGATAGGAGTCAGACTCGGTCAACACGCGCATACATCCATCTGTACGCTCGCGCTCGAACTGTGAGTTTCATAGCCCCTATTTTTAAACTCTTTGATATGTTTTGGGGTGAGAATACATGCTTTTTGTTTGTGGTTACAAGTACATATAAACTGTTACGTATTGCATAAGTTTCCACTATTCAAATTATATGGGCCTCTATCATGAATTGTTAGTTATGGACTTAAACGCGAATATTGTGAATAGATCTATTGGGTTGACACCCCCGTCCGGGTTGGTCGAACCAACTCGAAAAATGGACGCATAATCATTTGACCCACTACAAGTGTTGTGAATAGAACACTTGTGAGGCAACTAAATTGTTAAGGTTTCAATTCATGAGCTTATGGCAATAGTAATACACTTTGATATTGTGGTAAGACAATATAACTTGAGATCTCATAACCACGGGTCTACTTTACAAACGCTTACACCTATGAACTCACCAACTTTGTGTTGACGTATTTTAACATGTATTCTTAGGTAACTAAGGCGCTATGTAGTTGTGCAGTTGTGTCGTACTTTTTGACGTAGGAGTTGCATTCACTTAGAAGGACTTAGCATGAACTTTGTCAATTTGAATCAAGCTAGTTATTCATTAAAGTTTGTAATGGTGTTGCTAAGAATATGTAATTTAATGGTGTTTGTTTAGCGACTCTCTTACAAGTCGTTCATTGTAATCTTTGTTCGTGATCCGCGCACGTGGCGGGCCCGCCTGAAATGGGGGTGTGACACTATGACTATGAGCCAAATCCCCCGGTCATCCGGACTAGGGTTGATTATGTGGATATTGTCTTTTCAGTGGTGTATCTACGTCGTAGATCCCTAGACGATCTTTGATCAAATCGTTACACACAACCCACGTGCGAAATCCGTTGGATTGTAAATACTCAAATAATATAAAGTTTAACAAATAAGAACAAAGTAATATTCACTTTATATTTCTTATATCAAATTCTTTGATCAAAATATAGCAGAAAAATGCAGAGAAAAAGTCTAACCCTAATTACTGTATTTTTACCAATCTGGCCGACTAATGCGACATAAACACTATGTCGCTAACATCACTAATGCGACATAAGAACTATGTCGCTATAACAACTAATGCGACACAAGCCTTGTGTCGCATAACACAGAAAATGTAATTCAAACTAAACTCAATTACATTAACAATCACACTACAGACTTGACCAACTGACAGACACACTAAGATGTATCAACAAACTCCCCCGTATCTTCAGCTTGGTCTTTAAAATCTTCATTCACACCTAGCCAGCAGGAAATACACCGTGAGCGTGTATTCCATGTGTTACACAAACATTGACAATCAGCTTGTTTATAAATTATCACAAGTATCAGAAACTTTTTCTTTTGAAAGTTGTGACCCTTGAAGAATCTGCCTGTTCACCAAATTTCATAATTACTCCCCCTGAACAGCAGAATTCTTCATCTTCTTTTTCTTCTACCTTTACTCCCCTTGATCCTGTAATTCAAGCAACAACTTTAGGAACCAATTTGAGCACGCTGCCAATGAGACTCTCCTTTTTCGAAAGCCATTTGTAAGTTGTATCGATATAATCCAAAGACATTGAGTTCCATCTGAAATTGAAACGTGATGTTTCATATCTAATAACTTTTCGTGGAACCATTGTTGGTAGAACCATTCTTGGGGAGAAAGGAACAAAATCTCTCTGCGTTTGCACCACCATACGACGAGATGGTACCAGAGCAAGCATTTGCTTTCTTGAATACACAAAAGATCTTGTTTCACTAGATTCCGATTGTATCGGTTTCAATACGTTTGTTGGCTTTTGAGATCTTGTGATTCGTTCAAAGGCTACGGAATCACAACAATCAACCTTTTGATGATCAAATACTCTAGTTGATTGTGATTTCTCAGAATACTTCTTATTCTTTTGTAAATATTAATTAGTAAACTGTGAAATCCTTTTCGCACAAACCATTTTTGAACATGGTTTGGAAAATTTAGTCGGGTAAATCTTCTTAGTCACCTTGACTTGTTGTTCAGTTGAGTGAGAGAGTTGAGGTTTGGTTAGATGCATAAATTTTAAAATCCGCTTTTTAAGTTCAACAATTTTTGAACGCATTTCTTCACGTTCAGTTTCCATGTTAAGTATTTGAAGTTGGAAAGCTTTAATCTCTTCTTCCTTCTTTATCAACTTCTCATTTATGCCTTTGTCTGAACATTTATTCAACTTATTACTTCTTGCATCGCGTTCAGATTTCCCTTGTTTAGAAGCCACAATATACTCATTAGTAATGATATGATTTTCAGGCTTGACATCAGATTTGTTAATCTGTTGTTTTGGCACATCACATGCTTCGACTTCATGAACAATTTCAACAAACTCATCCTTGATCGGTATTGATGTATATCCGATACCAGCTTTAGATTTCGTATCCTTTTTCTGAGAATGAAGCAGTTGATCTAACCTCAAGGAAGATGCTTCAAAACTTGAGAGCTTGCGTTGATAGGTTAAAACTTCACTTTGAGCTTCAGCCTTTTCTTTGCGAAGTAAATTGATTTCGGTCTTGTAACTGTCGATTTCAATTTGTTGATTTGAAACTTTAACTTTCAAATCATGCATTTCAACGCTTAGATCTTTTTGAATTTGTTGTTTATCTTTTCTTCCGAAGCTTTCTTCAAGTGATCTCCACAATTCATAAGATGTATCTTGATATTTGTAAAGTGGAATATCTTGTGCCACATCTTTTGGTACACACATGATAATTGTTTCACGTGTTTTCTTGTCGTTGTCAAAAGATTTTTGTTCTGCAGCTGACATTTGATTAATGAATGTTGATCCCTCATATTGCTTGGTAATAGAAGTCCACAAATCTGAATCGATGTATTCAATATATTCTTTAAACTTCTCCTTCCAGCTCGCAAAGTCTTTATAGAACAAAGCCTTCAAATACGCTGGATATTGCGGGTACATTTTTCGTCCAAAATTCTTTTTCGAATTTCGCCCGAGTAAAACGAAAATTTTCTCAAACTAAAATTAGTCAACGGGAAACTTAAAATCAAATTCTGATTATTGCTAAATTTTCCCGCCTTTTTTTTTTTTTTTTAAGAACACGAACTTACTATTAGCGACATTAAGGTTATGTCACAAGAGGTATCTGTGACGCAAAGGTTATGTCGCAACCTTATGTCGCAAAGATTAATGTCGCAAAGATTAAGGTCGCTAAAACCCTACAGCGACACTAAATTATGTCGCTAACTTATGTCGCAAAACGGAGTTGTCAGACCCCAAAAACCTCAAAAACGAAAAATTTCGAAACTTAATAATTTCTAACGAAAAACTTCATGAAAGCTTCGAATTTTAGGCTTAAAAAAAACTCCAATTTTCAACTCCAAAATACCAAGAATGAGAATCAAACACCAAAAAATACGTTAAATAACCAAAATATGAATACAAAACGTACCCAAAACGATTTGATACCACCAAAATTCTTAGATTATGGCTCTGATACCAATTGTAGATCCCTAGACGATCTTTGATCAAATCGTTACACACAACCCACGTGCGGAATCCGTTGGATTGTAAATACTCAAATAATATAAAGTTTAACAAATAAGAACAAAGTAATATTCACTTTATATTTCTTATATCAAATTCTCTGATCAAAATACAGCAGAAAAACGCAGAGAAAATAATATGAAAAGTCTAACCCTAATTACATAGTAATTAGGGTATTTATACCAATCTGGCCGACTAATGCGACATAAGCACTATGTCGCTAACATCACTAATGCGACATAAGAACTATGTCGCTATAACAACTAATGTGACACAAGCCTTATGTCGCATAACACAGAAAATGTAATTCAAACTAAACTCAATTACATTAACAATCACACTACAGACTTGACCAACTAACAGACACAGTAAGATGTATCAACATACGCTTTATTCTTCAACTGGGTACTGAAGCTCAGGAAAATGGCCCAACTTCATATTTTATTGAATCTCCTAGCTTGAGCTTTTCAGAGGAGGGGATATGTTGGAGATGTCACTCAGAATCAATTCACCAAGAGCTTCCTCTTCATTCAATGGCGGTATCTTATGCATATACTGCTGGTTTCCTTTGGCCCGAAGAAAGCGGGTTTCAATACAATGAACCACAAGATGCAATCCGGCATGGTTTCCTTGTTGTACAACAAGCCCTACTACTTTTTGCTGTTTTTCTTCGATGAAATGGTTCAACAGATCCGGGGCAGTGTTAAAGATCGGTTTCTCTTATACCCACGATTCGTCATGATGATCACTAATGGGTTAGCATCAAATTTACCGGCAGTCGATCTCGTTGTGTACCTTTCAACGGTTGATAAGAAGATTTTCGTTCACTGCCTGAGTCACAGTAGCCGACGACAAGCTGTTGATCGACCTCAGGCACCTCCACTGTTTGCGGCTGTTTTAAATGTTGATTATGTCGCCCCACCAAACATTGGTTGGTGTGATGAGCCCCAGGCAGAGGATGAAGAACGTGTTCCTACTCCACCTCCATGAGATAATCCGTCAGCTAGATCAACCCCAGGAGGGACATCAAATTGTTCAGGATATTGTTGAAGCTGTGGTACGGGATGTTCTTTAGGGGGAGCGCATCACTGATGTCTTGGATGATGTGGATGCAGTTGTTACTAGTCCACATGCCGACATTTAGACAGATTTTGTACAGATTGACCAGTATACTGCCCGTGCTGAGGAAAAAATGCGATCTGTCAGTGATGTTATGAGAAGTCTGGAAAGAGATCCGGAAGAGATTGAGAGTAATCCGGACAGTGTAGAGCGTCCAACGCTGGCTACTCATGGTTCACGAGTGATATAGCGCGAGCCATTAATGAACGATTAGAGGAGCAGGTTCTGCCCAACAAGATGTTGATTTATCGAATGATAAAGCGCGAGCCATTTCAGGGGGAGATGATGGGATGTAGAGGAGATGAGCTGAGAAAGCAAAATGACCAAGATAAGGATGATCATCCCAGTGCACCAAAAGGTGATATGCCTAGCTCTTCATCTACAGGGCAGGATGATGTACAAGCTCAGGGGGAGTCTGGTCACGAAAAAAATGGGAGCGGAACTGAGGAAACTCTAGTAAATTTGACGGAGACAGACACTATCGTAGCACTTCTTAATCTAGATGTGTATGATAGTAGTGAGTTTGCGTTATAGGAAGGAGAATTTTTGGCTAAAGAGGTTGCAGAATGGAGGTCAGACGATGAGATTATACCAGACGCTGATGCTGATATCGATGAGCGTGTCGTGACGAAGCAACCAGTAACTGAAGTTGTCAGAGAAGATACAGCAGGAGAAAATTTGATAGACCATGAGGGATTAGTGTCAGAAGATGATAATATTTCAGACGGTGATTCAGAAGTTGATAAAGAACCATCACGAGGTTATCAAAGTCAAAGGATTGGGAGAACTGAAAAGAGGCATTATAAGCTGGTTTTATGACAGTGACCTGAAGCTGTTCATTATTAAGAGATGTGATGGAATTTAATACATGGAAAACAGATTGAAAGTTTTCAGTTCACTGCCGAAGATTAAACTTAAAGAACAGGCTTGGCTAGACTTGATAAATCCAAGAGAAAATCCTTATGCTAGAACCATGGAACGAATAGTTAAGCGTGAAGGACGATCCAATAAGTTTGTTGATTTAAAGCCGAAAGCAGGGAAAAGAGTTCCAGATTTGACAAAAATATATTCGATTACAAACAAACCGTGGATGAAGATGATTTACAAACCAGTTAAATGTTTGAAGAAAGTTCCTTTGAAGAAGATGCCACAGAATATTCTGACTGAGCTTAAATGGTGGTACGTTGACAACAAGACAGCAGAAGCGGTGATAGAAGATGTTGATGGGAATGAGTTGTTGAGAGTGTATGACAGTTTACATCTGGTAAACTTGTCTAAAGATGATCTGATGAAGCTACATGTCAATAAGATTCTCTACAGAGATAGTTGGAAACACGAAGGTCGAAGATATCAGAAGGTGGTCAAAGTCTGTGTAGAAAGAGGTTTGTGGGTAGGAAGTCAACTGTTAAATGAAGAATCAAGATCAAGACTCAAGAAACTAGAGCTATTGTCAAATGGAGTCAATTGGTACAGATTGTGTGACAACGAGCTTCTAGTTTGTAATAGTTAGTTATTATGAGTCTTTTTGTAATAGTTCACTTTTATATGCTTTGTAAGTAAGTTCGTACGAACTTAGGTAGGTACGAACGTAGGGTCATATGAACTTTCGTATGGGCCCGTAGACAGTCAAGTTCGTAGGGTCCAACCCGTATGAACTTAGAGTCATTATATAGATTACTTCGCAAGTTCAAATGGAATCAGTTGTTTATGTGTTTTGTAAGACAGAATAGAAGCAAGTTCGAATACTTGTTAGGGTTTTGTCTTACGTTGAATGTAATTGATTGTTACGTTCAATAAAAGTGTTCTTTACCATATTCATATTACTTGTTGATTATTGTTACGTGTGTTTGAGGATTCCGCACTCTACATACGTGATTACCTCGTGGATCCAGGTTTAGGGAACCTACACTTTCTCATGTCAATTCATATCTTTTATAATCTTTAAAATTAAGTTATGTATTCTTGTCTATAACTCACTAAAAACTTTAAAAATGTGAAATCTATGTCTTTATTATATAAAATTAGAAATCGTATGTTTAAAATTGTTAGTTTCAAGTTCAAAATGGATAAACATGTTACCAATCAAAATAGACCTACGCTTCTAAAAATAATTTCATACTTACACTGATATGATCCCGAAGCATAATAATTTCTCCCACAAAAATATTTTTCGTTTTTCTGTATATTCGTTTAAAAAATTGAAAGGTTCAAAAAGATTTTACCTTTCGATGTTATTTTCTCCTTAGATTACTCATCGCGAATTCGAAAATACAAAACTTGAAATTAAAAAGCATCACACTGTTGCAGGCAATTATCCCATAACTGTCACTGCAACAATAGTGTATTGTCGTAGGAACAGTGAGAGTATAAATACTTAATTATGCGACAAAGCTTAATTAGTTTTCTTAAACTCTCTGCGTCAAAACAACTGTGACAATCTGAGCGATTCTGCGACAGTCCTTGCATTCCAACCGGTTAAAACTGAATCATTCTATTCAAACGTGTTCGTCTTCTATTGATCTACGACTGGTATGATTTTTAGATCATAATTTCATGTTTATCGGTTTACATTGATTATCTATTATTGGTTTGATAAACTGTTAATAAACTAGATAGTTTAAACGGTCCTGAAGTTCATGAAAGCTCAAATAGACAATAGATGCATCCTGAATGGTTTAGACCTGAACAGGTTCCTATAATCAAGAAGAAATTCTACAAGATTCAGGATACTTGTAAAGGGATGATTCTTAGCTGGAAATATGATGGTGATAATGACTTAATCATCATAAAGATAACAGGAGGACTTCAGTACTTTAGAAAGAGCTTTAAGGAATTCAGTATTTTACCAAAGTGTGAGATTAACAAACTGACTCAACTAAATATGATAAATCGGTCAGGGTAAGATTGGGGAAGATTCTTTGAAGATACAGTCAGGAAAGAGATCAGGTATGGGTTTAACTTAATGAAGCCAACGATGGGAAAACGAAAGGTTTATAAAAATAAAATAAGTCCTGTCACAAATAAACCGTGGGTGAAGCTTGTTTATCCTCCAACCAAATCGCTGAAAATGATTCCTTTGGAAACACTACCAATAGATTTCACTGAAAATTTAAAGTGGTGGTATTACAGTGGAACAACAGGAGAAGCTGTAATTGAATGCTTTGTTAAGGGGAGACTGAGAAAATAGAAACTGTATATGTCTATGATCCGATCAGTTTGATAAACTAATCTAGACAAGATTTGTTGAAGCTCAAAGAGAGTCTAATAATGTTCACTACTGAAGAGAAGAGCGAAGTAGTTATATTTCAAAAAGTGGTGAATTTGTGTGTGGATAAAGATATATGTGCTGGAAGTCAACTCCCAAGTAGCTGTAACTGAAAAAATCAAGATAAAACAACCAAGCTGCTGACAAGGGGAAGTTTGTTGGTGCAAGAAGTCTTATGTCAAATATCTTGGTTGAAGACTTAAAAATATTTTTGATTGTTTATGCGATATTTTGAGTTTGTCGCATGTTGCGACAACTCACATACTGCAACAATGGGATGTTTGTCGCATGTTGCGACAATTGAACATTGTTGCATATATGAATACTGTCGTATATTCGAACTATCTATAAATAAAATAGTAGCTCAATTGATTTGTAACTAACTGAGTTAGATCGTATTTGAGAGTTTTGTGAGTTTATGCTACATCTCTGTAATCAGTTAACTCATTTGATCAACATAAAGCAAATTATTTACGATAATGTATCCATTTCGTTCAAGTATTCATTTATATATTCAACTTGTGTTCGGATTCTGCACGATACAAGTTGAGATTGTATAGATTACATGATAATTGGAACCTACAAGAGTCATTGTTACGAAGATCATATTAGCCATGATGTAGACTGTGCACAGTAGGAATTATTGTATTCCTTTGTTATTATTTATGTAACTAATAGTCCAAGACGATTATCGGTATTGTTGTCCATATAAGCATTCAACATTCAAAATTTTCAAGTGCGATTGTAATTATTACTCACAATTACCTGCATAGTTTCCCATTTGACATACTCTTATTATCAAGATACGCTCATAACTACCATGTAATGGTTGTGATTATTTTATTTCATCTTTAGAGAAAATCATTTTATAATTTTTCAAGTACTGTCGTACAACATCAAGGATTAAATTTGACTAGGATTAGAGCCAAACAAATCTAAAATCAAACTAGTGGTGACAGGTCTGTACTTTCGTACATCAAAGCGACGTAGTTTGACTAGAGACCTTGAAGACGGTATTCTTGTTTATTGGTCTAGTTTGCTCTATGTTAAGATATACTTAATGAAACTAGGTTAACATGTTTCTGGATGTAGCAGAAGAAACATTCGATATATCTCCCAGATGAAGTCTTTTATGGTACCTAATACCATGTGTTATGATAGTATCTATCACATAGGAATTAATACTTAACGTCATACATCAAAAGATAGTTTTCACATGAAATTCCCTTACTTGAGTTTATTTTTGTGCACTTAAAAACCTTTATGTTGAATACCTATCGATACATCATATGATGAAGCTATTAGTCCTGCTGAGATTATGGTACATTGTACTATGTAAGTACTACATCTTAAAGCCACACTTAATAAAGTTCTATGCATGGGAAATATTTTCGTCATTTCTTCGTGTTATCACAATGACACTCAACTTTTTATATAGTTTTTCAAACTTACTAAAAAATAAAGATAGATAAAAGTTCTTAAGGAGATACGTTACTCATGAATTGTCATTCCAGTGATTTGGACTAACAACTCAAAACGTGATTTATCAAAAGCCTTAGGTCAGCTAGAGTATCGTTTGAGGAATTTGTCATTGCATATTTGATCCTGTCTCCCCCTCAGTCGCTTCATCTTCTGCTGAACTTGTATCCAAGTTACTTGATCAACTCCTGCACACAATGATAAAAACCATTAATTATTACGGGGGACCCAAGCCACCACGGACTTGGGTCGGCCATTCTCATCAACAAATGTAAATTCCTTCAGATATCCATCTCTCTTATCAATTAACTTGGATACTTTGGAATTCTCACGTATTGGGGAATGGGAGGTGCTACCACTAGGCCTTTTATCAGGAGACTTTTGGAAAATTCTCTGATTGACTAGCCTTTGGTTTGAAGAAAATCTAACTCTAGATAGATAGTTATAATTCGAATTCTGAAAATTCCTATTACTACTACCTTGGTTAGAAAAACGTTTGTTGGGGGTTTTAAGACGGTGTGGAGTTTTCAACCTAATGGTTTTTCCAGTTGAGCTTCCTGTTACAGGAGTAGTGCTCCTTGGACTATCATTTGTCAAAACTCCTGATTTTCTTACTTGGACACACACTTGCTACATGTTGGATCGAATCTAGTGATTTGGACGTGAATTGATTGAAATCCGTATATATGAGTACGTATGTATATGTATGTATATGAACAAGTAATCAAATGATTGTGTATTGCTATCTCGAATCAGTTACAAGCTTTCAATCTCTCTTAATATAAGATATACAAATGCACATACATATTCTCTCTAGTTCAACAACTTCTAAAAATCTAAGTCCTGTATTTATATAAACATGTTCCTGCGACTTTATCCTTGTTACTGCGACTTTATCCATTTTTGAGACTTTAATGGTGACTGTGACTTTATCTTTAGTGTCACATTTGATGTTATTGCGACACTATCTTAGTGTCGCAGGATCTGTTTACACATAAAATGTAAATCCTATTTTGAATATCTAACAATCTCCCCTTAGGATTTAGCATCTTATTTTTCTTGAATATCTTCTAAGAAACTAATAGCCTTTTGAAATCATTGAAGAACTTCTTTCTTTTTCTTTTGAATCAGCTTTTTGTCTTGAACCTTTTATTTGAATGTCTTTGATATGGAGAAATAGAACTTTCTTTTGAGTTCTAGTCTTCTCTTTCCTCTTTAATCTTTTCTTCACATACGTTTTGTTGACTTTGAACTTCTTCACTTGTGTACTCTTTGTGGATCCCTTAGTCTGATCTTTTAATCAAATCGTTCAATAACCCCACGTGCGGAATTCGTAGGATCAAATCAAACACAAATATAAAGGTTAAACGAATAAGAACAAATCAATAAGAACTTTATATTTGCTTAAACACAATTCTCTGATCAAAGTTACAGCAGCAAAAAAACGCAGAGAGTGTATACCCAAAAAGTCTTACCTAATTACAAAGTAATTAGAGGTATTTATACTAGTCTGGCCGACTTATGCGACATAAGCACTATGTCGCAAAGATCACTAATGCGACATAAGCGCTATGTCGCAACTACAACTAATGCGACACAAGGCTTGTGTCGCATAACACATAAAATGTAATTCTAAGTAACTCAATTACATTAACTAACACAATACATACTCGACCAACTGACAGACACACTAAGATGCATCAACAAACTCCCCCGTGTCTTCAGCTTGGTCTTCAAAATCTTCATTCAAACCCAGCCTGCAGGAAATACACCGCCAACGTGTATTCCATGTGTTACACATACGTTGACAATCCTTTGAAATTGAAATGCAAACCTTTTATTCACAGCATTTCTTTCATTGAAGCGAATTGGATTATCAAACAGCTTTCTCAAATCTTTCTCTGAGAAGTTAATCAAGCTCATTGGATCAAAAACACGAAATTGAGCTTTCTTCAGACCATACAACGAGCTCTTCTCTGGTTGCTCTGTTTCGAGCACAAAAATCAAAACTGCCTCACCAGTATGAGCATCCAGTTCCCAGAAAAGAAATCTTCTTAGAAAGTCAAGGGAACTGTTTCCAGAGGAATCTTCTTTAAGTAGTCAGCCGGAGGATAACGCATTTTAAACAATGGCTGCTTGGTGACTGGATCTAACCGTTTCTTATAGATAAGTCTCGTTCCCAACGTCGGTTTGATAAAACTGTACCTTTTAGTACGAATTTCTCTCTGCAGAGTAGTCTGAATAAAATTTGCACGATCATCTTTAGACGGGTTAATCAAAGTAAGCTGAGCAAGACGATTAATTTCTCCTTTTGGCAAAGAGCTCAGCTTTGTGAATGATCTTTTGAAATATTGGATACCATCTAACCTTTTGATCATAAACAACCCATTCGATATCTTCCAACTCTTTATTAGCTCGGTGTACACGCCACCAACTTTGTATGATTGACAAGTTACAGGCACTTGCTTTCCTGTTTTTCCGTAGGGCCACCATCTTGCAAGTTTCTCAGCTCTTGTTTCAACAATTTCAGTTTCTGGAGCAGAAGCCTCAGATGTTCCTTTATCTTGTGCCTCAGATGCATTTTCAGCTTCATCTTCAGAGGAATCTAATTTAATTATTAGAGCATCATCATAAAACTCATCCTCATTTAGCCCTTCCTCTTCAATCTCAAAATCATCATTTTCTTCAAATTCTTCATCCTCAGAATCAGAGTTTACTTCGTTTATCATGCGTTGTATGTATGAAAGATCTGCACATGAATAGTCAACAGCTAATGGTCTCGGCTGGCCTGGTATTCGGTGCACAGGAAAATACTCTAAACTAGGTATTTCATTACTTTGTTCAATATTTACATCTTCATTTACAGACTCAGACCCCGGTCCACTTGGTTCTAATGATGGACCAGAAGGAGCAGACTCCCCCGGACCAAGTGATTGGGTCTCAAACTCCCTAAACTTATCCTCTAAACCAGTAATCCGGGAGATTTGACTCTCGATCAATGCAGCTTGAGACTGAATGAGGGAAGCTTGATCGTCCACAGTCTTTTGCATGGCCTCCATCCGTTCCAATAGTTGCTTGATAACGTCCGGATGAGGGTGTACGGGAGTCTGCAACTCTGAAGGCCCTGCAGATGAAGAGGTGCGAGGACGACTGGATGTTGGAATATCATCAGAGACAATGTAAGTGACATCCTCACGGGGCCGTTTGCCCGTCCACCTGGGAGGAGAGGGGCAGAACTCATCAATATCCCTAAATATATCATCAGATGAAGGATGGGGATGCAGAGATTGTTGCGGTGCTTGAGTTGGTGGTTGTTGAACAGGTGCCTGTGGAGGTGGTGAAAGTGGCCGTTGAATGGGAGCCTGATCTTCAAATTCATCACCCTCCGGAGGCACATAGGCCTCATTAATAATGTGGCCAAACAACGGCACATCGGGCGGGACCGGTGCGCCCCGTGCATATTGACCGGAAACCACAAAAATACGGGTATTCATCGGCGTCGGGCGAAACTGGTGTTGCAGAGCCACCGGTAAACCCGGGAGCAAGTGATTGATCGGAAGTTGAACAAAACGTGGGTATAAAGCCCACTATCCCTCCCCCGCCTGGGCGTTGTCTACCAAAATGCGAAAAATGTAACCCGAGAAGTTGTAGGGTTTGTTGTAGACGAGTGCAAGCATAGCGGATGCTGTAGAAAGGCTCATTCCATCGAAACCGGCCTTCCTGCCAGATAGGCACACAATCATGACGTGCATCAAATGACGACGGACCTTGGTGAGAAAGGCCTTGCGGTATTGATCACGGGGAACGCCCGGATAGCCTAGCCGAGCCATAGCCCCATCAATAAATGAGTTGGCGAAGGCAATTGGCATCTCAGAATCATCAGGAAATTGGAAGAAATCCCGAATGACCTGTTCTGAGAGAATAATCTCTCGATCATGAACCCGAGAGATGATCCGGGTGAACAGGAGATCCGAATTAATAATGGCAATAGTCCAGAAATCGGAGACATGATCACGGTAGATGGTGGTTGTGGCCGTGATGGCAGTATAGATCCTTGATCGGCGAAGAAATGCAATCATCGGGCGATACGGCGCCGCCGATTCTTTCTCATCATCAAGAAAAGCTGTAACATTATGTCGCGGTTCCCAGAAATAAACGTTCACATTAGCCATATCTGTAAGAGCACAATAAACTCGGAAGCCATTAGTCATAAATACTTTTTAAAAGTTGACATTTTTAAAATAAAAAAGTACTGCGACACAAGCCTTGTGTCGCAAAATATCAGAGCGACATAACAAGTTATGTCGCTGTTTAGAAATTAAATCAATTTAATGATTTTTAGCGACATAAGGATTGTGTCGCACCACAGATCAGCGACATAAGCCAACGACATAAGACTGAACACAGCATGCGACACAATAGTTGTGTCGCAGGTTATGTCGCAAAGATGAACACGATGAAACCCATATTTTGCAGTGTTAAAAAATTTGGGGTTTTTGAGTTTTAATCGGTTCCGAGGGTACATAGACATGGTAGGAGCATAATATAACAAAAGATACCCGCATATAAACACCAGAAGAAACGTAATTTTGACAAACATTATGAAAACCTAAAACCGAAACTTGAAATCCAAATGTTATCATAAATACGAAGTAAGAGCATGTAAAATTGGTACCTAGCGATGCGTGGGAGTAAGGAGAACAAGAATCAAGCGGAGAATCGAACAAAAAACAACACCAAATCACAGATTTAGCGAAAAGAGAGTCGGAATACTTGTGTCGCAGGGATCCAGTTACGTCGCAGTGGGTTTGAAGTTGTGTCGCAGATAATTAAAAACTAATTACAGCGACACGAGGGTATATATACATCCGGACACTATGCGACATAAGGCTGCGACACAAGATTTGTGTCGCAGGTTTGGCAACACAGGTGTGCGACACAATGTTTGTGTCGCAAAAGTCAATCCAGGGTTAAAATTTTTTATTTTTTTATTTGTGACACGTATAAGAAAAATGCAAAAGGAACAGATATATAAGAAAATAAAATAAAAGAACGTTGTGAGGTTGGCAAGCTATGGATCATGTTAGAAAGACAGGCTCGCGTGACAATGTCAAATTTTAATTCGATTATCAGTATAGATGTCCAAATTTAAATTTATCAAGCAAAGTTAACAAACGTGAGAAACAATCTGTAACAAGACGATTATCGGTATTGTTTGTCCACTTAAACATATAACACACTCAACTTCAAGCTTAGCAGTTATTGTGAGAGTGAGTATGTCTCCGTGAATCCCACATAGATATACTCCTAGTATCAAGACATGCCCAAAACTTCGATTTTTTAGAGAGTATTTGAATTCAACATTTTTAAGAATCAAGCCAGCGGTGACAGGTCTGTACAGACGTACAGCAAAGCGACTTAAACTTGATTCATGTGTAAGCAAAAACCAGACTTGGTCAAACCGTTTGGCGACCTTGTTAGGTATCTTTGATTTTATAAGACTTTTAAAGTACTTTGACTTTTGTTTGCTTAGTTTTTGAAAGTATGCTGACTGAAACCAGGTCTGTACAAACGTACAACAGAGGAAACAGGCAGCATAAATCCCCAAATGTTGTCATATACAAGCTCATGTTAATAGAAGCATGGCAAGTTGATACATAAGAATTAAGACACAATGCCATACATCATACGTTGGTCATCACAAAAGAATAAACACGGATTAGAGTATTTCTTAGTTGCTCAAAGAGGAGTATGAAAATGCCTACCAATAGATCGTGCAATGATACAAATGTCTGTAAGGATATGTATAACATATACGAGATAAACCTACTGATATATCAAGGATAAAACTTAAGATTGTCGTTTGAGGAGTGTCTCCTAATGTACTATCATATCCCTAGTTGTTTACAGACACAACTAAACGTCTTTTGCAAATGTTACAACCTTGCTTTTCTTTAATGCTAGTAAGCACAAAGAATGGCTATTGCTTGCCTATTTCTTTTTTTTTAAGTAATCATAAGAACATAACATAATAAGGTCACAAATATTACTTTTGAATTTGAAAGAAACGTAACCCTATCATGTTGACAAGCTCATCGAAACGAGCACGGGAAAAGGCTTTGGTGAACAGGTCGGCATTCTGCTTAAGTGTATCGATTTGGACCAGATCAATTAGGTGATTTTCATAGCAGTCACGAATGAAATGAAACCTAATTTCTATGTGTTTGGTCTTAGAATGTTGGACAGGATTACGTGTAATAGATATAGCAGCAGTATTATCTATATTAATAGGAGTCATAGTTAAGAGTAAACCGTAATTGCGCAACTGATGTTGTATCCAAAGAACCTGGGAGCGGCAACTAGCAGCAGCAATGTATTCAGCCTCTGCGGTTGAGGTAGAGACAGTCGTTTGCTTTTTACACTGCCATGATACAAGCCTAGGTCCAAGAAATTAACAGCCACCAGATGTGGACTTCTTATCCATATTGCAACCACCATAATCCGAGGCCGAGTAAGCAGTGAGCGCGAAGGTTTTTCTCATTAGAATACCATAGACCAAGAGTTGGTCTATATTTGAGATAACCAAAGATTCGCGTAACCGCCTTCATGTGAGATACCTTCGGTTTAGCCTGATACCTGGAACAGAGAGAGACGGCAAAGACAATGTCCGGACGTGATGCAGTGAGATACATCAGAGAACCAATCATAGATCGGTAATCTTTCTCCGGACAGTCCTCTTCATCCTCTACTGGACCAAGGTGATGATTTAGCTCTAAAGGCATCCCATAGGATTTACAGTCAGTCAAGTGATACCATGTAAGCATATCATTGAAATACTTGGACTGATGAATGTAAATCCCTTTAGCAGACTGTTCGACTTGTACACCCAAGAAGAATTTCAGTTCCCCCATTGCACTCATCTCAAATTCTGACTTCATGATCCGCTCGAAGTCACGACACATTTCATCCTTGGTAGAACCAAAGATGATGTCATCCACATAAACCTGTACTAATAATAATTCAGCCCCGTCATGCTTGATGTAGAGAGTACTGTCAATCGTTCCTCATACAAATCCATTCTTCAGCAGATGAGTCGCAAGCTGCTCATACCAAGCTCTAGGAGCTTGATGAAGACCATACAACGCCTTGTCCAGCTTGCATACATAATTTGGATGAACGGAGTCTTCAAAACCAGGAGGCTGTTTTACATAGACCTCTTCAACCACTTGACCATATAAAAACGCACTCTTCACGTCAAGCTGATAGACCCAAAAACCTTTGAATGAAGCGTATACCAGGAAAATACGGATGGATTCCAACCGAGCAACTGGGCAAACACTTCATCATAGTCCAAACCTTCAATTTGAGTGAAGCCCTAGACCACTAGACGTGCTTTGTTGCGAATAACAACGCCTCGATCATCCTTCTTCACACGATAGACCCGACGAGTGCCAATTGGATGAACACCCTTGGGTTACGGCACCAATGTCCACACTTGCAACTTTTGGAATTGTTGAAGCTCTTCCTGCATCGCCTCAACCCAGTATGGATCCTTCAACGCATCAGCAGTCTTCTTCGTTTCAACTTGTGAGAGAAAACATTCTTCAATTTCCGAAGCAAGACAGACAGGATCAGTGTCTGCAGCAGGTGACGACGTCGAAGCAGATTGGTCAGCAGCAACAAGTTGTCGTCTGGTTAACACTCCCTTTTGTAAATCACCGAGAATAACATCAACTGGATGTGACACATTGATACGAGAACTCGGAATTGTAGCTTGAACGATGATAGAATCAAGGTTTGTAGAGTCAGCTTCAAGTTCGAGTTCAAGTGCAGGTAAGTCTTCAAGGTCAGATGCATGTAATGGTTCAAATTCAGATATAGGTGATTGGTCAGAAGCCTCAAACATTTGTTCCTCAACATTTTCAGAATCAGGAACATCATCAGTGACGGGTGGAGGCGGAGATTCACCAGTGACAGCAGGATTAGAAGCAGGTGTTGCGGTAGGAGGTGGAGAAACAGAAATGGGTGAAGTATTCGAAACGGTATCCAACCCGTGAAGTAGTATCACCATTTCCTCTTCTTCATGCTCCTCAGAAAGATTGAAGGAATCAAACAATGTTTGATAATCAAACAAGTGTTCGGGTCCCTTTCCCTGAGGGTTGTCAGTGTAATGGAAGAAGGTGACCTCAAAATGCTCTTCCACACGCTTGGTCACTAGATTATACAGTCGTTTGTTTGGTGAGTTATTAGAGAATCCTAGGAAGACAGCTTCACAGGATTTTTCACCAAACTTAGCAATTCTTTCCTTGGTGTGCATAATAGTGCATAAGCAGCCGAACGGTTCAAGAAATTGTAGATTTGGCTTTCTATTGTTGAACAATTCATAAGATGTCTTGTTCTTTTTCTTAACCGTTAACACCCGATTTAGGACATAGCAGGCCGTATTCACAGCTTCGGCCCAAAAGGTGATTGGAAGCTTAGAGTCGGATAACATGGTTCGTTCTTACGCTCTGCAACCCCATTTTGCTGTGGAGTCCTTGCGGCATTGAATTGATGTTCAATACCATTACTCAAACATTACAGCTCCATAATCGAGTTCTTAAACTCTGTACCGTTATCACTTCTTATCTTTTTGATTCTCAACTCACACAAGTTTTGCAATTTATCAAACAAGTAGATGAGAATCTCAGGCACTTCATCCTTGGTCATCATAAAATATACCCAAGAAAACCGCGAATAATCATCCGTAACAACAAGGCAATACGAAGCTCCTCCCAAACTCTTCTTTCTGACTGGCCCAAATAAATCCATGTGGAAAAGCTCCAAAGGCTTCTCAGTGGAATTCACCAGCTTCGGTCTGTGAGACTTCGTGTGTTGCTTTCCTTTCTGACAAGGAACGCAATGATCATTCATTCCAAAGGATTGCTTAGGGACACCTCGCACTAGATCATTCTTGATCAGGTAGTTCATCTTACGAAAGTGCAAATGTCCCATACGCCTGTGCCATAGTAAAGATTCTTTTTCGGGAGCTTTTGATAGAAGACATGTGAGCTGTTTGGTTTCCACAGTACTCATGTCAAGAATATAAGTGTCTCTCTCCCGAGGTGCCCTAAGTAGCACCCATTCTTCAGGGATTACAAATTCTCGGCTTCAATATACAACACTCAATGTCTGTGAAAGCAGTAGTGTACTTTTTATCGCACACTTGAGAGACACTGAGAAGATTGTGTTGTAATTGCTCCACAAAATTTACCTTCTCAAAGCTTACCATTCCGTTGGTAAGCGTACCCTGACCAGAAATAACTCCCCCCTTATCATCAGCGAAGACCACATAACCTCCATTGTAAGCATGAACTTCAGATAGCAGAGAGACATCACCGGTCATGTGCGGTGAACAACCGCTGTCGATATACCATTTACGGTTCTTTACAGATTCAGGTTGCTGCGGCACCACAAACAAAGGTAAATTAGTTAGAAATGGAGACCCAAGCCTTGATAGTCTTGATAGTCTTCGCAAGCACAGGACAATCATTTATCAAATGACCTTGCTTCTTGCAGTAGAAGCAAGATCGATGCTCAATTCTTAATTGAGATTGAGGAGTAAACCGATGAGCTCGACCAAAAGAAACATGTGTTGAACAATCACATTTACGTGACCATTCAACAAAAGATGCTTTAGAAGAATTTTTAGAAGATTTATTTAAAATACTCGTTTTAGAAACAATCTTCTTTTGAGGTTCAGCAATAGCTTTACCTTTTCCTTTTGACATGGCCTGTTCATTTCTTTCAATAGTTATGATATGATTTTCAGGCTTAACATGTTTCTTTACTGGTCTATACTCTTGATCAGTTATATCCTCAATTTCAATTTCCTCTTCAATAATACGAGGAAGCATAGAAAGAGCCTTTCCTATCTTAGGCTCAACTATATTTTCAGACTTAATTAGCTCAGTCTGATGAATCTCAGCCTTAACAGGCTTAACTTTCTCAACCTTTTGAGGCTTACTTGTTTCAGACTCACTAGTATTAGCCTTGACTGGCTCGGGCCTACTAGTTTCAAGTTGTTGGGATACAATGATGACAGTTTCAGCCTTAACTAGCTCAGACTTACTTATCTTGATACTAACTACAGGTTTAACAGGTTTGACATCTATCTTTGTAAAGATAGGCATCAAGTCATTGACATTATCCCTGACAGGCATGGGAAGACAGTCCTTAGGAGGTGGGACTTGATGAAAACCAAGTCCTGCCTTACTTTTAGTATCGGTCCTCTGTGCCTGTAGGATTTCATCAAAGACTAGAGAGGAGGCCGAAAAGTTAGAAAGCTTTTTCTTTAAATTTAGAACCTCAGTTTGAGATTCAACAAGTTCTTTCTTAACAGTTGATAGCATATCAACATAGCTACCAATTTCATCTTGTTGTTCAAAAATTTTAGCTTTCAATTCCTTTTTCTCTTCCAAAATAGCTTTTAACTTTTGGCCATTTGCCTTATCACTTTCTCTTAACATGTTATTTGTTTCATTTAAATTTTCAATAACAGTGTTAAGGCGTGTGGTGTCCTCTCTATACATGTTTATCTGATTAGTTAGTTTTATGCATGAAACACAGGATAATGGTTCATCATATACCTCATGCACTTCAGCCATCAATGCCCGTTCTGCATCATCGTCATCTGGATCAGACCATTCCCAAGCATTGTTAGAAAGCAGCAGCGCAGCGGAAACCATTGCCTTTTCATCAGATTTGGTCTTATCAGATGAGTTGTACTGAGAGGGTTTAGATAAACCGGAAGGTGGGTTCTTCTTTCGGTCACATTCACGAGCAAAGTGTCCATAGTTGTGACACTGGTAGCATTTCACCTTGCTCTTGTTAAAACCCAGACCCTTCTCTTCCGGATCAGTTACGTTCTTCTTTCCAGTTTTCTTCAAGAAGTTCTTGACTCGTCTTGTGAGCATAGCCATACTCCATTTCAGATCCAGACGCTCAAGCTCTTGTTGATCAATTTGACTGAAATCTTCTTCAGTTAGATCCACGGTACTGTTCTTGTTGGACAGAAAATCATCATAAGCCGACAAGAAAGTTGTAAAGACAGTTGCATGTTCTTCAGCAACTGCAGGAGATGCTCCTTTGAAGTTTGAATAAGCACCACCCCCACTAGAAGAGTTGGTGGTGGTATATCCAAATCCTCTAGATGTACTTGGAGCACCAGAACCCCCAGAAAAGAATGCAGACCCAGCAGCTTGAGTCGCTGCCGCAGGAACATCCACACCATATAATTTTGGATTCTGAATATGTGCAGTAGCCTTGGTCTCCTTATTCTGCATGTCTAAGAGATCAGCAGCAATCTGTCCAACCAAATCATCTAGCTCTATATCCATGATGTCTTCGTCTTTTTCCATCAGTAGCACTAGTGTATTCCACTTTTTGGGTAAGGAACCCAAAAGCTTCTTATTAACATCATTTTTGTCGAGATTTACACCTCCCTCGACTAATTCACTCACAAGCTGTGAAAATCTACTGCACATATCTTCAAGAGACTCAGTAGGCAACATGTCAAAGACTTCAAACTGTTTCTTGACTAGATCCAGTTTGTTCCGTTTGTATTGATCACTGCCACCACATTTCTTTTCAAAAGCAGTCCATAAGTCATATGCGGTTTTGTGATGGCGTAGTTGTCTTAATATCTGTTGAGGTAAGGCCATGGTAATTGTCGAATAGGTTTTTCTTTCAGTGTCAAAGGTCTTACGTTCCTCAGGAGTCATAGACTTAATGGACTTGTCAGGTATAGGTCCATTAAAGATACCGGTTCTACCAGGGCGTTCATACCGTTCCTCCAAATTAATAAGCATTTCAGGATCGTTGAACGATACAAACGCTTCAAACCGTTGACGCCAATCCAAATAGTTCATACCACTTGTATACGTAGGTGGTTTATTTGTTGAACCCACCTCACTATTGTGTTTTAACATAACCCCAACTTGTTGAAGAGATGTTGATGTAGAAGCAGTCATTGTAATGGGCTCGAGAGACTTTTTTAAAAAAAAAAATTTTTCTGGAAACTGGAGTATGCGACACTAAGGTTGTGTCGCAAAAGTACTGACAGCGACACAGAGGTTATGTCGCAAAAGTACTATAGCGCAAGACAATGTCGCACCGTATGTTGCAACACTATGTCGCAAGATTGAGGTCGCAAAAACCCTATAGCGACACAAATTTATGTCGCAGGCTTGTGTCGCAAAACGGCGCTGTCAAATGCCAAAAACCTCAAAAACGAAAATTTTCGAAACCTAAACGATTTTTATCGAAAAACTTTGTAAAACTTAGATTTTTAGGCTCAAAAACTCCAATTTTCAGCTCCAAAATACCAATTGTGAAGATCAAACACCAAAAAAGATATTAAATAATCAAAATATGTATTAAAAAAGTACCACAAACGATTTGATACCACCAAAATCAATGATTAATGGCTCTGATACCAATTGTGGATCCCTTAGTCTGATCTTTTAATCAAATCGTTCAATAACCCCACGTGCGGAATTCGTAGGATCAAATCAAACACAATATAAAGGTTAAACGAATAAGAACAAATCAATAAGAACTTTATATTTGCTTAAACACAATTCTCTGATCAAAGTTACAGCAGCAAAAAAACGCAGAGAGTGTATACCCAAAAAGTCTTACCTAATTACAAAGTAATTAGAGGTATTTATACTAGTCTGGCCGACTTATGCGACATAAGCACTATGTCGCAAAGATCACTAATGCGACATAAGCGCTATGTCGCAACTACAACTAATGCGACACAAGGCTTGTGCCGCATAACACAGAAAATGTAATTCTAACTAACTCAATTACATTAACTAACACAATACAGACTCGACCAACTGACAGACACACTAACAGGTGATTGGTCTTTATTCACCTGAGTTGATTTACGACCTTTCCCTTTGGTTGGACATATACTTGCCACGTGTCCCTTTTGGTGACACACGAAGCATGAACGTCTCATCGAGGCCTTTTTAGGAACCTTGTGATCCGTTGTATTGTCCAGCACAAGTAAAGGTTGAGAGGAGACCTTTTCTACTTGTTTACCCTTATCCCTCTTAAGATTATCATTTACATTTTCAGAGTTAGGTAAAACAGGTTTAATAGTTTCAATTGACTCCTCATTACCAGATTTAACTTCCATTACACTTTCTTTTACAAAAGTTATTTTCTTTTTAAGAATAGACGAAGATGTCTTGGAAGTTTCAGGAATTTGTGATTCTATCTCATCATTGGTCTCAGCTCTCTCTGGTCTGACAAACTGTATAAACCTAGGGACGGCTGATTGATCGACAGAATCATTAACAATTGACGGCTCAAGATCATCATTTATAAAAGTATAATTATGATTAAAGGGAGGAGGGCTTTCAGTATAACCCATTCCCCGATGATCTCCTGGCTGTTTTTGTATGCGTAGCATATTATCTAAGGTTTCGATTGATAACTTTCTTAATTCTAATTTTCTATTTAAATCAGTGATCCTGACCTTAGTATCAGCTAGCTCTTTTTCCTTCTCGGAAGTCTGTTTGGTTAAATCAAAAACTTGTTCATGAGCCAAGTCAATTATTTGACTCTGCTCATTTACCTTTTCTGTTAAAACTGTTAAGTCTTGTTTGTCAGATTTAACCTTATTTCTTAGCTCTGTCTGAGTTTCTTAGTTTTAAAACAGCATTTTCTTCTTTTAAGGAATTTAACTGAGCCGTTAACAAGTTAGATGACTCGATCAATTCCTCAGCCTGTACCTGAAAGTTAGTACCTAACACGCATGCCTTAACTACCAAGTCCAGATTAAGAAATACCTTTTGCTTTTCAGCATCTAAGTTGGCCATGTATGCTATGAAGTCTTGTGAATTCATGTTTTTTGTTGACTTCAACTGGACCACCTTAGTCTCTAAAGCAGGTACTTCAATCTCTATTTCTTTCTCTAAGCTACCCCCCGAATTTGATTCAGTCCTAACATCCCCTTTTAGTTCTTCAATAGATGCCATGAAGGCTTGAGGTTCCTGAGTTTTAGCACTCCAGTCATAGGAGCCATACTGTGCCTGAACCACTAACGCTCTAGAATTTGTAGAATTCCCTGAGCTGTGGTTGTCACTAGATGTTCCCACATTTGAGTACCTTTGTCCATTTTGACTTGAAGACTGTTCCCGTTTGGGTCTTTAGCATTCCTTGGCAAAGTGTCTGAAACCATCACAGTTATAACACTTTACCTTTGATTTATTAAAGCCAACCTTACCACCAATGAACTTTCCTCCTGTTCTGTTCATGAACCTTTGAGCTCTCCTGGCTATCATGGCCATTTGCCATTGAAGATCCATTCCTTCCAAGTCTTCAGGATCTAACTGGTCATAATCGTCATTTATCATGCTTGGATCAGTGACCTTACCTTTAATAAAGTTTTCATGTGAGGCAACGAAAGATGCAAGTAGGGCAACTTCATCTTTGGCCGATTAAATACTCATCGACATTGACTTGAATCCACTAGTTGTCCCAGATTGTGGTTTCCTGTCCTTGTATGAGTCCTCTGATGATGCTACATAACAGACATTGCTGCCAGAATTTCTGACAGCTGAGTCTGTCTCAGCATCTCCGGTGTAGAATGCTGTAACACCAGTACTCGTTGATCCAATGAAATCAGACCGTTTACCGTGATAAACGCTAAGATCCTGAACCTGATCGGATCCGGTCTCCTTCCTTTGCATGTTCAAGTCATAAACACGCAATTTCCCGATAACTTCATCAAGAGTGAGAGTCTTGTCATCATTACTCTCCTTAACCATCAAAGTGTAAATATCCCACTTCGAAGGTAATGCCTCGAGAAGTTTGTTGTTCTTCATGGTGTCATTAAATTTCAGGCTAATACTTTCCATCTCAGTCATCAGGTGATAGTATCGGGTGATAATATCCTCTAATGATTCAGTTTTTAAGTGCTTAAAAACATAGAACTTTTTTGTAAGCAAGTCTGCTCGGCCTTCTTTTATTTGTTCATTTCCTTCAAACCTCTTCTCCAAAGCTAAACATAGCTCTCTAGAGAGGTCGAATTTCTTGAACGTGTGTTTGATCTCCTAAGGCAAACACATTGTGAGAGCAGACAACGCTTTGTTCTCTACTTCATACATTTTACGTTCTTCCTCCTTCAAAGACGAATATTGCACAACTCTCTGTTTTCCTTCAAACTCATTAGTTGGTGCTTCATATCCATCTTTTATGCAAATCCACATTCTTACATCATTGTACTTAGCAAATGATTCAAATCGATCCTTCCACCAGAAGTAGTCTTCTCCTTTGAGAAGTTTCGGTGGTGAGGCGGATTTACCCACCTCATGATCCATTTCTATCATTTTACTCAAGTTAGACATTTTTCAAAAAGTCAACAAAAGTCAAACCGACTAGGTTCGTACGAACTTACTAAGTTCGAATAGTCAAACTTCTGGTCAAACGAACCTAAAAATTCAAAACGTTCGATCTTACTAGGTTCAAAGCTGTAGGTTCATACGAACTTACAGCTATCTAAGTTCGCACGCTAAATCAGGTATGTTAGTACGTACCTTTCTGGTTTTTACGAACTTGCTGTTGAAACTTAGATTTGAACCAAAACTCAGATCTAGGTAATTTCAACCGAAAAATTCAAATAAAACTTGTATAATATGAATCACTAACACCCATGGAAGCCGAAAGTACAACTTTTATCTTCCAAAACACTCTCAAACTTGTTTACTTTGCGTTTTTTCAATCTCGAACCCAACAATGAAGTTGTCAAGCTCTGATACCAATTGAAAGTCCCCTTTGAACGGATCCAAACGAGATTGTAACGTGTATTAGAGTGCGGAATCAACTAATACACAAAACGATAATTAAACGAGTGTAATGTAAGTGTTTATAAGCTTTTAGCAAGATAACTTCGAATGTATTCTAACCTAGCAGAGAAATAACAAATATTCGAACTTATATTTCAGATAAAAGCCTTCAAATGAAATATTACAAGTTTGTATTTATAATCAGCTAAGTTCGTACGAACTTAGCTGCTTCTAGGTTTGTACGAACTTACTAAGTCCATACGAACTTCCTAGGTTCATACGAACTTACATCTTTGTACGAACTTACATCAATACAAACAAAAAGCTAAGTTAATAAATACAATTATTAACTACAAAACTAATTACAAAACTAACTATTACAAAATAGAAGAGCTATTGTCACAAAATATGCACCAACAAAGATGTTGATATTCAAAACTTGAATTTGAAGAATTAACATATGGAATGGGAGGAATAAGTTCTTCAGCCACATTAGTTAGTTGGATTGGTGATATAGCTGAAGTTGATTCAGTTGGTAGCATTTCAAGAATGGTTTCAGGTTGTACTTGAGGAGACTCAGTTGTAGTTGACTGAGTTGGAGTTGAAGTCGTGGAAGTACCAAAGGATTCTTCGTTCAGAGAATAATTCATCAAGATCATTCACAATTGATTGTGATGTTTCAGGTTGATCTTCTATTGAGCAAGTTAAACCGGGTTTTGAACTGTTTTGTTCAAAAACCATCTCTGACATTTAATCAAACTTCACATTTACACTTTCATTTACAATTCTTGTACGTTTGTTGTAAACTCGGTATGCAACTTTATCCTTTGAATATCCAATGAAAATTCCTTCATCACTCTTTGGAGAGAATTTTCCCAAATCTTCTCGATCATTCAAAATATAGCATGGACATCCAAAAATGCGAAAGAATTTCACATTTGGAGGACGATGCTTAATTACTTCGTATGGTGTTTTGTTGAACCTCTTGTTGATGATAGACCGATTTTGAGTAAAACATGCAGTATTGATTGCTACGACCCATAAAAACATTGGTAGCTTTGAATAACACAACATAGTTCGAGCTGCTTCAACAAG
Organism: Logfia minima; assembly: GCA_963921325.1. Lineage (NCBI taxonomy): Eukaryota > Viridiplantae > Streptophyta > Magnoliopsida > Asterales > Asteraceae > Logfia > Logfia minima. The sequence continues at coordinate 29,224,334 of OY992764.1, forward strand.
AGTACGATTTCGTCGTTCAACAACACCATTTTGTTGTGGAGTTCGTGCAGCGGAAAATTGATGAGTAATACCAACTGATTACAAATATGAAGATAAGATCTTATTCTTGAATTTCGTGCCGTTATCTGAACGGAATGAGCGCACATAAAGTTGTAGATTCACTTGAGTAAGCTTGAGGAAGTTGATTAGAGTCTATGGGGTTTCGGATTTATCCTTTAAGAAATATACCCATGTATATCGTGAGAAATCATCCACGATAACAAGAATATATCTCTTACCATTTATTGTTTGTACACGCATAGGTCCACCTAAGTCCATATGTAGCAAATGGAGTACGGACTCTGAACTTTGTATAGACTTGGACCTACGTGATGTGTGTGTCATTTTACCCATTGCACATGATTTACAAAAATGATCAGAATCATATTTAACTTCTGGTAAACCATGAACAATGCTGGAGCGTGTAACATGATTGATTTGTTGAATACTTAAATGAGATAACCGACGATGCCACAACCATGATTGTTGTGAAGATGCTTTGGAGAGTAGACAGACATCAGCTATTGGTTGTGCACTATCTAGGTCAATGGTGTAGAGGTTTGTTGAACGTGTGCCATTTAGTAATGGTTGACCGTTTTCAGTTCTAACACAACAACTACGTTTGCGAAATAGTACTTCTAAATCTTTATCGCAAAATTGACCAATGTTGAATAAGTTGTGCCCTAAGCCTTCAACATAGGCAACCCTTTTAATTGTGATTTTGTCTCTAACCAGATCGCCAATTCCCATAATAGCAGCATAATGATTATTCCCAAAACGAACAGTCCCCATGAATTTTTCAATAAAGTTTATCAAGAGTGACTTATCTCCGGTCATGTGTTTGGAACATCCTAAATCAAGATACCAAACACATACCGAGATTTTATGCAAAATCAAACCATTGGAAAATCCTTAGGAACCCATTTTTCAACGAGTTCGTCAGGGTTAATGCAGTTTATGGTTGATTGATTCCTTTTAGGGACCCATTTTGATATAATTTTGGGTGGACTTTTAAGCTTAGGAATCCATTTGGAAATCATTTTGGGTGTTGTCTTTTGTTTAGGAATCCATTTTGAAACCCATCCTTTTGATTTCCATGATCTAGATTGATATGGCATAACAGGTTTATAGTAAGTATTATGCCTAGCTACAATTCTATCATTTAACATAGATTCATTCACATTCACAAGATAATTTCTTTCATAACGCAAAGTATGATTACAACTGTTTGAATGCTGAAAATACAACGAATCATGTTTGTTGATATTATTGTAGTTACACGAATAAGAACTATTTAAAGTGCGATTAAGCTTTTGACTCTTTGGACTTCGAGATTTGTCATGAAGATTTGTCATTTTTAGATCTGAAACATGAAAAGCACCAGTATTAGGATTTGCAAAATCTGATCTAATGCTCTTGTTTGAAGAAATCTTAACATACTTTTTATTCTTTTGCAAAGAATAATTAGTAAATTGAGATTTCTTGGGAGCATTTACTGAGTGATTTATACTCTTTTCTTTCAAAGATTGTTTAACAGTTGGTCCAACTTTCTTTGTAGACGTTGTTTCCAAAATCTCTTCAGATTCCATAAGTTTATCAAATTCAAGTTCTTGAGAAGATTTTGATATCGATGCTAAACTAGATGTCAAAGAAGAATTTTTGAGTTGTTCAATATTTTGTAAGAGAGTTGTGTAGATCCCTTAGGATGGATCTTTTGATCAAACCGAATGGTGGAGACAAACACAAACAAAAAGAATATAAAGCTTAGAACAATGAAGTGCAAATTAATAATAATACTTTATGTTTCTTTCTCAAATATTCTCTCAATAAATACAGCAGCCAAACAGAGAATAAGTGTGTGTAAAATCCCCCAAAAAGTCTCTTCAATTACAAAGTAATTTGAAGTATTTATACTAAAACTGGCCGACATTAGCGACATAAGCATTATGTCGCTAAGACACTATGCGACATAACACTATGTCGCAGACACACCTAATGCGACACAAGGCTTGTGTCGCATAACACAGAAAATATAATTCTAACTAACTCAATTACATTAACAAACACATTACAGACTTGACCAACTGACAGACACACTAAGATGCATCAACAAACTCCCCCGTGTCTTCAGCTTGGTCTTCAAAATCTTCAATCAAATCCAGCCTGTTGGAAATACACCGCCAACATGTATTCCATGTGTTACACAAACGTTGACAATCCGCTGAAATTGAAATGCAATCTTCTTATTCACAACATTTCTTTTGTTAAAGTGAATTGGATTATCAAACAATTTCCTCAAGAATCAAGAATCTGACTGTTCACCAAAATTTAATAATTACCCCCCCTGAACAGCAGAATCAATAGTTGCCAATAGGACTCTTCTTTTTCGAAAGCCATTTGTAAGTGGCATCGATATAATCCAAAGACATTGAGTTCCACCTGAAATTGAAACGTGATGTTTCATATCTAATAACTTTTCATGGAACCATTGTTGGTAGAACCATTCTTGGGGAGAAAGGAACAAAATCTCTTTGCATAGTCACCACCATACGACGAGATGGTGCAAGATCAAGCATTTGCTTTCTTGAATATACAAAAGATCTTGTTTCACCAGATTTCGATTGTGTCGGTTTCAATATATTAGTTGGCTTTTCAGATCTTGAAACCAATCTTTTAGTTCGTTGAAAGTCTACGGAATCACAACAATCAACCTTTTGATGATCAAATACTCTAGTTGATTGTGATTTCTCAAAATACTTCTTATTCTTTTGCAAAGAATAATTAGTAAACTGTGAAATCTTTTTCGCACAAACCACTTTTGGACATGGTTTGGAAGATTTAGTCGGGTAAATCTTCTTAGTCACCTTGACTTGTTGTTCAGGTGAGTGAGAGAGTTGAGGTTTGGTTAGATGCTCAAATTTTAAAATCCGCTTTTCAAGTTCAACAATTTTTGAACGCATTTCTTCACGTTAAGTTTCCATGTGAAGTATTTGAAGTTGGAAAGCTTTAATCTCTTCTTCCTTCTTTATCAACTTCTCATGTATGCCTTTGTCTGAACATTTATTCAACTTATCACTTCTTGCATCGCGTTTAGGTTTCCTTTGTTTAGAAGCCACAATATACTCATTAGTAATGATGTGATTTTCAGGCTTCACATCAGATTTGTTAATCTGTTGTGTTCGCACATCACATGCTTCGACTTCATGAACAATTTCAACAAACTCATCCTTGACCGGTATTGATGTATATCCAATACCAGCTTTGGATTTCGTATCCTTTTTCTGAGAATGAATAAGTTGATCCAACCTCAAGGAAGATGCTTCAAAATTTGAGAGCTTGAGTTGATAGGTTAAAGCTTCACTTTGAGCTTCAGCCTTTTCTTTGCGAAGTAAATTGAAGTCTTGTAACTGTCGATTTCAATTTGTTGATTTGAAACTTTAACTCTCAAATCATGCAATTCAACGCTTGGATCTTTTTGAATTTGCTGTTTATCATTTCCTCCGTAGCTCTCTTCAAGTGATCTCCACAATTCATAAGATGTATCTTTATATTTGTAAAGTGGAATATCTTGTGCCACATCATTTGGTACACACATGATAATCTCTTCACGTGCGGTCTTGTCGTTGTCAAAAGCTTTTTGTTCTGCGACTGACATTTGACTAATGAGAGTTGGTCTCTCATATTTCTCAGTAATAGAAGTCCACAAATCTGAATCAATGTATTCAATATATTCTTTAAACTTCTCCTGCCAGCTAGCATAGTCGTTATAGAACAAAGCCTTCAAATACCTTGGATATTGCGAGTACATTTTCCCTCCAAAAATTTTTTGAATTTCGCCCGAGTAAAATGAAAATTTTCTCAAACTAGAATTAGTCAACGGGAAGCTCAAATTCAAATTTTGATATTTGTAGAATTTTCCCGCCTTTTTTTTTTTGGTAAGAGTAAGCGACACAAGAGTTGTGTCGCAGGCTATGTCGCAACTTTATGTCGCAAAGATTGATGTCGCAAATATTAAGGTCGCTAAAACCCTATAGCGACACTAAATTGTGTCGCAAGCTTATGTCGCAACTTGTGTCGCAAAACGGCGCTGTCAGATCCCAAATACCTCAAAATCGAAAAATTTCGAAACCTAATGAGTTTTTAACGAAAAACTTCGTAAAACCTTCAAATTTTAGGCTTAAAAACTCCAATTTTCAGCTCCAAAACACTTATAATGAAAATCAAACACCAAAATAGATGTTAAATAATCAAAATATGTATTAAAAACTTACCTAAACGATTTGATACCACCAAAATCCTTAGATTATGGCACTGATACCAATTGTTGATCCCTTAGGATGGATCTTTTAATCAAATCGCTCAATGGAGATAACCACACGAATAGAATATAAAGCTTAAAGCAATGAAGAACAAATCAATAATAATAATACTTTATATTTCTTTACAAAATATTCTCTCAAAATAAAGCAGCCAAAACAAAGAATAAGTGTGTGTGAAAACCCCCAAAAAGTCTCTTCAATTACAAAGTAATTTGAAGTATTTGTGACCTTATTATGTTATGTTTTAAAAATGTTTAAAAAAAAAAAAAAAAGAAGGATAAGTTATGCAATAGCCATTCTTTGTGCTTACTAGCATTAAAGAAAAGCAACGTTGCAACATGTGCAAAAGACGTTCAGTTGTGTCTGTAAACAACTAGGGAAATGATAGTACATTAGGAGACAGCCCTCAAACGTCAATCTTAAGTTTTATCCTCGATATATCAGTAGGTTTATCTCGTATATGTTATACATGTCCTTACAAACATTTGTATCATTGCACGATGTATTGGTAAGCATTCTCATACTTTACTTTGAGCATCTAAGAAATCCTTTAATCTGTGATTATTCTTTTGTGATGACCAACATATGATGTATGACAATGTGTCTTAATTCCTATGTATCAGTTTGCCATGCTTCTATTAACTTGAGCTTGTATCTGACAACATTTGGGGATTTATGTTGTCTGTTTCCTTTGTTGTATGTCCGTACAGACCTGGTTTCAGTCAGCATACATTCAAACACTAAGCAAACAAAAGTCAAAATACTTTAAAGTCTTATAAAATCAAAGATACCTAACAAGGTCGCCAAACGGTTTGACCAAGTCTGGTTTTGCTTACACCTGAATCAAGTTTAAGTCGTTTTGCTATACGTAAGTACAGACCTGTCACCGTTGGCTTGATTCTTAAAAACGTTGAATTCAAATACTTTCTCTAACCAATCGAAGTCTCGGGCATGTCTTGATACTAGGAGTATATCTGTGTGGGATTCACAGCGACATACTCACTCTCACAATAACTGCTAAAGCTTGAAGTTGAGTGTGTTACATGTTTAAGTGGACAAACAATATCGATAATCGTCTTGTTACAGATTGCTTCTCAGGCTTGTTAACTTTGCTTGATAAATTTAAATTTGGACAACTATACTGATAATCGAATTAAAATTTGACATTGTCTTGCGAGTCTGTCTTTCTAATATGATCCCTAAATAGACACCTCTCAAAACGTTCTTTTATGTTATTTTATATATGTTTTTGTTAATTTTCTTTTCTAAGGGTCACAAATAAAAAAATTAAAACTTAACCCTTGATTGGCTTCTGCGACACAATCCTTGTGTCGCACATTTGTGTTGCTAAAACAGCAACACAAGTCTTGTGTCGCAACTTGTGTCAGGGGTATAAATACCCTCGTGTCGCTGTAATTAGTATCTAATTCCAGCGACACAACAAATTCAAAACCAGCGACACAAGAAAACCCTGCAACACAACAAACCCGACTCGTTTTTTCGATTATTTCATGATTTTCTGTGGTTTTCCGCTCGTTTCATTGCTTGATTCGTGTTCTACTCACTCCATCGCATCAATAGGTACATGTTTTAACCATTATTATTACGTATTCATGTTAGCATTTGGATTTTAAGTTTCGGCTTTTAAGTTTTATATATTATTGTTAAATTAAATGCCTTAAACTGCTTAAATACGCGTAATAATTCTGGAATCATGCTTCTGACATGTTTATAAACCTTCGCGGACCGATTAAACTCAAAAACCCCAAAATTTGTTCATCAGAAAAATCTGGGTTTCATCGTGTTCTTGATTGCGACACAATCCTTGATTGCGACACAATCCTTATGATGTTATCTTATCTCGCTTATCTGATTGTGCGACACAATCCTTGTGTCGCTGTAAATCATTAAATTGATTTAATTGCAAAATGCGACATAACTCGTTATGTCGTTGTGTTATCTTGCGACACAAGTCTTGTGTCGCAGTACATTTTTAATTGAAAAATGTCAATCTTTAAAAACGTGTTCATGTCTAATGGCTTCCAAGTTTATTGTATTTTTATAGATATGGCTCACGTCAATGCCTTTTTCTGGGAACCGAGACATAATGTCACGGCTTTTCTAGATGACGAGAAAGAATCGGCGGCGCCGTACCGCCCGATGATCATCTCTCGGGTTCAAGATCGCGAGATTATACTTTCTGAACAGCTCATTCGGAATTCCTTTCAGTTTCCGGATGACTCTGAGATGCCGGTGGCTTATGCTCATGCGTTTATTGTCGGGGGTATGGCTCGCCTCAGCTATCCAACTATTCCACGCGATCAATACCGAAAGGCCTATCTCACTAAGGTCTGGCGGTACTTGATGCACGTTATGATTGTCTGCCTCTCGGGCAAGAAAGCTGGCTTTGATGGAATGAGTTTATCTACCGCATCCGCCATGCTTGCTTTAGTCTACAACAAGCCCTATAACTTCTCGGGGTATATTTTTCGGATTTTGGTAGACAATGCGCAGGCCGGGGAGGGACAGTGGGCTTTGTACCCACGTTTTGTCCAACTATTGATCAATCACTTGCTCCCGGGACTGCCAGTGGACCCGCAGCACCAATTTCGCCCAACACCGATGAATACCCGAATCTTCGTGGTTTCCGGTCAGTATGCTCAGGCGCACCGGTCCCGCCTGATGTGCCATTGTTTGGGCATATTGTTAATGAGGCCTACGTGCCTCCGGAGGGTGACGAATTTGCTGACCCGGCTCCTATTCCTAGGCCACTTTCTCCTCTGCCACAGGCACCGGTTCAAGAACCGCCTCTTCAAGCCCCTCTCCAGCAACCACCTCCTCAACAACAACAACAAGCTATCAATCCCGATCCTCAATTTGAAGATCTCATGAGGGATATTGATGACATATGCCCCTCTCCTCCCAGGTCGACGGGCAAAAGGCCCCGTGAGGATGTCACTTACCTTGTCTCTGACGATATTCCAACATCCAGTCGACCTCGCACCTCTTCGTCTACAGGGCCTTCAGAAATTCAGACTCTAGTGCAACCTCATCCGGATATTATAAAGCAACTTTTGGAACGGATGGAGGAAATGCAGAAGACTGTGCACGACCAGGCTATTATCATTCAGTCTCAAGCTGCACTTATAGAGGCTCAAACTTCTAGAATTACAACCTTAGAGGATAAGTTTAGGGAGTTTGAGACCCGGTCTATTGGTCCGGGGGAGTCTGTTCCCTCTGGTCGAACTATAGAACCAATAGGAGCGGGGTCTGAGTCTGTAACTGAAGATGTACATATTGAACAATCTAATGAAATGCCCACTTTAAAGTATTTTCCTGTGCACCGGATTCCAGGCCAGCCAAGACCGTTGGTTGTAGACTATTCTTGTGCAGACCTCTCATTTATACAACGCATGATAAATGAAGTCAATTCTGATAATGAAAGTGAAAATTTTGAAGAAGATGATGATGTTGAGTTTGAGGAAGAAGGACTTAATGATAATGATTTTCATGATGATGCACCGATCATTGAGACTGACTCTTCTGAGGATGAAAGTGAAGAAGAAACTTATAATGCATCTGAGGCTCAAGCTGAAGAAACATCTGATGCTCATGCTCCTGAAACTGAAGTTATTGAAACTAGAGCTGAGAGACTTGCAAATTGGTGGCCGCACGGAAAAGATGGAAAACAAATGCCGGTTACCTGTAAATTGAACAAAGTCAGTGGAGCATATACAGGATTGATCAAGAGTTGGAAGATATCGAACGGGTTTTTTATGATCAAGAGGTTAGATGGTATCCAATATTTCAAAAGATCATTCACCAAGCTGAGCACACTGCCAAAAGGAGAAGTTAATCGTCTTGCTCAGCTCTCTTTGATTAACCCGTCAAATGATGATCGTGCCAATTTCATTCTGAATACTCTACAAAGGGAGATTCGTACCAAAAGGTACAAGTTTATCAAACCGACGCTGGGAACCAGAATTATCTATAAGAAACGGTTGGATCCAGTCACCAATCAGCCTTTGATCAAAATGCGTTATTCTCCGGCTGATTGTTTAAAGAAGATTCCTCTGGAAACAGTTCCCCTGGACTTTCTAAGAAGATTTCACTACTGGGAATTGGATGCTCACACCGGTGAGGCAGTTCTTGTTTTTGTGCCTGAGACAGAGCAACCAGAGAAGAGCTCGTTGTATAATTTGAAGAAAACTCAATTTCGAGTATTTGATCCAATGAGCTTGATAAATTTCTTAGAGAAAGATTTGAGAAAGCTGTTTGACAATCCGATTCGCTTTAATGAGAGAAATGCAGTGAATAAGAAGATCGCATTTCAATTTCAAAGGATTGTCAACGTCTGTGTAACACATGGAATACACCCTGGCGGTGTATTTCCAGCAGGCTGGGTTTGATTGAAGATTTTGAAGACCAAGCTGAAGACACGGGGGAGTTTGTTGATGCATCTTAGTGTGTCTGTCAGTTGGTCAAGTCTGTAATGTGTTTGTTAATGTAATTGAGTTAGTTAGAATTACATTTTCGGTGTTATGCGACACAAGCCTTGTGTCGCATTAGTTGTAGTTGCGACACAAGTATTATGTCGCAATAGTGATCTATGCGACACAAAGCTTGTGTCGCATAATCCAGCCAGTTTGTTTAGTATAAATACCCAAATGTTAGGGTTTTAGAAAGAGACCTTTTGGGGGATTTTACACACACTTATTCTCTGTTTGGCTGCTGTATTTATTGAGAGAATATTTGATAAAGAAATATAAAGTATTATTATTAATTTGCACTTCATTGTTCTAAGCTTTATATTCTTTGTGTTTGTGTTTGTGTTTGTCTCAACCATTCGATTTGATTAAAAGATCCATCCTAAGGGATCTACAAGTTGTTCGTTCTTGATCAAAAGTTAGTTGTAGAGTGGTGTTGAACAACTTGGAAAATAATCCTCAGAAAGTAGTATTTTCCTTGTGCCATAGCTTTCATTTAATTTCTCATAATTAAATGAAAATTGTGCATTTTTAGTTTTTGCTCTATTAAAATTCTCAATAACTTCTTCTTCATTAGTTGTTTTTACAAAAAACATTTTTAAAATACTGCCCATGTCACCGTAGTTATACAAGGTATGTACTTTAGAAATAGCCTTTTGTAAATAGCAGGGATTTTCAAAATCTAGTCCTTCTCTTGGATTATAGAATTTGATATCCTTAGGTTTGTTTAAAAAGATTGTTTGGTCAGTTTGGCCACGTTTAAAAAACTTATCTTAAAGTTCTTTGATTTTGTTTAACAAACTCATTTTTTCAGTAATTGCATGATCGTACCTTTATTTAACACGATTTTCAACGTCTTTTGATGCTTTACATCGAGATGAAATTTCAAGAATTTCAGTTATTAAAGATTTATTTTCTTTTTCAAGTTTCTCATTAGTAATGAGATACTCATCCCTGTGAAATTTAAAAACATCCCTTTTCCGAGTCACAGTTTTTAATATTGCAAGTTTACTTTCTAATTCTGTTTGCAGTTCTCGCACATGTATTCTTTCATCTTTTAATTTAGCAGTCAGATTAGCATTCATAGTATGCAATGCAGTATGTAAGATTTCAGAATCTTGTACCTCAGAATCTGAATCCGCATCTCCTTCAGTGGAGGTAGCCGATATTTTGGCCATGAATGCCATGTTGACTTCTAGTTCTTCTTCTTCTGAATCAGTCAAATTTAACCAAGCATCATTCTCAGCCAATAAAACTTTCCCAGCTTCCTTCTCTTTGGACATCAGCATCTTTGCCTTGTAGTACTCAGAATTACGAACTCTTGGCTTCTTACAAACCCTAGCAAAGTGTCCAAATCCTCCACAGTTACAACACTTGTTATCTACTTCTCCTCATGAATTCCCATCAACCTTTTTCCCTTCATAACTGCCCTTGTATTTCCCATCATCATTGTTTTTGAAATCTGAGCGTTTGGTGGATGATGATGAAGTACGCAAGTGATTGTTTGTAGGTTTCTTCCAGTAATTCTTTGTCATGGCTTTGGTGATCAATGCCATTTGCTTTACAATCTCCTTCATATCCTCATCCGACTCACTTTCTTCCTTATCTGAATTAGATTCATACTTGATCTCCTTTTCAACTCTTCTTGATCTGATGTGTCCCCTTCTTTCAGTAATCAAAGCAAGAGGATCGTTTGTCTCTTTCTCCTCAGTACCCTTAACCATCTTTTTTACCTCATCCTGGTTATGATTTAGAATTTCATATACATCATGTATATCAACTGAAGTCAAATCTCGGTTCTGGATGATGTTACTTGAATATTGTTTCCATTTGGGAAGGAGATTGTTCAAAAACTTAATGTTTATCTCCAAATTCTGTTTCTGAAACTTATTCTTTCGAACTTTATTCAACAGTAAACAAAACCTATTGTAGGTTGTTTCAAGTTGTTCACCCGATTTTGCTTTAAAAGCTTCATATGCTTGGAGACAATGAGTCATCTTTGTTTGTTGTCCTCGTTCAGACCCTTGCTGTTGTCTGCCAATAGCATCCTACATTTCCTTTGCAGTTTTGTAGTTGTCAACTTGAACGTAGATTTCATTTGTCAAGCCTTGAAGGATATATGATTTCATTTCTTTATGTGCCTTCCATAACTTCTGTTTTTCATGACTTAATTCACTTTCACCAAGCTGTACTCCTGAGGTATCACCAGCTTTATAAAACGGTTGTTCTCCCTTAGTCAATGATTCCTTCAATAATGAACAATTGTCTTGTCGTTCAATCCAATCAATGAATCTGTCTTTCTATTGGGAATAGTTTCCTCTGAACAAGACTGGAGGCTTATCCTTAGTTCCAATTGCTAGTGCTTCTTTCGACATTTTTCCTGTATAAATTTTCCCTCCAAAATTTTTGAATTTTGCCCCAGTAAAATGAAAATTTTCTAAAACTAAAAGTAGTCAACGAGAAGCTTAAATTCAAACTTTTTTTTTCCTTTTTTTAAGAATTAATCAACTAGGAGTTGTATGCGACACTACCGATAAGTTCGTATAGATAAGGTCGTAGAAGCTGATATGCGACACAAATGGTAAGTTCGCAGAGAATAAAGTCGCAGAAGCTGTTCTTCAGACCGTGAAGAACATGTAAGTCTCTAGATCTTGGTTAGCGATAACGGATTATCTTTAAGGTATTGAGGTGCGGAATCCCTCAATACTTAAGGTTTATTGCTTATATAACTTTGCAATTAATTAACAAGCTTCGTTTTGATATTAACTAGTGTTAAACAGTCAAAACCGAGCTTATTCAATAAATGCTTTTATATCTGCACAGATTTCGAGGAGAGAAAAACTTAAAATATTTGGTGTGTGTAATTATAGCACGGATTTCTAGGTCTCAATAATGAGCAGCATTAAAATATTTATATCTGGTTCAACTCGCAGGCCATGGGCTTTGCGAGTTGACTCAACTCGCAGCCCATGGGCCTGCGAGTCCAGATGATTGCGAGCCCAGATCTCAACTCGCAGGTAAGACCTGCGAGTCCAGATATCAGCGAGCCCAGATCTCAACTCGCAGCTGAGAGCTGCGAGTCCAGATGGTTGCGAGATGAGATCTCAACTCGCAGGTCAAACCTGCGAGTTGACTTCTCAATTCGCGAATTTTGACTTTAACTTGAAATCGATACTTGTTCAATAACATTTAACAAATAATAATAACAAGTTAATATCATATATTTACGAGTCTAAACCAATTTATACAAGTTTGACAATAAATACACTAGTCCTATTACAAATGATGTCCAACGAATTGTCGAGCCATACCTGTAATATCAAAGATCACACAAATGTTAGACAATTAGTTTAACAAATATTGAGAGACTTATATAATCTACGAACTACAATTGAACTATTAAGTTAAGAAACTTAATTAACAATTATAGTCGTTCATTATATATATATTCAATAAATCTAATGGTCGAATGTTCGTTTAAAGATAATACAGCTTATTACTCAAAGTCGTAAGCCTTATAACCATTTAAAGTGTACAATTTTACGTGTTTTCACTTAAGTCTACACGTCTAATTGTTAACTAATTTATAACTCTTAATTAATAAAAATCTAGAGTTCGTAAATTAAATTAAATTACAAATTAAAAAGAATTTCAACTCGCAAGCAGTTCAACTCGCAGAGTTCAACTCACAGTTTAACCAGAGTCAACTCGCAAGTTCAATTCGCAGGTCAACCAAAGTCAACTCGCCAGTTCAACTCACAGGTCAACCAAAGTCAACAAGCAAGTTCAACTCGCAGGTCAACATAAGTCAACTCGCAAGTTCAACTCGCAGGTCAACCAAAGTCAACAAGCAAGTTCAACTCGCAGAGTTCAAGTCAGCTCGCAAGAGTCAACATAAGTCAACTCGCAAGAGTCAACAAAAGTCAACTCGCAAGAGTCAACTCGCAGAGTTCAACTCGCAAGTTCAACTCGCAAGTTCAACTCGCAAGTCAGACTTGCAAGTCAACTCGCAGGTTGGACTCGCAAGTCAACTCGCAAGTGGACTCGCAGGAGCGGGCTGCGAGTTGAGTCTGGATCTCAACTCGCAGCATGAACTGTCCAGATGACATCATCTTTTCAAATTTATTTGGCGAGATATAACATGATCAAGCTATGTCATCTTGTTCAATAGACTCAGATTTACACAAACCCTAAGGTTTCTTGTCTATATGAGCTATAATTTTGATGATTTTTGTAATTTAAATACCAAAATCCTCATTTTATTAAAAATGTCGATTGTGGGTTAATTACTTGGTAAAATTAGATGATGTATACCTCAAAATGTTCACAATCCAAAAATGTATAAAAGCTATAAGTTCAAAGATCCGATCCTCTAACAAAAATTTCAAGAAAAATGGAAAGTGGATTCGGTTCGCAGTGTGTGTGGGTTCGCAAGTGATTTTGGATTCGCAGAACTGTGTGGGGTTGTATGCGGGCTCGCAGGTATTTATACCTGTTGACTCGGCTCGCAGAACTCAACTCGCAGAGTTGAGTTCAACTCGCAAGCCCAGTCAACTCGCAGCACTGTTCTAGACTCGCAATTTTTGTCTAAAAATTACATTTTAATTACAAAACGTCATTTTTAAGTCCAAATTGCGTACAAGTCTAAAATCTGAGGATCTTTCACTTGTTTTTCTTATGGAATAGCGAACAAGTCTAAAATAAAATATTTTTCACTTGTCGTTCTTAGAAAAATGCGCACAAGTCTAAAATCAGAGGATCTTTCACTTGTGATGCAATTATACGAATAGCAGAAACATAAGAAAAATAAAATAAAGAGAAATAAGATAAAATGAAATAAATAAAAGTTCAATGATTCACAATAAACATTGGTATCAAGTACCCTTGTATTAATGAAACACTTTGACTAAAATAAAATTACAATAAAATAAAATAAAGTAAAATAAAACCTAATCGAGGGCATTAAGAAATTTATCGACAGTGGGATCATATCAGAAGGAAACAGCTGAACCAAAAGATGAGTACAAAGTCTAAGAAGATTGTTAGTATGCATACCTTATGAAATTCACAATAAGTTACATAAGAACTCACAACTTAACCATTTATCAACTTTACATTTATAAGAGTATAACTTGGTTACCTATATCCACAAAATATAATATTCACATCAAAATGAACTGATTTAAATATCATAGACAGTTCAAGATGATTACCGGTATTATAATCCATATAAACAAAGTCTATACTGATTTCCGAGCAAACCTTTTATTGTTTGAATGTGTATTACCTAATGTGATTCAAAAATGACATACTGAGAAATTTAGTAAAACACATAACACTGTTTCTTTCACTTTGCAAGATAGAGGTCACTAAATGATGTTCTTTTCGAAACATATGACATACCCTTGAGTAAATGTGACAAATATCAAACTCGTTTTGTAGATACTAGTGGTTCTAGTTCTGTACTTAGTACAACAGAAGATCCCTTAGTATAGACAAACCAAGCTTGAAACTATTGGCAAAACTAAAGGAGTCAGGTCTGTACTTAGTACAATAGAGACACCAGTAATTTCACTAACAGCCATAATTCTTATTATTTGTCTTGACATATTTTCATAGATTCTAGATAACAGTGTATGGTCAGACTATCGTTCATCAATTAAGACTTATGTCATACGTCATATAGTAAATCACACGAGATAACACTCAGAAGATTTATAGCTTATTATATGCTCAGAAATCAAAGCAGACATTGCCTACCAGTACATCATATAATGAAGCTATCTAGATCTAAAGTTTTTCAAGTAGATTATATCGTGTGGAGAGAGGAGTATACTAAAATAAAGATAAGTGAAGGCCTGGTTTTAAAGATGTAAAGTTCATGTAACAAATTTGAATCTACTAACACATCTAACTTAAGACTTTTACCTATATTTATTAAGCCAATTCCTGTAATTTACTATCATTTCCCAGTTGATAAAGACTTAACCTTTATCGGAGGCGATTCCCCAACGGTAACAGGCAAATGAATGCCATACGCCATACCCTTTTTTTTATTTTAAAAATGGCATAAACTAATAAATAAGACCAGCTAATTATTACAAAATAACTCTATGGAAGACTAATCCTCTGGATTTCTCATTCCATTTAGTTGCACCAATTTCTCGAATCGAGCTCTGTCGAACGCTTTGGTGTATAAGTCTGCTAAATTATCCACAGATGGAACCTTAGCTAACTTGATCAGGTTTTTCTCAGCACAGTCTCTAATAAAGTGATGTCGAATATCAATATGTTTAGTTTTACTGTGCTTTACCGGATTATTGGTTATTGAGATCGTTGATTCATTATCAATCATCATAGGAGTATTTGTTATACTCAACCCATAATCAAGCAATTGTTGTTGTATCCACAGAACTTGGGAACAACAGCTGCCAGCTGCAACATACTCAGCTTCACATGTAGAAATGGCTACTGATGTTTGCTTCTTGCATTGCCAAGAGACCAGTCTACCTCCTAGGAATTGACATCCACCGGTTGTAGACTTTCTATTCTGATTGCATCCTCCGTAATCAGAATCAGTGTAAGCCACAAAATCTAATTCTCCATCAGTCGGATACCAAAGTCCCAGCTTCGGTTTCCCTTTGAGGTAACGAAGAATTCGTTTCACAGCTTGCATGTGAGACTCTTTAGGAGTAGCTTGATATCTTGCACAGACACATACTGCAAACATTATATCAGGCCTGGAAGCTGTAAGATACATTAGTGATCCAATCATGGCCCTATAAAGAGTAGGATCCACATCTCTATCACTCGATGTATCTGGCCCAATCCATGAGCTTCTGGAATGGGAGTATGAAAAATTCTAGATTCTTCCATTTTGAATCGTTCTAGAAGCTCATTCGTATACTTAGTCTGATGAATGAAATATCCATCTTTCTTTTGATCGACCTGCAATCCTAAGAAAAATGTCAATTCACCCATCGCTGACATTTCAAACTTGTTCTTCATAACTCGTTCAAATTCACTACACATCTTTTCGTCAGATGACCCAAAGATGATATCGTCAACATATACTTGAACAAGTAGAAAGTCTCTTCTTTTCCATTTCACAAAGAGTGTACTGTCAATTCTTCCTCTTGTGAATCCATTCTCAAGAAGATAAGTGGACAGTGTCTCATACCACGCTCTCGGAGCTTGATGTAATCCATATAGAGCCTTATCGAGACGATATACTCTATCTGGATACTTTGGATCAGTAAATCCCGGTGGTTGAGAAACATACACCGTTTCTTTGACTTTGCCATACAAGAAGGCACTTTTAACATCCAGCTGAAATACTTTTATTTTCTTTGAGGCTGCGAATGCTAAAAATAACCTAATTGCTTCAAGCCTAGCCACAGGCGCAAACACTTCATTGTAATCAATCCCCTCTTGTTGATTAAAACCTTGGACAACTAGACGAGCTTTATTGCGAATTACGATTCCTCGATCGTCTTTCTTGCACTTAAATACCCATCTAGTTCCAATTGGATATTCCCCAACAGGTAGGTCAACCAACTCCCAAACTTGCAATTTTGTGAACTGAGACAGTTCTTCCTGCATTGCCTCGACCCACGAATTTTCCTTCAAAGCTATCTGAACATTCTTAGGTTCAATTTGTGAGATAAAGCATGAATATAGACATAGATTTGAAATCCCTGTCTCGTTCATTTCAGCATACAAGCTTGAATGAGTGGATGTACTAGCTTTAGATTGATTTCGAGTCAGAACAGGAGAATTTGGATCACCGATGATATTATCAATTGGATGAATCCTATTAATTCTTGTTGAAGTAACAGGTTCAACTGGAATATCATCCTGTAAGTTGGCACCAATTTCCTCCAAAGGTGGTATACCTTCATTAGTAGTTGATATCCTTAATTGTCTTAGAGGAGTAAGAACATCATCCATAATCCTTTGAGAAGCAATTTCAGGATCTTCACTCTCTTGAGGTATATCATCTTGAGGTAGTTGTGACTCGATAGGGGGGACAACATCAGTATCGACAATATTCCTAGCATCAGACGTTTGAGCACTCGATGTTGGAGAAGGAGTGGGATCCTCATCTCCCGACAATAAATGCTCAGAAATGTCTGAGTTACTGACATAGTCACTGATAGGGACTTTAAATGACTTGAAAAGATCTGAATAGTCAAACTGCCAATCCAATCCCTTATGTGAGTCATGTGTATAGCTCGTAACTTCGATGTTATAAACTATTTCAACACATCCCGAATTTTTATTGAAGGCCCTTTTGTTTGGTGAGTTAGGCATGTAACCTAGGAAGTATCCTTCGTCAGCCTTCTCACCAAATTTAGGTTGATGACTTGTTTTCAACAACGTACATGAAACTCCAAAGGGTTCAAACCCTTTTAAGTTCGGTTTCTTTTTGTTCAAAAGCTCATAACATGTCTTGTTCTGCTTTTTAACCGTAAGAACCCGATTGAGAACATGACATGCTGTATTCACTGCTTCTGCCCAAAATATGACCGGAAGCCTTGAATCTGCAAGCATTGTTCTCGCTGCTTCAATTAGAGTTCTATTCTTCCTTTCAGCAACACCATTTTGTTGAGGTTCATATGGTGCACTGAATTGATGTTGAATGCCTTTGCTTAAGCAATATACATTCAATGTAGAATTCTTGAACTCGGTCCCATTGTCACTACGAATTCTCTTAACTCTTTTTCTATAGATGTTCTCTATTAGATCAAGAAACTCCATAAGAATGCCCGGAGTTTCATCCTTAGATCCCAAAAAGAATACCCAAGAGAATCTAGAGAAATCGTCTGTGACAACCAGACAGTACCATTTGCCACCTATGCTTCTCTTGCTTATTGGGCCAAAGAGATCCATATGTAGCAACTCAAAAGGCGAGGAAATAGAGTTCACATTTTTAGACTTGTGTGGTTTCTTATGCTGTTTTCCTTTCAAGCAGGATATACACTTGTCTTCAAATGCAAAACACTTCGGTGGTACACCCAGAACTAACCCATGTTTGGTTATATAGTTCATTTTTCGAAAGTTTAAGTGTGCCATTTTCCTATGCCATAGGAGAGAGTCTGATTCTGAAGCCTTGGATAACAGACAAGTAGACACCATTGAAGTAATAGGAGCATTCATGTTGATAGCATAAATGTCCTTCTTCCTTGGAGCTTTCATCAGTATCCATTTATCGGGAATGATAAAACCCGGCTTCAGGATCAAGGCCTCTTTCTCAGTGAAGAGAACAGGATGACCTTTATCACAGACTTGGGAAACACTCACTAGGTTGTGCGTTAGTTCTTCAACATAATTCACATCCTCTAGAGTCAAAGTTCCATTAGAAACAGTTCCTTTCCCAGTAATTACTCCTCCCTTATCACCGGCGAAGTGCACTCCTTGTCTCAGTCCACCTCTGAAGTCTGTCAGTAGACTTCTTGTTCCTGTCATGTGCCTAGAGCATCCACTGTCAACATACCACCAATTATCATTGTTCCCAGTCTGCTCCTGCACATACAATTTGTAAACAATCAGTTATCAAGAGGGACCCAAGCCATTACGGTCTTGGTTCGTCCCTTATCATCGACAAACTGTAGCTCTTTAAAGTAACCATCCTTCCCATTAGGAGCTTTGGTCACTTTTGAAGGAGCATCAGCTTGCTGATGACTAGTGGTCCTGGGTCTATGAGTTGATTGATTTCCAACCCTCCCCGAAATATAACCCTGGGATTTTTGCCCTTGGCTACGATTATCATAGGACCCTTGGTAAACTCCTTGTGTGCGAGATGTAGAACCAATCTCAAAATGACTTTGGTTCCTTCTCGGAGTCATAAACCTCGACGGCACCTGATCCTTAGCAGAGTTTTCATGCCGTTTAGGTTTTGGTGGCGAGACACTGTGAGACGCATCTCTTTTCAGAGCAGTCACAGGTTTAATACCAATACCAGGTCTGGTACCTAACCTGTCTGTGCTAGAGATATTTTTAGACTTATCACTGGCCTCGCGCTTAGGAGCAGCTTCATTCTTCTTATTGGGACAACAAGAAGAGACATGTCCTCGTTGATGACATTTGAAGCATGACATCTGCTTTCGTGACTTAGCAGTCTTAGCAGACTCCTTCTTTATCTGATCAAAAGACACTGAAGGTAACTCCTTATGTTTCTTAATGACTTCATTATTTCCATCAGTACTTCCAATCATCCCACTTGATACGAATTGTACTTTAGTGAGAGATTTGACTGTACTCTTGGTTAAAGATGAATCATTGACAGTCTCCTTTTGGATCTCAGATGCAATAGACTGTTGATTTTCCAAATCCTCAGTCTCAGGATTAACATCTGTCATTTCTAAGTCAACAGAAGTGGAAGCAGTGTAATTGGCATTAAAAGGCGGAGGGACATCTGAGTATCCTAGGCCAGTAACATCCTTTACACTACGTTGAGAGCCAATGATTCTATTTAAGGTCAAAGAAGAAGTTCTATAACCTTCAAATTTTCTATTCAGCTCTACCAGTTTCATATTTGACTCTGATAATTCCTTATCCCTAATAGCTATATTTCTATTAAGCTCATTAAGGTTTAGATATAACCCGTCTATTTTAATACATTGTTCATTTATAATGTCAGTCAGACTGGTCTTATCTAGAGTATCACTCTTAATCTTCTCGTTCAGTGCTAATTTATCTTCACCTAACCGACGAACATCAGACTTAGCTAAGTCTAATTCTGAGGTCAAGGTTTTGTTAGATTCTGCAAAGACACTAACCTGTGTTTGAAGATCAGTAACTAAATAGCATACATCGGTGAGAGTAAGGAGATCTAAACATACCTTTTTCTTTTCGGATTGAATATCAGCCATATATGCCACAAAATCATTGGGACTCATTTCTTCTGTCGAGTTGATGTAGAGAACATCTTCCTCAATCCCCTTAACTTCAGTGTGTGGCACATTAGCTTGAAGTTCTTCAGTAGTTGGCATGTAGGAAGTGGATTCAATTTGTTTCTCTTGATCGTCAATCTCAGCCATGAGAGCTTGCTCTGATGGTGTAGACCAATCATAAGATCCGTCTATTTGCTGAACCACTAAGACTTTGGAAGTTAGATTACTTCCCGAATCTTGTTTTGAAGATCCAGCATCAACCTTTGGTCTTTGGCATTCCCTGGCAAAGTGTCCGTAACCTTGACAATTATAACACTTGACCTTGGATTTGTCAAAACCTGGTCGATTTCCAACCACTCTCTTACCCGTACGCTTTAGGAAATTCTTTACTCTCCTTGACACCATAGCCAGTTGCCACTGGAGATCCATTTCCTCTAAGTCATCAGGGTCAACCTGATCATAATCTTCATCAAATTGTGCTGGATCGTTTATCTTCCCTTGAATATAGTTTTCATAAGAAGCAACGAACGATGCCAACACAGAAAGTTGTTGTTCGGCTGATTTCACACTCATCGGCATCTTATGATGCCCTTGAGTGGATTTATCTGAGGTGGTGTTCCTGTTTCGTTTATCACCGTTATCCGAAGCAATGAAACAGAGATCCTCAGTCAATTTTTCTCCAATCTCATCAATTTCACCTGCAAACAAAGCCGTGGTCAAATTGGATGAGGAGTTAGAGATACTAGTCTTTCCATGGTACAGACCAGGATTCTGTAGATGATCAGAATCCGTATCTCTCGTTTTCTTAGAGAAGTCATAACCCCTTAGTTTATCAATCGCTTTCTCGAGGGTCATGGTTGCATATCTTTCATCATTATCTTTCAGCATGATACCGTACATCTCCCATTTACAAGGTAAACCCTCAATAAACTTGTCGGTTTTCTCCTTGTCATTATAAAAGATAGCATGGTCGTCAAGCTCACTTAATAGATGATAGAAACGGGTGGTGTAAGCCTCAAGATCTTCTTCTCTAAAAGCCTTAAATACCATAAACTGCTTTTTTAGAAGATTACATTTACCAGCTTTCACCTGAGGGCTCCCCTCACATCTCTTTTCTAGAGCGTCCCACAGCTCTTTAGCTGTGTGAAAGGACTTCAACTGATGGTTGATCTCCTTAGGAAGGCTCATCTTAATTGAAGAATGTGCTTTATTATCGATGGTGAATTCTTTCTTCTGATGGTCATTCATTCGATCATAAGTCACAATCACTGTTGCGTTCCCTACCTCAGCTGTAGGTGCAACATATCCGTTTTTAATACACAACCAAATAGTGATGTCGTGGAATCTACAGTAACTTTCAAATCTGTCTTTCCACCCATAATAGTCCTCAAGTCTAAGTAGCTTCGGTGGAACATTAGATTTTCCAACCTCGTGTTCCATCTCGATCATTCGGCTTAAATCAGACATTTTAAAGTGAAAAATTAGGTTATATTGCGAATTTAATAATCTCAACTCGCAACAAAAAATGTCAACTCGCAGAAAATCTCAGCTCGCAGAAACTCAGTTCGCAATGGAACTCGGTTCGCAGCTGATTCTCAACTCGCAGAAAACTCAGTTCGCAATGGAACTCGGTTCGCAGCTGATTCTCAACTCGCAGAAAACTCAGTTCGCAAAGAACTCGGTTTGCAGAAACTCAACTCGGTTCGCAGAGATTCTCAGTTCGCAATGGAACTCGGTTCGCAGGAATCTCAACTCGCAGAAACCCTAATCTCAA
Organism: Logfia minima; assembly: GCA_963921325.1. NCBI lineage: Eukaryota > Viridiplantae > Streptophyta > Magnoliopsida > Asterales > Asteraceae > Logfia > Logfia minima. Next base: position 29,245,848 of record OY992764.1, read on the forward strand.
CTCGCAGATAACAGTAACCCTAATCTCAACTCGCAGAACGGCGCCTCGAAATCTGGGAACTGAAACTTTTTGGTATTTTACGAATAAATCCGTAGATTTCGTTCGAAAAACGACCCTAAAGATGTTATATAACCAAAAACCTTGTAACCACAACGTTTCTAAGCCCGAAAGCTCTGATACCAATTGTAAGTCTCTAGATCTTGGTTAGCGATAACGGATTATCTTTTAGGTATTGAGGTGCGGAATCCCTCAATACTTAAGGTTTATTGCTTATATAACTTTGCAATTAATTAACAAGCTTCGTTTTGATATTAACTAGTGTTAAACAGTCAAAACCGAGCTTATTCAATAAATGCTTTTATATCTGCACAGATTTCGAGGAGAGAAAAACTTAAAATATTTGGTGTGTGTAATTATAGCACGGATTTCTAGGTCTCAATAATGAGCAGCATTAAAATATTTATATCTGGTTCAACTCGCAGGCCATGGGCTTTGCGAGTTGACTCAACTCGCAGCCCATGGGCCTGCGAGTCCAGATGATTGCGAGCCCAGATCTCAACTCGCAGGTAAGACCTGCGAGTCCAGATATCAGCGAGCCCAGATCTCAACTCGCAGCTGAGAGCTGCGAGTCCAGATGGTTGCGAGATGAGATCTCAACTCGCAGGTCAAACCTGCGAGTTGACTTCTCAATTCGCGAATTTTGACTTTAACTTGAAATCGATACTTGTTCAATAACATTTAACAAATAATAATAACAAGTTAATATCATATATTTACGAGTCTAAACCAATTTATACAAGTTTGACAATAAATACACTAGTCCTATTACAAGCTAGATCTGTTGTCACAATAATATGTCCCAACAGACTCCCCCTTGACAATAGCTCTAGCGTCGTTATCTTCAACTTTGTCCTTGGTCTTCACTTGTAAATTCTACTGCCCATATGAATCTTCATTCTAACACAAGTCTTCACCATTAATTGATAATCTCTTGCAAGATCACCCCATGCTTCAGTCGTCAGGATCCTATTTTCGTTTAACTTCAATAGGTCCTTCTTCGACAGATTCATCAGGTGTCGATGGTCATAGACTGTCAGAATTACTCTTTCTCCTCCTTCAACTTCATCATCAGCTTCAACCATGACAGCTTCACCAGTCTCAGAATCCACGTGCCAATTCAGAAGATTTCCCAGAATATTCTGTGGCATAGGTTTTAGTGGTATCTGCTGTATGCACTTGACAGCTGGATAAGTTTTCTTCCTTAATCTTCGGCCAGTTCTCTGACTTCGTTCCTTTAATTTGATCGTCTTTCCGACTCTTGGCTTAATCTTCTCAAACTTCATTGATCTACCCTCAGTCCGAATGATTCTCTCAACATACGTTGCGTAGGGATCATTACTGGGATTTATCAGTTCTAAGCGTGCCAAGTCTCGAATTTCAAATCGAGGAAGCGAACTGAATACTTTAAGCTTCTTATCGAAATATTGAACTCCGTCAAATCTTTTGATAGCGAAAAGTTTCAAGTCAGAATCAAAATACCAGCCGATGATCCCCTTCCTTGGAACTTTCTTTCCAGTTATATCTACTTCAGACATCCCAACCTTTTGCTTTCTCCTTTTCAGAGGTCTAAACATGGGATTATTTCTGAGTTTCTCTGGAAGGTCATCTTCTGATTCAGAACTGGTTGAGTCATCTAGACTTTCATCTAACTCAACAACCCTTTCTCCATCTTCTTCCTTGATGACCACTTTAGTTTTAGATGGGCTTACAATGTGTTCAACAACATCAGCGTCAAGATCTACACATTCGTCTACCCCATCATTAACAATGAAAGTCCAATCTTCAGGAGGTACAAACTCTCCTTGTTCAAGGTCAAAGTCAATGTCCTCATCTAATTCATCTGGCATGTTGCCTTCAGAATCTGATAAGTTCAACATTTCATGACCTATAGAAATACATACACAAATAGATTAATATCATAAGTTCTTTCATTGATTTCCCTGAATCAATCTAAGATTTTTCTTATTAATCCCTTTGTGTATTTGAAATATATTATATATACTTATTCAAATCTTTCATCGATTATGATAATCGATCTAAAATTTGAATAAGTCTTATAATATGCGAACATCATATATTATATGATCCTATAACTCTTTTATCGATCATAGTCAATCTAGAATTACAAAAGACTAATAATATACGAACATTCATAATTATAACATTTTAAACATTCAAGTTTAAACATCTTAATTACAAAATAATTCAAAGTTACAATGTATCAATAATTACAATCAGTCTATATTAATACAAGTGTCACCTTCTTCAGCTCCACTCTTCGCAGCACCAGTACCAGCTCCACTTCCACTTGCTTCAGCAGACTCCCCCTGAAATGTAGTCTGCTGACCAGTCGTTGAAGGACCAGCCAGCTCACTTTCTTTTCCAGCTGCGGGATCATCGTCTTCATCATTCTTATTCTTCTTCGCCAGCTCATCTTCCTTGCAGGACTCTTGATATATCAATAATATTGTAAGTCTCTAGATCTTGGTTAGCGATAACGGATTGTCTTTTAGGTATTGAGGTGCGGAATCCCTCAATACTTAAGGTTTATTGCTTATATAACTTTGCAATTAATTAACAAGCTTCGTTTTGATATTAACTAGTGTTAAACAGTCAAAACCGAGCTTATTCAATAAATGCTTTTATATCTGCACAGATTTCGAGGAGAGAAAAACTTAAAATATTTGGTGTGTGTAATTATAGCACGGATTTCTAGGTCTCAATAATGAGCAGCATTAAAATATTTATATCTGGTTCAACTCGCAGGCCATGGGCTTTGCGAGTTGACTCAACTCGCAGCCCATGGGCCTGCGAGTCCAGATGATTGCGAGCCCAGATCTCAACTCGCAGGTAAGACCTGCGAGTCCAGATATCAGCGAGCCCAGATCTCAACTCGCAGCTGAGAGCTGCGAGTCCAGATGGTTGCGAGATGAGATCTCAACTCGCAGGTCAAACCTGCGAGTTGACTTCTCAATTCGCGAATTTTGACTTTAACTTGAAATCGATACTTGTTCAATAACATTTAACAAATAATAATAACAAGTTAATATCATATATTTACGAGTCTAAACCAATTTATACAAGTTTGACAATAAATACACTAGTCCTATTACAAGCTAGATCTGTTGTCACAATAATATGTCCCAACAGAACAGAAATTTGAGCTCGGATCAAATCTCAAAAATTGAAACCTGTAGTTGATTACTGTATGATCCTTAACACTATTAGAACCACTTCGATCGGTTGAATTGATCAGATTCAATCTCAAACACCTTCTATTTAAATTTAACCGCCATTTTCAATTTTGAATCAATTTTGAGAAATTGTATGATTTAACAGTGAATTCTTGTTCCTCTCTGTTGTAGATCACTATTAGAAGCTTCGTTGATGCTTTAATTGTACAGAAACACACAATTTTGATGACTTTGATCACAAAACCGAAAGTTCTTCAAATACCCATTTTGCAATTTTCTTCGAATTTGATTCCTGCAATTGAACCGTGTAATCACTTCAAAATCCTTCAACCAATGCTCTGATACCAATTTTAGATCGAATCTAGTGATTTGGACGTGACTTGATTGAAATCCGTATGTATGAGTACATATGTATATGTATGTATATGAACAAGTAATCAAACGATTGTGTATTGCTATCTCGAATCAGTTACAAGCTCTCAATCTCTCTGAATATAAGATATACAAATGCACATACATATTCTCTCTAGTTCAACAACTTCTGAAATGAAAACCTAAGTCCTGTATTTATATAAACATGTTCCTGCGACTTTATCCTTGTTACTGCGACTTTATCCATTTCTGAGACTTTAATGGTGACTGCAAATTTATCTTTAGTGTCGCATTTGATGTTATTGCGACACTATCTTAGTGTCGCAGGATCTTTTTACACATAAAATGTAAATCCTATTTTGAATATCTAACACTACATGTCCCTTTTGATGACACACGAAGCACGAACTTTTCACAAAGGCTTTCTTAGGAGCCTTGATATTGGTTTGGTGTTCCAAATTGGGTGAAGTTAGAGAGAAGACCTGTTCTGTTTGTTTACCCTTATCCTTTTTAATTTTATCATTTTCTGTTTTAGGTTGAATAAACTTAACTCTTGTATTGGACTCCTCATGTACTGAGTTTACTTCCATCACACCATTACTTTCAAAAGATACTTTCTTTATAAGATTTTGTTTAGGTGTCGTGGAAGATTCAGTTATCATTGACTCTGTTTTATTACTGGTCTCAGCTCTCTCTGACTTGGTCGACATAGTACTATTTACTAACTCAGAGACTGCTGAAGAGTTTATAGAGTCATTATCATTTGACATCTGAGGTTCATTTGTTAAGAATGAGTAATTATGATTTAAAGGTGGAGGAACTACATTATAACCCATTCCACGATGATCTTCGGGCTATTTTCCTACACTTAGCAGATTATCTAAGGTCTCAACTGAAAATCTTCTTAGTTCAATTTTCCTATTAAGATCAGTAATTCTAACCCTAGCATCTGCTAATTCTTTTTCGTTATCAGAAGATTGTCTAGTTAAATATGAGACATGTTCACGTGCTAAATCAATTATCTGACTCTACTCGTTAACACTGTTTCTTAATTTTTTTTATCTTCTATCATCGAGTTGGATGACTATTAGTTTTTCAGCCTCCTCTACAAGGTTAGTACATAACACACAAGCATTAACTACAGAATCTAACTTTAATATCTTTGTGTACATGCATAATCATTCTATCATTTCCCCCAACACACACTCATTCATTTCCTCTCATTTCTCTCTCAAAAACACACACAAACCTCTCATTACACACACTAAATCTCAGCCATTTTCCACATATGAAGCTTGATGTTTGTAGGTTTTCCTTTACACATGTTTATGTGTTAAAAGAAAAGGGTAACCCATGATCAAACCGAAATCAAATCGAAAATCGTCTTTTGTTGGTAAAAGTGATTAAAAATACATGTTCGTGTTAGTTTAAATTGTTTGAAAGGTTGGCAATCATTTCTAACACATCATGGATGTATTTCAACACCATGCATGTGTTAGAAGATAGATTTAAAGGATTAAAAGAATAAAATCTTTGGTTGCAAGTTGTGTTCTTCTTGTAAGAACCAAAAACCCGATTTTAGGGCTTGCATGCTCCAAATTTTATAGCTAGATCATGATCCATGGAAAAATATGTTTAAGTTTCTGTAAATATAAGTTTATGCATCAAATTCTAGGCCTAACTCAATGGTTAAGGTCTAGAAATTAAATTGGTAGTCTAAACACTCCAAAAAGTTAGCTTTTGTTATGCATGTAATATGTCCAGTTTTTTACCCGACTTTGATTGACCATAAATCAGTGAATAATGGTCCAAATATCTTGATTTTTCTTCTGGGATTTAGCCTAATGTCTTAGCTTTCAAACCCCACTAATCTTCCTCAAAACCATTGAGTATTCAACCTCCAAATGCGTCACACAAATCGGCGCACAAACATAAAACTTTTTGTGGACACTAGATTGTGATGCATGTTCATGGGATCTAAAGTGTTCAGTAAATCTAAAAAAAAAAAATTAGTCCCCTAACACATGTATCACAGTAGGATAAAAAGATTGTATTTTTTTGTGGCGATCTTATATTTTTATAAAATGCATGAACACAACACTATGAATAAGCTTTGAAATGTGAAAGCTTAATGTTTGTAATATTACAAAAATCCAAAAATGCATGAAAAATCGTGTTAAAAATTGGAATTTTTGGGAAAATATAAGTATTTTCCTAAAATAATGCAAACAATGGCTATAAAATGTGTATTCATCATGAAAATTAGTTTTAAGTCCCAAATAATTATGGGGATTTTCTGTGTCATTTTTCTCAAAAATTGACACTACACTCCAAATTTCACATCATTGGAGGTGTTTTGATATGTCTTTCGGTTTACCTTTTGTTAAATCGTATATTATTGGGAACCAACTTTCCAGTGTTCAAAATGAATTAAAAATTTTACACAAGCCTAATAACTAGTAGAAACTGACTTGGTAAAAATTCCAGAAATTTTTCATGAATATTTGCTATTTTTTCCAAATTTCCTTCACTTATTAGACATAAATTGATTATAAATAATCTATAAGTCTAAAAATTCCCAAAGTTTCACAAGAAAGTTTGGTAATTTTTGGATGTTGTATTCTCATATTTCCATTATTTTGTTCACAACGCGAACATTAATGATAACGAAATCCAAATGGAAATTCAAACTATAATGGCACTTTGTAATTTAATAAGCTAGCTAAGAAATTCTAACAAACCGTATTAGACAAGAATCTAATTAGAAACCTTGTGTTCATAGGACTTGGATAGGAGTCATACCCGAAAGGCACGCGCATTACCTCCAACCGTACGCTCACTCCCGATTGTGAGTATTCACTACCCCTCTTTTAAATGCTTTTACTTAAATATTTTTGGGGCGAAAAACATGTCTACTTGATTTCAAATGCTCTACTTGATTACAAATGTTGTACTTGATTGCAAATATTGTCTTGAATGTTTATTGTATATACGCACATGATTATATGCTTGTTTAATGTTGTACATTAAAGGTTTATACTTTCAAAACATATATTGTTCGTGAAAACGCGCCTCTCCATTCGTTCAATGGTCTTCGTTAATGTTTGTCTAAAATGTGACGTTAAAAAGTCCCTTTATTCGTTTAAAATGGAAAACTATTACTCAAATATTTTCATGTTTAGTCCCTCGTAGTATCTCTCGTTTTATCCGTATGTATCATTAATTAGATGAACTTTTGGTACTTACTATGCTTTAAATGTGTTTACTATCGTTAGGAACGGATGTGAAAAGGAAACGAATGGAAACGTTGAAGAAAATGTTAAAAACAAAGAAGTATCGTAGTTTCGGCGAGGCTCCACGATTTTGGCCATAACTCTCTCGTACAAACTCTGATTGAGGTGATTCAAGTGTCCAAATTTTCGTAATTCAAAAGGCTACAACTTTCAAGAAGGAATGAAAGGCTGAAAAGCAAGACTTCCCGCCGGGAGGCTGTTAGATGACGGATTTTTAACCTTTTTAACCTAATTTAAACCCAATTTTCATATATCTTTTAGCTATTTTACAATGTTTAAACATTTTCTTAGTTAAAATAAGATATTCGAGGGTTTCGTTACTCATTTTAAAGTATCGTTTTGCTTTTCGTTTATAAACCCGTTTTTCGCTCGTTTAATGATTCTTTCACCATGTTAGCCATAAATCCATTTTTAACAATTTCAAATCATCCCATGTTACATATGTCATTAACATCCTGTGTTTAACCAACTCTTTCACCATTTTTACTATCATTCCATTTAGAGATATCTAAAACATCTCCTAGCATATGTACATTACCAAATCATACATGTTGGTACTCATTTTAACACAATCTTGTTCTTGGTCATTTTAAACACATTTCAACTTGTTTTGAAAGTAAAGTCTTATAAATCAATGTTTTAACATACATTTAGTTGATTTTAACACAATAGTGAACATCTAGCATGTAGGTATCCAAAATGTAGGAAATGACAAGATCAAAAGGAAGAGTTTCCTTACAATGCTCTTGGATGGAAAAGGGAAGAAAATAAGAGAACTTGAAAGCTTCCACTAAAATCCTTTTAGAACCCAAATCTACAAGCTTTCCTTAGTGATGATGTGATTCTCAAGATTATGAGATCACAAGAACCTAATGATGAACTAGAGCTTAAAAGATGGTGAAAATGTTGTATAAAAGTGGTGATTCATGGTGGTTTGTGGTGGTTGTATGGTGGTTGGCTCTTGGAAGGTGATGAAAATGATGAAGGATGATGAAATGGGGGTGGAAAGTGAGAGGGAAATTGAGAGTGTGTGCAAATTTGAAGTGTGAAGTATGTGTTTTTCTTGCAAGTAAAACATTACTTAAATGGAAGCAAGTGGCCAAGATATTTCCTTGCTAGAAAGGTGATGGGAGGTGCTTAGTGTGGATCCCTTAATGGTGATCTTTACTCAAATCAAATGGCTAATGAAGACACAACAATAGATATAAAGTTTGTATTAAGTGCAAATCAAAACAAAACAAAACTTTATAAGCTCTAATCCCAAAATATTCTTCTTTAACTTTGTGTAGCAGCCAAATACAGAGAATAAATGATTGGGAAAATGTCTTACCCTAAATTCTCTAACAAAAGTATTTATACTAAACTGTCTGGCCGTTCTGCGACACAAGCCTTGTGTCGCAGAGATCACTATTGCGACACAAGCACTGTGTCGCACCTATCACTTATGCGACACAAGCCTTGTGTCGCAGTACACAGGAAATGTAATTTTCTAAGTCTATTACATATACAGACACAGTACAGACTTGACCAACTGACAGACACTCTAATATGTATCAAGAAACTCCCCCGTGTCTTCAGCTTGGTCTTCAAGATCTTTGTTCAAACCCAGCCTGCTGGGAATACACCGCCAGCGTGTATCCCATGTGTCACACAAACATTAACAATCCTCTGAAATTGAAGTGCGATCTTCTTGTTCACAGCATTCTTCTCGTTGAAGCGAATCGGATTGTCAAACAGTTTTCTCAAGTCCTTTGATGACATGTTTATTAAGCTCATAGGATCAAACACTCTAAACTGAGCTTTCTTCAAACCATACAGCGAGTTCCTCTCTGGTTGCTCTGAATCAGGAACAAAAACCAAAACCGCTTCACCGGTATGAACATCCAGTTCCCAGTAATGAAATCTTCTCAGAAAGTCCAGGGGAATTGTTTCCAGAGGAATATTCTTCAAACAATCAGCCGGAGGATAACGCATTCTGCATATTGGCTGTTTGGTCACCGGGTCTATCCTTTTCTTATAGATATACCTAATTCCCAAAGTCGGTTTGATGAAGTTATAACTCTTTGTGCGTATCTCTCGCTGTAGAGTGGTTTGGATATAATTTGCACGATCATCTTTGGACGGATTTATCAAAGAGAGTTGAGCAAGACGATTTACTTCTCCTTTTGGTAAAGTGCTCAACTTGGTGAATGATCTTTTGAAATATTGGACACCATCAAGTCTCTTGATCATGAAAACACCATTGGATACCTTCCAGCTCTTTATCAACCCCGTATACACCCCACTAACCTTGTATGATTTGCAGGTGACGGGTATCTGAATTCCAGCCTTACCATGAGGCCACCATTTAGCAATTTTCTCAGCTCTTGTTTCAGTAATTTCAGTTTCAGGGGCCTGAGCATCAGATGCATTATCAGTTTCTTCTTCACTTTCATCCTCAGAAGAATCAGTCTCAATGGTCGGTGCATCATCATAGAATTCATCATCATCAAGTCCTTCCTCCTCAATATCAACATCATCGGAATCCTCAAAGTTTTCACTTTCATTTTCAGAATTGACTTCGTTTATCATTTGTTGAATAAATGAGAGGTCGGCACACGAATAATCAACCGCTAGAGGTCTCGGTTGACCTGGAACTCTATGAACAGGGAAGTACTCTAAAGTAGGTATTTCATTAGATGGTTCAATAAGTACATCATCTGTTACAGATTCAGAACCCGGTCCTATTGGTTCTCTTGATGGACCGGTGGGAACAGACTCCCCCGGACCAATAGACCGGTTCTCTAACTCCCTAAACCTATCCTCTAATTGATTGATTCTACAAGTCTGAGCTTCAATTAGGGCGGCTTGTGACTGAATGAGGTTGGCTTGATCGTGCACAGTCTTTTGCATCTCCTCCATCCGATCTAGAAGTTGCTTTATAATGTCAGGATGAGGATGCACAGGAGTCTGAACCTCCGAAGGCCCTGCAGTTGAAGAAGTGCGCGGTCGACTGGATGTAGGAATGTCGTCTGAGACAGTGTAAGTGACATCCTCACGTGGCCTTTTGCCCGTCGACCTGGGAGGAGAGGGACATATCTCATCAATATCCCGCATAATATCTTCAAATTGAGGATCGGGATGTTGTTGTTGTTGTTGTTGAGGACTGTTGTTGTGGTTGTTGTTGTTGAGTCGGTGCCTGTGGTGGAGGTGACAGTGGCCTAGGAATAGGAGCCGGTTCGGCAAATTCGTCACCCTCCGGAGGCACATAGGCCTCATCCACAATATGGCCAAATAATGGCACATCAGGCGGTACCGGTGCGCCTTTTGCATATTGACCGGACACCACGAAGATCCGGGTATTCATCGGTGTTTGGCGAAATTGGTGTTGTGGGGCCACCGATAACCCTGGGAGTAGATGATTTAGCAATAATTGGACAAAACGTGGGTACAAGGCCCACTGTCCCTCCCCAACCTGTGCATTATCTACCATAATCCGAAAAATATACCCCGAGAAGTTATAGGGTTTGTTGTATACGAGTGCTAGCATAGCGGATGCAGTAGATAGACTCATCCCATCATAACCAGCCTTCCTACCAGACAGGCAAACAATCATAATGTGCATCAAGTACCGCCAGACCTTAGTGAGATAGGCCTTGCGGTATTGATCACGTGGGATAGTCGGGTATCCAAGCCGACCCATGCCCCCGGCAATAAACACATGGGAGAAAGCCACGGGCATCTCCGAATCGTCTGGAAACTGAAAGAAATCCCGAATGAGTTGTTCAGAGATAATAATTTCTCGCTCGTTGACATGAGAAATGATCCGCGGATATCCAAGGTCTGAATTGACCACAGCATTAACCCAAAACTCTGAGACTTGATCCTTGTATATGGGTGTTGTAGCAGTGATAGCAGTATATATACGGGATCTGCGGAGAAAAGCAATCATCGGACGGTATGGGACCGCCGATTCCTTTTCATCATCTAGGAACGCCGTGACATTATGTCTCGGTTCCCAAAACAAAGCGTTAACGTGCGCCATATCTATAGTCGTGGTTGAGTAACTAGAACACAATGCAAGCGAAGAAAGCAGCAGAAATCCACAAAATCGAACAGGATAATCGAAAAACGAAGTCGGTCTGTTGTGTCGCTGGGTTCCCTTGTGTCGCTGATTTTGAATGGTCGTGTCGCTGGTAATTAATAACTAATTACAGTGACACGAAGGTATTTATACCCCTGACACAAGTCAGCGACATAGTGGGCGACACAAGCCTTGTGTCGCTGGAAATATCAGCACAATAAGCGACATAAGGGAGCGACACAATGTCTGTGTCGCTGGGCCACAAGTATGCGACACAAGGTCTGTGTCGCAGGATGGTCAACACAAATAAGCGACACAAGCCTTATGTCGCAGACGTCAATCAAGAGTTCACGTTTTTAAGATTTTGTATATTTGTGACACTTAGTGAACAAAAATAAATAGACTAAAAATAAAATAATAAATAAAAAAAATGAAAAGAACATATTTAGATGTGTCATTGTAGGAATCATATTAGGAAGACAGATTCGCAAGACAATATCAGACTTTAATTCGATTACCAGTATAGTTGTCCAATTTTAAGTTCACCAAGAAAGTTATCAAGCCTTAGACGCAGTCTGAAACAAGACGATTATCAGTATTGTTTATCCACTTAAACATGTAACACACACAACTTCAAGCTTAGCAGTTATTGTGAAAGTGAATAGATCTCTTGTGACTCCCCCATAGATATACTCTTTGTATTTAGTCATGCTCAAAACCTCGATTAGTTAGAGAAAGTGTTTGAATTCAACATTTTTAAGAATCAAGCCAGCGGTGACAGGTCTGTACTTACGTACAACAGAGCGACATTCACTTGATTCAGGTGTAAGCAAAAGCAGACTTGGTCAAACCATTTGGCGACCTTGTAAGTAATCTTAGATTTTATAAGATGTAAAAGTGCTTTGACTTTTGTTTGCTTAAAGTTTGAAAGTATACTGACTGAGACCAGGTCTGTACAAACGTACAACAAAGGAAACAGACAGTATAAATCCCCAAATGTCGTCAGATACAAACTCAATTCAATTGAAGCATGGCAAGCTAATACATAAGAATTTAAGACACATTGTCATACATCATATGATGGTCATCATAAAAGAGTAAACACAGAGTTAAGTATTTCTTAATTGCGCAAAGAGGTGTGGAAACATGTCTACCAATATATCGTGCAAGTAGTCAGGTGTTTATAAGAGCAAAAATAACACGTATAAGATAAACCTACTGATATATCGAGGATAAAATTTGAGATTGTCGTTTGAGGAGTGTCTCCTAATGTACTATCATATTCCTAGTTGTTTTGAGACACAACTAAACGTCTTTTAACAAATGTTGCAAAGGAGTGTCTCCTAATGTACTATCATATTCCTAGTTGTTTTGAGACACAACTAAACGTCTTTTAACAAATGTTGCAACGTTGCTTTTCTTAAATGTTAAATAAATATCAAGAATGGCTATTGCTTTGTTCCCACTTTTTTTTTTTTTTTTTTTTTTTTTTTGTAAAACTTTAACAAATAATAATAGTAAGAACATAACAGACTAAGGTCACAAATATTACTTTTGAATGGGAAAGAAACGTAAACCTATCATGTTGACAAGCTCATCAAAACGAGCACGGGAAAAGGCTTTGGTGAACAGATCGGCATTCTGCTTAAGGGTATCTATTTGGACCAGATCAATTAGGTGTTTCTCATAACAATCACGAATGAAATGAAACCTAATTTCTATATGTTTGGTCTTAGAATGTTGGACAGGATTACGAGTGATACATATAGCAGCAGTATTATCTATATGAATAGGAGTCACAGTTAAGAGTAAACCGTAATCGCGCAACTGGTGTTGTATCCAAAGAACCTGGGAACAGCAACTAGCAGCAGCAATGTATTCAGCCTCTGCGGTTGAGGTAGAAACAGTTGTTTGCTTTTTGCACTGCCATGATACGAGCCGAGGTCCAAGAAACTGACATCCACCAGAAGTAGACTTCTTATCCATATTGCATCCACCATAGTCCGAGTCCGAATAAGCAGAAAGCGCGAAAGTTTTCTCATTTGAATACCATAGACCAAGGGTTGGTCTATATTTGAGATAACCAAAGATTCGCGTAACTGCCTTCATATGAGACACCTTCGGTTTAGCCTGATACCTGGAACAGAGAGAGACTGCAAAGACAATGTCCGGACGTGATGCCGTGAGATACATCAAAGAACCAATCATAGATCGGTAATCCTTTTCCGGACAGTCCTCTTCATCTTCCGCTGGACCAATGTGATGATTTAGCTCTAAGGGCGTCCCATAGGGTTTACAGTCAGTCAAGTTATACCGCGTAAGCATATCATTGACATACTTGGACTGATGAATATAAATCCCCTTAGCAGACTGTTCGACTTGTACGCCCAAGAAAAAATTCAGCTCTCCCATTGCACTCATTTCAAATTCTGACTTCATAATCTGCTCGAAGTCGCGACACAGTTCATCCTTGGTAGAACCAAAAATGATGTCATCCACATACACCTGTACTAATAACAAATCCTCCCCGGCATGCTTAATGAAGAGAGTACTGTCGATTTTGCCTCGAACAAAACCGTTCTTCAGAAGATGAGTTGCAAGCCGCTCATACTAAGCTCTTGGGGCTTGATGTAGACCATACAATGCTTTGTCTAGCTTGCAGACATAGTTTGGATGAACAGAATCTTCAAATCCAGGTGGCTGTTTGACGTAGACCTCTTCAACAACCTGACCATACAGAAAGGCGCTCTTCACATCAAGTTGATAAACCCGAAATCCCTTGAAAGAAGCGTATGCCAGAAAAATGCGAATGGATTCCAAACGAGCAACCGGAGCGAATACTTCATCATAGTCCAAACCTTCAATCTGAGTGAAACCCTGAACCACTAGACGTGCTTTGTTACGAATTACCACACCCCGATCATCCTTCTTCACACGATATACCCAGCGAGTGCCAATTGGATGAACACCCTTGGGTAAAGGGACCAAAGTCCATACTTGCAACTTTGTGAATTGTTGAAGTTCTTCCTGCATAGCCTCAACCCAGTATGGATCCTTTAACGCATCAGCTGTCTTCTTCGGTTCTACTTGGGAGAGAAAGCATTCTTCAATTTTCGAAGCAAGACAAACAGGATCAGTGACGGTAATAGGAGACGATGTCGACACGGATTGTTCAGCAACAGCAATCTGTCTTCTCGTTAAAACACCTTTGTTTAAATCACCAAGAATGGCATCAACTGGATGTGACACATTTATCCTAGAACTCGGAATTGCAGCTGGAACGATGATAGAATCAAGGTTTGTGGAGTCAGCTTCAAGTTCGAGTTGAAGTGCCGGTAAATCTTCAAGGTCAGATGCAGGTGATTGAACAGAATCCTCAAACATTTGTTCCTCATCATTTGTAGGATCAGGAACATTCTCAGTAACGAGTGGAGGTGGAGTCTCACCAGTTGCTGGTGTTCCTGTTGGTGGTGGAGGAACAGAGATAGGTGGAACTTCAGAAGCGATGTCCAGCCCATGAAGTAGGGTCACTATATCCTCTTCTTCATTTTCTTCAGGAACATTGAAAGAATCAAACAGAGTTTGATAGTCAAACAAATATTCGGGTCCCTTCCCTTGAGGGTTGTCAGTGTAATGGAAGAAGGTAACCTCAAAGTGTTCTTCCACACGCTTGGTCACTAGGTTATACACACGTTTGTTTGGTGAGTTATTAGAGAATCCTAGAAAAACACCTTCACAAGATTTCTCACCAAACTTAGCAATTCGTTCTTTGGTGTGCATAATAGTGCATAGACAGCCAAATGGTTCAAGAAATTGTAGATTAGGCTTTCTGTTGTTGAACAATTCATAGGATGTCTTGTTCTTCTTCTTAATCGTTAATACCCGATTTAGAACGTAGCAGGCCGTATTCACAGCTTCGGCCCAGAAGGTGATTGGAAGCTTAGAGTCAGATAACATTGTACGTGCAGCCTCAATCAAGGTTCTATTCTTACGTTCTGCAACCCCGTTCTGCTGTGGAGTCCTTGCGGCACTGAATTGGTGTTCAATACCATTGCTCAAACAGTACAGTTCCATAATCGAGTTCTTAAACTCTGTACCGTTATCACTCCTAATTTTCTTGATTCTCAAATCACAAAGATTTTGAAGTTTATCGAATAGATAAATAAGAATCTCAGGCACTTCATCCTTGGTCTTCAGAAAATACACCCAAGAAAAACGCGAATAATCATCTGTCACAACTAAGCAATAAGAAGTACCTCCCAAACTCTTCTTTCTGACAGGCCCGAACAAATCCATGTGCAAAAGTTCTAATGGCTTCTCAGTTGAATTCACCATCTTTGGTCTGTGAGACTTCTTGTGTTGTTTGCCCTTCTGGCATGGAACACAGTGATCATTTAAACCAAAAGATTGTTTGGGAACACCTCGCACAAGATCATTCTTGATCAGGTAGTTCATCTTGCGAAAGTGCAAGTGTCCCATACGTCTGTGCCATAATAACGATTCTTTCTCAGGAGCTTTAGAAAGAAGACAAGTGAGCTGTGTAGTTTCCACAGTACTCATGTCCAGAATATACGTGTCTCGCTCCCGAGGTGCCCTCAGTAGCACCCATTCTTCAGGGATCACAAATCCCGGCTTCAATATACAACATTCAGTGTCTGAAAAAGTAGTAGTGTACTTTTTATCGCACACTTGAGAGACACTGAGGAGATTGTGTTGTAATTGCTCCACAAAATTTACCTTCTCAAAGCTTACCATTCCATTGGTGAGCGTACCTTGACCAGAAATAACTCCCCCTTTATCACCAGCGAAGGCCACATACCCTCCATTGAAAGCATGAACTTCAGATAAAAGAGAAATATCACCGGTCATGTGCCGAGAACAACCGCTGTCGATATACCATTTACTATTCTTTACAGATTCAGGTTGCTGCGGCACCACAAACAAGGTACATTAGTTAGAAATGGAGACCCAAGCCTTTATAGTCTTGGGTACTCCAGTAACATCATCAACAATGACCACATCAGTCAAAACTCTGTTTTCAAAAAGTTTAGAATATTTGACTAATGAGGTATTGTTAGATGTAGAATCTTTGCAAGATTCCTTAATCTTCCAAACTTGTTTTGGTTTGGATGCTTGCAGGTCAACAACTTTGGGCTTTAAGTTTTGCAAAGTATTTTGCTCAACTTTGTTGACCTTAACAGCTGGGATAGTAGGCTTAGAGCATTTCATTGAAATAGGCTTCTTTGAAAGTTTAAGTTTTGAAATTTGAGAAACCTGTTTCCCATACTGTTTCTTTGCAAGCACATGACAATTATTTATCAAATGACCTTGCTTCTTGCAGTAGAAGCAAGATCGTTGCTCAAAACAAGATTGAGATTTAGGAACAAACTGATGAGCTCGACCAAAAGAAGCATGTGTTGAACAATCACACTTGTGTGAGCATTCAACAGCGGTAGATGCTTTAGTTGAAATTTTAGAAGATTTATTTAATTTAATCGTTTTAAAAACAATCTTCTTTTGAGGTTCAGCCATAGCTTTACCTTTTCCTTTTGTTATAGCCTGTTCTTTTTGTTCGATAGTAATTATATGATTTTCAGGCTTGACGTTTTTCTTAACTGGTCGATACTCTTGATCAGTTATATCCTCAATTTCAATTTCCTCTTCAATAATACGAGGAAGCACAGAAAGAGTCTTTCCTAATTTAGGCTCAACTATATTTTCAGATTTAATGAGATCAGTCTGATGAATCTTGGCCTTAATAGGTTTAACTTTCTCAACCTTTTGAGTCTTACTTGTGTCAGACTCACTAGTATTAGCCCTAATAGGTTCGTGCCCACTAGTTTCAGGTTGTTCACATGCAATGATGCCATTTTCAGCCTTAACTAGCTCAGGCTTACTTATATTGATGCTCACAGTTGGTTTGACAGTTTTAACATCTATCTTAGTAAAGATAGGCATCGTATCATTTACATTATCCCTAACAGGCATAGGTAAATAATCCTTAGGAGGTGGGACTTGATGAAAACCAAGTCCTGCCTTACTCTTAGTATCAGTCCTCTGTGCCTGTAGGATCTCATCAAAGACTAGAGAGGATGTGGAAAAGTTTGAAAGCTTTTTCTTCAAATTTAAAACTTCAGTTTGAGATTCAACAAGTTCCCTTTTAACAGATGATAGCATATCAACATAGCTACCAATTTCATCTTGCTGTTCAAAAATTTTAGCTTTTAGTTCTTTTTTCTCTTCCAAAACAGCTTTTAACTTTTGACCACTGGCCTTATCACTGTCCCGTAACATATTATTTATTTCAGTTAAATTTTCTATGACAGTGTTAAGGCGTGTGGTATCCTCTCTATACCTATTTAGCTGGTTAGTTAATTTAATGCATGATACACAAGATAAGGGTTCATCATGTACCTCATGCACTTCAGCCATTAGTGCCCGTTCTGTATCATCTTCATCTGGGTCAGACCATTCCCAAGCATTGTTGGAAAGCAGTAGCGCAGCGGAAACCATCGCTTTTTCATCAGATCTGGTCTTCTCAGATGAGTTGGATTGAGAGGGCTTGGACAAACCGGAAGGTGGATTCTTCTTTCTGTCACATTCGCGAGCGAAGTGTCCATAGTTGTGACACTGGTAGCATTTCACCTTGCTCTTATTGAATCCAAGACCCTTCTCTTCCGGGTCAGTCACGTTCTTCCGTCCAGTCTTCTTCAAAAAATTCTTTACACGTCTTGTGAGCATAGCCATGCTCCACTTTAAATCCATTCTTTCAAGCTCTTCAGGATCGATTTGACTGAAATCTTCTTCAGTCATATTCACCGTGCTGTTCTTGTTTGATAGGAAATCATCATATGCTGACAGAAAAGCGGTGAATACAGCAGCATGTTCCTCAGCAACTGCAGGAGATGCTCCTTTAAGATTGGAGTAAGTACCACCCCCACTAGCGAAGTTTGTGGTAGTATATCCAAAACCACCAGATAAATTAGGAGCACCAGAACCCCCAGAGAAGAAAGCAGCCCCAGCAGCTTGAGTCGCTGCAGCAGGAACATCCACACCATATAACATGGGATTCTGAATATGTGCAGTAGCCTTGGTCTCCTTCTTCTGCATGTCCAAGAGGTCAGCAGCAATCTGTCCAATTAGATCATCAAGCTCCATATCCATTATATCCTCATCCTTTTCCATCAGCAGCACGCGAGTATTCCATTTCTTTGGTAATGAACCCAGAAGCTTCTTGTTTACGTCAGTTTTGTCGAGATTTACTCCACCCTCAACCAATTCACTTACGAGCTGAGAATATCGACTACACATATCTTCCAGAGACTCAGTAGGTAACATGTCGAAGACCTCAAACTGTTTCTTAACCAGATCCAGTTTGTTTCTTTTGTACTGATCACTACCACCACATTTCTTCTCAAACCCTTTCCATAAATCATAAGCGGTCTTGTGATGGCGTAGTTGTCTCAAGATCTGTTGAGGTAAGGCCATAGTAATCGCAGAATAGGTCTTTCGTTCGGTATCGAAAGCCTTACGCTCTTCAGGAGTCATTGATTTAATGGACTTTTCAGGAATAGGTCCATTAAATATACCGGTTCGAACAGGACGTTCATATCGTTCTTCAAGATAGATCAGCATCTCAGCATCGTTGAAAGATACAAAAGCTTCAAACCGTTGACGCCAGTCTAAGTAGTTCATGCCCGTAGTGTACATCGGTGGTTTGTTTGTAGAACCCACCTCACTTGAATGCTTCAGCATTGCTCCAACCTGTTGAAGTGAAGTAGAAGTAGACATGGTAATTGACTCGAAAGAATACTCAAAAGTTTGAAAAACTGTAAAATGCGACACAAGTGATATGTCGCAGAGTCTATGTCGCAAGAAGACGAGCAGCGACACAATGATTATGTCGCAACTGATCAGACAGCGACACAAGTGTTATGTCGCAGTGCTATGTCGCACAATTAAGGTCGCTGAAGACCTTGTGTCGCAACACTATGTCGCTGAAACCCTATAGCGACACAATATTATGTCGCACACTGTGTCGCAAAAACGGCGCTGTCAGTACAAACAAGCCTCAAAAACACAGATTTTCGAACCCTAAAAATTTTTTATCCAAAAGCCAATAAAAATATAGCTTTCTAGGTTTAAAAACACTATAAAACAACTATATAGTACCACTAAAGAAAATCAAATACTAGAAAAGTGTCAAATGATCAAGAAAAAGCATGAAAGATTAACCAAATGATTTGAAACCACTATCAATCAATGATATTGGCTCTGATACCAATTGTGGATCCCTTAATGGTGATCTTTACTCAAATCAAATGGCTAATGAAGACACAACAATAGATATAAAGTTTGTATTAAGTGCAAATCAAAACAAAACAAAACTTTATAAGCTCTAATCCCAAAATATTCTTCTTTAACTTTGTGTAGCAGCCAAATACAGAGAATAAATGATTGGGAAAATGTCTTACCCTAAAATTCTCTAACAAAAGTATTTATACTAAACTGTCTGGCCGTTCTGCGACACAAGCCTTGTGTCGCAGAGATCACTATTGCGACACAAGCACTGTGTCGCACCTATCACTTATACGACACAAGCCTTGTGTCGCAGTACACAGGAAATGTAATTTTCTAAGTCTATTACATATACAGACACAGTACAGACTTGACCAACTGACAGACACTCTAATATGTATCAACACTTAGTCAATCAAGCAAGTTGGAAAGGAGAACATGTGGATGGGAGTGAGTTTGGGGAAAGGGATACGTAGACAAGAAGGAGATAGGAAGGAAAGAAAATTGGTCATTTGACTTTTGTCACATGCTTGTTAGCTAGCTTGGATTTAATTCTTGATCTTGAGCTACTTAGATGATTAAGGCTTGGTGTTTAGTTTAACTAGGTGCTTAATTAGGTGTACATGAAGATGTTGATCAAAAGGACTATCGCTCTATGATCGGATCTTTAATGTATCTGATAGCTTCTCGACCAGACATTATGTTCGCCGTCGCCATTTGTTCGAGATATCAGGCATCTCCAAAGGTTTCTCACATGAAAGCGGTAAAACGTATTTTATGTTATCTTAAGGGTAAACTAAAACTTGGACTTTGGTACCCTAAAGATGATAATTTTACTTTAATTGCATATTTTGATTCTAATTATGGGGGTTGCAATATGGACAAGAAATCCACAACGGGTGGATGTCAATTTTTAGGAAACCGATTAGTCAGTTGGCAATATAAGAAACAGACGACTGTTTCCACGTCCTCAGCTGAGGCAAAATACATTGTTGCGTCAAGTTGTTGCTTACAAATCTTATGGATTCAGCATTAACTGCGCGACTATGGTTTAATTTTGACTTCAACTCCTATCCATATTGACAACACAGCCACTATCTCAATTACTCGAAATCCCGTACAACATTCCAAAACCAAATATATCGAAATTCGATATCATTTTATACGGGAATGTTTCGAAAAGCGGCTGATAACCCTAGAACATGTGGACACCTTAAAACAGAAAGCTGATCTTTTCACTAAAGCATTTTCTAAAGCTCGATTTGATGAACTTGTCTCCATGCTTAATATAACTGATTTCAATGAGTAACTAGGAAGTTTTTTTTTTTTTGAAGAAAAAAAAAAGAAAAAGGGGAAAACGAGAAAGGCGGAGATTTTGTGTAAAAATTTAGGAAATGATAGTACATCAGGAAAGTATGTAGAAATTAGAAAGTTAGATACTATTTTTGATATGATTAATAGACTTAAATAACCTTTTTAAATCTTAGTTTTCATCTTTATATAATATACACTTGGATTTCATTTTTTAAGGTGATTACAAACATATTTTCAAAACCAAAAGTGAGTTATACTCTTGTTATACATACACCTTTATCCTAAGATTATACTTTTTGATAAGTTCAAAATTACTAATTGTTTTTAAAAAAAATTACCCTAAAAGAGTCCAATGAGACCAAATAGGATCATTGATTTAAGGGCACAATTCATAACTGGGGCATGTAAGACTTTTGTTGCATATAAGTCCTAAACAGTTATGTTTAACTTGGAAATGATGCAAATCTATAACAAGTGTGTTGGTACATGTTGTGACAACAACTTCTATTGTGTAATAGATTAGCTTGTAATTAGTTTTTGTTATTAATAAATAAATATTTTGTTATATGTTGTTCATTAATTAATTGAAATAATATTTATGTCGTGTTTTGTGTAGGTTCGTACGAACTTAAGTCTAGTACGAACTTGCAGGTAAGTTCGTACGAACTAAGGTATCAGCTGACTAAGTTCGAATATTGAGTCCTAGTTCGAATACGTACGAAGTAAGGATTTATTAGTGATATAACTGTGTTATAAACACTTGTATCGTTTCTTAGAGTATTCCGCACTCTAACAAACGTTGTTACCCCGTTTGATCCGTTCAAAGGGAACCTATAATTGGTATCAGAGCCTTTCGAATCGGTCGATTTGGTTCGGGGTAAAGAAACTTTATGGAAACGAGTGATTACAAAAGAATTGGAAGTTAGATTGTTGTTTTTAGCTTCCAAAGTTGTGTATTATCACTTAGTGCAAAGGGGATTCGAAGTTGCAGGTTGAAAGGAACCCAGATCTGAGATTTTTAGATCTGAGTTCGTTCAACAGCCGTTCATTCGAACTTGTACGTTTTTACCTTTTTGTTCGAACTTGTACGAAACAATAACTGTAAGTTCTTACGAACTTAGAAAGCTAGGTACGAACTTACTAGATATATCATACGATCTTACCTGTCGGTGACCCCCTTCGAACTTAGGTTTTGTTCGAACATTCATAAGTTCGATAAAAAAAAGTTGAATTTAGGCAGGAAATTTCCGACAAATTTTTCTTTCGCCAAAATTTGAATTTAGGCTTACCATTGACTAACCTTGGTTTGAGAAAATTTAAATTTTACTCGGAATATTTTCGCGAATTTTGGAGGGAATAGTCGAACTCGTAAATCTCTATTCACGATGTCAAATGTGAACAAGCTGATAGAAATGGATCATGAAGTAGGTAAAGCTATTTTACCACCAAAGCTGTTAAAAGCTGAAGATTACTTAGGGTGGAAAGATAGATTTCAATCATTCGCAAAATTCAATGACATCAATATGTGGATCTGTATAAGTGAAGGGTATGATACACCTTCTTATGAATTTGAAGGGAAGCGTAGGCTTTATTCGTACGAAAGGATGAAGGAGGCAGACAAAATGATGTATGAAGCAGAGAAAAAGGCATTGTCTGCTATCATCAAGTGTGTCTTCTTGAAGACATTAAGCATACCTTCAAACGTTACAACTATTCTAGAGAGCTCTGGGTAGCTTTGGAGAAGAGATTTTGACGATGATGCACATATCAAAGAGAAAGAGAGTAGGGCTAACTCATATCAAGGGACGTCTACTAGTGATCAATACTCAGGGAATAGTACACATTCCAGAGCCTTGGTTACTCAAACACATGACGGTTCAAATGATTGGAGTACACCTGTTGAAGAGCCTCAGGAATTCGTGACCACAATTGATGAGGCAGATCAAAAGTACTTGTAAGAAGAAGACTGAGAGAGAGTTACCTGTTTCAGAGACTTGGGTTATAAGATTAGAGTCAACTGATACTATGAGTACAAAGGACTTCATTGCATATATGGCCAACATGGATGCTGAGAAGCATAAGGTTATTCTAAACTTAGACTCTGTAGTTAATGCTTGTGTTTTATGTACTTACTTTGCAGAGCAGACTGAGAATTTAATAGGGGTTCAAGGGTCAAGGGTTATTCTACTTAAACCAGGGGTGGCCTCAGAAACCGATAAAGGAAAAAGGAAAGTCCAGGAGGACGAGGACTCTGCTCTTGGGGTGACGATGAAGATTCCGGGATGAATAGCATGTTTTGAGGGCTCGTAAACGCCAATGCCCAACCGGATTAGTTATCGGAGAGGGTGGTGCACCTCCTCAAATCATAACTCCAACACCACCACCCGTCCCTCCACCAAGTGTACAACCACCAACCATTCAAGAACCACCCACAACTACTGCAGCAACAGAACCACCTGCTACATCAACTTCTACACCACCACCAACTACCACTCCACCTCCAACTCAAACTACCCCGCCAGTCTCCAACCCGGCTGCACTTCTCTCTGATTCGGACAAATTTACTTATCTTAAGGGCCGGATCACGAGCTTATCCGATATGGTTGTATCTCTGACTACTGTCATTGCAAGTCAGTAGATCAGGGTTAAGAACTTAAGAGAGATAAACCAACGATTAGAGGAGCAACATGAAAAATTAACTGAGATCATTCATGATAATGAGATCCTCCTTTATCAGTTGAAGCACAAGGTAGCTCAGGGGGAGATGACCGGATGTAAGGATGACGAGTTGAGGAAGAAAAGAGATGAAGACAGAGACGATGATCCCAATGCACCGAAAAAAGGTGAGCTGCCTAGCTCTTCAACTGGAAGGCTGGTGCCACAGGCTCAGGGGGAGTCTAGTCAGAAAGAAGGAGGAAGTGGATAAGCTCAAACTCCAGTAAATATAGATGAGTCTGACACTATCGAAGCGTTTCTCGGATTAGACGAATTTGATAGCGATGGGTCAGAACTAGAAGAAGGAGACATCCTTAGTACAGATGTAGCAGATTGGAAGTCAGACGAGGAGATTGTTCAAGATACAGATGCTGATGTTGATGAACACGTCGTGACAAAGCAAACTGTCACTAAAGAGATATTTGAGTTTGAAGATGGTGAGAAGGTGATAGATCGCAAGGAACTAGAGTCTGAGAATTATGAGGTCCTTGATGATGAATCAAATGCTGACAAAGAACCGTCCAGAGCCAAATTGAAACTATTGTGGTTTAAGAAGACTGGAAAGGAACCAGAGATTAAGTATAGGGGTGATATCAGGGTCAAAGGATCAGGCGAGCTGAATCAAGGCATCATAAGTTGGTTCTATGACAGTGAACTCAAACTGTTCATAATTAAAAGATATGTTGGGATTCAATATCTGAGGAACAAACTAAAGGTGTTTAGCTTGTTGCCGAAGATAGAATTAAAGGAACTAGCCTGGATAGACTTGGTGAATCTTGGAAATGATCCTTACGCTCGGACTTTGGAGAGAATCGTTAAGCATGAAGGAAGATCAAACAAGTTTGTTGATTTGAAACCAAGGGCAGGAAGAAGAGTTCCCGATTTGACCAGGATTGATCCTACTACAAACAAGCCGTGGATGAAGATGGTTTATAAACCGATCAAGTGCTTGAAGAGGGTTCCATTAAAGAAAATGCCACAAGACGTTCTAGCAAACCTCAGATGGTGGTATGTTGATAGTGAAACTGTCGGGGCCGTGATGGAAGATAATGAAGGGAATGTGTTGCTGAAAGTGTACGACAGTTTACACTTGGTAAACTTGTCTAAAGATGATCTGATGAAGCTGCATGTCAACAAGATTCTCTACAGAGATAATTGGAGACACGAGGGCCGAAGATATCAAAAAGTGGTCAAGGTGTGTGTAGAGAAAGGAATCTGGGTTGGAAGTGATCAGAGTTAATAAGAAGATGTTCTAAAGACGAAGAAAAGACGGAAGGCTAATAGAGTTATTGTCAAGGGGGAGTCTGTTGGTACATGTTGTGACAACAGCTTCTATTGTGTAATAGATTAGGTTGTAATTAGTCTTTGTTATTAATAAATGAATATTTTGTTATATGTTGTTTATTAATTAATTGAAATAATATTTATGTTGTGTTTTGTGTAGGTTCGTACGAACCTATAGGTTCATATGAACTTAAGTCTGGTATGAACTTGTAGGTAAGTTCGTACGAACTTAGGAGCTGCTAAGTTCGTACGAACCTAGCTGCTTATAAATACAAAGTTCGAACATATTATTTCTAAGCTTCTACGAACTAAGTTATCAGCTAACTAAGTTCGAATATTGAGTCCTAGTTTGAATACGTACGAAGTAAGGATTTATTAGTGATATAAACGTGTTATAAACACTTGTATCGTTTCTTAGAGTATTCTGCACTCTAACAAACGTTGTTACCCCGTTGGATCCGTTCAAGGGGAACTTATAAAGTGTGATAATACTTAAATCAATGTAAAAGATACGCAAAGTCGTACATATATGTATCGATCCTATTTTCTTTATTTCGAAGAAATGTTCACATACAGTATATTGACGCCGGCTTGTGAGTCTGTATGAACATGTAAGTCCAAACGTCGATATACGCATTCACTTGAATGTACTTTAACATGATCCAATGCTAGTTATGACTCAAGTTAGCTATAAAAATAAATATTAATAGTATTTTGATGATATGAGAAGTATAATAAACAGTTGTCGGCTTGTAAGTCCATATGCGCATGTGAGTCCAAACGGCTCTTTATGTACTCACTTGAGTGTACTTCCTCATATCAATTTATATCTGTTATAATTTTTGCATACTGGTTAAACATTAAGTTATGTATTCTTGTGTATAACTCATTGTAAATTTTTTTAATATGTAAGTGTTACTTTAAACGGTAAAATCTATGTCTTTATTATATGAATTTAGAAAATAAATATTAAATTTGGTTATTTTAAAAGTCTAAAATGGAAAAATATTTTATGGATCAAAATAGGTCAATGTTTCTAAAAATATTATACTTATACTGATCTGATCCTAAAGCATATTGATCTCTCTCACAAAAATATGTTTTTCGTTTTTCTATAGAAAAGTTCAAAAAAGATTTATATTCTAGAAAGTTGAAAAAGTCATTTAAATAAAAAATATCTAAACTGTCGCAAAGAACTGTCACTTAACTGTTCATAGCGACAGTCACGAACTGTTGCATTAACAGTGATTAATATAAATATCTAATCACTGCGACAAATGAAAGTCATTTGTAATTACTCTTTTGTGACAGTCACCTGCGACAAAATGCTTATGTATTGTGACAATTAGTTTTTGTCAAAATTCTCAAGATTTAATCGGTGAAAATTGAAGTTTTCTGTTGGAACGTGTTCATCTATTGTTGATCTACAACTAGTATGATTTTTAAACTCTAATTTTATGATTATCAATACTATAATGCAATTTCAGTTTCGGATTTGATATTTTGATAAAAACAAACAAATCAAATCGGTAAAAAATGTTTGGATTGATATATAAAAATATAAAGCAGCTTGATAAACTGATTTTTCGATGGAAAAGTGTTACAATTGATCGATTATTGAATTTTTTGTTCAAAACCTGCGTCACCTGCGACAGTCACTTGTTTGTCGCATAACTGTTCATTGCGACAAAGGTTACTTTCTTTAAAATATGCGAGAGAAGTGGATTGTGTGACAAAATTTGTTTGCGACAGAAATTCATTGTGCGACAAAATTTCTTTGCGACAGAACGTCCTTGCGACAGACCATCCTTGCATCAGAACCTTGCGATAAAACGTCCTTGCGATAGAATTATTGTCGCATTGTTTGAAATCTGTCGCAGTCAGTAAAGAAAATGTGATATCAAGAAAATTTCACAAGTGTTTGACATATCTATCGTACAATCGTGTTATATTTTGTTATAGATATAGATGGCTGAACCCACTGGAGTAAGAAAAAAGTTCAAGGCACGTCACAACACTGCTGCCTTACTTGATACTTCAGTTGATGGTGCACAGATGTACGCTGAGATGATGACTTTTCTAAGTCGATTAAGCATTTCTCATGCTCTTACCGCTCAGACTCAAATCTACTGGAATCATATAATGGATTTTGGGCAAATGCTTCATATAATTCTGACGCTGATGTATTATGTATCACGTCTACAGTTCAGAATCATCAAGTGATTATCACCGAAGAAACTGTGAAAACGATCTTACAGTTAGGAAATAATGAATAAGCACGTACGATTTTTCCAGCATCTTTAATATCTGGCTTTTTCCAAAGAATTGGTTATCCAGAGATTTCTCTAGATCAATATCGCAAGGCTAAACTCAGTCCAGTTTGGAGATTCTTTATGCATGTGATGATTGTCTGCTTATCTAGACGAAAAGACGGATTAGATGGACTTGGTCATAATCTTGGCTCTGCAATGGTAGCCTTAACACTGAATAAACCATTTAAATTCTCAGGGTATATTTTTGCAAATATGATCTCCAATATTAATAATCCTGCAAAGTTTTTTATGTATCCCCGATTCGTGCAATTATTTCTCAATCATCTGGTTCCAAATCTTGAAACTGAAGGGATGATGCATTTAAGGTTAACTCCAATGGCAAAAAGAGTATTCACTTATTGCAAATTTTATGGCAAAGGAGTTCCTGCACCTCCTACCGTTCCTCTTTTTGGCCATATTATTGATTCCAAACTATCATGAACCAGCAAATGATCATTGGATGGACAATCCTCCACAGAGTCAAAATGAAGTCGAAACTCCTCAACATCACAATGAACCATTGATTGATGTTCCCATGGAACAAGATCTTAATGCTCAATTAAATCAAGCAAATCAAGACGATGAGGTACATGCTGAAAATGTGGAAACAAATGAGCCACCACAAGTTGGTTTGAATACAGTTCTCATTGAGACTACTAGTGACTCGTCAGATAGTGAAGATACATCTACATCTACACCTCCAGGTCATCCTCAACGCCTACAGTCTCAAAATCAAGCCCAACGCACTGCAGCTGTAAATCGTGCTCGCCAAGAAAAGTGTGTCCGACCTGATTCTGATGAAGATTATATACCAGAACCACCTCTTGTGCGTTTAAGACAACAAGAACCTCCAATGACATCTTCTCAACCAAGCTCATCTCAACCACCAGTCCCAGCAGAAACATCCTCAAATGATGCAGCTATTCTTTTAACCTCTCTGTTAACAACAATTAATGAGTTGCAAAAATCATTTAACATGCAAACAAAGTTGTTTGCTTCACAACAACAGAAGTTAGAAGCTCAATGACGGGTTATTGAATGTCATGAAATAGAACTTGACCGTCAACATATCCAACTCAAGGCTCAATCTAATCGTATCGATACTTAAAATGAACGAATTGGGATCTTAGAAAGGAACTTGCCTTACTGAAATCAACATCAACAGTTTAGGGGGAGAATGTTGATAATAATAAAAATGTTGATGATGATAATGATGAAAATGCTGATGATGCAAATGATGATGATAATAATGATGATGACGATAGAAATGGTGGAAATGATGATCTACCACCACCAGAAAATGTAAAAAAATAATGAACAACTTGCAGAGGATGTTGTTGTAGAGGATGTTGTACTAGAACAACCAACTGAAACTACCAATAATTTACAAATTATTGTATATAGAGGTTCAGAAGGTATATGTGGACATACAGGTGGATCTGATATGGTTTATGAAGAAGTAGTTGAAGCAGAACTGTTATTAGTCTCTTTTATGAATGAAGAAGATTTGGTTCCTTTGATTAACTTGTTGGAAGCAGGAGTTAATGAAGTAGAGGATGATAGTGGTAAAATGTTTGACGTATTCATGAATTTTACAGATGAGGATGTAAGTGATAATGAAAACATTGATGTAGAAGATGTTCTAAGTGGAGATGAAAATGAGGACATTGATGAGTTTGAATTTAACAATAATGATGAAGAGGTTGATGTTGAAGTTCCTGAAAGTTCGAATAAACAACATATGCATCCAGAATGGTCCAGACCCGAACAAGTTCCTTTAAACAAGAAGAAGTTCTACAAGGTTCAAGATTCATGTAAGGGAATGATTCTGAGTTGGAATGATTAATGCGAGATCAACAAGTTGTCTCAATTTAATATGATAAACAGATCAGAGTCCAATGTTGGAAGATTTTTGAAGACACTATAAGAAAAGAAATAAGACAAGGGTTTAATCTAATGAAGCCAACGATGGGAAAAGGAAGATTTACAAAAATAAGATAAGTCATATCACTAATAAACCCTGGGTGAAGCTTATTTATCCTCCAATCAAATCATTGAAAAAGATTCCGCTAGAAAAACTACCAATAGATTTTATTGTAAATTTGAAGTGGTGGTACTACAATGGAACAACAGGAGAAGCGGTGATTGAATATTTCGTTAAGGGGGAGACTGAGAAAACTGAAACTGTCTATGTCTATGATTCGATCAGCTTGATAAATTTATCCAGACAAGATTTGCTGAAACTCAAGGAGAATCAAATAATGTTTAATACTGAAGAGAAGAGCGAAGCAATAAAATTTCAAAAGGTGGTGAATTTGTATGTGGAGAAAGATATATGTGCTGGAAGTCAACTCCCAAGTAGCTGGAAGTAAAAAGTAAGACAAATCAACCAAGCTGCTGACAAGGGGGAGTTTGTTGGTGCCGAGTGTCAAACATCTTGGTTGAAAAGACTTAGAATAGTTTTTGTAAGATTATGCGACAGTCTTGAGTTTGTCGCATGTTGCGACAACTCACATACTGCGACAGTCATATGTCTGTCGCATGTTGCCACAATCATGATTGTCGCATATATGAAACTGTCACATATTCGTTTTGTCTATAAATAGAAACAGAAGGTTATCGTTTTTAGCTAGCTTTTGGAAATACGAATATTTTTGTAATCAGACAATTCATGCTACATTGTGTAATCATTCAACTTATTCAGATTAATAGAAAATCAAGTTATTTACAATTGTTTCATTTCATTCACGTATATACTCAATTGATTCAATACGTATACGGATTTCGCACGATACGCATTGATATTGTATTATCGATCACAGAGTATTGGAACCTACACCTTACTTAAAGTTGAACAACAAATGAGAATGATTGCGATCCATGTCTCATGTTTAACAGGATGTCAGTTACAAAGGGATAACTGATAACTTACCTAGTGACACCAATTTAAGCTTAGAGCTTATCAAAAATTGGATGTTGATGAGTGGCACCTCTTCATGTGTTATTGGGGGTAGTGAAATGTTGCTAGAAGTTTACCACTGTTTATATCAATCTTAATTACATCTTGAGCAAGTGGGAAATTGTTGGATCTTAATGCTCAAGACTAATTATAAGATTAATATTGCTAATGACACATGATCCTATAGGGTCACACTAATAGCATTAAACACAAATTGATTAATTATAAGAATTTGATTCTTGCTAATTGTCAATTACCCTTGTATTAATTGGAAATTAATATATAATTGAAATATTATTGTTCCAATGGATTAAACATATATTAGAATTCTTATGAGATGAATACATGTTATGTACAAGATTTTGGACCCAAAGGTTTGGTAATTAATCTTGTACACAACTTGTTGATTGTGTGATATCAAAAGTGGCCCCCTCCCCTTCCTCTCTGGCCAAAACCGGCCACCAAAGGGGGTCCTCCCTTTGGTGGAGTGTTGCTTGGTTGATTGTGGGTGTGCCATGCTCATTCATCCATACTTGCATGCATCTCCATGGTATGGGCTCAAGTTTGACTTTGTGCAAGTGTATGCATGTATAAGATACAAAAATTCATTCAAGACTACTAAGCAATCTATTGCAGTTTTTCTTCTCCACTTTACTCTCTCAATTCTCACTAAAAGTTAGTGGTTGAAAGTATAGATAATTCAAGCTCTCTCTTATGACAAATTGTGATTTGTTCTTAAGAGCTTAAGAGTTAGTTACAAGGGTATAAAGACTATCATCAAGTGTTAATCAAGTACTATTGGTGAACTAACTATAGAGGAGTTCTAATCTTAAGCTCTAGTTATCTTCATCAACACCCTGATTGCCAAAAGGGTTCAAAGACTACAAAGGTTGTAATTTCTAAGCACCCTATGGTTGTGTATCTTAATTAACATTTAACTGGATCTTGGTGGATTTTGTAAAATCGTTTTAAACATGATCAACTTTATTAAACTTCCGTTACAATTAATTTTGTATCTAACATTATTTTGATCTAATAAACTTAGCAAATCCTTCTATCTTTATGTGTGACTTTCGCTGTTGTGACAACCGTCAAAAATCTCAGGTCATTAACGCACTTAAATTCCTAGTCTATCTAATTTCGTTTACAGCACTCTAAAATCCTAGTGAAAGTCTAGGTTACGACTCCTTAAGTACCGAAACCGTGAATTACCGAAATCACGTAACGTTTAAGAAGATTGCTTAGCGGACTTTAAGACCGTGAACAACATTAAATTAGGTTACAAAGTGCCAAAGAAAACAAATGAAATTTAATTTCATTCATCAACACAAAATATTTATCGTATCACAAAAACCGGAATTTAATCGTAAATTCCATAACTCGGTTAACGCAACCGGAAACCGCACGATTAACCCGCGAATACCACTCGTAAA
Source organism: Logfia minima (assembly GCA_963921325.1). Classification (NCBI taxonomy): domain Eukaryota; kingdom Viridiplantae; phylum Streptophyta; class Magnoliopsida; order Asterales; family Asteraceae; genus Logfia; species Logfia minima. Next base: position 29,277,145 of record OY992764.1, read on the forward strand.
CGAATCAAATACCTTATGATGAAAATTATAAACTTATAAAATCAAGTTTTACAACCCAAACTTTAACTCTCAAAACATCACAATTAAATCTTACAAAACATACCAACTCACATCAATTTAATTGTACAACTTATAAGACTTTATTTCCTTACAATTAATAAAATAAAATGAGGAAATAACCCCTCCACCCACTAAAAATCTGCAGCCCTCTCTCTTTTTCCACTCAACCTCTCCACTAACCCACTTATATTGCATGCAAAGTCTTCTACCACTTACACACTCTTCCTCCCATCATTTCTCTCATTTTCTCTCAAGAAAACACACACAAAACCTCTCTTTTCACACACTAAACTCCAGAAAATATTCATCCAAAGATCATCATCTCAAAGGTGTTCTTCCATTAAAACACATCTCTTAAGGTAGAATCACCATTCCTAGCTTCCATTTCATACTTTCTTTATGTTTATTTCATGTAAATACATGGATTTTATGCCTATTTCATGGCTAAAATTCTCATTCAAGGTTTGATGGTTTGTAGGTTCCCTTACACTTGTTTAAGTGTTAAAACAAAAGGGCAACCCATGATCAAACCGAAATCAAACCGAAAAATCGTCTTTTTAGTGTTTGAATGCTTATTTACTTGTTCTTGCTAGAATAAATGGTTTAAAATGTTAAAATACGTTTATGTTTCTGTACAACACATGTTCATGCATAAAAGACAAGACTTCAATCTTTGGATGAGGTCTAAAAATCGTTTGGTAGTGAAATCACACCAAAAAGATCACTTTGTCATGCATGCAATCTGTCCAGAATTTGACCCTACTTGAAACGACCATAACTCAGCGAATAATGGTCCAAAAATCTTGATTTTTCTTCTAGAATTTAGCTTAATGTCTTACCTTTAAAACCCCACTGGTCTCACTCAAATCCATTGAGTTTACGACCTCCAAATGTATCACACAAAACTGATGCGCAAACAGTAACTCTTCTGTGAGCACCTAGTTGTGATACTTGTTCATGGGTCTTAAAGTGTTCTATAAATCTAAGAAAAATTATTTTAGACTCCTAACATGTATATCTCAGTATTATAAAAAGATAGGAATTTATCTTGATGATTAAGTATTTTTAGAAAATGCATGAACATCATGCATTGTTGTAATCTTGTAAATTGCAAATACTTGTGTTGTGATGATTCAAAAATATATAAGTATGAGATAAAACGTCTTAAAATTTTGAGGATTATTTTTCTCAGTAACTATATCATGAAAAGAGTCTTGAAAATAAAAATGGGAATTTTTGGAAAAACATAAGTATTTTTCCTAAATTAATGCAAATAAAGCCTACAAAAGGTGAAATAATCATGAAAAATACTTTTGGACATAAAATAATTATGGGAAAATTCCAGTGTCATTTTTCTCAGAAAATGACACCATCCTCAAAATTTAACACTCTTTGGAAGTGTTTTGATATGTTTTCCGATTTACGTCTCGTTAAAACGCATAATGTTGGGAACCAAAGTTTCAGTGCTCAAAACGTCTTGAAAATTTTACACAAACTTAGAAATTGGTAGAAAATGATCTGGTAAAAATTCCAGAATTTTAAGTGAATAATTACTATTTTTCCCATAATTATCCCACTTTTTAGACATAAAATGATTATAAATAATCCATAAGTCTAAAAATCCCCAAATTTTCACAGAAAATTTGTGAACTATATTTCATATTTCATACCAAGTTTGGTAATTTTTAGATGTTGTATTTATATATTTCCATTATTTTGTTCCCAACTCGAACAATTACCGACATCGTAAATTAAATGGAAATTCAAACTTTTACGGCACTTTGTAATTTAATTAGCTAGCTAAGCAATCCTAACAAACCGTATTAGTCGAAAACTAATTAGAAACCTTGTGTTCTTAGGAAATGGATAGGAGTCAAACCCAGTCGGCACGCGCATTACATCCATCCTTCCGCTCACGCTTAATAGTGAGTTTACACAGCCCCTCTTTTTAACGTTTTACTTAAATTTTTGGGGTGAAAAGCATGCTATATGATCTAACTACTATATTTGGATTACAAATACTATTCTTATGCTATCCTTGATTTACGAATGCTATGCTTATACTATGCGCGTTTTACAAATGCTATCCTTGATTTACAAATGCTATGCTATGCTATATGCTATGCTTACTTTCGAATACTTCACATGGTTAAAATGTCGTATTGATTACACATAATGTCGTGAATGTTTTCCGTTTATACGAACATGATTATATGCTTGTTTTCTATCGTATCTAAAGTCCCCGGTATATCTACACGACCATTAACTCTATATGAGCCAAATGATGCATATGAATAGTACTATTTGGGAGCGAGACCACCTCCCCACTCACGCGGCCACGTGAGTGCATCCCATCATCCTAAATGCCAACGATAGGGCATCTCTCTTTGGGGCAAAGGTTTATCGGTTGTAGGTTTGGTTGTGGACTCAAGCATAATAACTCATTGTGACTATAGACATTATAACGTGATAGCATAGAAATTTCATAAACGACTATAAACGTATGACGTTTTGACATTTGAAATGACATTTCTTTGAAACCATAAACTTACGACCCGAGCTTTACAATGACTTTGTCACCTGAAACAATATTTCTTTGAAACCATAAACTTACGACCCGAGCTTTACAATGACTTTGTCATCTGAAACAATATTTCTTTGAAACCATAAACTTACGACCCGAGCTTTACAATGACTTTGTCGTTTGAAACGACATTTCTTTGAAACTATAAACCTTACGACCCGAACTCGAAAATGACTTTGTCATTAGAAACCATATTTCTTTAAAACCATAGATTTTATAACCTGAGTTTTATACTATAAATCAATGTGGTCTTGGACAATGATAAACGTGGTTTCATAATAACGTCGCGCATTCGTATTAACTTCGACATAATAATCTGTTGAGACTTTAAACGTTTTGATATTGATTTGATGATCCATTGGCTTTATACACGTAACATGAACTTATTAAATACTACAATATGAGTTTTATAAACATAACTTGAACTTATTAAACACTATATCTTGAGTTTTATAAACGTGAATTAAATATTCCTTTGAAAATATGAGCGGGGCGTTATAAATGAATCACGACTTTTAATTGAGTACAAAAAGGGAATCGCTCCTAAATGAGCCTCATTCTTAAATAAACCTCCTTTGCAAACAAAACATCGATTAACAAATGAATCTAGCTATCAAATGAATATCGCTCTTAAATGAGCCTTGTTTTAACGAATTACTTTTATAATTATCCGCGCAATAGCGTTTGACTATCCTAAAAATTGATTTCAAGAACTTATCGGATGATTATCGTCTTTGTATGAGCCTCGACACTAAACATACTACTTTTGCGAACTAATCACGTAGTAACGTGGAACTTTTAAACTAGACTTTGTAAACACTGGAAAAAGGGTCTTTCATTACACAAAACCTGTGTACTCACCAACTATGTTTCATAGTTGACCTGTTTACTTTTACATGCTTTTCAGGAATTAGTCACCACTTGTTTATTGAAGCTAAACCCGTTATATGATCTATGCTGCTGTAGCGTTACGGGATTTTCTCTTTTGGATGTAATCGCATGTTTAGATTATTTACTTTTGTGCTGTAAACGCTTGTAAGATCTTATGTAATGTAATAATTGTAGACCGTTGAACGGTGATCTTTTGTAATTTTCGATTGTGAAATCATTGTACTGTTACATCTCGTGTTTCCGCTTTAGCGGGGTGTGACAGAGAATGGTATCAGAGCCGAAGGTTATAGAAACACCGGTTCTCCTTAGAGAAGCCTAGAAACTATAACCATTAACTTAGTACCCCTTTAAGTATGACTTATTCGGGTGTTGCATCCTTCGAATTTAATTTAACATAGCCTGATCAACTATGTACAATTAAAGGAGAAGCGATGCGAGATCGGAATTGGTTATAGGAATAGGGTACGCTTTAGAGCTCACTTAAGCTAATAAGATTTCTTTAAGTGTGTTGAGTACCTTCATATGCTAGGACTTGATATAACTGTAGGAGTTGAGTTCACTTTTGATACTCTTATCACGTCGCGTTTCTCATTCCACGCCACCAAATCGGCCAACTGTTCTAGTTACGTCACTAGTCAACCTAGGACTAACCCACCTAACACCGAACCCGAGGAAGAGGAGCCCTCGATGGAGAACGAATCCCCACACGAAATGAACAATGATGCGTCACCTACACCCGTTTTATCCCAGTCACCACTATTAGGATCACGCTCGAAAATCACCTCACGTAAGACCGTCGCCATACTCACCCGATTATCTTTAATAGCGATACGTCCACAGCCGAAAAACCTCCGAGAGTCATTTTCGAAATCCCGAAATCACGAAACTTTGATATGACCTTCCGGATAGCACGTAGTACGAACGCCGTAACCACCGAACTTCAAATTAAACAGGTAAGAAGTGCACATCAAAGATAGATTCTAGTAGATGGGACAAAATTTAATAGAAAAACAGACTCATCGCACGATCAACGCTTTGAAAACCGATTTTAGACAAAAAATAACTGGCGACACTTCAAGAGTATCATCCGACATCAGTGCTACCCCAACCAGTTTCCCCAAGGACCGCACATTAGGCATACGGCCAGAAATAGAGTTCCGATACTGAGGAAAGTGTCGATGGCAACGCTGCCTCAGGAAACTAGTGAAATACCACAGGAGGTCATAGAAACGTCAGTAAGGCCCACGTCTGGCCTATCTTGGGAAGAAGTGCAAAGAATCCGGTACATGACCTTAGAACTAATAACTGCCAAATGAGAATAGATCATTAGCAGCAACTGATGTACGATCAGACAGATAGGTTAGAGCAATTGTCGGAGTATACGACCAAGGCACGAGTGGCAGCAAGTGCGGAGAAGAACACAACTAGGAGGATGATGTTGCTATCCTTGTTAGTTGGAGGACTTGAGTCGCTCACATTGGTGTTGTTATTTTGAGTACTATGTTCCGGGTTTAGAGATGATCAAAGTGCTTAGTGACAAAAACACAGATTGTTAAAATTTTTGTACAAGAAAAACATTTTTGTTTTAGTCTCCCCTAACGTTTTAGCGACTTTGAAATTAAAATTTTGGTGCTAAGATTTTGTTAAAAAGACTATTATGATACACGTCCTATTCAAAAAAAACCATGTAAAAGACGTTGGTTTAATGTAATGAAAATCCTTAGACGTTTTGTTTACCTACACGATTATTATTAGTAGAAATTTCAAGTCTTGTACATCATACGTGAGAATTCTTTAAGGTCAAGTTCGTACAAAAAGAAAATCTTTATTTTGTCACTAATATTAGGATGCACTGTCGTAGGAAATGACATGCCTCATTATGAACAATTACTCGTCCGACAACGACTCAATCCACGAGGAACAGATCTAGTACGAATGCCTCGATGTGGAGGTAGTTCCTAAGGAAGAGATAGTCGAAGAAGTCGACGAGAATCAGAACATTGGGGTAATATATGTAGACGAGTATGAAAGACTAAGAAGATCAGACAGAAGTATTGGATGCTCGAGTTTGGGAACTCATGATGAGGTGCAATAAGTGTAGATTCCATCGTGAGAGAAATAGTGTCTGACTGCGTCCTAAATCTAGAAAACGAACTATTCAACATCGACTTAATCCCGATTAAGCTGGGAAGCTTTGACGTAGTAGTGGGTATGGACTGGCTAGCTAGAAATCACGCGAACATAGGGAGTCACGATAAGGTGATAAGAATTCACTTACGGGAAAATGAAATACTCATCGTACACGGAGATAAGCCCGGAAGGAGCTTGAAGATGGTGTCATCCATGAAGATTCGCAAGTACGTGAAAAAGGAGTATCTTGCTATTCTGGCTCATGTAGTCGAGAAGGAATCAGAAGAAAAACGTATGCAAGATATTCCGGTAGTGCGCGAATACCTCGAAGTATTTCCAGACAACTTACGTAGACTACCCCCGTCTAGACAAGTCGAGTTCCGAATCGAACTAATTCCAGGAGCCGCCACGATAGTTAAGGCACCGTACCGCCTAGCACCTATGGAGATGCAGGAACTATCTAGTCAACTCCAGGATCTTTTGGAGGAAGGATTCATGCGACCTCGTTCGTCACCATGAGGAGCCCCAGTTCTATTCGTTTGAAAGAAAGACGGATCGTTACGGATGTGTATCGACTATAGAGAGTCGAACAAACTGACGATCAAAAATAGATACCCTCTCCCTCGAATCGAAGATCTATTTGATCAGTTGCAAGGAGCTTCATACGTCTCGAACATCGACCTGCGATAAGATTATCATCAATTACGAGTCCATGATGGGGATATACCCAAAACCGCATTCTGAAACTGATATGGACATTACAAATTCATAGTTATGACATTCGATCTGACCAACGCGCCTGCAGTGATTCATGGATTTAATGAACAAAGTATGTAGAGCATACTTAGACAAATTCGTGATAGTATTCATCGACGATATAATCATCTACTCACGAAGCGAGAAAGATCACGAACAACACTTAAGGCAGATATTAGAACTGCTTAGAAACGAGAAACAGTACGCCAAACATCACCAAGTGCGAGTTTTGGATTAGAGAAGCACGTTTCCTCGGCCACGTAGTCGGCAAGGATGGGATTCACGTAGATCCAACTAAGGTTGAAGTCGTTAAGAAATGGGAAGCCCCCAGAACTCCAACAGAAATTAGACAATTTCTGGGTTTAGCTGGTTATTATCGGAGATTCATCGAGAATTTCTCAAAAATCTGATAACCGCTAACCACGCTAACACAGAAGGACAAGAGTTTTGTCTGGGGAAAGCCATAGGAGGATGCATTCCAAACGTTGAAGCATAGGTTATGCAGCGCGCCAATTTTGGCATTACCGAAAGGCTCAGATGACTTTGTAGTCTATTGCGATGCATCACACCGAGGTCTTGAATGTGTGTTGATGCAAAGAAACAAAGTCATAGATTACGCATCTAGACAACTCAAAACCCACAATTTGGAGTTGGGAGCCGTAGTCTTCGTACTTAAGATTTGGAGGCATTACCTCTATGGAACTAAGGTCACGATATACACGGATCACAAGAGTCTACGCCATATTTTAGAGCAAAAAAAAAAATGCTCAATATGCGCTAGAGGAGGTGGGTGGAGTTATTGAATGATTACGACTGCGAGATTCGATACAACCCAGGCAAGGCCAATGTAGTGGCAGATGCGTTAAGTCGAAAGGAAAAGGTAAAGCCCTTACGAGTACGTGCATGCATAACACTAGTGCAAACTAGTCTGAAAACTCAAATTCAACTTGCTCAAGAGAAGGCCTTGAGGACCGAGAATCTGAAGGAAGAAACCTTGCACGGCCTTAAGCAAATATTCGAAACCAGAGATACCCCAATGAAAATGGGAACAAATAACGATGGACTTCGTCAGCAAACTACCGCGAACTTCTAAAGTACATGATGCTATATGGGTTATCGTTGACCGATTGACAAAATCTGCTCACTTCTTACCCATTCGAGAGGACTATAACATGGAGAAACTCGCTCGAATCTACATTAACGAAATTGCGTCGCGCCACGAAGTACCTGTTTACATTATCTCTGATAGAGATAGCCATTTCACGTCGCGATTCTGGCAATCCTTATAGAAAGCGTTGGGTACGCAATTGAACCTAAGAACGGCTTACCATCCTCAAACGGATGGACAAAGCGAACGAACAATTCAAATGTTGGAGGACATGCTTCGAGCCTGTGTATTAGACTTTGGAGGAAGATGGGATATTCACTTACCGTTGGTAGAATTCTCATATAAGAATAGATACCACGCCAGCATACAATGCGCCCCTTATGAAACGTTATACGGACGAAAATGTCGATCACCTTTGAGTTGGTAAAAAAAAAACGACAAACACTTAATAAGACCTGACCTTATGCAGGAAACTATGAACAAAATCTTGATTATCCGAGATCGACTTAAGACCGCCCAGGATCGGCGGGAAAGCTATGCAGATAACCGTATAAAACCCCTAAAATTCCAAGTCGATGATAAAGTGTTCTTAAAAGTATCACCTTGGAAAGGGATGGTTCGTTTCAGAAAGAGAGGCAAGTTAAGCCCACACTACATCGGACCTTACGAAATCATCGAATGAATCGGTCCAGTAGCTTACAAACTTAAGTTACTACAAGAATTAGGTGCGATTCACGACACGTTCCATATATCAAATCTTAAGAAATGTCTAGCTGACGAATCGCATATCCTACCCCTAAAGGGAATCCAAAGCGACGATCGCTTACATTTCACTAAAGAACCAACCGGAATCCTTAACAAGGAAGTCAAACGCTTAAGATAAAGCAAAATTCCAATCGTCAAAGTATAACAGGATTCTAAGAGCGGACCTGAGTACACCTAGAAACTAGAGGATTTCATGAAAATGAAATACCCTCATCTATTCATGAACTGAATCTCACATCATGACCAGTTGAATTTCGGGACGAAATTCATTTTAACTGGGGGAGACTGTGACAACCGTCAAAAATCTCAGGTCATTAACGCACTTAAATTCCTAGTCTATCTAATTTCGTTTACAGCACTCTAAAATCCTAGTGAAAGTCTAGGTTACGACTCCTTAAGTACCGAAACCGTGAATTACCGAAATCACGTAACGTTTAAGAAGATTGCTTAGCGGACTTTAAGACCGTGAACAACATTAAATTAGGTTACAAAGTGCCAAAGAAAACAAATGAAATTTAATTTCATTCATCAACACAAAATATTTATCGTATCACAAAAACCGGAATTTAATCGTAAATTCCATAACTCGGTTAACGCAACCGGAAACCGCACGATTAACCCGCGAATACCACTCGTAAACGAATCAAATACCTTATGATGAAAATTATAAACTTATAAAATCAAGTTTTACAACCCAAACTTTAACTCTCAAAACATCACAATTAAATCTTACAAAACATACCAACTCACATCAATTTAATTGTACAACTTATAAGACTTTATTTCCTTACAATTAATAAAATAAAATGAGGAAATAACCCCTCCACCCACTAAAAATCTGCAGCCCTCTCTCTTTTTCCACTCAACCTCTCCACTAACCCACTTATATTGCATGCAAAGTCTTCTACCACTTACACACTCTTCCTCCCATCATTTCTCTCATTTTCTCTCAAGAAAACACACACAAAACCTCTCTTTTCACACACTAAACTCCAAAAAATATTCATCCAAAGATCATCATCTCAAAGGTGTTCTTCCATTAAAACACATCTCTTAAGGTAGAATCACCATTCCTAGCTTCCATTTCATACTTTCTTTATGTTTATTTCATGTAAATACATGGATTTTATGCCTATTTCATGGCTAAAATTCTCATTCAAGGTTTGATGGTTTGTAGGTTCCCTTACACTTGTTTAAGTGTTAAAACAAAAGGGCAACCCATGATCAAACCGAAATCAAACCGAAAAATCGTCTTTTTAGTGTTTGAATGCTTATTTACTTGTTCTTGCTAGAATAAATGGTTTAAAATGTTAAAATACGTTTATGTTTCTGTACAACACATGTTCATGCATAAAAGACAAGACTTCAATCTTTGGATGAGGTCTAAAAATCGTTTGGTAGTGAAATCACACCAAAAAGATCACTTTGTCATGCATGCAATCTGTCCAGAATTTGACCCTACTTGAAACGACCATAACTCAGCGAATAATGGTCCAAAAATCTTGATTTTTCTTCTAGAATTTAGCTTAATGTCTTACCTTTAAAACCCCACTGGTCTCACTCAAATCCATTGAGTTTACGACCTCCAAATGTATCACACAAAACTGATGCGCAAACAGTAACTTTTCTGTGAGCACCTAGTTGTGATACTTGTTCATGGGTCTTAAGGTGTTCTATAAATCTAAGAAAAATTATTTTAGACTCCTAACATGTATATCTCAGTATTATAAAAAGATAGGAATTTATCTTGATGATTAAGTATTTTTAGAAAATGCATGAACATCATGCATTGTTGTAATCTTGTAAATTGCAAATACTTGTGTTGTGATGATTCAAAAATATATAAGTGCGAGATAAAACGTCTTAAAATTTTGAGGATTATTTTTCTCAGTAACTATATCATGAAAAGAGTCTTGAAAATAAAAATGGGAATTTTTGGAAAAACATAAGTATTTTTCCTAAATTAATGCAAATAAAGCCTACAAAAGGTGAAATAATCATGAAAAATACTTTTGGACATAAAATAATTATGGGAAAATTCCAGTGTCATTTTCCTCAGAAAATGACACCATCCTCAAAATTTAACACTCTTTGGAAGTGTTTTGATATGTTTTCCGATTTACGTCTCGTTAAAACGCATAATGTTGGGAACCAAAGTTTCAGTGCTCAAAACGTCTTGAAAATTTTACACAAACTTAGAAATTGGTAGAAAATGATCTGGTAAAAATTCCAGAATTTTAAGTGAATAATTACTATTTTTCCCATAATTATCCCACTTTTTAGACATAAAATGATTATAAATAATCCATAAGTCTAAAAATCCCCAAATTTTCACAGAAAATTTGTGAACTATATTTCATATTTCATACCAAGTTTGGTAATTTTTAGATGTTGTATTTATATATTTCCATTATTTTGTTCCCAACTCGAACAATTACCGACATCGTAAATTAAATGGAAATTCAAACTTTTACGGCACTTTGTAATTTAATTAGCTAGCTAAGCAATCCTAACAAACCGTATTAGTCGAAAACTAATTAGAAACCTTGTGTTCTTAGGAAATGGATAGGAGTCAAACCCAGTCGGCACGCGCATTACATCCATCCTTCCGCTCACGCTTAATAGTGAGTTTACACAGCCCCTCTTTTTAACGTTTTACTTAAATTTTTGGGGTGAAAAGCATGCTATATGATCTAACTACTATATTTGGATTACAAATACTATTCTTATGCTATCCTTGATTTACGAATGCTATGCTTATACTATGCGCGTTTTACAAATGTTATCCTTGATTTACAAATGCTATGCTATGCTATATGCTATGCTTACTTTCGAATACTTCACATGGTTAAAATTTCGTATTGATTACACATAATGTCGTGAATGTTTTCCGTTTATACGAACATGATTATATGCTTGTTTTCTATCGTATCTAAAGTCCCCGGTATATCTACACGACCATTAACTCTATATGAGCCAAATGATGCATATGAATAGTACTATTTGGGAGCGAGACCACCTCCCCACTCACGCGGCCACGTGAGTGCATCCCATCATCCTAAATGCCAACGATAGGGCATCTCTCTTTGGGGCAAAGGTTTATCGGTTGTAGGTTTGGTTGTGGACTCAAGCATAATAACTCATTGTGACTATAGACATTATAACGTGATAGCATAGAAATTTCATAAACGACTATAAACGTATGACGTTTTGACATTTGAAATGACATTTCTTTGAAACCATAAACTTACGACCCGAGCTTTACAATGACTTTGTCACCTGAAACAATATTTCTTTGAAACCATAAACTTACGACCCGAGCTTTACAATGACTTTGTCATCTGAAACAATATTTCTTTGAAACCATAAACTTACGACCCGAGCTTTACAATGACTTTGTCGTTTGAAACGACATTTCTTTGAAACTATAAACCTTACGACCCGAACTCGAAAATGACTTTGTCATTAGAAACCATATTTCTTTAAAACCATAGATTTTATAACCTGAGTTTTATACTATAAATCAATGTGGTCTTGGACAATGATAAACGTGGTTTCATAATAACGTCGCGCATTCGTATTAACTTCGACATAATAATCTGTTGAGACTTTAAACGTTTTGATATTGATTTGATGATCCATTGGCTTTATACACGTAACATGAACTTATTAAATACTACAATATGAGTTTTATAAACATAACTTGAACTTATTAAACACTATATCTTGAGTTTTATAAACGTGAATTAAATATTCCTTTGAAAATATGAGCGGGGCGTTATAAATGAATCACGACTTTTAATTGAGTACAAAAAGGGAATCGCTCCTAAATGAGCCTCATTCTTAAATAAACCTCCTTTGCAAACAAAACATCGATTAACAAATGAATCTAGCTATCAAATGAATATCGCTCTTAAATGAGCCTTGTTTTAACGAATTACTTTTATAATTATCCGCGCAATAGCGTTTGACTATCCTAAAAATTGATTTCAAGAACTTATCGGATGATTATCGTCTTTGTATGAGCCTCGACACTAAACATACTACTTTTGCGAACTAATCACGTAGTAACGTGGAACTTTTAAACTAGACTTTGTAAACACTGGAAAAAGGGTCTTTCATTACACAAAACCTGTGTACTCACCAACTATGTTTCATAGTTGACCTGTTTACTTTTACATGCTTTTCAGGAATTAGTCACCACTTGTTTATTGAAGCTAAACCCGTTATATGATCTATGCTGCTGTAGCGTTACGGGATTTTCTCTTTTGGATGTAATCGCATGTTTAGATTATTTACTTTTGTGCTGTAAACGCTTGTAAGATCTTATGTAATGTAATAATTGTAGACCGTTGAACGGTGATCTTTTGTAATTTTCGATTGTGAAATCATTGTACTGTTACATCTCGTGTTTCCGCTTTAGCGGGGTGTGACAGAGAATGGTATCAGAGCCGAAGGTTATAGAAACACCGGTTCTCCTTAGAGAAGCCTAGAAACTATAACCATTAACTTAGTACCCCTTTAAGTATGACTTATTCGGGTGTTGCATCCTTCGAATTTAATTTAACATAGCCTGATCAACTATGTACAATTAAAGGAGAAGCGATGCGAGATCGGAATTGGTTATAGGAATAGGGTACGCTTTAGAGCTCACTTAAGCTAATAAGATTTCTTTAAGTGTGTTGAGTACCTTCATATGCTAGGACTTGATATAACTGTAGGAGTTGAGTTCACTTTTGATACTCTTATCACGTCGCGTTTCTCATTCCACGCCACCAAATCGGCCAACTGTTCTAGTTACGTCACTAGTCAACCTAGGACTAACCCACCTAACACCGAACCCGAGGAAGAGGAGCCCTCGATGGAGAACGAATCCCCACACGAAATGAACAATGATGCGTCACCTACACCCGTTTTATCCCAGTCACCACTATTAGGATCACGCTCGAAAATCACCTCACGTAAGACCGTCGCCATACTCACCCGATTATCTTTAATAGCGATACGTCCACAGCCGAAAAACCTCCGAGAGTCATTTTCGAAATCCCGAAATCACGAAACTTTGATATGACCTTCCGGATAGCACGTAGTACGAACGCCGTAACCACCGAACTTCAAATTAAACAGGTAAGAAGTGCACATCAAAGATAGATTCTAGTAGATGGGACAAAATTTAATAGAAAAACAGACTCATCGCACGATCAACGCTTTGAAAAACCGATTTTAGACAAAAAATAACTGGCGACACTTCAAGAGTATCATCCGACATCAGTGCTACCCCAACCAGTTTCCCCAAGGACCGCACATTAGGCATACGGCCAGAAATAGAGTTCCGATACTGAGGAAAGTGTCGATGGCAACGCTGCCTCAGGAAACTAGTGAAATACCACAGGAGGTCATAGAAACGTCAGTAAGGCCCACGTCTGGCCTATCTTGGGAAGAAGTGCAAAGAATCCGGTACATGACCTTAGAACTAATAACTGCCAAATGAGAATAGATCATTAGCAGCAACTGATGTACGATCAGACAGATAGGTTAGAGCAATTGTCGGAGTATACGACCAAGGCACGAGTGGCAGCAAGTGCGGAGAAGAACACAACTAGGAGGATGATGTTGCTATCCTTGTTAGTTGGAGGACTTGAGTCGCTCACATTGGTGTTGTTATTTTGAGTACTATGTTCCGGGTTTAGAGATGATCAAAGTGCTTAGTGACAAAAACACAGATTGTTAAAATTTTTGTACAAGAAAAACATTTTTGTTTTAGTCTCCCCTAACGTTTTAGCGACTTTGAAATTAAAATTTTGGTGCTAAGATTTTGTTAAAAAGACTATTATGATACACGTCCTATTCAAAAAAAACCATGTAAAAGACGTTGGTTTAATGTAATGAAAATCCTTAGACGTTTTGTTTACCTACACGATTATTATTAGTAGAAATTTCAAGTCTTGTACATCATACGTGAGAATTCTTTAAGGTCAAGTTCGTACAAAAAGAAAATCTTTATTTTGTCACTAATATTAGGATGCACTGTCGTAGGAAATGACATGCCTCATTATGAACAATTACTCGTCCGACAACGACTCAATCCACGAGGAACAGATCTAGTACGAATGCCTCGATGTGGAGGTAGTTCCTAAGGAAGAGATAGTCGAAGAAGTCGACGAGAATCAGAACATTGGGGTAATATATGTAGACGAGTATGAAAGACTAAGAAGATCAGACAGAAGTATTGGATGCTCGAGTTTGGGAACTCATGATGAGGTGCAATAAGTGTAGATTCCATCGTGAGAGAAATAGTGTCTGACTGCGTCCTAAATCTAGAAAACGAACTATTCAACATCGACTTAATCCCGATTAAGCTGGGAAGCTTTGACGTAGTAGTGGGTATGGACTGGCTAGCTAGAAATCACGCGAACATAGGGAGTCACGATAAGGTGATAAGAATTCACTTACGGGAAAATGAAATACTCATCGTACACGGAGATAAGCCCGGAAGGAGCTTGAAGATGGTGTCATCCATGAAGATTCGCAAGTACGTGAAAAAGGAGTATCTTGCTATTCTGGCTCATGTAGTCGAGAAGGAATCAGAAGAAAAACGTATGCAAGATATTCCGGTAGTGCGCGAATACCTCGAAGTATTTCCAGACAACTTACGTAGACTACCCCCGTCTAGACAAGTCGAGTTCCGAATCGAACTAATTCCAGGAGCCGCCACGATAGTTAAGGCACCGTACCGCCTAGCACCTATGGAGATGCAGGAACTATCTAGTCAACTCCAGGATCTTTTGGAGGAAGGATTCATGCGACCTCGTTCGTCACCATGAGGAGCCCCAGTTCTATTCGTTTGAAAGAAAGACGGATCGTTACGGATGTGTATCGACTATAGAGAGTCGAACAAACTGACGATCAAAAATAGATACCCTCTCCCTCGAATCGAAGATCTATTTGATCAGTTGCAAGGAGCTTCATACGTCTCGAACATCGACCTGCGATAAGATTATCATCAATTACGAGTCCATGATGGGGATATACCCAAAACCGCATTCTGAAACTGATATGGACATTACAAATTCATAGTTATGACATTCGATCTGACCAACGCGCCTGCAGTGATTCATGGATTTAATGAACAAAGTATGTAGAGCATACTTAGACAAATTCGTGATAGTATTCATCGACGATATAATCATCTACTCACGAAGCGAGAAAGATCACGAACAACACTTAAGGCAGATATTAGAACTGCTTAGAAACGAGAAACAGTACGCCAAACATCACCAAGTGCGAGTTTTGGATTAGAGAAGCACGTTTCCTCGGCCACGTAGTCGGCAAGGATGGGATTCACGTAGATCCAACTAAGGTTGAAGTCGTTAAGAAATGGGAAGCCCCCAGAACTCCAACAGAAATTAGACAATTTCTGGGTTTAGCTGGTTATTATCGGAGATTCATCGAGAATTTCTCAAAAATCTGATAACCGCTAACCACGCTAACACAGAAGGACAAGAGTTTTGTCTGGGGAAAGCCATAGGAGGATGCATTCCAAACGTTGAAGCATAGGTTATGCAGCGCGCCAATTTTGGCATTACCGAAAGGCTCAGATGACTTTGTAGTCTATTGCGATGCATCACACCGAGGTCTTGAATGTGTGTTGATGCAAAGAAACAAAGTCATAGATTACGCATCTAGACAACTCAAAACCCACAATTTGGAGTTGGGAGCCGTAGTCTTCGTACTTAAGATTTGGAGGCATTACCTCTATGGAACTAAGGTCACGATATACACGGATCACAAGAGTCTACGCCATATTTTAGAGCAAAAAAAAAAATGCTCAATATGCGCTAGAGGAGGTGGGTGGAGTTATTGAATGATTACGACTGCGAGATTCGATACAACCCAGGCAAGGCCAATGTAGTGGCAGATGCGTTAAGTCGAAAGGAAAAGGTAAAGCCCTTACGAGTACGTGCATGCATAACACTAGTGCAAACTAGTCTGAAAACTCAAATTCAACTTGCTCAAGAGAAGGCCTTGAGGACCGAGAATCTGAAGGAAGAAACCTTGCACGGCCTTAAGCAAATATTCGAAACCAGAGATACCCCAATGAAAATGGGAACAAATAACGATGGACTTCGTCAGCAAACTACCGCGAACTTCTAAAGTACATGATGCTATATGGGTTATCGTTGACCGATTGACAAAATCTGCTCACTTCTTACCCATTCGAGAGGACTATAACATGGAGAAACTCGCTCGAATCTACATTAACGAAATTGCGTCGCGCCACGAAGTACCTGTTTACATTATCTCTGATAGAGATAGCCATTTCACGTCGCGATTCTGGCAATCCTTATAGAAAGCGTTGGGTACGCAATTGAACCTAAGAACGGCTTACCATCCTCAGACGGATGGACAAAGCGAACGAACAATTCAAATGTTGGAGGACATGCTTCGAGCCTGTGTATTAGACTTTGGAGGAAGATGGGATATTCACTTACCGTTGGTAGAATTCTCATATAAGAATAGATACCACGCCAGCATACAATGCGCCCCTTATGAAACGTTATACGGACGAAAATGTCGATCACCTTTGAGTTGGTAAAAAAAAAACGACAAACACTTAATAAGACCTGACCTTATGCATGAAACTATGAACAAAATCTTGATTATCCGAGATCGACTTAAGACCGCCCAGGATCGGCGGGAAAGCTATGCAGATAACCGTATAAAACCCCTAAAATTCCAAGTCGATGATAAAGTGTTCTTAAAAGTATCACCTTGGAAAGGGATGGTTCGTTTCAGAAAGAGAGGCAAGTTAAGCCCACACTACATCGGACCTTACGAAATCATCGAATGAATCGGTCCAGTAGCTTACAAACTTAAGTTACTACAAGAATTAGGTGCGATTCACGACACGTTCCATATATCAAATCTTAAGAAATGTCTAGCTGACGAATCGCATATCCTACCCCTAAAGGGAATCCAAAGCGACGATCGCTTACATTTCACTAAAGAACCAACCGGAATCCTTAACAAGGAAGTCAAACGCTTAAGATAAAGCAAAATTCCAATCGTCAAAGTATAACAGGATTCTAAGAGCGGACCTGAGTACACCTAGAAACTAGAGGATTTCATGAAAATGAAATACCCTCATCTATTCATGAACTGAATCTCACAGCATGACCAGTTGAATTTCGGGACGAAATTCATTTTAACTTGGGGAGACTGTGACAACCGTCAAAAATCTCAGGTCATTAACGCACTTAAATTCCTAGTCTATCTAATTTCGTTTACAGCACTCTAAAATCCTAGTGAAAGTCTAGGTTACGACTCCTTAAGTACCGAAACCGTGAATTACCGAAATCACGTAACGTTTAAGAAGATTGCTTAGCGGACTTTAAGACCGTGAACAACATTAAATTAGGTTACAAAGTGCCAAAGAAAACAAATGAAATTTAATTTCATTCATCAACACAAAATATTTATCGTATCACAAAAACCGGAATTTAATCGTAAATTCCATAACTCGGTTAACGCAACCGGAAACCGCACGATTAACCCGCGAATACCACTCGTAAACGAATCAAATACCTTATGATGAAAATTATAAACTTATAAAATCAAGTTTTACAACCCAAACTTTAACTCTCAAAACATCACAATTAAATCTTACAAAACATACCAACTCACATCAATTTAATTGTACAACTTATAAGACTTTATTTCCTTACAATTAATAAAATAAAATGAGGAAATAACCCCTCCACCCACTAAAAATCTGCAGCCCTCTCTCTTTTTCCACTCAACCTCTCCACTAACCCACTTATATTGCATGCAAAGTCTTCTACCACTTACACACTCTTCCTCCCATCATTTCTCTCATTTTCTCTCAAGAAAACACACACAAAACCTCTCTTTTCACACACTAAACTCCAGAAAATATTCATCCAAAGATCATCATCTCAAAGGTGTTCTTCCATTAAAACACATCTCTTAAGGTAGAATCACCATTCCTAGCTTCCATTTCATACTTTCTTTATGTTTATTTCATGTAAATACATGGATTTTATGCCTATTTCATGGCTAAAATTCTCATTCAAGGTTTGATGGTTTGTAGGTTCCCTTACACTTGTTTAAGTGTTAAAACAAAAGGGCAACCCATGATCAAACCGAAATCAAACCGAAAAATCGTCTTTTTAGTGTTTGAATGCTTATTTACTTGTTCTTGCTAGAATAAATGGTTTAAAATGTTAAAATACGTTTATGTTTCTGTACAACACATGTTCATGCATAAAAGACAAGACTTCAATCTTTGGATGAGGTCTAAAAATCGTTTGGTAGTGAAATCACACCAAAAAGATCACTTTGTCATGCATGCAATCTGTCCAGAATTTGACCCTACTTGAAACGACCATAACTCAGCGAATAATGGTCCAAAAATCTTGATTTTTCTTCTAGAATTTAGCTTAATGTCTTACCTTTAAAACCCCACTGGTCTCACTCAAATCCATTGAGTTTACGACCTCCAAATGTATCACACAAAACTGATGCGCAAACAGTAACTCTTCTGTGAGCACCTAGTTGTGATACTTGTTCATGGGTCTTAAAGTGTTCTATAAATCTAAGAAAAATTATTTTAGACTCCTAACATGTATATCTCAGTATTATAAAAAGATAGGAATTTATCTTGATGATTAAGTATTTTTAGAAAATGCATGAACATCATGCATTGTTGTAATCTTGTAAATTGCAAATACTTGTGTTGTGATGATTCAAAAATATATAAGTATGAGATAAAACGTCTTAAAATTTTGAGGATTATTTTTCTCAGTAACTATATCATGAAAAGAGTCTTGAAAATAAAAATGGGAATTTTTGGAAAAACATAAGTATTTTTCCTAAATTAATGCAAATAAAGCCTACAAAAGGTGAAATAATCATGAAAAATACTTTTGGACATAAAATAATTATGGGAAAATTCCAGTGTCATTTTTCTCAGAAAATGACACCATCCTCAAAATTTAACACTCTTTGGAAGTGTTTTGATATGTTTTCCGATTTACGTCTCGTTAAAACGCATAATGTTGGGAACCAAAGTTTCAGTGCTCAAAACGTCTTGAAAATTTTACACAAACTTAGAAATTGGTAGAAAATGATCTGGTAAAAATTCCAGAATTTTAAGTGAATAATTACTATTTTTCCCATAATTATCCCACTTTTTAGACATAAAATGATTATAAATAATCCATAAGTCTAAAAATCCCCAAATTTTCACAGAAAATTTGTGAACTATATTTCATATTTCATACCAAGTTTGGTAATTTTTAGATGTTGTATTTATATATTTCCATTATTTTGTTCCCAACTCGAACAATTACCGACATCGTAAATTAAATGGAAATTCAAACTTTTACGGCACTTTGTAATTTAATTAGCTAGCTAAGCAATCCTAACAAACCGTATTAGTCGAAAACTAATTAGAAACCTTGTGTTCTTAGGAAATGGATAGGAGTCAAACCCAGTCGGCACGCGCATTACATCCATCCTTCCGCTCACGCTTAATAGTGAGTTTACACAGCCCCTCTTTTTAACGTTTTACTTAAATTTTTGGGGTGAAAAGCATGCTATATGATCTAACTACTATATTTGGATTACAAATACTATTCTTATGCTATCCTTGATTTACGAATGCTATGCTTATACTATGCGCGTTTTACAAATGCTATCCTTGATTTACAAATGCTATGCTATGCTATATGCTATGCTTACTTTCGAATACTTCACATGGTTAAAATGTCGTATTGATTACACATAATGTCGTGAATGTTTTCCGTTTATACGAACATGATTATATGCTTGTTTTCTATCGTATCTAAAGTCCCCGGTATATCTACACGACCATTAACTCTATATGAGCCAAATGATGCATATGAATAGTACTATTTGGGAGCGAGACCACCTCCCCACTCACGCGGCCACGTGAGTGCATCCCATCATCCTAAATGCCAACGATAGGGCATCTCTCTTTGGGGCAAAGGTTTATCGGTTGTAGGTTTGGTTGTGGACTCAAGCATAATAACTCATTGTGACTATAGACATTATAACGTGATAGCATAGAAATTTCATAAACGACTATAAACGTATGACGTTTTGACATTTGAAATGACATTTCTTTGAAACCATAAACTTACGACCCGAGCTTTACAATGACTTTGTCACCTGAAACAATATTTCTTTGAAACCATAAACTTACGACCCGAGCTTTACAATGACTTTGTCATCTGAAACAATATTTCTTTGAAACCATAAACTTACGACCCGAGCTTTACAATGACTTTGTCGTTTGAAACGACATTTCTTTGAAACTATAAACCTTACGACCCGAACTCGAAAATGACTTTGTCATTAGAAACCATATTTCTTTAAAACCATAGATTTTATAACCTGAGTTTTATACTATAAATCAATGTGGTCTTGGACAATGATAAACGTGGTTTCATAATAACGTCGCGCATTCGTATTAACTTCGACATAATAATCTGTTGAGACTTTAAACGTTTTGATATTGATTTGATGATCCATTGGCTTTATACACGTAACATGAACTTATTAAATACTACAATATGAGTTTTATAAACATAACTTGAACTTATTAAACACTATATCTTGAGTTTTATAAACGTGAATTAAATATTCCTTTGAAAATATGAGCGGGGCGTTATAAATGAATCACGACTTTTAATTGAGTACAAAAAGGGAATCGCTCCTAAATGAGCCTCATTCTTAAATAAACCTCCTTTGCAAACAAAACATCGATTAACAAATGAATCTAGCTATCAAATGAATATCGCTCTTAAATGAGCCTTGTTTTAACGAATTACTTTTATAATTATCCGCGCAATAGCGTTTGACTATCCTAAAAATTGATTTCAAGAACTTATCGGATGATTATCGTCTTTGTATGAGCCTCGACACTAAACATACTACTTTTGCGAACTAATCACGTAGTAACGTGGAACTTTTAAACTAGACTTTGTAAACACTGGAAAAAGGGTCTTTCATTACACAAAACCTGTGTACTCACCAACTATGTTTCATAGTTGACCTGTTTACTTTTACATGCTTTTCAGGAATTAGTCACCACTTGTTTATTGAAGCTAAACCCGTTATATGATCTATGCTGCTGTAGCGTTACGGGATTTTCTCTTTTGGATGTAATCGCATGTTTAGATTATTTACTTTTGTGCTGTAAACGCTTGTAAGATCTTATGTAATGTAATAATTGTAGACCGTTGAACGGTGATCTTTTGTAATTTTCGATTGTGAAATCATTGTACTGTTACATCTCGTGTTTCCGCTTTAGCGGGGTGTGACAGAGAATGGTATCAGAGCCGAAGGTTATAGAAACACCGGTTCTCCTTAGAGAAGCCTAGAAACTATAACCATTAACTTAGTACCCCTTTAAGTATGACTTATTCGGGTGTTGCATCCTTCGAATTTAATTTAACATAGCCTGATCAACTATGTACAATTAAAGGAGAAGCGATGCGAGATCGGAATTGGTTATAGGAATAGGGTACGCTTTAGAGCTCACTTAAGCTAATAAGATTTCTTTAAGTGTGTTGAGTACCTTCATATGCTAGGACTTGATATAACTGTAGGAGTTGAGTTCACTTTTGATACTCTTATCACGTCGCGTTTCTCATTCCACGCCACCAAATCGGCCAACTGTTCTAGTTACGTCACTAGTCAACCTAGGACTAACCCACCTAACACCGAACCCGAGGAAGAGGAGCCCTCGATGGAGAACGAATCCCCACACGAAATGAACAATGATGCGTCACCTACACCCGTTTTATCCCAGTCACCACTATTAGGATCACGCTCGAAAATCACCTCACGTAAGACCGTCGCCATACTCACCCGATTATCTTTAATAGCGCTACGTCCACAGCCGAAAAACCTCCGAGAGTCATTTTCGAAATCCCGAAATCACGAAACTTTGATATGACCTTCCGGATAGCACGTAGTACGAACGCCGTAACCACCGAACTTCAAATTAAACAGGTAAGAAGTGCACATCAAAGATAGATTCTAGTAGATGGGACAAAATTTAATAGAAAAACAGACTCATCGCACGATCAACGCTTTGAAAACCGATTTTAGACAAAAAATAACTGGCGACACTTCAAGAGTATCATCCGACATCAGTGCTACCCCAACCAGTTTCCCCAAGGACCGCACATTAGGCATACGGCCAGAAATAGAGTTCCGATACTGAGGAAAGTGTCGATGGCAACGCTGCCTCAGGAAACTAGTGAAATACCACAGGAGGTCATAGAAACGTCAGTAAGGCCCACGTCTGGCCTATCTTGGGAAGAAGTGCAAAGAATCCGGTACATGACCTTAGAACTAATAACTGCCAAATGAGAATAGATCATTAGCAGCAACTGATGTACGATCAGACAGATAGGTTAGAGCAATTGTCGGAGTATACGACCAAGGCACGAGTGGCAGCAAGTGCGGAGAAGAACACAA
The DNA here is from genome assembly GCA_963921325.1 of Logfia minima. Classification (NCBI taxonomy): domain Eukaryota; kingdom Viridiplantae; phylum Streptophyta; class Magnoliopsida; order Asterales; family Asteraceae; genus Logfia; species Logfia minima. The sequence goes on from OY992764.1 coordinate 29,299,971, forward strand.
CTAGGAGGATGATGTTGCTATCCTTGTTAGTTGGAGGACTTGAGTCGCTCACATTGGTGTTGTTATTTTGAGTACTATGTTCCGGGTTTAGAGATGATCAAAGTGCTTAGTGACAAAAACACAGATTGTTAAAATTTTTGTACAAGAAAAACATTTTTGTTTTAGTCTCCCCTAACGTTTTAGCGACTTTGAAATTAAAATTTTGGTGCTAAGATTTTGTTAAAAAGACTATTATGATACACGTCCTATTCAAAAAAAACCATGTAAAAGACGTTGGTTTAATGTAATGAAAATCCTTAGACGTTTTGTTTACCTACACGATTATTATTAGTAGAAATTTCAAGTCTTGTACATCATACGTGAGAATTCTTTAAGGTCAAGTTCGTACAAAAAGAAAATCTTTATTTTGTCACTAATATTAGGATGCACTGTCGTAGGAAATGACATGCCTCATTATGAACAATTACTCGTCCGACAACGACTCAATCCACGAGGAACAGATCTAGTACGAATGCCTCGATGTGGAGGTAGTTCCTAAGGAAGAGATAGTCGAAGAAGTCGACGAGAATCAGAACATTGGGGTAATATATGTAGACGAGTATGAAAGACTAAGAAGATCAGACAGAAGTATTGGATGCTCGAGTTTGGGAACTCATGATGAGGTGCAATAAGTGTAGATTCCATCGTGAGAGAAATAGTGTCTGACTGCGTCCTAAATCTAGAAAACGAACTATTCAACATCGACTTAATCCCGATTAAGCTGGGAAGCTTTGACGTAGTAGTGGGTATGGACTGGCTAGCTAGAAATCACGCGAACATAGGGAGTCACGATAAGGTGATAAGAATTCACTTACGGGAAAATGAAATACTCATCGTACACGGAGATAAGCCCGGAAGGAGCTTGAAGATGGTGTCATCCATGAAGATTCGCAAGTACGTGAAAAAGGAGTATCTTGCTATTCTGGCTCATGTAGTCGAGAAGGAATCAGAAGAAAAACGTATGCAAGATATTCCGGTAGTGCGCGAATACCTCGAAGTATTTCCAGACAACTTACGTAGACTACCCCCGTCTAGACAAGTCGAGTTCCGAATCGAACTAATTCCAGGAGCCGCCACGATAGTTAAGGCACCGTACCGCCTAGCACCTATGGAGATGCAGGAACTATCTAGTCAACTCCAGGATCTTTTGGAGGAAGGATTCATGCGACCTCGTTCGTCACCATGAGGAGCCCCAGTTCTATTCGTTTGAAAGAAAGACGGATCGTTACGGATGTGTATCGACTATAGAGAGTCGAACAAACTGACGATCAAAAATAGATACCCTCTCCCTCGAATCGAAGATCTATTTGATCAGTTGCAAGGAGCTTCATACGTCTCGAACATCGACCTGCGATAAGATTATCATCAATTACGAGTCCATGATGGGGATATACCCAAAACCGCATTCTGAAACTGATATGGACATTACAAATTCATAGTTATGACATTCGATCTGACCAACGCGCCTGCAGTGATTCATGGATTTAATGAACAAAGTATGTAGAGCATACTTAGACAAATTCGTGATAGTATTCATCGACGATATAATCATCTACTCACGAAGCGAGAAAGATCACGAACAACACTTAAGGCAGATATTAGAACTGCTTAGAAACGAGAAACAGTACGCCAAACATCACCAAGTGCGAGTTTTGGATTAGAGAAGCACGTTTCCTCGGCCACGTAGTCGGCAAGGATGGGATTCACGTAGATCCAACTAAGGTTGAAGTCGTTAAGAAATGGGAAGCCCCCAGAACTCCAACAGAAATTAGACAATTTCTGGGTTTAGCTGGTTATTATCGGAGATTCATCGAGAATTTCTCAAAAATCTGATAACCGCTAACCACGCTAACACAGAAGGACAAGAGTTTTGTCTGGGGAAAGCCATAGGAGGATGCATTCCAAACGTTGAAGCATAGGTTATGCAGCGCGCCAATTTTGGCATTACCGAAAGGCTCAGATGACTTTGTAGTCTATTGCGATGCATCACACCGAGGTCTTGAATGTGTGTTGATGCAAAGAAACAAAGTCATAGATTACGCATCTAGACAACTCAAAACCCACAATTTGGAGTTGGGAGCCGTAGTCTTCGTACTTAAGATTTGGAGGCATTACCTCTATGGAACTAAGGTCACGATATACACGGATCACAAGAGTCTACGCCATATTTTAGAGCAAAAAAAAAAATGCTCAATATGCGCTAGAGGAGGTGGGTGGAGTTATTGAATGATTACGACTGCGAGATTCGATACAACCCAGGCAAGGCCAATGTAGTGGCAGATGCGTTAAGTCGAAAGGAAAAGGTAAAGCCCTTACGAGTACGTGCATGCATAACACTAGTGCAAACTAGTCTGAAAACTCAAATTCAACTTGCTCAAGAGAAGGCCTTGAGGACCGAGAATCTGAAGGAAGAAACCTTGCACGGCCTTAAGCAAATATTCGAAACCAGAGATACCCCAATGGAAATGGGAACAAATAACGATGGACTTCGTCAGCAAACTACCGCGAACTTCTAAAGTACATGATGCTATATGGGTTATCGTTGACCGATTGACAAAATCTGCTCACTTCTTACCCATTCGAGAGGACTATAACATGGAGAAACTCGCTCGAATCTACATTAACGAAATTGCGTCGCGCCACGAAGTACCTGTTTACATTATCTCTGATAGAGATAGCCATTTCACGTCGCGATTCTGGCAATCCTTATAGAAAGCGTTGGGTACGCAATTGAACCTAAGAACGGCTTACCATCCTCAGACGGATGGACAAAGCGAACGAACAATTCAAATGTTGGAGGACATGCTTCGAGCCTGTGTATTAGACTTTGGAGGAAGATGGGATATTCACTTACCGTTGGTAGAATTCTCATATAAGAATAGATACCACGCCAGCATACAATGCGCCCCTTATGAAACGTTATACGGACGAAAATGTCGATCACCTTTGAGTTGGTAAAAAAAAAACGACAAACACTTAATAAGACCTGACCTTATGCAGGAAACTATGAACAAAATCTTGATTATCCGAGATCGACTTAAGACCGCCCAGGATCGGCGGGAAAGCTATGCAGATAACCGTATAAAACCCCTAAAATTCCAAGTCGATGATAAAGTGTTCTTAAAAGTATCACCTTGGAAAGGGATGGTTCGTTTCAGAAAGAGAGGCAAGTTAAGCCCACACTACATCGGACCTTACGAAATCATCGAATGAATCGGTCCAGTAGCTTACAAACTTAAGTTACTACAAGAATTAGGTGCGATTCACGACACGTTCCATATATCAAATCTTAAGAAATGTCTAGCTGACGAATCGCATATCCTACCCCTAAAGGGAATCCAAAGCGACGATCGCTTACATTTCACTAAAGAACCAACCGGAATCCTTAACAAGGAAGTCAAACGCTTAAGATAAAGCAAAATTCCAATCGTCAAAGTATAACAGGATTCTAAGAGCGGACCTGAGTACACCTAGAAACTAGAGGATTTCATGAAAATGAAATACTCTCATCTATTCATGAACTGAATCTCACATCATGACCAGTTGAATTTCGGGACGAAATTCATTTTAACTGGGGGAGACTGTGACAACCGTCAAAAATCTCAGGTCATTAACGCACTTAAATTCCTAGTCTATCTAATTTCGTTTACAGCACTCTAAAATCCTAGTGAAAGTCTAGGTTACGACTCCTTAAGTACCGAAACCGTGAATTACCGAAATCACGTAACGTTTAAGAAGATTGCTTAGCGGACTTTAAGACCGTGAACAACATTAAATTAGGTTACAAAGTGCCAAAGAAAACAAATGAAATTTAATTTCATTCATCAACACAAAATATTTATCGTATCACAAAAACCGGAATTTAATCGTAAATTCCATAACTCGGTTAACGCAACCGGAAACCGCACGATTAACCCGCGAATACCACTCGTAAACGAATCAAATACCTTATGATGAAAATTATAAACTTATAAAATCAAGTTTTACAACCCAAACTTTAACTCTCAAAACATCACAATTAAATCTTACAAAACATACCAACTCACATCAATTTAATTGTACAACTTATAAGACTTTATTTCCTTACAATTAATAAAATAAAATGAGGAAATAACCCCTCCACCCACTAAAAATCTGCAGCCCTCTCTCTTTTTCCACTCAACCTCTCCACTAACCCACTTATATTGCATGCAAAGTCTTCTACCACTTACACACTCTTCCTCCCATCATTTCTCTCATTTTCTCTCAAGAAAACACACACAAAACCTCTCTTTTCACACACTAAACTCCAGAAAATATTCATCCAAAGATCATCATCTCAAAGGTGCTCTTCCATTAAAACACATCTCTTAAGGTAGAATCACCATTCCTAGCTTCCATTTCATACTTTCTTTATGTTTATTTCATGTAAATACATGGATTTTATGCCTATTTCATGGCTAAAATTCTCATTCAAGGTTTGATGGTTTGTAGGTTCCCTTACACTTGTTTAAGTGTTAAAACAAAAGGGCAACCCATGATCAAACCGAAATCAAACCGAAAAATCGTCTTTTTAGTGTTTGAATGCTTATTTACTTGTTCTTGCTAGAATAAATGGTTTAAAATGTTAAAATACGTTTATGTTTCTGTACAACACATGTTCATGCATAAAAGACAAGACTTCAATCTTTGGATGAGGTCTAAAAATCGTTTGGTAGTGAAATCACACCAAAAAGATCACTTTGTCATGCATGCAATCTGTCCAGAATTTGACCCTACTTGAAACGACCATAACTCAGCGAATAATGGTCCAAAAATCTTGATTTTTCTTCTAGAATTTAGCTTAATGTCTTACCTTTAAAACCCCACTGGTCTCACTCAAATCCATTGAGTTTACGACCTCCAAATGTATCACACAAAACTGATGCGCAAACAGTAACTGTTCTGTGAGCACCTAGTTGTGATACTTGTTCATGGGTCTTAAGGTGTTCTATAAATCTAAGAAAAATTATTTTAGACTCCTAACATGTATATCTCAGTATTATAAAAAGATAGGAATTTATCTTGATGATTAAGTATTTTTAGAAAATGCATGAACATCATGCATTGTTGTAATCTTGTAAATTGCAAATACTTGTGTTGTGATGATTCAAAAATATATAAGTATGAGATAAAACGTCTTAAAATTTTGAGGATTATTTTTCTCAGTAACTATATCATGAAAAGAGTCTTGAAAATAAAAATGGGAATTTTTGGAAAAACATAAGTATTTTTCCTAAATTAATGCAAATAAAGCCTACAAAAGGTGAAATAATCATGAAAAATACTTTTGGACATAAAATAATTATGGGAAAATTCCAGTGTCATTTTTCTCAGAAAATGACACCATCCTCAAAATTTAACACTCTTTGGAAGTGTTTTGATATGTTTTCCGATTTACGTCTCGTTAAAACGCATAATGTTGGGAACCAAAGTTTCAGTGCTCAAAACGTCTTGAAAATTTTACACAAACTTAGAAATTGGTAGAAAATGATCTGGTAAAAATTCCAGAATTTTAAGTGAATAATTACTATTTTTCCCATAATTATCCCACTTTTTAGACATAAAATGATTATAAATAATCCATAAGTCTAAAAATCCCCAAATTTTCACAGAAAATTTGTGAACTATATTTCATATTTCATACCAAGTTTGGTAATTTTTAGATGTTGTATTTATATATTTCCATTATTTTGTTCCCAACTCGAACAATTACCGACATCGTAAATTAAATGGAAATTCAAACTTTTACGGCACTTTGTAATTTAATTAGCTAGCTAAGCAATCCTAACAAACCGTATTAGTCGAAAACTAATTAGAAACCTTGTGTTCTTAGGAAATGGATAGGAGTCAAACCCAGTCGGCACGCGCATTACATCCATCCTTCCGCTCACGCTTAATAGTGAGTTTACACAGCCCCTCTTTTTAACGTTTTACTTAAATTTTTGGGGTGAAAAGCATGCTATATGATCTAACTACTATATTTGGATTACAAATACTATTCTTATGCTATCCTTGATTTACGAATGCTATGCTTATACTATGCGCGTTTTACAAATGCTATCCTTGATTTACAAATGCTATGCTATGCTATATGCTATGCTTACTTTCGAATACTTCACATGGTTAAAATGTCGTATTGATTACACATAATGTCGTGAATGTTTTCCGTTTATACGAACATGATTATATGCTTGTTTTCTATCGTATCTAAAGTCCCCGGTATATCTACACGACCATTAACTCTATATGAGCCAAATGATGCATATGAATAGTACTATTTGGGAGCGAGACCACCTCCCCACTCACGCGGCCACGTGAGTGCATCCCATCATCCTAAATGCCAACGATAGGGCATCTCTCTTTGGGGCAAAGGTTTATCGGTTGTAGGTTTGGTTGTGGACTCAAGCATAATAACTCATTGTGACTATAGACATTATAACGTGATAGCATAGAAATTTCATAAACGACTATAAACGTATGACGTTTTGACATTTGAAATGACATTTCTTTGAAACCATAAACTTACGACCCGAGCTTTACAATGACTTTGTCACCTGAAACAATATTTCTTTGAAACCATAAACTTACGACCCGAGCTTTACAATGACTTTGTCATCTGAAACAATATTTCTTTGAAACCATAAACTTACGACCCGAGCTTTACAATGACTTTGTCGTTTGAAACGACATTTCTTTGAAACTATAAACCTTACGACCCGAACTCGAAAATGACTTTGTCATTAGAAACCATATTTCTTTAAAACCATAGATTTTATAACCTGAGTTTTATACTATAAATCAATGTGGTCTTGGACAATGATAAACGTGGTTTCATAATAACGTCGCGCATTCGTATTAACTTCGACATAATAATCTGTTGAGACTTTAAACGTTTTGATATTGATTTGATGATCCATTGGCTTTATACACGTAACATGAACTTATTAAATACTACAATATGAGTTTTATAAACATAACTTGAACTTATTAAACACTATATCTTGAGTTTTATAAACGTGAATTAAATATTCCTTTGAAAATATGAGCGGGGCGTTATAAATGAATCACGACTTTTAATTGAGTACAAAAAGGGAATCGCTCCTAAATGAGCCTCATTCTTAAATAAACCTCCTTTGCAAACAAAACATCGATTAACAAATGAATCTAGCTATCAAATGAATATCGCTCTTAAATGAGCCTTGTTTTAACGAATTACTTTTATAATTATCCGCGCAATAGCGTTTGACTATCCTAAAAATTGATTTCAAGAACTTATCGGATGATTATCGTCTTTGTATGAGCCTCGACACTAAACATACTACTTTTGCGAACTAATCACGTAGTAACGTGGAACTTTTAAACTAGACTTTGTAAACACTGGAAAAAGGGTCTTTCATTACACAAAACCTGTGTACTCACCAACTATGTTTCATAGTTGACCTGTTTACTTTTACATGCTTTTCAGGAATTAGTCACCACTTGTTTATTGAAGCTAAACCCGTTATATGATCTATGCTGCTGTAGCGTTACGGGATTTTCTCTTTTGGATGTAATCGCATGTTTAGATTATTTACTTTTGTGCTGTAAACGCTTGTAAGATCTTATGTAATGTAATAATTGTAGACCGTTGAACGGTGATCTTTTGTAATTTTCGATTGTGAAATCATTGTACTGTTACATCTCGTGTTTCCGCTTTAGCGGGGTGTGACAGAGAATGGTATCAGAGCCGAAGGTTATAGAAACACCGGTTCTCCTTAGAGAAGCCTAGAAACTATAACCATTAACTTAGTACCCCTTTAAGTATGACTTATTCGGGTGTTGCATCCTTCGAATTTAATTTAACATAGCCTGATCAACTATGTACAATTAAAGGAGAAGCGATGCGAGATCGGAATTGGTTATAGGAATAGGGTACGCTTTAGAGCTCACTTAAGCTAATAAGATTTCTTTAAGTGTGTTGAGTACCTTCATATGCTAGGACTTGATATAACTGTAGGAGTTGAGTTCACTTTTGATACTCTTATCACGTCGCGTTTCTCATTCCACGCCACCAAATCGGCCAACTGTTCTAGTTACGTCACTAGTCAACCTAGGACTAACCCACCTAACACCGAACCCGAGGAAGAGGAGCCCTCGATGGAGAACGAATCCCCACACGAAATGAACAATGATGCGTCACCTACACCCGTTTTATCCCAGTCACCACTATTAGGATCACGCTCGAAAATCACCTCACGTAAGACCGTCGCCATACTCACCCGATTATCTTTAATAGCGCTACGTCCACAGCCGAAAAACCTCCGAGAGTCATTTTCGAAATCCCGAAATCACGAAACTTTGATATGACCTTCCGGATAGCACGTAGTACGAACGCCGTAACCACCGAACTTCAAATTAAACAGGTAAGAAGTGCACATCAAAGATAGATTCTAGTAGATGGGACAAAATTTAATAGAAAAACAGACTCATCGCACGATCAACGCTTTGAAAACCGATTTTAGACAAAAAATAACTGGCGACACTTCAAGAGTATCATCCGACATCAGTGCTACCCCAACCAGTTTCCCCAAGGACCGCACATTAGGCATACGGCCAGAAATAGAGTTCCGATACTGAGGAAAGTGTCGATGGCAACGCTGCCTCAGGAAACTAGTGAAATACCACAGGAGGTCATAGAAACGTCAGTAAGGCCCACGTCTGGCCTATCTTGGGAAGAAGTGCAAAGAATCCGGTACATGACCTTAGAACTAATAACTGCCAAATGAGAATAGATCATTAGCAGCAACTGATGTACGATCAGACAGATAGGTTAGAGCAATTGTCGGAGTATACGACCAAGGCACGAGTGGCAGCAAGTGCGGAGAAGAACACAACTAGGAGGATGATGTTGCTATCCTTGTTAGTTGGAGGACTTGAGTCGCTCACATTGGTGTTGTTATTTTGAGTACTATGTTCCGGGTTTAGAGATGATCAAAGTGCTTAGTGACAAAAACACAGATTGTTAAAATTTTTGTACAAGAAAAACATTTTTGTTTTAGTCTCCCCTAACGTTTTAGCGACTTTGAAATTAAAATTTTGGTGCTAAGATTTTGTTAAAAAGACTATTATGATACACGTCCTATTCAAAAAAAACCATGTAAAAGACGTTGGTTTAATGTAATGAAAATCCTTAGACGTTTTGTTTACCTACACGATTATTATTAGTAGAAATTTCAAGTCTTGTACATCATACGTGAGAATTCTTTAAGGTCAAGTTCGTACAAAAAGAAAATCTTTATTTTGTCACTAATATTAGGATGCACTGTCGTAGGAAATGACATGCCTCATTATGAACAATTACTCGTCCGACAACGACTCAATCCACGAGGAACAGATCTAGTACGAATGCCTCGATGTGGAGGTAGTTCCTAAGGAAGAGATAGTCGAAGAAGTCGACGAGAATCAGAACATTGGGGTAATATATGTAGACGAGTATGAAAGACTAAGAAGATCAGACAGAAGTATTGGATGCTCGAGTTTGGGAACTCATGATGAGGTGCAATAAGTGTAGATTCCATCGTGAGAGAAATAGTGTCTGACTGCGTCCTAAATCTAGAAAACGAACTATTCAACATCGACTTAATCCCGATTAAGCTGGGAAGCTTTGACGTAGTAGTGGGTATGGACTGGCTAGCTAGAAATCACGCGAACATAGGGAGTCACGATAAGGTGATAAGAATTCACTTACGGGAAAATGAAATACTCATCGTACACGGAGATAAGCCCGGAAGGAGCTTGAAGATGGTGTCATCCATGAAGATTCGCAAGTACGTGAAAAAGGAGTATCTTGCTATTCTGGCTCATGTAGTCGAGAAGGAATCAGAAGAAAAACGTATGCAAGATATTCCGGTAGTGCGCGAATACCTCGAAGTATTTCCAGACAACTTACGTAGACTACCCCCGTCTAGACAAGTCGAGTTCCGAATCGAACTAATTCCAGGAGCCGCCACGATAGTTAAGGCACCGTACCGCCTAGCACCTATGGAGATGCAGGAACTATCTAGTCAACTCCAGGATCTTTTGGAGGAAGGATTCATGCGACCTCGTTCGTCACCATGAGGAGCCCCAGTTCTATTCGTTTGAAAGAAAGACGGATCGTTACGGATGTGTATCGACTATAGAGAGTCGAACAAACTGACGATCAAAAATAGATACCCTCTCCCTCGAATCGAAGATCTATTTGATCAGTTGCAAGGAGCTTCATACGTCTCGAACATCGACCTGCGATAAGATTATCATCAATTACGAGTCCATGATGGGGATATACCCAAAACCGCATTCTGAAACTGATATGGACATTACAAATTCATAGTTATGACATTCGATCTGACCAACGCGCCTGCAGTGATTCATGGATTTAATGAACAAAGTATGTAGAGCATACTTAGACAAATTCGTGATAGTATTCATCGACGATATAATCATCTACTCACGAAGCGAGAAAGATCACGAACAACACTTAAGGCAGATATTAGAACTGCTTAGAAACGAGAAACAGTACGCCAAACATCACCAAGTGCGAGTTTTGGATTAGAGAAGCACGTTTCCTCGGCCACGTAGTCGGCAAGGATGGGATTCACGTAGATCCAACTAAGGTTGAAGTCGTTAAGAAATGGGAAGCCCCCAGAACTCCAACAGAAATTAGACAATTTCTGGGTTTAGCTGGTTATTATCGGAGATTCATCGAGAATTTCTCAAAAATCTGATAACCGCTAACCACGCTAACACAGAAGGACAAGAGTTTTGTCTGGGGAAAGCCATAGGAGGATGCATTCCAAACGTTGAAGCATAGGTTATGCAGCGCGCCAATTTTGGCATTACCGAAAGGCTCAGATGACTTTGTAGTCTATTGCGATGCATCACACCGAGGTCTTGAATGTGTGTTGATGCAAAGAAACAAAGTCATAGATTACGCATCTAGACAACTCAAAACCCACAATTTGGAGTTGGGAGCCGTAGTCTTCGTACTTAAGATTTGGAGGCATTACCTCTATGGAACTAAGGTCACGATATACACGGATCACAAGAGTCTACGCCATATTTTAGAGCAAAAAAAAAAATGCTCAATATGCGCTAGAGGAGGTGGGTGGAGTTATTGAATGATTACGACTGCGAGATTCGATACAACCCAGGCAAGGCCAATGTAGTGGCAGATGCGTTAAGTCGAAAGGAAAAGGTAAAGCCCTTACGAGTACGTGCATGCATAACACTAGTGCAAACTAGTCTGAAAACTCAAATTCAACTTGCTCAAGAGAAGGCCTTGAGGACCGAGAATCTGAAGGAAGAAACCTTGCACGGCCTTAAGCAAATATTCGAAACCAGAGATACCCCAATGAAAATGGGAACAAATAACGATGGACTTCGTCAGCAAACTACCGCGAACTTCTAAAGTACATGATGCTATATGGGTTATCGTTGACCGATTGACAAAATCTGCTCACTTCTTACCCATTCGAGAGGACTATAACATGGAGAAACTCGCTCGAATCTACATTAACGAAATTGCGTCGCGCCACGAAGTACCTGTTTACATTATCTCTGATAGAGATAGCCATTTCACGTCGCGATTCTGGCAATCCTTATAGAAAGCGTTGGGTACGCAATTGAACCTAAGAACGGCTTACCATCCTCAGACGGATGGACAAAGCGAACGAACAATTCAAATGTTGGAGGACATGCTTCGAGCCTGTGTATTAGACTTTGGAGGAAGATGGGATATTCACTTACCGTTGGTAGAATTCTCATATAAGAATAGATACCACGCCAGCATACAATGCGCCCCTTATGAAACGTTATACGGACGAAAATGTCGATCACCTTTGAGTTGGTAAAAAAAAAACGACAAACACTTAATAAGACCTGACCTTATGCAGGAAACTATGAACAAAATCTTGATTATCCGAGATCGACTTAAGACCGCCCAGGATCGGCGGGAAAGCTATGCAGATAACCGTATAAAACCCCTAAAATTCCAAGTCGATGATAAAGTGTTCTTAAAAGTATCACCTTGGAAAGGGATGGTTCGTTTCAGAAAGAGAGGCAAGTTAAGCCCACACTACATCGGACCTTACGAAATCATCGAATGAATCGGTCCAGTAGCTTACAAACTTAAGTTACTACAAGAATTAGGTGCGATTCACGACACGTTCCATATATCAAATCTTAAGAAATGTCTAGCTGACGAATCGCATATCCTACCCCTAAAGGGAATCCAAAGCGACGATCGCTTACATTTCACTAAAGAACCAACCGGAATCCTTAACAAGGAAGTCAAACGCTTAAGATAAAGCAAAATTCCAATCGTCAAAGTATAACAGGATTCTAAGAGCGGACCTGAGTACACCTAGAAACTAGAGGATTTCATGAAAATGAAATACTCTCATCTATTCATGAACTGAATCTCACATCATGACCAGTTGAATTTCGGGACGAAATTCATTTTAACTGGGGGAGACTGTGACAACCGTCAAAAATCTCAGGTCATTAACGCACTTAAATTCCTAGTCTATCTAATTTCGTTTACAGCACTCTAAAATCCTAGTGAAAGTCTAGGTTACGACTCCTTAAGTACCGAAACCGTGAATTACCGAAATCACGTAACGTTTAAGAAGATTGCTTAGCGGACTTTAAGACCGTGAACAACATTAAATTAGGTTACAAAGTGCCAAAGAAAACAAATGAAATTTAATTTCATTCATCAACACAAAATATTTATCGTATCACAAAAACCGGAATTTAATCGTAAATTCCATAACTCGGTTAACGCAACCGGAAACCGCACGATTAACCCGCGAATACCACTCGTAAACGAATCAAATACCTTATGATGAAAATTATAAACTTATAAAATCAAGTTTTACAACCCAAACTTTAACTCTCAAAACATCACAATTAAATCTTACAAAACATACCAACTCACATCAATTTAATTGTACAACTTATAAGACTTTATTTCCTTACAATTAATAAAATAAAATGAGGAAATAACCCCTCCACCCACTAAAAATCTGCAGCCCTCTCTCTTTTTCCACTCAACCTCTCCACTAACCCACTTATATTGCATGCAAAGTCTTCTACCACTTACACACTCTTCCTCCCATCATTTCTCTCATTTTCTCTCAAGAAAACACACACAAAACCTCTCTTTTCACACACTAAACTCCAGAAAATATTCATCCAAAGATCATCATCTCAAAGGTGCTCTTCCATTAAAACACATCTCTTAAGGTAGAATCACCATTCCTAGCTTCCATTTCATACTTTCTTTATGTTTATTTCATGTAAATACATGGATTTTATGCCTATTTCATGGCTAAAATTCTCATTCAAGGTTTGATGGTTTGTAGGTTCCCTTACACTTGTTTAAGTGTTAAAACAAAAGGGCAACCCATGATCAAACCGAAATCAAACCGAAAAATCGTCTTTTTAGTGTTTGAATGCTTATTTACTTGTTCTTGCTAGAATAAATGGTTTAAAATGTTAAAATACGTTTATGTTTCTGTACAACACATGTTCATGCATAAAAGACAAGACTTCAATCTTTGGATGAGGTCTAAAAATCGTTTGGTAGTGAAATCACACCAAAAAGATCACTTTGTCATGCATGCAATCTGTCCAGAATTTGACCCTACTTGAAACGACCATAACTCAGCGAATAATGGTCCAAAAATCTTGATTTTTCTTCTAGAATTTAGCTTAATGTCTTACCTTTAAAACCCCACTGGTCTCACTCAAATCCATTGAGTTTACGACCTCCAAATGTATCACACAAAACTGATGCGCAAACAGTAACTTTTCTGTGAGCACCTAGTTGTGATACTTGTTCATGGGTCTTAAGGTGTTCTATAAATCTAAGAAAAATTATTTTAGACTCCTAACATGTATATCTCAGTATTATAAAAAGATAGGAATTTATCTTGATGATTAAGTATTTTTAGAAAATGCATGAACATCATGCATTGTTGTAATCTTGTAAATTGCAAATACTTGTGTTGTGATGATTCAAAAATATATAAGTGCGAGATAAAACGTCTTAAAATTTTGAGGATTATTTTTCTCAGTAACTATATCATGAAAAGAGTCTTGAAAATAAAAATGGGAATTTTTGGAAAAACATAAGTATTTTTCCTAAATTAATGCAAATAAAGCCTACAAAAGGTGAAATAATCATGAAAAATACTTTTGGACATAAAATAATTATGGGAAAATTCCAGTGTCATTTTCCTCAGAAAATGACACCATCCTCAAAATTTAACACTCTTTGGAAGTGTTTTGATATGTTTTCCGATTTACGTCTCGTTAAAACGCATAATGTTGGGAACCAAAGTTTCAGTGCTCAAAACGTCTTGAAAATTTTACACAAACTTAGAAATTGGTAGAAAATGATCTGGTAAAAATTCCAGAATTTTAAGTGAATAATTACTATTTTTCCCATAATTATCCCACTTTTTAGACATAAAATGATTATAAATAATCCATAAGTCTAAAAATCCCCAAATTTTCACAGAAAATTTGTGAACTATATTTCATATTTCATACCAAGTTTGGTAATTTTTAGATGTTGTATTTATATATTTCCATTATTTTGTTCCCAACTCGAACAATTACCGACATCGTAAATTAAATGGAAATTCAAACTTTTACGGCACTTTGTAATTTAATTAGCTAGCTAAGCAATCCTAACAAACCGTATTAGTCGAAAACTAATTAGAAACCTTGTGTTCTTAGGAAATGGATAGGAGTCAAACCCAGTCGGCACGCGCATTACATCCATCCTTCCGCTCACGCTTAATAGTGAGTTTACACAGCCCCTCTTTTTAACGTTTTACTTAAATTTTTGGGGTGAAAAGCATGCTATATGATCTAACTACTATATTTGGATTACAAATACTATTCTTATGCTATCCTTGATTTACGAATGCTATGCTTATACTATGCGCGTTTTACAAATGCTATCCTTGATTTACAAATGCTATGCTATGCTATATGCTATGCTTACTTTCGAATACTTCACATGGTTAAAATGTCGTATTGATTACACATAATGTCGTGAATGTTTTCCGTTTATACGAACATGATTATATGCTTGTTTTCTATCGTATCTAAAGTCCCCGGTATATCTACACGACCATTAACTCTATATGAGCCAAATGATGCATATGAATAGTACTATTTGGGAGCGAGACCACCTCCCCACTCACGCGGCCACGTGAGTGCATCCCATCATCCTAAATGCCAACGATAGGGCATCTCTCTTTGGGGCAAAGGTTTATCGGTTGTAGGTTTGGTTGTGGACTCAAGCATAATAACTCATTGTGACTATAGACATTATAACGTGATAGCATAGAAATTTCATAAACGACTATAAACGTATGACGTTTTGACATTTGAAATGACATTTCTTTGAAACCATAAACTTACGACCCGAGCTTTACAATGACTTTGTCACCTGAAACAATATTTCTTTGAAACCATAAACTTACGACCCGAGCTTTACAATGACTTTGTCATCTGAAACAATATTTCTTTGAAACCATAAACTTACGACCCGAGCTTTACAATGACTTTGTCGTTTGAAACGACATTTCTTTGAAACTATAAACCTTACGACCCGAACTCGAAAATGACTTTGTCATTAGAAACCATATTTCTTTAAAACCATAGATTTTATAACCTGAGTTTTATACTATAAATCAATGTGGTCTTGGACAATGATAAACGTGGTTTCATAATAACGTCGCGCATTCGTATTAACTTCGACATAATAATCTGTTGAGACTTTAAACGTTTTGATATTGATTTGATGATCCATTGGCTTTATACACGTAACATGAACTTATTAAATACTACAATATGAGTTTTATAAACATAACTTGAACTTATTAAACACTATATCTTGAGTTTTATAAACGTGAATTAAATATTCCTTTGAAAATATGAGCGGGGCGTTATAAATGAATCACGACTTTTAATTGAGTACAAAAAGGGAATCGCTCCTAAATGAGCCTCATTCTTAAATAAACCTCCTTTGCAAACAAAACATCGATTAACAAATGAATCTAGCTATCAAATGAATATCACTCTTAAATGAGCCTTGTTTTAACGAATTACTTTTATAATTATCCGCGCAATAGCGTTTGACTATCCTAAAAATTGATTTCAAGAACTTATCGGATGATTATCGTCTTTGTATGAGCCTCGACACTAAACATACTACTTTTGCGAACTAATCACGTAGTAACGTGGAACTTTTAAACTAGACTTTGTAAACACTGGAAAAAGGGTCTTTCATTACACAAAACCTGTGTACTCACCAACTATGTTTCATAGTTGACCTGTTTACTTTTACATGCTTTTCAGGAATTAGTCACCACTTGTTTATTGAAGCTAAACCCGTTATATGATCTATGCTGCTGTAGCGTTACGGGATTTTCTCTTTTGGATGTAATCGCATGTTTAGATTATTTACTTTTGTGCTGTAAACGCTTGTAAGATCTTATGTAATGTAATAATTGTAGACCGTTGAACGGTGATCTTTTGTAATTTTCGATTGTGAAATCATTGTACTGTTACATCTCGTGTTTCCGCTTTAGCGGGGTGTGACAGAGAATGGTATCAGAGCCGAAGGTTATAGAAACACCGGTTCTCCTTAGAGAAGCCTAGAAACTATAACCATTAACTTAGTACCCCTTTAAGTATGACTTATTCGGGTGTTGCATCCTTCGAATTTAATTTAACATAGCCTGATCAACTATGTACAATTAAAGGAGAAGCGATGCGAGATCGGAATTGGTTATAGGAATAGGGTACGCTTTAGAGCTCACTTAAGCTAATAAGATTTCTTTAAGTGTGTTGAGTACCTTCATATGCTAGGACTTGATATAACTGTAGGAGTTGAGTTCACTTTTGATACTCTTATCACGTCGCGTTTCTCATTCCACGCCACCAAATCGGCCAACTGTTCTAGTTACGTCACTAGTCAACCTAGGACTAACCCACCTAACACCGAACCCGAGGAAGAGGAGCCCTCGATGGAGAACGAATCCCCACACGAAATGATCAATGATGCGTCACCTACACCCGTTTTATCCCAGTCACCACTATTAGGATCACGCTCGAAAATCACCTCACGTAAGACCGTCGCCATACTCACCCGATTATCTTTAATAGCGATACGTCCACAGCCGAAAAACCTCCGAGAGTCATTTTCGAAATCCCAAAATCACGAAACTTTGATATGACCTTCCGGATAGCACGTAGTACGAACGCCGTAACCACCGAACTTCAAATTAAACAGGTAAGAAGTGCACATCAAAGATAGATTCTAGTAGATGGGACAAAATTTAATAGAAAAACAGACTCATCGCACGATCAACGCTTTGAAAAACCGATTTTAGACAAAAAATAACTGGCGACACTTCAAGAGTATCATCCGACATCAGTGCTACCCCAACCAGTTTCCCCAAGGACCGCACATTAGGCATACGGCCAGAAATAGAGTTCCGATACTGAGGAAAGTGTCGATGGCAACGCTGCCTCAGGAAACTAGTGAAATACCACAGGAGGTCATAGAAACGTCAGTAAGGCCCACGTCTGGCCTATCTTGGGAAGAAGTGCAAAGAATCCGGTACATGACCTTAGAACTAATAACTGCCAAATGAGAATAGATCATTAGCAGCAACTGATGTACGATCAGACAGATAGGTTAGAGCAATTGTCGGAGTATACGACCAAGGCACGAGTGGCAGCAAGTGCGGAGAAGAACACAACTAGGAGGATGATGTTGCTATCCTTGTTAGTTGGAGGACTTGAGTCGCTCACATTGGTGTTGTTATTTTGAGTACTATGTTCCGGGTTTAGAGATGATCAAAGTGCTTAGTGACAAAAACACAGATTGTTAAAATTTTTGTACAAGAAAAACATTTTTGTTTTAGTCTCCCCTAACGTTTTAGCGACTTTGAAATTAAAATTTTGGTGCTAAGATTTTGTTAAAAAGACTATTATGATACACGTCCTATTCAAAAAAAACCATGTAAAAGACGTTGGTTTAATGTAATGAAAATCCTTAGACGTTTTGTTTACCTACACGATTATTATTAGTAGAAATTTCAAGTCTTGTACATCATACGTGAGAATTCTTTAAGGTCAAGTTCGTACAAAAAGAAAATCTTTATTTTGTCACTAATATTAGGATGCACTGTCGTAGGAAATGACATGCCTCATTATGAACAATTACTCGTCCGACAACGACTCAATCCACGAGGAACAGATCTAGTACGAATGCCTCGATGTGGAGGTAGTTCCTAAGGAAGAGATAGTCGAAGAAGTCGACGAGAATCAGAACATTGGGGTAATATATGTAGACGAGTATGAAAGACTAAGAAGATCAGACAGAAGTATTGGATGCTCGAGTTTGGGAACTCATGATGAGGTGCAATAAGTGTAGATTCCATCGTGAGAGAAATAGTGTCTGACTGCGTCCTAAATCTAGAAAACGAACTATTCAACATCGACTTAATCCCGATTAAGCTGGGAAGCTTTGACGTAGTAGTGGGTATGGACTGGCTAGCTAGAAATCACGCGAACATAGGGAGTCACGATAAGGTGATAAGAATTCACTTACGGGAAAATGAAATACTCATCGTACACGGAGATAAGCCCGGAAGGAGCTTGAAGATGGTGTCATCCATGAAGATTCGCAAGTACGTGAAAAAGGAGTATCTTGCTATTCTGGCTCATGTAGTCGAGAAGGAATCAGAAGAAAAACGTATGCAAGATATTCCGGTAGTGCGCGAATACCTCGAAGTATTTCCAGACAACTTACGTAGACTACCCCCGTCTAGACAAGTCGAGTTCCGAATCGAACTAATTCCAGGAGCCGCCACGATAGTTAAGGCACCGTACCGCCTAGCACCTATGGAGATGCAGGAACTATCTAGTCAACTCCAGGATCTTTTGGAGGAAGGATTCATGCGACCTCGTTCGTCACCATGAGGAGCCCCAGTTCTATTCGTTTGAAAGAAAGACGGATCGTTACGGATGTGTATCGACTATAGAGAGTCGAACAAACTGACGATCAAAAATAGATACCCTCTCCCTCGAATCGAAGATCTATTTGATCAGTTGCAAGGAGCTTCATACGTCTCGAACATCGACCTGCGATAAGATTATCATCAATTACGAGTCCATGATGGGGATATACCCAAAACCGCATTCTGAAACTGATATGGACATTACAAATTCATAGTTATGACATTCGATCTGACCAACGCGCCTGCAGTGATTCATGGATTTAATGAACAAAGTATGTAGAGCATACTTAGACAAATTCGTGATAGTATTCATCGACGATATAATCATCTACTCACGAAGCGAGAAAGATCACGAACAACACTTAAGGCAGATATTAGAACTGCTTAGAAACGAGAAACAGTACGCCAAACATCACCAAGTGCGAGTTTTGGATTAGAGAAGCACGTTTCCTCGGCCACGTAGTCGGCAAGGATGGGATTCACGTAGATCCAACTAAGGTTGAAGTCGTTAAGAAATGGGAAGCCCCCAGAACTCCAACAGAAATTAGACAATTTCTGGGTTTAGCTGGTTATTATCGGAGATTCATCGAGAATTTCTCAAAAATCTGATAACCGCTAACCACGCTAACACAGAAGGACAAGAGTTTTGTCTGGGGAAAGCCATAGGAGGATGCATTCCAAACGTTGAAGCATAGGTTATGCAGCGCGCCAATTTTGGCATTACCGAAAGGCTCAGATGACTTTGTAGTCTATTGCGATGCATCACACCGAGGTCTTGAATGTGTGTTGATGCAAAGAAACAAAGTCATAGATTACGCATCTAGACAACTCAAAACCCACAATTTGGAGTTGGGAGCCGTAGTCTTCGTACTTAAGATTTGGAGGCATTACCTCTATGGAACTAAGGTCACGATATACACGGATCACAAGAGTCTACGCCATATTTTAGAGCAAAAAAAAAAATGCTCAATATGCGCTAGAGGAGGTGGGTGGAGTTATTGAATGATTACGACTGCGAGATTCGATACAACCCAGGCAAGGCCAATGTAGTGGCAGATGCGTTAAGTCGAAAGGAAAAGGTAAAGCCCTTACGAGTACGTGCATGCATAACACTAGTGCAAACTAGTCTGAAAACTCAAATTCAACTTGCTCAAGAGAAGGCCTTGAGGACCGAGAATCTGAAGGAAGAAACCTTGCACGGCCTTAAGCAAATATTCGAAACCAGAGATACCCCAATGGAAATGGGAACAAATAACGATGGACTTCGTCAGCAAACTACCGCGAACTTCTAAAGTACATGATGCTATATGGGTTATCGTTGACCGATTGACAAAATCTGCTCACTTCTTACCCATTCGAGAGGACTATAACATGGAGAAACTCGCTCGAATCTACATTAACGAAATTGCGTCGCGCCACGAAGTAACTGTTTACATTATCTCTGATAGAGATAGCCATTTCACGTCGCGATTCTGGCAATCCTTATAGAAAGCGTTGGGTACGCAATTGAACCTAAGAACGGCTTACCATCCTCAGACGGATGGACAAAGCGAACGAACAATTCAAATGTTGGAGGACATGCTTCGAGCCTGTGTATTAGACTTTGGAGGAAGATGGGATATTCACTTACCGTTGGTAGAATTCTCATATAAGAATAGATACCACGCCAGCATACAATGCGCCCCTTATGAAACGTTATACGGACGAAAATGTCGATCACCTTTGAGTTGGTAAAAAAAAAACGACAAACACTTAATAAGACCTGACCTTATGCAGGAAACTATGAACAAAATCTTGATTATCCGAGATCGACTTAAGACCGCCCAGGATCGGCGGGAAAGCTATGCAGATAACCGTATAAAACCCCTAAAATTCCAAGTCGATGATAAAGTGTTCTTAAAAGTATCACCTTGGAAAGGGATGGTTCGTTTCAGAAAGAGAGGCAAGTTAAGCCCACACTACATCGGACCTTACGAAATCATCGAATGAATCGGTCCAGTAGCTTACAAACTTAAGTTACTACAAGAATTAGGTACGATTCACGACACGTTCCATATATCAAATCTTAAGAAATGTCTAGCTGACGAATCGCATATCCTACCCCTAAAGGGAATCCAAAGCGACGATCGCTTACATTTCACTAAAGAACCAACCGGAATCCTTAACAAGGAAGTCAAACGCTTAAGATAAAGCAAAATTCCAATCGTCAAAGTATAACAGGATTCTAAGAGCGGACCTGAGTACACCTAGAAACTAGAGGATTTCATGAAAATGAAATACCCTCATCTATTCATGAACTGAATCTCACATCATGACCAGTTGAATTTCGGGACGAAATTCATTTTAACTGGGGGAGACTGTGACAACCGTCAAAAATCTCAGGTCATTAACGCACTTAAATTCCTAGTCTATCTAATTTCGTTTACAGCACTCTAAAATCCTAGTGAAAGTCTAGGTTACGACTCCTTAAGTACCGAAACCGTGAATTACCGAAATCACGTAACGTTTAAGAAGATTGCTTAGCGGACTTTAAGACCGTGAACAACATTAAATTAGG
Organism: Logfia minima; assembly: GCA_963921325.1. NCBI lineage: Eukaryota > Viridiplantae > Streptophyta > Magnoliopsida > Asterales > Asteraceae > Logfia > Logfia minima. Next base: position 29,321,658 of record OY992764.1, read on the forward strand.
TTACAAAGTGCCAAAGAAAACAAATGAAATTTAATTTCATTCATCAACACAAAATATTTATCGTATCACAAAAACCGGAATTTAATCGTAAATTCCATAACTCGGTTAACGCAACCGGAAACCGCACGATTAACCCGCGAATACCACTCGTAAACGAATCAAATACCTTATGATGAAAATTATAAACTTATAAAATCAAGTTTTACAACCCAAACTTTAACTCTCAAAACATCACAATTAAATCTTACAAAACATACCAACTCACATCAATTTAATTGTACAACTTATAAGACTTTATTTCCTTACAATTAATAAAATAAAATGAGGAAATAACCCCTCCACCCACTAAAAATCTGCAGCCCTCTCTCTTTTTCCACTCAACCTCTCCACTAACCCACTTATATTGCATGCAAAGTCTTCTACCACTTACACACTCTTCCTCCCATCATTTCTCTCATTTTCTCTCAAGAAAACACACACAAAACCTCTCTTTTCACACACTAAACTCCAGAAAATATTCATCCAAAGATCATCATCTCAAAGGTGCTCTTCCATTAAAACACATCTCTTAAGGTAGAATCACCATTCCTAGCTTCCATTTCATACTTTCTTTATGTTTATTTCATGTAAATACATGGATTTTATGCCTATTTCATGGCTAAAATTCTCATTCAAGGTTTGATGGTTTGTAGGTTCCCTTACACTTGTTTAAGTGTTAAAACAAAAGGGCAACCCATGATCAAACCGAAATCAAACCGAAAAATCGTCTTTTTAGTGTTTGAATGCTTATTTACTTGTTCTTGCTAGAATAAATGGTTTAAAATGTTAAAATACGTTTATGTTTCTGTACAACACATGTTCATGCATAAAAGACAAGACTTCAATCTTTGGATGAGGTCTAAAAATCGTTTGGTAGTGAAATCACACCAAAAAGATCACTTTGTCATGCATGCAATCTGTCCAGAATTTGACCCTACTTGAAACGACCATAACTCAGCGAATAATGGTCCAAAAATCTTGATTTTTCTTCTAGAATTTAGCTTAATGTCTTACCTTTAAAACCCCACTGGTCTCACTCAAATCCATTGAGTTTACGACCTCCAAATGTATCACACAAAACTGATGCGCAAACAGTAACTTTTCTGTGAGCACCTAGTTGTGATACTTGTTCATGGGTCTTAAGGTGTTCTATAAATCTAAGAAAAATTATTTTAGACTCCTAACATGTATATCTCAGTATTATAAAAAGATAGGAATTTATCTTGATGATTAAGTATTTTTAGAAAATGCATGAACATCATGCATTGTTGTAATCTTGTAAATTGCAAATACTTGTGTTGTGATGATTCAAAAATATATAAGTGCGAGATAAAACGTCTTAAAATTTTGAGGATTATTTTTCTCAGTAAGTATATCATGAAAAGAGTCTTGAAAATAAAAATGGGAATTTTCTGAAAAACATAAGTATTTTTCCTAAATTAATGCAAATAAAGCCTACAAAAGGTGAAATAATCATGAAAAATACTTTTGGACATAAAATAATTATGGGAAACTTCCAGTGTCATTTTCCTCAGAAAATGACACCATCCTCAAAATTTAACACTCTTTGGAAGTGTTTTGATATGTTTTCCGATTTACGTCTCGTTAAAACGCATAATGTTGGGAACCAAAGTTTCAGTGCTCAAAACGTCTTGAAAATTTTACACAAACTTAGAAATTGGTAGAAAATGATCTGGTAAAAATTCCAGAATTTTAAGTGAATAATTACTATTTTTCCCATAATTATCCCACTTTTTAGACATAAAATGATTATAAATAATCCATAAGTCTAAAAATCCCCAAATTTTCACAGAAAATTTGTGAACTATATTTCATATTTCATACCAAGTTTGGTAATTTTTAGATGTTGTATTTATATATTTCCATTATTTTGTTCCCAACTCGAACAATTACCGACATCGTAAATTAAATGGAAATTCAAACTTTTACGGCACTTTGTAATTTAATTAGCTAGCTAAGCAATCCTAACAAACCGTATTAGTCGAAAACTAATTAGAAACCTTGTGTTCTTAGGAAATGGATAGGAGTCAAACCCAGTCGGCACGCGCATTACATCCATCCTTCCGCTCACGCTTAATAGTGAGTTTACACAGCCCCTCTTTTTAACGTTTTACTTAAATTTTTGGGGTGAAAAGCATGCTATATGATCTAACTACTATATTTGGATTACAAATACTATTCTTATGCTATCCTTGATTTACGAATGCTATGCTTATACTATGCGCGTTTTACAAATGCTATCCTTGATTTACAAATGCTATGCTATGCTATATGCTATGCTTACTTTCGAATACTTCACATGGTTAAAATGTCGTATTGATTACACATAATGTCGTGAATGTTTTCCGTTTATACGAACATGATTATATGCTTGTTTTCTATCGTATCTAAAGTCCCCGGTATATCTACACGACCATTAACTCTATATGAGCCAAATGATGCATATGAATAGTACTATTTGGGAGCGAGACCACCTCCCCACTCACGCGGCCACGTGAGTGCATCCCATCATCCTAAATGCCAACGATAGGGCATCTCTCTTTGGGGCAAAGGTTTATCGGTTGTAGGTTTGGTTGTGGACTCAAGCATAATAACTCATTGTGACTATAGACATTATAACGTGATAGCATAGAAATTTCATAAACGACTATAAACGTATGACGTTTTGACATTTGAAATGACATTTCTTTGAAACCATAAACTTACGACCCGAGCTTTACAATGACTTTGTCACCTGAAACAATATTTCTTTGAAACCATAAACTTACGACCCGAGCTTTACAATGACTTTGTCATCTGAAACAATATTTCTTTGAAACCATAAACTTACGACCCGAGCTTTACAATGACTTTGTCGTTTGAAACGACATTTCTTTGAAACTATAAACCTTACGACCCGAACTCGAAAATGACTTTGTCATTAGAAACCATATTTCTTTAAAACCATAGATTTTATAACCTGAGTTTTATACTATAAATCAATGTGGTCTTGGACAATGATAAACGTGGTTTCATAATAACGTCGCGCATTCGTATTAACTTCGACATAATAATCTGTTGAGACTTTAAACGTTTTGATATTGATTTGATGATCCATTGGCTTTATACACGTAACATGAACTTATTAAATACTACAATATGAGTTTTATAAACATAACTTGAACTTATTAAACACTATATCTTGAGTTTTATAAACGTGAATTAAATATTCCTTTGAAAATATGAGCGGGGCGTTATAAATGAATCACGACTTTTAATTGAGTACAAAAAGGGAATCGCTCCTAAATGAGCCTCATTCTTAAATAAACCTCCTTTGCAAACAAAACATCGATTAACAAATGAATCTAGCTATCAAATGAATATCGCTCTTAAATGAGCCTTGTTTTAACGAATTACTTTTATAATTATCCGCGCAATAGCGTTTGACTATCCTAAAAATTGATTTCAAGAACTTATCGGATGATTATCGTCTTTGTATGAGCCTCGACACTAAACATACTACTTTTGCGAACTAATCACGTAGTAACGTGGAACTTTTAAACTAGACTTTGTAAACACTGGAAAAAGGGTCTTTCATTACACAAAACATGTGTACTCACCAACTATGTTTCATAGTTGACCTGTTTACTTTTACATGCTTTTCAGGAATTAGTCACCACTTGTTTATTGAAGCTAAACCCGTTATATGATCTATGCTGCTGTAGCGTTACGGGATTTTCTCTTTTGGATGTAATCGCATGTTTAGATTATTTACTTTTGTGCTGTAAACGCTTGTAAGATCTTATGTAATGTAATAATTGTAGACCGTTGAACGGTGATCTTTTGTAATTTTCGATTGTGAAATCATTGTACTGTTACATCTCGTGTTTCCGCTTTAGCGGGGTGTGACAGAGAATGGTATCAGAGCCGAAGGTTATAGAAACACCGGTTCTCCTTAGAGAAGCCTAGAAACTATAACCATTAACTTAGTACCCCTTTAAGTATGACTTATTCGGGTGTTGCATCCTTCGAATTTAATTTAACATAGCCTGATCAACTATGTACAATTAAAGGAGAAGCGATGCGAGATCGGAATTGGTTATAGGAATAGGGTACGCTTTAGAGCTCACTTAAGCTAATAAGATTTCTTTAAGTGTGTTGAGTACCTTCATATGCTAGGACTTGATATAACTGTAGGAGTTGAGTTCACTTTTGATACTCTTATCACGTCGCGTTTCTCATTCCACGCCACCAAATCGGCCAACTGTTCTAGTTACGTCACTAGTCAACCTAGGACTAACCCACCTAACACCGAACCCGAGGAAGAGGAGCCCTCGATGGAGAACGAATCCCCACACGAAATGAACAATGATGCGTCACCTACACCCGTTTTATCCCAGTCACCACTATTAGGATCACGCTCGAAAATCACCTCACGTAAGACCGTCGCCATACTCACCCGATTATCTTTAATAGCGCTACGTCCACAGCCGAAAAACCTCCGAGAGTCATTTTCGAAATCCCGAAATCACGAAACTTTGATATGACCTTCCGGATAGCACGTAGTACGAACGCCGTAACCACCGAACTTCAAATTAAACAGGTAAGAAGTGCACATCAAAGATAGATTCTAGTAGATGGGACAAAATTTAATAGAAAAACAGACTCATCGCACGATCAACGCTTTGAAAACCGATTTTAGACAAAAAATAACTGGCGACACTTCAAGAGTATCATCCGACATCAGTGCTACCCCAACCAGTTTCCCCAAGGACCGCACATTAGGCATACGGCCAGAAATAGAGTTCCGATACTGAGGAAAGTGTCGATGGCAACGCTGCCTCAGGAAACTAGTGAAATACCACAGGAGGTCATAGAAACGTCAGTAAGGCCCACGTCTGGCCTATCTTGGGAAGAAGTGCAAAGAATCCGGTACATGACCTTAGAACTAATAACTGCCAAATGAGAATAGATCATTAGCAGCAACTGATGTACGATCAGACAGATAGGTTAGAGCAATTGTCGGAGTATACGACCAAGGCACGAGTGGCAGCAAGTGCGGAGAAGAACACAACTAGGAGGATGATGTTGCTATCCTTGTTAGTTGGAGGACTTGAGTCGCTCACATTGGTGTTGTTATTTTGAGTACTATGTTCCGGGTTTAGAGATGATCAAAGTGCTTAGTGACAAAAACACAGATTGTTAAAATTTTTGTACAAGAAAAACATTTTTGTTTTAGTCTCCCCTAACGTTTTAGCGACTTTGAAATTAAAATTTTGGTGCTAAGATTTTGTTAAAAAGACTATTATGATACACGTCCTATTCAAAAAAAACCATGTAAAAGACGTTGGTTTAATGTAATGAAAATCCTTAGACGTTTTGTTTACCTACACGATTATTATTAGTAGAAATTTCAAGTCTTGTACATCATACGTGAGAATTCTTTAAGGTCAAGTTCGTACAAAAAGAAAATCTTTATTTTGTCACTAATATTAGGATGCACTGTCGTAGGAAATGACATGCCTCATTATGAACAATTACTCGTCCGACAACGACTCAATCCACGAGGAACAGATCTAGTATGAATGCCTCGATGTGGAGGTAGTTCCTAAGGAAGAGATAGTCGAAGAAGTCGACGAGAATCAGAACATTGGGGTAATATATGTAGACGAGTATGAAAGACTAAGAAGATCAGACAGAAGTATTGGATGCTCGAGTTTGGGAACTCATGATGAGGTGCAATAAGTGTAGATTCCATCGTGAGAGAAATAGTGTCTGACTGCGTCCTAAATCTAGAAAACGAACTATTCAACATCGACTTAATCCCGATTAAGCTGGGAAGCTTTGACGTAGTAGTGGGTATGGACTGGCTAGCTAGAAATCACGCGAACATAGGGAGTCACGATAAGGTGATAAGAATTCACTTACGGGAAAATGAAATACTCATCGTACACGGAGATAAGCCCGGAAGGAGCTTGAAGATGGTGTCATCCATGAAGATTCGCAAGTACGTGAAAAAGGAGTATCTTGCTATTCTGGCTCATGTAGTCGAGAAGGAATCAGAAGAAAAACGTATGCAAGATATTCCGGTAGTGCGCGAATACCTCGAAGTATTTCCAGACAACTTACGTAGACTACCCCCGTCTAGACAAGTCGAGTTCCGAATCGAACTAATTCCAGGAGCCGCCACGATAGTTAAGGCACCGTACCGCCTAGCACCTATGGAGATGCAGGAACTATCTAGTCAACTCCAGGATCTTTTGGAGGAAGGATTCATGCGACCTCGTTCGTCACCATGAGGAGCCCCAGTTCTATTCGTTTGAAAGAAAGACGGATCGTTACGGATGTGTATCGACTATAGAGAGTCGAACAAACTGACGATCAAAAATAGATACCCTCTCCCTCGAATCGAAGATCTATTTGATCAGTTGCAAGGAGCTTCATACGTCTCGAACATCGACCTGCGATAAGATTATCATCAATTACGAGTCCATGATGGGGATATACCCAAAACCGCATTCTGAAACTGATATGGACATTACAAATTCATAGTTATGACATTCGATCTGACCAACGCGCCTGCAGTGATTCATGGATTTAATGAACAAAGTATGTAGAGCATACTTAGACAAATTCGTGATAGTATTCATCGACGATATAATCATCTACTCACGAAGCGAGAAAGATCACGAACAACACTTAAGGCAGATATTAGAACTGCTTAGAAACGAGAAACAGTACGCCAAACATCACCAAGTGCGAGTTTTGGATTAGAGAAGCACGTTTCCTCGGCCACGTAGTCGGCAAGGATGGGATTCACGTAGATCCAACTAAGGTTGAAGTCGTTAAGAAATGGGAAGCCCCCAGAACTCCAACAGAAATTAGACAATTTCTGGGTTTAGCTGGTTATTATCGGAGATTCATCGAGAATTTCTCAAAAATCTGATAACCGCTAACCACGCTAACACAGAAGGACAAGAGTTTTGTCTGGGGAAAGCCATAGGAGGATGCATTCCAAACGTTGAAGCATAGGTTATGCAGCGCGCCAATTTTGGCATTACCGAAAGGCTCAGATGACTTTGTAGTCTATTGCGATGCATCACACCGAGGTCTTGAATGTGTGTTGATGCAAAGAAACAAAGTCATAGATTACGCATCTAGACAACTCAAAACCCACAATTTGGAGTTGGGAGCCGTAGTCTTCGTACTTAAGATTTGGAGGCATTACCTCTATGGAACTAAGGTCACGATATACACGGATCACAAGAGTCTACGCCATATTTTAGAGCAAAAAAAAAAATGCTCAATATGCGCTAGAGGAGGTGGGTGGAGTTATTGAATGATTACGACTGCGAGATTCGATACAACCCAGGCAAGGCCAATGTAGTGGCAGATGCGTTAAGTCGAAAGGAAAAGGTAAAGCCCTTACGAGTACGTGCATGCATAACACTAGTGCAAACTAGTCTGAAAACTCAAATTCAACTTGCTCAAGAGAAGGCCTTGAGGACCGAGAATCTGAAGGAAGAAACCTTGCACGGCCTTAAGCAAATATTCGAAACCAGAGATACCCCAATGGAAATGGGAACAAATAACGATGGACTTCGTCAGCAAACTACCGCGAACTTCTAAAGTACATGATGCTATATGGGTTATCGTTGACCGATTGACAAAATCTGCTCACTTCTTACCCATTCGAGAGGACTATAACATGGAGAAACTCGCTCGAATCTACATTAACGAAATTGCGTCGCGCCACGAAGTACCTGTTTACATTATCTCTGATAGAGATAGCCATTTCACGTCGCGATTCTGGCAATCCTTATAGAAAGCGTTGGGTACGCAATTGAACCTAAGAACGGCTTACCATCCTCAGACGGATGGACAAAGCGAACGAACAATTCAAATGTTGGAGGACATGCTTCGAGCCTGTGTATTAGACTTTGGAGGAAGATGGGATATTCACTTACCGTTGGTAGAATTCTCATATAAGAATAGATACCACGCCAGCATACAATGCGCCCCTTATGAAACGTTATACGGACGAAAATGTCGATCACCTTTGAGTTGGTAAAAAAAAAACGACAAACACTTAATAAGACCTGACCTTATGCAGGAAACTATGAACAAAATCTTGATTATCCGAGATCGACTTAAGACCGCCCAGGATCGGCGGGAAAGCTATGCAGATAACCGTATAAAACCCCTAAAATTCCAAGTCGATGATAAAGTGTTCTTAAAAGTATCACCTTGGAAAGGGATGGTTCGTTTCAGAAAGAGAGGCAAGTTAAGCCCACACTACATCGGACCTTACGAAATCATCGAATGAATCGGTCCAGTAGCTTACAAACTTAAGTTACTACAAGAATTAGGTGCGATTCACGACACGTTCCATATATCAAATCTTAAGAAATGTCTAGCTGACGAATCGCATATCCTACCCCTAAAGGGAATCCAAAGCGACGATCGCTTACATTTCACTAAAGAACCAACCGGAATCCTTAACAAGGAAGTCAAACGCTTAAGATAAAGCAAAATTCCAATCGTCAAAGTATAACAGGATTCTAAGAGCGGACCTGAGTACACCTAGAAACTAGAGGATTTCATGAAAATGAAATACCCTCATCTATTCATGAACTGAATCTCACATCATGACCAGTTGAATTTCGGGACGAAATTCATTTTAACTGGGGGAGACTGTGACAACCGTCAAAAATCTCAGGTCATTAACGCACTTAAATTCCTAGTCTATCTAATTTCGTTTACAGCACTCTAAAATCCTAGTGAAAGTCTAGGTTACGACTCCTTAAGTACCGAAACCGTGAATTACCGAAATCACGTAACGTTTAAGAAGATTGCTTAGCGGACTTTAAGACCGTGAACAACATTAAATTAGGTTACAAAGTGCCAAAGAAAACAAATGAAATTTAATTTCATTCATCAACACAAAATATTTATCGTATCACAAAAACCGGAATTTAATCGTAAATTCCATAACTCGGTTAACGCAACCGGAAACCGCACGATTAACCCGCGAATACCACTCGTAAACGAATCAAATACCTTATGATGAAAATTATAAACTTATAAAATCAAGTTTTACAACCCAAACTTTAACTCTCAAAACATCACAATTAAATCTTACAAAACATACCAACTCACATCAATTTAATTGTACAACTTATAAGACTTTATTTCCTTACAATTAATAAAATAAAATGAGGAAATAACCCCTCCACCCACTAAAAATCTGCAGCCCTCTCTCTTTTTCCACTCAACCTCTCCACTAACCCACTTATATTGCATGCAAAGTCTTCTACCACTTACACACTCTTCCTCCCATCATTTCTCTCATTTTCTCTCAAGAAAACACACACAAAACCTCTCTTTTCACACACTAAACTCCAGAAAATATTCATCCAAAGATCATCATCTCAAAGGTGTTCTTCCATTAAAACACATCTCTTAAGGTAGAATCACCATTCCTAGCTTCCATTTCATACTTTCTTTATGTTTATTTCATGTAAATACATGGATTTTATGCCTATTTCATGGCTAAAATTCTCATTCAAGGTTTGATGGTTTGTAGGTTCCCTTACACTTGTTTAAGTGTTAAAACAAAAGGGCAACCCATGATCAAACCGAAATCAAACCGAAAAATCGTCTTTTTAGTGTTTGAATGCTTATTTACTTGTTCTTGCTAGAATAAATGGTTTAAAATGTTAAAATACGTTTATGTTTCTGTACAACACATGTTCATGCATAAAAGACAAGACTTCAATCTTTGGATGAGGTCTAAAAATCGTTTGGTAGTGAAATCACACCAAAAAGATCACTTTGTCATGCATGCAATCTGTCCAGAATTTGACCCTACTTGAAACGACCATAACTCAGCGAATAATGGTCCAAAAATCTTGATTTTTCTTCTAGAATTTAGCTTAATGTCTTACCTTTAAAACCCCACTGGTCTCACTCAAATCCATTGAGTTTACGACCTCCAAATGTATCACACAAAACTGATGCGCAAACAGTAACTTTTCTGTGAGCACCTAGTTGTGATACTTGTTCATGGGTCTTAAGGTGTTCTATAAATCTAAGAAAAATTATTTTAGACTCCTAACATGTATATCTCAGTATTATAAAAAGATAGGAATTTATCTTGATGATTAAGTATTTTTAGAAAATGCATGAACATCATGCATTGTTGTAATCTTGTAAATTGCAAATACTTGTGTTGTGATGATTCAAAAATATATAAGTGCGAGATAAAACGTCTTAAAATTTTGAGGATTATTTTTCTCAGTAACTATATCATGAAAAGAGTCTTGAAAATAAAAATGGGAATTTTTGGAAAAACATAAGTATTTTTCCTAAATTAATGCAAATAAAGCCTACAAAAGGTGAAATAATCATGAAAAATACTTTTGGACATAAAATAATTATGGGAAAATTCCAGTGTCATTTTCCTCAGAAAATGACACCATCCTCAAAATTTAACACTCTTTGGAAGTGTTTTGATATGTTTTCCGATTTACGTCTCGTTAAAACGCATAATGTTGGGAACCAAAGTTTCAGTGCTCAAAACGTCTTGAAAATTTTACACAAACTTAGAAATTGGTAGAAAATGATCTGGTAAAAATTCCAGAATTTTAAGTGAATAATTACTATTTTTCCCATAATTATCCCACTTTTTAGACATAAAATGATTATAAATAATCCATAAGTCTAAAAATCCCCAAATTTTCACAGAAAATTTGTGAACTATATTTCATATTTCATACCAAGTTTGGTAATTTTTAGATGTTGTATTTATATATTTCCATTATTTTGTTCCCAACTCGAACAATTACCGACATCGTAAATTAAATGGAAATTCAAACTTTTACGGCACTTTGTAATTTAATTAGCTAGCTAAGCAATCCTAACAAACCGTATTAGTCGAAAACTAATTAGAAACCTTGTGTTCTTAGGAAATGGATAGGAGTCAAACCCAGTCGGCACGCGCATTACATCCATCCTTCCGCTCACGCTTAATAGTGAGTTTACACAGCCCCTCTTTTTAACGTTTTACTTAAATTTTTGGGGTGAAAAGCATGCTATATGATCTAACTACTATATTTGGATTACAAATACTATTCTTATGCTATCCTTGATTTACGAATGCTATGCTTATACTATGCGCGTTTTACAAATGCTATCCTTGATTTACAAATGCTATGCTATGCTATATGCTATGCTTACTTTCGAATACTTCACATGGTTAAAATGTCGTATTGATTACACATAATGTCGTGAATGTTTTCCGTTTATACGAACATGATTATATGCTTGTTTTCTATCGTATCTAAAGTCCCCGGTATATCTACACGACCATTAACTCTATATGAGCCAAATGATGCATATGAATAGTACTATTTGGGAGCGAGACCACCTCCCCACTCACGCGGCCACGTGAGTGCATCCCATCATCCTAAATGCCAACGATAGGGCATCTCTCTTTGGGGCAAAGGTTTATCGGTTGTAGGTTTGGTTGTGGACTCAAGCATAATAACTCATTGTGACTATAGACATTATAACGTGATAGCATAGAAATTTCATAAACGACTATAAACGTATGACGTTTTGACATTTGAAATGACATTTCTTTGAAACCATAAACTTACGACCCGAGCTTTACAATGACTTTGTCACCTGAAACAATATTTCTTTGAAACCATAAACTTACGACCCGAGCTTTACAATGACTTTGTCATCTGAAACAATATTTCTTTGAAACCATAAACTTACGACCCGAGCTTTACAATGACTTTGTCGTTTGAAACGACATTTCTTTGAAACTATAAACCTTACGACCCGAACTCGAAAATGACTTTGTCATTAGAAACCATATTTCTTTAAAACCATAGATTTTATAACCTGAGTTTTATACTATAAATCAATGTGGTCTTGGACAATGATAAACGTGGTTTCATAATAACGTCGCGCATTCGTATTAACTTCGACATAATAATCTGTTGAGACTTTAAACGTTTTGATATTGATTTGATGATCCATTGGCTTTATACACGTAACATGAACTTATTAAATACTACAATATGAGTTTTATAAACATAACTTGAACTTATTAAACACTATATCTTGAGTTTTATAAACGTGAATTAAATATTCCTTTGAAAATATGAGCGGGGCGTTATAAATGAATCACGACTTTTAATTGAGTACAAAAAGGGAATCGCTCCTAAATGAGCCTCATTCTTAAATAAACCTCCTTTGCAAACAAAACATCGATTAACAAATGAATCTAGCTATCAAATGAATATCGCTCTTAAATGAGCCTTGTTTTAACGAATTACTTTTATAATTATCCGCGCAATAGCGTTTGACTATCCTAAAAATTGATTTCAAGAACTTATCGGATGATTATCGTCTTTGTATGAGCCTCGACACTAAACATACTACTTTTGCGAACTAATCACGTAGTAACGTGGAACTTTTAAACTAGACTTTGTAAACACTGGAAAAAGGGTCTTTCATTACACAAAACCTGTGTACTCACCAACTATGTTTCATAGTTGACCTGTTTACTTTTACATGCTTTTCAGGAATTAGTCACCACTTGTTTATTGAAGCTAAACCCGTTATATGATCTATGCTGCTGTAGCGTTACGGGATTTTCTCTTTTGGATGTAATCGCATGTTTAGATTATTTACTTTTGTGCTGTAAACGCTTGTAAGATCTTATGTAATGTAATAATTGTAGACCGTTGAACGGTGATCTTTTGTAATTTTCGATTGTGAAATCATTGTACTGTTACATCTCGTGTTTCCGCTTTAGCGGGGTGTGACAGAGAATGGTATCAGAGCCGAAGGTTATAGAAACACCGGTTCTCCTTAGAGAAGCCTAGAAACTATAACCATTAACTTAGTACCCCTTTAAGTATGACTTATTCGGGTGTTGCATCCTTCGAATTTAATTTAACATAGCCTGATCAACTATGTACAATTAAAGGAGAAGCGATGCGAGATCGGAATTGGTTATAGGAATAGGGTACGCTTTAGAGCTCACTTAAGCTAATAAGATTTCTTTAAGTGTGTTGAGTACCTTCATATGCTAGGACTTGATATAACTGTAGGAGTTGAGTTCACTTTTGATACTCTTATCACGTCGCGTTTCTCATTCCACGCCACCAAATCGGCCAACTGTTCTAGTTACGTCACTAGTCAACCTAGGACTAACCCACCTAACACCGAACCCGAGGAAGAGGAGCCCTCGATGGAGAACGAATCCCCACACGAAATGAACAATGATGCGTCACCTACACCCGTTTTATCCCAGTCACCACTATTAGGATCACGCTCGAAAATCACCTCACGTAAGACCGTCGCCATACTCACCCGATTATCTTTAATAGCGCTACGTCCACAGCCGAAAAACCTCCGAGAGTCATTTTCGAAATCCCGAAATCACGAAACTTTGATATGACCTTCCGGATAGCACGTAGTACGAACGCCGTAACCACCGAACTTCAAATTAAACAGGTAAGAAGTGCACATCAAAGATAGATTCTAGTAGATGGGACAAAATTTAATAGAAAAACAGACTCATCGCACGATCAACGCTTTGAAAACCGATTTTAGACAAAAAATAACTGGCGACACTTCAAGAGTATCATCCGACATCAGTGCTACCCCAACCAGTTTCCCCAAGGACCGCACATTAGGCATACGGCCAGAAATAGAGTTCCGATACTGAGGAAAGTGTCGATGGCAACGCTGCCTCAGGAAACTAGTGAAATACCACAGGAGGTCATAGAAACGTCAGTAAGGCCCACGTCTGGCCTATCTTGGGAAGAAGTGCAAAGAATCCGGTACATGACCTTAGAACTAATAACTGCCAAATGAGAATAGATCATTAGCAGCAACTGATGTACGATCAGACAGATAGGTTAGAGCAATTGTCGGAGTATACGACCAAGGCACGAGTGGCAGCAAGTGCGGAGAAGAACACAACTAGGAGGATGATGTTGCTATCCTTGTTAGTTGGAGGACTTGAGTCGCTCACATTGGTGTTGTTATTTTGAGTACTATGTTCCGGGTTTAGAGATGATCAAAGTGCTTAGTGACAAAAACACAGATTGTTAAAATTTTTGTACAAGAAAAACATTTTTGTTTTAGTCTCCCCTAACGTTTTAGCGACTTTGAAATTAAAATTTTGGTGCTAAGATTTTGTTAAAAAGACTATTATGATACACGTCCTATTCAAAAAAAACCATGTAAAAGACGTTGGTTTAATGTAATGAAAATCCTTAGACGTTTTGTTTACCTACACGATTATTATTAGTAGAAATTTCAAGTCTTGTACATCATACGTGAGAATTCTTTAAGGTCAAGTTCGTACAAAAAGAAAATCTTTATTTTGTCACTAATATTAGGATGCACTGTCGTAGGAAATGACATGCCTCATTATGAACAATTACTCGTCCGACAACGACTCAATCCACGAGGAACAGATCTAGTACGAATGCCTCGATGTGGAGGTAGTTCCTAAGGAAGAGATAGTCGAAGAAGTCGACGAGAATCAGAACATTGGGGTAATATATGTAGACGAGTATGAAAGACTAAGAAGATCAGACAGAAGTATTGGATGCTCGAGTTTGGGAACTCATGATGAGGTGCAATAAGTGTAGATTCCATCGTGAGAGAAATAGTGTCTGACTGCGTCCTAAATCTAGAAAACGAACTATTCAACATCGACTTAATCCCGATTAAGCTGGGAAGCTTTGACGTAGTAGTGGGTATGGACTGGCTAGCTAGAAATCACGCGAACATAGGGAGTCACGATAAGGTGATAAGAATTCACTTACGGGAAAATGAAATACTCATCGTACACGGAGATAAGCCCGGAAGGAGCTTGAAGATGGTGTCATCCATGAAGATTCGCAAGTACGTGAAAAAGGAGTATCTTGCTATTCTGGCTCATGTAGTCGAGAAGGAATCAGAAGAAAAACGTATGCAAGATATTCCGGTAGTGCGCGAATACCTCGAAGTATTTCCAGACAACTTACGTAGACTACCCCCGTCTAGACAAGTCGAGTTCCGAATCGAACTAATTCCAGGAGCCGCCACGATAGTTAAGGCACCGTACCGCCTAGCACCTATGGAGATGCAGGAACTATCTAGTCAACTCCAGGATCTTTTGGAGGAAGGATTCATGCGACCTCGTTCGTCACCATGAGGAGCCCCAGTTCTATTCGTTTGAAAGAAAGACGGATCGTTACGGATGTGTATCGACTATAGAGAGTCGAACAAACTGACGATCAAAAATAGATACCCTCTCCCTCGAATCGAAGATCTATTTGATCAGTTGCAAGGAGCTTCATACGTCTCGAACATCGACCTGCGATAAGATTATCATCAATTACGAGTCCATGATGGGGATATACCCAAAACCGCATTCTGAAACTGATATGGACATTACAAATTCATAGTTATGACATTCGATCTGACCAACGCGCCTGCAGTGATTCATGGATTTAATGAACAAAGTATGTAGAGCATACTTAGACAAATTCGTGATAGTATTCATCGACGATATAATCATCTACTCACGAAGCGAGAAAGATCACGAACAACACTTAAGGCAGATATTAGAACTGCTTAGAAACGAGAAACAGTACGCCAAACATCACCAAGTGCGAGTTTTGGATTAGAGAAGCACGTTTCCTCGGCCACGTAGTCGGCAAGGATGGGATTCACGTAGATCCAACTAAGGTTGAAGTCGTTAAGAAATGGGAAGCCCCCAGAACTCCAACAGAAATTAGACAATTTCTGGGTTTAGCTGGTTATTATCGGAGATTCATCGAGAATTTCTCAAAAATCTGATAACCGCTAACCACGCTAACACAGAAGGACAAGAGTTTTGTCTGGGGAAAGCCATAGGAGGATGCATTCCAAACGTTGAAGCATAGGTTATGCAGCGCGCCAATTTTGGCATTACCGAAAGGCTCAGATGACTTTGTAGTCTATTGCGATGCATCACACCGAGGTCTTGAATGTGTGTTGATGCAAAGAAACAAAGTCATAGATTACGCATCTAGACAACTCAAAACCCACAATTTGGAGTTGGGAGCCGTAGTCTTCGTACTTAAGATTTGGAGGCATTACCTCTATGGAACTAAGGTCACGATATACACGGATCACAAGAGTCTACGCCATATTTTAGAGCAAAAAAAAAAATGCTCAATATGCGCTAGAGGAGGTGGGTGGAGTTATTGAATGATTACGACTGCGAGATTCGATACAACCCAGGCAAGGCCAATGTAGTGGCAGATGCGTTAAGTCGAAAGGAAAAGGTAAAGCCCTTACGAGTACGTGCATGCATAACACTAGTGCAAACTAGTCTGAAAACTCAAATTCAACTTGCTCAAGAGAAGGCCTTGAGGACCGAGAATCTGAAGGAAGAAACCTTGCACGGCCTTAAGCAAATATTCGAAACCAGAGATACCCCAATGGAAATGGGAACAAATAACGATGGACTTCGTCAGCAAACTACCGCGAACTTCTAAAGTACATGATGCTATATGGGTTATCGTTGACCGATTGACAAAATCTGCTCACTTCTTACCCATTCGAGAGGACTATAACATGGAGAAACTCGCTCGAATCTACATTAACGAAATTGCGTCGCGCCACGAAGTACCTGTTTACATTATCTCTGATAGAGATAGCCATTTCACGTCGCGATTCTGGCAATCCTTATAGAAAGCGTTGGGTACGCAATTGAACCTAAGAACGGCTTACCATCCTCAGACGGATGGACAAAGCGAACGAACAATTCAAATGTTGGAGGACATGCTTCGAGCCTGTGTATTAGACTTTGGAGGAAGATGGGATATTCACTTACCGTTGGTAGAATTCTCATATAAGAATAGATACCACGCCAGCATACAATGCGCCCCTTATGAAACGTTATACGGACGAAAATGTCGATCACCTTTGAGTTGGTAAAAAAAAAACGACAAACACTTAATAAGACCTGACCTTATGCAGGAAACTATGAACAAAATCTTGATTATCCGAGATCGACTTAAGACCGCCCAGGATCGGCGGGAAAGCTATGCAGATAACCGTATAAAACCCCTAAAATTCCAAGTCGATGATAAAGTGTTCTTAAAAGTATCACCTTGGAAAGGGATGGTTCGTTTCAGAAAGAGAGGCAAGTTAAGCCCACACTACATCGGACCTTACGAAATCATCGAATGAATCGGTCCAGTAGCTTACAAACTTAAGTTACTACAAGAATTAGGTGCGATTCACGACACGTTCCATATATCAAATCTTAAGAAATGTCTAGCTGACGAATCGCATATCCTACCCCTAAAGGGAATCCAAAGCGACGATCGCTTACATTTCACTAAAGAACCAACCGGAATCCTTAACAAGGAAGTCAAACGCTTAAGATAAAGCAAAATTCCAATCGTCAAAGTATAACAGGATTCTAAGAGCGGACCTGAGTACACCTAGAAACTAGAGGATTTCATGAAAATGAAATACCCTCATCTATTCATGAACTGAATCTCACATCATGACCAGTTGAATTTCGGGACGAAATTCATTTTAACTGGGGGAGACTGTGACAACCGTCAAAAATCTCAGGTCATTAACGCACTTAAATTCCTAGTCTATCTAATTTCGTTTACAGCACTCTAAAATCCTAGTGAAAGTCTAGGTTACGACTCCTTAAGTACCGAAACCGTGAATTACCGAAATCACGTAACGTTTAAGAAGATTGCTTAGCGGACTTTAAGACCGTGAACAACATTAAATTAGGTTACAAAGTGCCAAAGAAAACAAATGAAATTTAATTTCATTCATCAACACAAAATATTTATCGTATCACAAAAACCGGAATTTAATCGTAAATTCCATAACTCGGTTAACGCAACCGGAAACCGCACGATTAACCCGCGAATACCACTCGTAAACGAATCAAATACCTTATGATGAAAATTATAAACTTATAAAATCAAGTTTTACAACCCAAACTTTAACTCTCAAAACATCACAATTAAATCTTACAAAACATACCAACTCACATCAATTTAATTGTACAACTTATAAGACTTTATTTCCTTACAATTAATAAAATAAAATGAGGAAATAACCCCTCCACCCACTAAAAATCTGCAGCCCTCTCTCTTTTTCCACTCAACCTCTCCACTAACCCACTTATATTGCATGCAAAGTCTTCTACCACTTACACACTCTTCCTCCCATCATTTCTCTCATTTTCTCTCAAGAAAACACACACAAAACCTCTCTTTTCACACACTAAACTCCAGAAAATATTCATCCAAAGATCATCATCTCAAAGGTGTTCTTCCATTAAAACACATCTCTTAAGGTAGAATCACCATTCCTAGCTTCCATTTCATACTTTCTTTATGTTTATTTCATGTAAATACATGGATTTTATGCCTATTTCATGGCTAAAATTCTCATTCAAGGTTTGATGGTTTGTAGGTTCCCTTACACTTGTTTAAGTGTTAAAACAAAAGGGCAACCCATGATCAAACCGAAATCAAACCGAAAAATCGTCTTTTTAGTGTTTGAATGCTTATTTACTTGTTCTTGCTAGAATAAATGGTTTAAAATGTTAAAATACGTTTATGTTTCTGTACAACACATGTTCATGCATAAAAGACAAGACTTCAATCTTTGGATGAGGTCTAAAAATCGTTTGGTAGTGAAATCACACCAAAAAGATCACTTTGTCATGCATGCAATCTGTCCAGAATTTGACCCTACTTGAAACGACCATAACTCAGCGAATAATGGTCCAAAAATCTTGATTTTTCTTCTAGAATTTAGCTTAATGTCTTACCTTTAAAACCCCACTGGTCTCACTCAAATCCATTGAGTTTACGACCTCCAAATGTATCACACAAAACTGATGCGCAAACAGTAACTTTTCTGTGAGCACCTAGTTGTGATACTTGTTCATGGGTCTTAAGGTGTTCTATAAATCTAAGAAAAATTATTTTAGACTCCTAACATGTATATCTCAGTATTATAAAAAGATAGGAATTTATCTTGATGATTAAGTATTTTTAGAAAATGCATGAACATCATGCATTGTTGTAATCTTGTAAATTGCAAATACTTGTGTTGTGATGATTCAAAAATATATAAGTGCGAGATAAAACGTCTTAAAATTTTGAGGATTATTTTTCTCAGTAACTATATCATGAAAAGAGTCTTGAAAATAAAAATGGGAATTTTTGGAAAAACATAAGTATTTTTCCTAAATTAATGCAAATAAAGCCTACAAAAGGTGAAATAATCATGAAAAATACTTTTGGACATAAAATAATTATGGGAAAATTCCAGTGTCATTTTCCTCAGAAAATGACACCATCCTCAAAATTTAACACTCTTTGGAAGTGTTTTGATATGTTTTCCGATTTACGTCTCGTTAAAACGCATAATGTTGGGAACCAAAGTTTCAGTGCTCAAAACGTCTTGAAAATTTTACACAAACTTAGAAATTGGTAGAAAATGATCTGGTAAAAATTCCAGAATTTTAAGTGAATAATTACTATTTTTCCCATAATTATCCCACTTTTTAGACATAAAATGATTATAAATAATCCATAAGTCTAAAAATCCCCAAATTTTCACAGAAAATTTGTGAACTATATTTCATATTTCATACCAAGTTTGGTAATTTTTAGATGTTGTATTTATATATTTCCATTATTTTGTTCCCAACTCGAACAATTACCGACATCGTAAATTAAATGGAAATTCAAACTTTTACGGCACTTTGTAATTTAATTAGCTAGCTAAGCAATCCTAACAAACCGTATTAGTCGAAAACTAATTAGAAACCTTGTGTTCTTAGGAAATGGATAGGAGTCAAACCCAGTCGGCACGCGCATTACATCCATCCTTCCGCTCACGCTTAATAGTGAGTTTACACAGCCCCTCTTTTTAACGTTTTACTTAAATTTTTGGGGTGAAAAGCATGCTATATGATCTAACTACTATATTTGGATTACAAATACTATTCTTATGCTATCCTTGATTTACGAATGCTATGCTTATACTATGCGCGTTTTACAAATGCTATCCTTGATTTACAAATGCTATGCTATGCTATATGCTATGCTTACTTTCGAATACTTCACATGGTTAAAATGTCGTATTGATTACACATAATGTCGTGAATGTTTTCCGTTTATACGAACATGATTATATGCTTGTTTTCTATCGTATCTAAAGTCCCCGGTATATCTACACGACCATTAACTCTATATGAGCCAAATGATGCATATGAATAGTACTATTTGGGAGCGAGACCACCTCCCCACTCACGCGGCCACGTGAGTGCATCCCATCATCCTAAATGCCAACGATAGGGCATCTCTCTTTGGGGCAAAGGTTTATCGGTTGTAGGTTTGGTTGTGGACTCAAGCATAATAACTCATTGTGACTATAGACATTATAACGTGATAGCATAGAAATTTCATAAACGACTATAAACGTATGACGTTTTGACATTTGAAATGACATTTC
This sequence comes from Logfia minima, assembly GCA_963921325.1. Taxonomy (NCBI): domain Eukaryota; kingdom Viridiplantae; phylum Streptophyta; class Magnoliopsida; order Asterales; family Asteraceae; genus Logfia; species Logfia minima. The sequence goes on from OY992764.1 coordinate 29,342,271, forward strand.
TTTGAAACCATAAACTTACGACCCGAGCTTTACAATGACTTTGTCACCTGAAACAATATTTCTTTGAAACCATAAACTTACGACCCGAGCTTTACAATGACTTTGTCATCTGAAACAATATTTCTTTGAAACCATAAACTTACGACCCGAGCTTTACAATGACTTTGTCGTTTGAAACGACATTTCTTTGAAACTATAAACCTTACGACCCGAACTCGAAAATGACTTTGTCATTAGAAACCATATTTCTTTAAAACCATAGATTTTATAACCTGAGTTTTATACTATAAATCAATGTGGTCTTGGACAATGATAAACGTGGTTTCATAATAACGTCGCGCATTCGTATTAACTTCGACATAATAATCTGTTGAGACTTTAAACGTTTTGATATTGATTTGATGATCCATTGGCTTTATACACGTAACATGAACTTATTAAATACTACAATATGAGTTTTATAAACATAACTTGAACTTATTAAACACTATATCTTGAGTTTTATAAACGTGAATTAAATATTCCTTTGAAAATATGAGCGGGGCGTTATAAATGAATCACGACTTTTAATTGAGTACAAAAAGGGAATCGCTCCTAAATGAGCCTCATTCTTAAATAAACCTCCTTTGCAAACAAAACATCGATTAACAAATGAATCTAGCTATCAAATGAATATCGCTCTTAAATGAGCCTTGTTTTAACGAATTACTTTTATAATTATCCGCGCAATAGCGTTTGACTATCCTAAAAATTGATTTCAAGAACTTATCGGATGATTATCGTCTTTGTATGAGCCTCGACACTAAACATACTACTTTTGCGAACTAATCACGTAGTAACGTGGAACTTTTAAACTAGACTTTGTAAACACTGGAAAAAGGGTCTTTCATTACACAAAACCTGTGTACTCACCAACTATGTTTCATAGTTGACCTGTTTACTTTTACATGCTTTTCAGGAATTAGTCACCACTTGTTTATTGAAGCTAAACCCGTTATATGATCTATGCTGCTGTAGCGTTACGGGATTTTCTCTTTTGGATGTAATCGCATGTTTAGATTATTTACTTTTGTGCTGTAAACGCTTGTAAGATCTTATGTAATGTAATAATTGTAGACCGTTGAACGGTGATCTTTTGTAATTTTCGATTGTGAAATCATTGTACTGTTACATCTCGTGTTTCCGCTTTAGCGGGGTGTGACAGAGAATGGTATCAGAGCCGAAGGTTATAGAAACACCGGTTCTCCTTAGAGAAGCCTAGAAACTATAACCATTAACTTAGTACCCCTTTAAGTATGACTTATTCGGGTGTTGCATCCTTCGAATTTAATTTAACATAGCCTGATCAACTATGTACAATTAAAGGAGAAGCGATGCGAGATCGGAATTGGTTATAGGAATAGGGTACGCTTTAGAGCTCACTTAAGCTAATAAGATTTCTTTAAGTGTGTTGAGTACCTTCATATGCTAGGACTTGATATAACTGTAGGAGTTGAGTTCACTTTTGATACTCTTATCACGTCGCGTTTCTCATTCCACGCCACCAAATCGGCCAACTGTTCTAGTTACGTCACTAGTCAACCTAGGACTAACCCACCTAACACCGAACCCGAGGAAGAGGAGCCCTCGATGGAGAACGAATCCCCACACGAAATGAACAATGATGCGTCACCTACACCCGTTTTATCCCAGTCACCACTATTAGGATCACGCTCGAAAATCACCTCACGTAAGACCGTCGCCATACTCACCCGATTATCTTTAATAGCGCTACGTCCACAGCCGAAAAACCTCCGAGAGTCATTTTCGAAATCCCGAAATCACGAAACTTTGATATGACCTTCCGGATAGCACGTAGTACGAACGCCGTAACCACCGAACTTCAAATTAAACAGGTAAGAAGTGCACATCAAAGATAGATTCTAGTAGATGGGACAAAATTTAATAGAAAAACAGACTCATCGCACGATCAACGCTTTGAAAAACCGATTTTAGACAAAAAATAACTGGCGACACTTCAAGAGTATCATCCGACATCAGTGCTACCCCAACCAGTTTCCCCAAGGACCGCACATTAGGCATACGGCCAGAAATAGAGTTCCGATACTGAGGAAAGTGTCGATGGCAACGCTGCCTCAGGAAACTAGTGAAATACCACAGGAGGTCATAGAAACGTCAGTAAGGCCCACGTCTGGCCTATCTTGGGAAGAAGTGCAAAGAATCCGGTACATGACCTTAGAACTAATAACTGCCAAATGAGAATAGATCATTAGCAGCAACTGATGTACAATCAGACAGATAGGTTAGAGCAATTGTCGGAGTATACGACCAAGGCACGAGTGGCAGCAAGTGCGGAGAAGAACACAACTAGGAGGATGATGTTGCTATCCTTGTTAGTTGGAGGACTTGAGTCGCTCACATTGGTGTTGTTATTTTGAGTACTATGTTCCGGGTTTAGAGATGATCAAAGTGCTTAGTGACAAAAACACAGATTGTTAAAATTTTTGTACAAGAAAAACATTTTTGTTTTAGTCTCCCCTAACGTTTTAGCGACTTTGAAATTAAAATTTTGGTGCTAAGATTTTGTTAAAAAGACTATTATGATACACGTCCTATTCAAAAAAAACCATGTAAAAGACGTTGGTTTAATGTAATGAAAATCCTTAGACGTTTTGTTTACCTACACGATTATTATTAGTAGAAATTTCAAGTCTTGTACATCATACGTGAGAATTCTTTAAGGTCAAGTTCGTACAAAAAGAAAATCTTTATTTTGTCACTAATATTAGGATGCACTGTCGTAGGAAATGACATGCCTCATTATGAACAATTACTCGTCCGACAACGACTCAATCCACGAGGAACAGATCTAGTACGAATGCCTCGATGTGGAGGTAGTTCCTAAGGAAGAGATAGTCGAAGAAGTCGACGAGAATCAGAACATTGGGGTAATATATGTAGACGAGTATGAAAGACTAAGAAGATCAGACAGAAGTATTGGATGCTCGAGTTTGGGAACTCATGATGAGGTGCAATAAGTGTAGATTCCATCGTGAGAGAAATAGTGTCTGACTGCGTCCTAAATCTAGAAAACGAACTATTCAACATCGACTTAATCCCGATTAAGCTGGGAAGCTTTGACGTAGTAGTGGGTATGGACTGGCTAGCTAGAAATCACGCGAACATAGGGAGTCACGATAAGGTGATAAGAATTCACTTACGGGAAAATGAAATACTCATCGTACACGGAGATAAGCCCGGAAGGAGCTTGAAGATGGTGTCATCCATGAAGATTCGCAAGTACGTGAAAAAGGAGTATCTTGCTATTCTGGCTCATGTAGTCGAGAAGGAATCAGAAGAAAAACGTATGCAAGATATTCCGGTAGTGCGCGAATACCTCGAAGTATTTCCAGACAACTTACGTAGACTACCCCCGTCTAGACAAGTCGAGTTCCGAATCGAACTAATTCCAGGAGCCGCCACGATAGTTAAGGCACCGTACCGCCTAGCACCTATGGAGATGCAGGAACTATCTAGTCAACTCCAGGATCTTTTGGAGGAAGGATTCATGCGACCTCGTTCGTCACCATGAGGAGCCCCAGTTCTATTCGTTTGAAAGAAAGACGGATCGTTACGGATGTGTATCGACTATAGAGAGTCGAACAAACTGACGATCAAAAATAGATACCCTCTCCCTCGAATCGAAGATCTATTTGATCAGTTGCAAGGAGCTTCATACGTCTCGAACATCGACCTGCGATAAGATTATCATCAATTACGAGTCCATGATGGGGATATACCCAAAACCGCATTCTGAAACTGATATGGACATTACAAATTCATAGTTATGACATTCGATCTGACCAACGCGCCTGCAGTGATTCATGGATTTAATGAACAAAGTATGTAGAGCATACTTAGACAAATTCGTGATAGTATTCATCGACGATATAATCATCTACTCACGAAGCGAGAAAGATCACGAACAACACTTAAGGCAGATATTAGAACTGCTTAGAAACGAGAAACAGTACGCCAAACATCACCAAGTGCGAGTTTTGGATTAGAGAAGCACGTTTCCTCGGCCACGTAGTCGGCAAGGATGGGATTCACGTAGATCCAACTAAGGTTGAAGTCGTTAAGAAATGGGAAGCCCCCAGAACTCCAACAGAAATTAGACAATTTCTGGGTTTAGCTGGTTATTATCGGAGATTCATCGAGAATTTCTCAAAAATCTGATAACCGCTAACCACGCTAACACAGAAGGACAAGAGTTTTGTCTGGGGAAAGCCATAGGAGGATGCATTCCAAACGTTGAAGCATAGGTTATGCAGCGCGCCAATTTTGGCATTACCGAAAGGCTCAGATGACTTTGTAGTCTATTGCGATGCATCACACCGAGGTCTTGAATGTGTGTTGATGCAAAGAAACAAAGTCATAGATTACGCATCTAGACAACTCAAAACCCACAATTTGGAGTTGGGAGCCGTAGTCTTCGTACTTAAGATTTGGAGGCATTACCTCTATGGAACTAAGGTCACGATATACACGGATCACAAGAGTCTACGCCATATTTTAGAGCAAAAAAAAAAATGCTCAATATGCGCTAGAGGAGGTGGGTGGAGTTATTGAATGATTACGACTGCGAGATTCGATACAACCCAGGCAAGGCCAATGTAGTGGCAGATGCGTTAAGTCGAAAGGAAAAGGTAAAGCCCTTACGAGTACGTGCATGCATAACACTAGTGCAAACTAGTCTGAAAACTCAAATTCAACTTGCTCAAGAGAAGGCCTTGAGGACCGAGAATCTGAAGGAAGAAACCTTGCACGGCCTTAAGCAAATATTCGAAACCAGAGATACCCCAATGGAAATGGGAACAAATAACGATGGACTTCGTCAGCAAACTACCGCGAACTTCTAAAGTACATGATGCTATATGGGTTATCGTTGACCGATTGACAAAATCTGCTCACTTCTTACCCATTCGAGAGGACTATAACATGGAGAAACTCGCTCGAATCTACATTAACGAAATTGCGTCGCGCCACGAAGTACCTGTTTACATTATCTCTGATAGAGATAGCCATTTCACGTCGCGATTCTGGCAATCCTTATAGAAAGCGTTGGGTACGCAATTGAACCTAAGAACGGCTTACCATCCTCAGACGGATGGACAAAGCGAACGAACAATTCAAATGTTGGAGGACATGCTTCGAGCCTGTGTATTAGACTTTGGAGGAAGATGGGATATTCACTTACCGTTGGTAGAATTCTCATATAAGAATAGATACCACGCCAGCATACAATGCGCCCCTTATGAAACGTTATACGGACGAAAATGTCGATCACCTTTGAGTTGGTAAAAAAAAAACGACAAACACTTAATAAGACCTGACCTTATGCAGGAAACTATGAACAAAATCTTGATTATCCGAGATCGACTTAAGACCGCCCAGGATCGGCGGGAAAGCTATGCAGATAACCGTATAAAACCCCTAAAATTCCAAGTCGATGATAAAGTGTTCTTAAAAGTATCACCTTGGAAAGGGATGGTTCGTTTCAGAAAGAGAGGCAAGTTAAGCCCACACTACATCGGACCTTACGAAATCATCGAATGAATCGGTCCAGTAGCTTACAAACTTAAGTTACTACAAGAATTAGGTGCGATTCACGACACGTTCCATATATCAAATCTTAAGAAATGTCTAGCTGACGAATCGCATATCCTACCCCTAAAGGGAATCCAAAGCGACGATCGCTTACATTTCACTAAAGAACCAACCGGAATCCTTAACAAGGAAGTCAAACGCTTAAGATAAAGCAAAATTCCAATCGTCAAAGTATAACAGGATTCTAAGAGCGGACCTGAGTACACCTAGAAACTAGAGGATTTCATGAAAATGAAATACCCTCATCTATTCATGAACTGAATCTCACATCATGACCAGTTGAATTTCGGGACGAAATTCATTTTAACTGGGGGAGACTGTGACAACCGTCAAAAATCTCAGGTCATTAACGCACTTAAATTCCTAGTCTATCTAATTTCGTTTACAGCACTCTAAAATCCTAGTGAAAGTCTAGGTTACGACTCCTTAAGTACCGAAACCGTGAATTACCGAAATCACGTAACGTTTAAGAAGATTGCTTAGCGGACTTTAAGACCGTGAACAACATTAAATTAGGTTACAAAGTGCCAAAGAAAACAAATGAAATTTAATTTCATTCATCAACACAAAATATTTATCGTATCACAAAAACCGGAATTTAATCGTAAATTCCATAACTCAGTTAACGCAACCGGAAACCGCACGATTAACCCGCGAATACCACTCGTAAACGAATCAAATACCTTATGATGAAAATTATAAACTTATAAAATCAAGTTTTACAACCCAAACTTTAACTCTCAAAACATCACAATTAAATCTTACAAAACATACCAACTCACATCAATTTAATTGTACAACTTATAAGACTTTATTTCCTTACAATTAATAAAATAAAATGAGGAAATAACCCCTCCACCCACTAAAAATCTGCAGCCCTCTCTCTTTTTCCACTCAACCTCTCCACTAACCCACTTATATTGCATGCAAAGTCTTCTACCACTTACACACTCTTCCTCCCATCATTTCTCTCATTTTCTCTCAAGAAAACACACACAAAACCTCTCTTTTCACACACTAAACTCCAGAAAATATTCATCCAAAGATCATCATCTCAAAGGTGTTCTTCCATTAAAACACATCTCTTAAGGTAGAATCACCATTCCTAGCTTCCATTTCATACTTTCTTTATGTTTATTTCATGTAAATACATGGATTTTATGCCTATTTCATGGCTAAAATTCTCATTCAAGGTTTGATGGTTTGTAGGTTCCCTTACACTTGTTTAAGTGTTAAAACAAAAGGGCAACCCATGATCAAACCGAAATCAAACCGAAAAATCGTCTTTTTAGTGTTTGAATGCTTATTTACTTGTTCTTGCTAGAATAAATGGTTTAAAATGTTAAAATACGTTTATGTTTCTGTACAACACATGTTCATGCATAAAAGACAAGACTTCAATCTTTGGATGAGGTCTAAAAATCGTTTGGTAGTGAAATCACACCAAAAAGATCACTTTGTCATGCATGCAATCTGTCCAGAATTTGACCCTACTTGAAACGACCATAACTCAGCGAATAATGGTCCAAAAATCTTGATTTTTCTTCTAGAATTTAGCTTAATGTCTTACCTTTAAAACCCCACTGGTCTCACTCAAATCCATTGAGTTTACGACCTCCAAATGTATCACACAAAACTGATGCGCAAACAGTAACTTTTCTGTGAGCACCTAGTTGTGATACTTGTTCATGGGTCTTAAGGTGTTCTATAAATCTAAGAAAAATTATTTTAGACTCCTAACATGTATATCTCAGTATTATAAAAAGATAGGAATTTATCTTGATGATTAAGTATTTTTAGAAAATGCATGAACATCATGCATTGTTGTAATCTTGTAAATTGCAAATACTTGTGTTGTGATGATTCAAAAATATATAAGTGCGAGATAAAACGTCTTAAAATTTTGAGGATTATTTTTCTCAGTAACTATATCATGAAAAGAGTCTTGAAAATAAAAATGGGAATTTTTGGAAAAACATAAGTATTTTTCCTAAATTAATGCAAATAAAGCCTACAAAAGGTGAAATAATCATGAAAAATACTTTTGGACATAAAATAATTATGGGAAAATTCCAGTGTCATTTTCCTCAGAAAATGACACCATCCTCAAAATTTAACACTCTTTGGAAGTGTTTTGATATGTTTTCCGATTTACGTCTCGTTAAAACGCATAATGTTGGGAACCAAAGTTTCAGTGCTCAAAACGTCTTGAAAATTTTACACAAACTTAGAAATTGGTAGAAAATGATCTGGTAAAAATTCCAGAATTTTAAGTGAATAATTACTATTTTTCCCATAATTATCCCACTTTTTAGACATAAAATGATTATAAATAATCCATAAGTCTAAAAATCCCCAAATTTTCACAGAAAATTTGTGAACTATATTTCATATTTCATACCAAGTTTGGTAATTTTTAGATGTTGTATTTATATATTTCCATTATTTTGTTCCCAACTCGAACAATTACCGACATCGTAAATTAAATGGAAATTCAAACTTTTACGGCACTTTGTAATTTAATTAGCTAGCTAAGCAATCCTAACAAACCGTATTAGTCGAAAACTAATTAGAAACCTTGTGTTCTTAGGAAATGGATAGGAGTCAAACCCAGTCGGCACGCGCATTACATCCATCCTTCCGCTCACGCTTAATAGTGAGTTTACACAGCCCCTCTTTTTAACGTTTTACTTAAATTTTTGGGGTGAAAAGCATGCTATATGATCTAACTACTATATTTGGATTACAAATACTATTCTTATGCTATCCTTGATTTACGAATGCTATGCTTATACTATGCGCGTTTTACAAATGCTATCCTTGATTTACAAATGCTATGCTATGCTATATGCTATGCTTACTTTCGAATACTTCACATGGTTAAAATGTCGTATTGATTACACATAATGTCGTGAATGTTTTCCGTTTATACGAACATGATTATATGCTTGTTTTCTATCGTATCTAAAGTCCCCGGTATATCTACACGACCATTAACTCTATATGAGCCAAATGATGCATATGAATAGTACTATTTGGGAGCGAGACCACCTCCCCACTCACGCGGCCACGTGAGTGCATCCCATCATCCTAAATGCCAACGATAGGGCATCTCTCTTTGGGGCAAAGGTTTATCGGTTGTAGGTTTGGTTGTGGACTCAAGCATAATAACTCATTGTGACTATAGACATTATAACGTGATAGCATAGAAATTTCATAAACGACTATAAACGTATGACGTTTTGACATTTGAAATGACATTTCTTTGAAACCATAAACTTACGACCCGAGCTTTACAATGACTTTGTCACCTGAAACAATATTTCTTTGAAACCATAAACTTACGACCCGAGCTTTACAATGACTTTGTCATCTGAAACAATATTTCTTTGAAACCATAAACTTACGACCCGAGCTTTACAATGACTTTGTCGTTTGAAACGACATTTCTTTGAAACTATAAACCTTACGACCCGAACTCGAAAATGACTTTGTCATTAGAAACCATATTTCTTTAAAACCATAGATTTTATAACCTGAGTTTTATACTATAAATCAATGTGGTCTTGGACAATGATAAACGTGGTTTCATAATAACGTCGCGCATTCGTATTAACTTCGACATAATAATCTGTTGAGACTTTAAACGTTTTGATATTGATTTGATGATCCATTGGCTTTATACACGTAACATGAACTTATTAAATACTACAATATGAGTTTTATAAACATAACTTGAACTTATTAAACACTATATCTTGAGTTTTATAAACGTGAATTAAATATTCCTTTGAAAATATGAGCGGGGCGTTATAAATGAATCACGACTTTTAATTGAGTACAAAAAGGGAATCGCTCCTAAATGAGCCTCATTCTTAAATAAACCTCCTTTGCAAACAAAACATCGATTAACAAATGAATCTAGCTATCAAATGAATATCGCTCTTAAATGAGCCTTGTTTTAACGAATTACTTTTATAATTATCCGCGCAATAGCGTTTGACTATCCTAAAAATTGATTTCAAGAACTTATCGGATGATTATCGTCTTTGTATGAGCCTCGACACTAAACATACTACTTTTGCGAACTAATCACGTAGTAACGTGGAACTTTTAAACTAGACTTTGTAAACACTGGAAAAAGGGTCTTTCATTACACAAAACCTGTGTACTCACCAACTATGTTTCATAGTTGACCTGTTTACTTTTACATGCTTTTCAGGAATTAGTCACCACTTGTTTATTGAAGCTAAACCCGTTATATGATCTATGCTGCTGTAGCGTTACGGGATTTTCTCTTTTGGATGTAATCGCATGTTTAGATTATTTACTTTTGTGCTGTAAACGCTTGTAAGATCTTATGTAATGTAATAATTGTAGACCGTTGAACGGTGATCTTTTGTAATTTTCGATTGTGAAATCATTGTACTGTTACATCTCGTGTTTCCGCTTTAGCGGGGTGTGACAGAGAATGGTATCAGAGCCGAAGGTTATAGAAACACCGGTTCTCCTTAGAGAAGCCTAGAAACTATAACCATTAACTTAGTACCCCTTTAAGTATGACTTATTCGGGTGTTGCATCCTTCGAATTTAATTTAACATAGCCTGATCAACTATGTACAATTAAAGGAGAAGCGATGCGAGATCGGAATTGGTTATAGGAATAGGGTACGCTTTAGAGCTCACTTAAGCTAATAAGATTTCTTTAAGTGTGTTGAGTACCTTCATATGCTAGGACTTGATATAACTGTAGGAGTTGAGTTCACTTTTGATACTCTTATCACGTCGCGTTTCTCATTCCACGCCACCAAATCGGCCAACTGTTCTAGTTACGTCACTAGTCAACCTAGGACTAACCCACCTAACACCGAACCCGAGGAAGAGGAGCCCTCGATGGAGAACGAATCCCCACACGAAATGAACAATGATGCGTCACCTACACCCGTTTTATCCCAGTCACCACTATTAGGATCACGCTCGAAAATCACCTCACGTAAGACCGTCGCCATACTCACCCGATTATCTTTAATAGCGCTACGTCCACAGCCGAAAAACCTCCAAGAGTCATTTTCGAAATCCCGAAATCACGAAACTTTGATATGACCTTCCGGATAGCACGTAGTACGAACGCCGTAACCACCGAACTTCAAATTAAACAGGTAAGAAGTGCACATCAAAGATAGATTCTAGTAGATGGGACAAAATTTAATAGAAAAACAGACTCATCGCACGATCAACGCTTTGAAAACCGATTTTAGACAAAAAATAACTGGCGACACTTCAAGAGTATCATCCGACATCAGTGCTACCCCAACCAGTTTCCCCAAGGACCGCACATTAGGCATACGGCCAGAAATAGAGTTCCGATACTGAGGAAAGTGTCGATGGCAACGCTGCCTCAGGAAACTAGTGAAATACCACAGGAGGTCATAGAAACGTCAGTAAGGCCCACGTCTGGCCTATCTTGGGAAGAAGTGCAAAGAATCCGGTACATGACCTTAGAACTAATAACTGCCAAATGAGAATAGATCATTAGCAGCAACTGATGTACGATCAGACAGATAGGTTAGAGCAATTGTCGGAGTATACGACCAAGGCACGAGTGGCAGCAAGTGCGGAGAAGAACACAACTAGGAGGATGATGTTGCTATCCTTGTTAGTTGGAGGACTTGAGTCGCTCACATTGGTGTTGTTATTTTGAGTACTATGTTCCGGGTTTAGAGATGATCAAAGTGCTTAGTGACAAAAACACAGATTGTTAAAATTTTTGTACAAGAAAAACATTTTTGTTTTAGTCTCCCCTAACGTTTTAGCGACTTTGAAATTAAAATTTTGGTGCTAAGATTTTGTTAAAAAGACTATTATGATACACGTCCTATTCAAAAAAAACCATGTAAAAGACGTTGGTTTAATGTAATGAAAATCCTTAGACGTTTTGTTTACCTACACGATTATTATTAGTAGAAATTTCAAGTCTTGTACATCATACTTGAGAATTCTTTAAGGTCAAGTTCGTACAAAAAGAAAATCTTTATTTTGTCACTAATATTAGGATGCACTGTCGTAGGAAATGACATGCCTCATTATGAACAATTACTCGTCCGACAACGACTCAATCCACGAGGAACAGATCTAGTACGAATGCCTCGATGTGGAGGTAGTTCCTAAGGAAGAGATAGTCGAAGAAGTCGACGAGAATCAGAACATTGGGGTAATATATGTAGACGAGTATGAAAGACTAAGAAGATCAGACAGAAGTATTGGATGCTCGAGTTTGGGAACTCATGATGAGGTGCAATAAGTGTAGATTCCATCGTGAGAGAAATAGTGTCTGACTGCGTCCTAAATCTAGAAAACGAACTATTCAACATCGACTTAATCCCGATTAAGCTGGGAAGCTTTGACGTAGTAGTGGGTATGGACTGGCTAGCTAGAAATCACGCGAACATAGGGAGTCACGATAAGGTGATAAGAATTCACTTACGGGAAAATGAAATACTCATCGTACACGGAGATAAGCCCGGAAGGAGCTTGAAGATGGTGTCATCCATGAAGATTCGCAAGTACGTGAAAAAGGAGTATCTTGCTATTCTGGCTCATGTAGTCGAGAAGGAATCAGAAGAAAAACGTATGCAAGATATTCCGGTAGTGCGCGAATACCTCGAAGTATTTCCAGACAACTTACGTAGACTACCCCCGTCTAGACAAGTCGAGTTCCGAATCGAACTAATTCCAGGAGCCGCCACGATAGTTAAGGCACCGTACCGCCTAGCACCTATGGAGATGCAGGAACTATCTAGTCAACTCCAGGATCTTTTGGAGGAAGGATTCATGCGACCTCGTTCGTCACCATGAGGAGCCCCAGTTCTATTCGTTTGAAAGAAAGACGGATCGTTACGGATGTGTATCGACTATAGAGAGTCGAACAAACTGACGATCAAAAATAGATACCCTCTCCCTCGAATCGAAGATCTATTTGATCAGTTGCAAGGAGCTTCATACGTCTCGAACATCGACCTGCGATAAGATTATCATCAATTACGAGTCCATGATGGGGATATACCCAAAACCGCATTCTGAAACTGATATGGACATTACAAATTCATAGTTATGACATTCGATCTGACCAACGCGCCTGCAGTGATTCATGGATTTAATGAACAAAGTATGTAGAGCATACTTAGACAAATTCGTGATAGTATTCATCGACGATATAATCATCTACTCACGAAGCGAGAAAGATCACGAACAACACTTAAGGCAGATATTAGAACTGCTTAGAAACGAGAAACAGTACGCCAAACATCACCAAGTGCGAGTTTTGGATTAGAGAAGCACGTTTCCTCGGCCACGTAGTCGGCAAGGATGGGATTCACGTAGATCCAACTAAGGTTGAAGTCGTTAAGAAATGGGAAGCCCCCAGAACTCCAACAGAAATTAGACAATTTCTGGGTTTAGCTGGTTATTATCGGAGATTCATCGAGAATTTCTCAAAAATCTGATAACCGCTAACCACGCTAACACAGAAGGACAAGAGTTTTGTCTGGGGAAAGCCATAGGAGGATGCATTCCAAACGTTGAAGCATAGGTTATGCAGCGCGCCAATTTTGGCATTACCGAAAGGCTCAGATGACTTTGTAGTCTATTGCGATGCATCACACCGAGGTCTTGAATGTGTGTTGATGCAAAGAAACAAAGTCATAGATTACGCATCTAGACAACTCAAAACCCACAATTTGGAGTTGGGAGCCGTAGTCTTCGTACTTAAGATTTGGAGGCATTACCTCTATGGAACTAAGGTCACGATATACACGGATCACAAGAGTCTACGCCATATTTTAGAGCAAAAAAAAAAATGCTCAATATGCGCTAGAGGAGGTGGGTGGAGTTATTGAATGATTACGACTGCGAGATTCGATACAACCCAGGCAAGGCCAATGTAGTGGCAGATGCGTTAAGTCGAAAGGAAAAGGTAAAGCCCTTACGAGTACGTGCATGCATAACACTAGTGCAAACTAGTCTGAAAACTCAAATTCAACTTGCTCAAGAGAAGGCCTTGAGGACCGAGAATCTGAAGGAAGAAACCTTGCACGGCCTTAAGCAAATATTCGAAACCAGAGATACCCCAATGGAAATGGGAACAAATAACGATGGACTTCGTCAGCAAACTACCGCGAACTTCTAAAGTACATGATGCTATATGGGTTATCGTTGACCGATTGACAAAATCTGCTCACTTCTTACCCATTCGAGAGGACTATAACATGGAGAAACTCGCTCGAATCTACATTAACGAAATTGCGTCGCGCCACGAAGTACCTGTTTACATTATCTCTGATAGAGATAGCCATTTCACGTCGCGATTCTGGCAATCCTTATAGAAAGCGTTGGGTACGCAATTGAACCTAAGAACGGCTTACCATCCTCAGACGGATGGACAAAGCGAACGAACAATTCAAATGTTGGAGGACATGCTTCGAGCCTGTGTATTAGACTTTGGAGGAAGATGGGATATTCACTTACCGTTGGTAGAATTCTCATATAAGAATAGATACCACGCCAGCATACAATGCGCCCCTTATGAAACGTTATACGGACGAAAATGTCGATCACCTTTGAGTTGGTAAAAAAAAAACGACAAACACTTAATAAGACCTGACCTTATGCAGGAAACTATGAACAAAATCTTGATTATCCGAGATCGACTTAAGACCGCCCAGGATCGGCGGGAAAGCTATGCAGATAACCGTATAAAACCCCTAAAATTCCAAGTCGATGATAAAGTGTTCTTAAAAGTATCACCTTGGAAAGGGATGGTTCGTTTCAGAAAGAGAGGCAAGTTAAGCCCACACTACATCGGACCTTACGAAATCATCGAATGAATCGGTCCAGTAGCTTACAAACTTAAGTTACTACAAGAATTAGGTGCGATTCACGACACGTTCCATATATCAAATCTTAAGAAATGTCTAGCTGACGAATCGCATATCCTACCCCTAAAGGGAATCCAAAGCGACGATCGCTTACATTTCACTAAAGAACCAACCGGAATCCTTAACAAGGAAGTCAAACGCTTAAGATAAAGCAAAATTCCAATCGTCAAAGTATAACAGGATTCTAAGAGCGGACCTGAGTACACCTAGAAACTAGAGGATTTCATGAAAATGAAATACCCTCATCTATTCATGAACTGAATCTCACATCATGACCAGTTGAATTTCGGGACGAAATTCATTTTAACTGGGGGAGACTGTGACAACCGTCAAAAATCTCAGGTCATTAACGCACTTAAATTCCTAGTCTATCTAATTTCGTTTACAGCACTCTAAAATCCTAGTGAAAGTCTAGGTTACGACTCCTTAAGTACCGAAACCGTGAATTACCGAAATCACGTAACGTTTAAGAAGATTGCTTAGCGGACTTTAAGACCGTGAACAACATTAAATTAGGTTACAAAGTGCCAAAGAAAACAAATGAAATTTAATTTCATTCATCAACACAAAATATTTATCGTATCACAAAAACCGGAATTTAATCGTAAATTCCATAACTCGGTTAACGCAACCGGAAACCGCACGATTAACCCGCGAATACCACTCGTAAACGAATCAAATACCTTATGATGAAAATTATAAACTTATAAAATCAAGTTTTACAACCCAAACTTTAACTCTCAAAACATCACAATTAAATCTTACAAAACATACCAACTCACATCAATTTAATTGTACAACTTATAAGACTTTATTTCCTTACAATTAATAAAATAAAATGAGGAAATAACCCCTCCACCCACTAAAAATCTGCAGCCCTCTCTCTTTTTCCACTCAACCTCTCCACTAACCCACTTATATTGCATGCAAAGTCTTCTACCACTTACACACTCTTCCTCCCATCATTTCTCTCATTTTCTCTCAAGAAAACACACACAAAACCTCTCTTTTCACACACTAAACTCCAGAAAATATTCATCCAAAGATCATCATCTCAAAGGTGTTCTTCCATTAAAACACATCTCTTAAGGTAGAATCACCATTCCTAGCTTCCATTTCATACTTTCTTTATGTTTATTTCATGTAAATACATGGATTTTATGCCTATTTCATGGCTAAAATTCTCATTCAAGGTTTGATGGTTTGTAGGTTCCCTTACACTTGTTTAAGTGTTAAAACAAAAGGGCAACCCATGATCAAACCGAAATCAAACCGAAAAATCGTCTTTTTAGTGTTTGAATGCTTATTTACTTGTTCTTGCTAGAATAAATGGTTTAAAATGTTAAAATACGTTTATGTTTCTGTACAACACATGTTCATGCATAAAAGACAAGACTTCAATCTTTGGATGAGGTCTAAAAATCGTTTGGTAGTGAAATCACACCAAAAAGATCACTTTGTCATGCATGCAATCTGTCCAGAATTTGACCCTACTTGAAACGACCATAACTCAGCGAATAATGGTCCAAAAATCTTGATTTTTCTTCTAGAATTTAGCTTAATGTCTTACCTTTAAAACCCCACTGGTCTCACTCAAATCCATTGAGTTTACGACCTCCAAATGTATCACACAAAACTGATGCGCAAACAGTAACTTTTCTGTGAGCACCTAGTTGTGATACTTGTTCATGGGTCTTAAGGTGTTCTATAAATCTAAGAAAAATTATTTTAGACTCCTAACATGTATATCTCAGTATTATAAAAAGATAGGAATTTATCTTGATGATTAAGTATTTTTAGAAAATGCATGAACATCATGCATTGTTGTAATCTTGTAAATTGCAAATACTTGTGTTGTGATGATTCAAAAATATATAAGTGCGAGATAAAACGTCTTAAAATTTTGAGGATTATTTTTCTCAGTAACTATATCATGAAAAGAGTCTTGAAAATAAAAATGGGAATTTTTGGAAAAACATAAGTATTTTTCCTAAATTAATGCAAATAAAGCCTACAAAAGGTGAAATAATCATGAAAAATACTTTTGGACATAAAATAATTATGGGAAAATTCCAGTGTCATTTTCCTCAGAAAATGACACCATCCTCAAAATTTAACACTCTTTGGAAGTGTTTTGATATGTTTTCCGATTTACGTCTCGTTAAAACGCATAATGTTGGGAACCAAAGTTTCAGTGCTCAAAACGTCTTGAAAATTTTACACAAACTTAGAAATTGGTAGAAAATGATCTGGTAAAAATTCCAGAATTTTAAGTGAATAATTACTATTTTTCCCATAATTATCCCACTTTTTAGACATAAAATGATTATAAATAATCCATAAGTCTAAAAATCCCCAAATTTTCACAGAAAATTTGTGAACTATATTTCATATTTCATACCAAGTTTGGTAATTTTTAGATGTTGTATTTATATATTTCCATTATTTTGTTCCCAACTCGAACAATTACCGACATCGTAAATTAAATGGAAATTCAAACTTTTACGGCACTTTGTAATTTAATTAGCTAGCTAAGCAATCCTAACAAACCGTATTAGTCGAAAACTAATTAGAAACCTTGTGTTCTTAGGAAATGGATAGGAGTCAAACCCAGTCGGCACGCGCATTACATCCATCCTTCCGCTCACGCTTAATAGTGAGTTTACACAGCCCCTCTTTTTAACGTTTTACTTAAATTTTTGGGGTGAAAAGCATGCTATATGATCTAACTACTATATTTGGATTACAAATACTATTCTTATGCTATCCTTGATTTACGAATGCTATGCTTATACTATGCGCGTTTTACAAATGCTATCCTTGATTTACAAATGCTATGCTATGCTATATGCTATGCTTACTTTCGAATACTTCACATGGTTAAAATGTCGTATTGATTACACATAATGTCGTGAATGTTTTCCGTTTATACGAACATGATTATATGCTTGTTTTCTATCGTATCTAAAGTCCCCGGTATATCTACACGACCATTAACTCTATATGAGCCAAATGATGCATATGAATAGTACTATTTGGGAGCGAGACCACCTCCCCACTCACGCGGCCACGTGAGTGCATCCCATCATCCTAAATGCCAACGATAGGGCATCTCTCTTTGGGGCAAAGGTTTATCGGTTGTAGGTTTGGTTGTGGACTCAAGCATAATAACTCATTGTGACTATAGACATTATAACGTGATAGCATAGAAATTTCATAAACGACTATAAACGTATGACGTTTTGACATTTGAAATGACATTTCTTTGAAACCATAAACTTACGACCCGAGCTTTACAATGACTTTGTCACCTGAAACAATATTTCTTTGAAACCATAAACTTACGACCCGAGCTTTACAATGACTTTGTCATCTGAAACAATATTTCTTTGAAACCATAAACTTACGACCCGAGCTTTACAATGACTTTGTCGTTTGAAACGACATTTCTTTGAAACTATAAACCTTACGACCCGAACTCGAAAATGACTTTGTCATTAGAAACCATATTTCTTTAAAACCATAGATTTTATAACCTGAGTTTTATACTATAAATCAATGTGGTCTTGGACAATGATAAACGTGGTTTCATAATAACGTCGCGCATTCGTATTAACTTCGACATAATAATCTGTTGAGACTTTAAACGTTTTGATATTGATTTGATGATCCATTGGCTTTATACACGTAACATGAACTTATTAAATACTACAATATGAGTTTTATAAACATAACTTGAACTTATTAAACACTATATCTTGAGTTTTATAAACGTGAATTAAATATTCCTTTGAAAATATGAGCGGGGCGTTATAAATGAATCACGACTTTTAATTGAGTACAAAAAGGGAATCGCTCCTAAATGAGCCTCATTCTTAAATAAACCTCCTTTGCAAACAAAACATCGATTAACAAATGAATCTAGCTATCAAATGAATATCGCTCTTAAATGAGCCTTGTTTTAACGAATTACTTTTATAATTATCCGCGCAATAGCGTTTGACTATCCTAAAAATTGATTTCAAGAACTTATCGGATGATTATCGTCTTTGTATGAGCCTCGACACTAAACATACTACTTTTGCGAACTAATCACGTAGTAACGTGGAACTTTTAAACTAGACTTTGTAAACACTGGAAAAAGGGTCTTTCATTACACAAAACCTGTGTACTCACCAACTATGTTTCATAGTTGACCTGTTTACTTTTACATGCTTTTCAGGAATTAGTCACCACTTGTTTATTGAAGCTAAACCCGTTATATGATCTATGCTGCTGTAGCGTTACGGGATTTTCTCTTTTGGATGTAATCGCATGTTTAGATTATTTACTTTTGTGCTGTAAACGCTTGTAAGATCTTATGTAATGTAATAATTGTAGACCGTTGAACGGTGATCTTTTGTAATTTTCGATTGTGAAATCATTGTACTGTTACATCTCGTGTTTCCGCTTTAGCGGGGTGTGACAGAGAATGGTATCAGAGCCGAAGGTTATAGAAACACCGGTTCTCCTTAGAGAAGCCTAGAAACTATAACCATTAACTTAGTACCCCTTTAAGTATGACTTATTCGGGTGTTGCATCCTTCGAATTTAATTTAACATAGCCTGATCAACTATGTACAATTAAAGGAGAAGCGATGCGAGATCGGAATTGGTTATAGGAATAGGGTACGCTTTAGAGCTCACTTAAGCTAATAAGATTTCTTTAAGTGTGTTGAGTACCTTCATATGCTAGGACTTGATATAACTGTAGGAGTTGAGTTCACTTTTGATACTCTTATCACGTCGCGTTTCTCATTCCACGCCACCAAATCGGCCAACTGTTCTAGTTACGTCACTAGTCAACCTAGGACTAACCCACCTAACACCGAACCCGAGGAAGAGGAGCCCTCGATGGAGAACGAATCCCCACACGAAATGAACAATGATGCGTCACCTACACCCGTTTTATCCCAGTCACCACTATTAGGATCACGCTCGAAAATCACCTCACGTAAGACCGTCGCCATACTCACCCGATTATCTTTAATAGCGCTACGTCCACAGCCGAAAAACCTCCGAGAGTCATTTTCGAAATCCCGAAATCACGAAACTTTGATATGACCTTCCGGATAGCACGTAGTACGAACGCCGTAACCACCGAACTTCAAATTAAACAGGTAAGAAGTGCACATCAAAGATAGATTCTAGTAGATGGGACAAAATTTAATAGAAAAACAGACTCATCGCACGATCAACGCTTTGAAAACCGATTTTAGACAAAAAATAACTGGCGACACTTCAAGAGTATCATCCGACATCAGTGCTACCCCAACCAGTTTCCCCAAGGACCGCACATTAGGCATACGGCCAGAAATAGAGTTCCGATACTGAGGAAAGTGTCGATGGCAACGCTGCCTCAGGAAACTAGTGAAATACCACAGGAGGTCATAGAAACGTCAGTAAGGCCCACGTCTGGCCTATCTTGGGAAGAAGTGCAAAGAATCCGGTACATGACCTTAGAACTAATAACTGCCAAATGAGAATAGATCATTAGCAGCAACTGATGTACGATCAGACAGATAGGTTAGAGCAATTGTCGGAGTATACGACCAAGGCACGAGTGGCAGCAAGTGCGGAGAAGAACACAACTAGGAGGATGATGTTGCTATCCTTGTTAGTTGGAGGACTTGAGTCGCTCACATTGGTGTTGTTATTTTGAGTACTATGTTCCGGGTTTAGAGATGATCAAAGTGCTTAGTGACAAAAACACAGATTGTTAAAATTTTTGTACAAGAAAAACATTTTTGTTTTAGTCTCCCCTAACGTTTTAGCGACTTTGAAATTAAAATTTTGGTGCTAAGATTTTGTTAAAAAGACTATTATGATACACGTCCTATTCAAAAAAAACCATGTAAAAGACGTTGGTTTAATGTAATGAAAATCCTTAGACGTTTTGTTTACCTACACGATTATTATTAGTAGAAATTTCAAGTCTTGTACATCATACTTGAGAATTCTTTAAGGTCAAGTTCGTACAAAAAGAAAATCTTTATTTTGTCACTAATATTAGGATGCACTGTCGTAGGAAATGACATGCCTCATTATGAACAATTACTCGTCCGACAACGACTCAATCCACGAGGAACAGATCTAGTACGAATGCCTCGATGTGGAGGTAGTTCCTAAGGAAGAGATAGTCGAAGAAGTCGACGAGAATCAGAACATTGGGGTAATATATGTAGACGAGTATGAAAGACTAAGAAGATCAGACAGAAGTATTGGATGCTCGAGTTTGGGAACTCATGATGAGGTGCAATAAGTGTAGATTCCATCGTGAGAGAAATAGTGTCTGACTGCGTCCTAAATCTAGAAAACGAACTATTCAACATCGACTTAATCCCGATTAAGCTGGGAAGCTTTGACGTAGTAGTGGGTATGGACTGGCTAGCTAGAAATCACGCGAACATAGGGAGTCACGATAAGGTGATAAGAATTCACTTACGGGAAAATGAAATACTCATCGTACACGGAGATAAGCCCGGAAGGAGCTTGAAGATGGTGTCATCCATGAAGATTCGCAAGTACGTGAAAAAGGAGTATCTTGCTATTCTGGCTCATGTAGTCGAGAAGGAATCAGAAGAAAAACGTATGCAAGATATTCCGGTAGTGCGCGAATACCTCGAAGTATTTCCAGACAACTTACGTAGACTACCCCCGTCTAGACAAGTCGAGTTCCGAATCGAACTAATTCCAGGAGCCGCCACGATAGTTAAGGCACCGTACCGCCTAGCACCTATGGAGATGCAGGAACTATCTAGTCAACTCCAGGATCTTTTGGAGGAAGGATTCATGCGACCTCGTTCGTCACCATGAGGAGCCCCAGTTCTATTCGTTTGAAAGAAAGACGGATCGTTACGGATGTGTATCGACTATAGAGAGTCGAACAAACTGACGATCAAAAATAGATACCCTCTCCCTCGAATCGAAGATCTATTTGATCAGTTGCAAGGAGCTTCATACGTCTCGAACATCGACCTGCGATAAGATTATCATCAATTACGAGTCCATGATGGGGATATACCCAAAACCGCATTCTGAAACTGATATGGACATTACAAATTCATAGTTATGACATTCGATCTGACCAACGCGCCTGCAGTGATTCATGGATTTAATGAACAAAGTATGTAGAGCATACTTAGACAAATTCGTGATAGTATTCATCGACGATATAATCATCTACTCACGAAGCGAGAAAGATCACGAACAACACTTAAGGCAGATATTAGAACTGCTTAGAAACGAGAAACAGTACGCCAAACATCACCAAGTGCGAGTTTTGGATTAGAGAAGCACGTTTCCTCGGCCACGTAGTCGGCAAGGATGGGATTCACGTAGATCCAACTAAGGTTGAAGTCGTTAAGAAATGGGAAGCCCCCAGAACTCCAACAGAAATTAGACAATTTCTGGGTTTAGCTGGTTATTATCGGAGATTCATCGAGAATTTCTCAAAAATCTGATAACCGCTAACCACGCTAACACAGAAGGACAAGAGTTTTGTCTGGGGAAAGCCATAGGAGGATGCATTCCAAACGTTGAAGCATAGGTTATGCAGCGCGCCAATTTTGGCATTACCGAAAGGCTCAGATGACTTTGTAGTCTATTGCGATGCATCACACCGAGGTCTTGAATGTGTGTTGATGCAAAGAAACAAAGTCATAGATTACGCATCTAGACAACTCAAAACCCACAATTTGGAGTTGGGAGCCGTAGTCTTCGTACTTAAGATTTGGAGGCATTACCTCTATGGAACTAAGGTCACGATATACACGGATCACAAGAGTCTACGCCATATTTTAGAGCAAAAAAAAAATGCTCAATATGCGCTAGAGGAGGTGGGTGGAGTTATTGAATGATTACGACTGCGAGATTCGATACAACCCAGGCAAGGCCAATGTAGTGGCAGATGCGTTAAGTCGAAAGGAAAAGGTAAAGCCCTTACGAGTACGTGCATGCATAACACTAGTGCAAACTAGTCTGAAAACTCAAATTCAACTTGCTCAAGAGAAGGCCTTGAGGACCGAGAATCTGAAGGAAGAAACCTTGCACGGCCTTAAGCAAATATTCGAAACCAGAGATACCCCAATGGAAATGGGAACAAATAACGATGGACTTCGTCAGCAAACTACCGCGAACTTCTAAAGTACATGATGCTATATGGGTTATCGTTGACCGATTGACAAAATCTGCTCACTTCTTACCCATTCGAGAGGACTATAACATGGAGAAACTCGCTCGAATCTACATTAACGAAATTGCGTCGCGCCACGAAGTACCTGTTTACATTATCTCTGATAGAGATAGCCATTTCACGTCGCGATTCTGGCAATCCTTATAGAAAGCGTTGGGTACGCAATTGAACCTAAGAACGGCTTACCATCCTCAGACGGATGGACAAAGCGAACGAACAATTCAAATGTTGGAGGACATGCTTCGAGCCTGTGTATTAGACTTTGGAGGAAGATGGGATATTCACTTACCGTTGGTAGAATTCTCATATAAGAATAGATACCACGCCAGCATACAATGCGCCCCTTATGAAACGTTATACGGACGAAAATGTCGATCACCTTTGAGTTGGTAAAAAAAAAACGACAAACACTTAATAAGACCTGACCTTATGCAGGAAACTATGAACAAAATCTTGATTATCCGAGATCGACTTAAGACCGCCCAGGATCGGCGGGAAAGCTATGCAGATAACCGTATAAAACCCCTAAAATTCCAAGTCGATGATAAAGTGTTCTTAAAAGTATCACCTTGGAAAGGGATGGTTCGTTTCAGAAAGAGAGGCAAGTTAAGCCCACACTACATCGGACCTTACGAAATCATCGAATGAATCGGTCCAGTAGCTTACAAACTTAAGTTACTACAAGAATTAGGTGCGATTCACGACACGTTCCATATATCAAATCTTAAGAAATGTCTAGCTGACGAATCGCATATCCTACCCCTAAAGGGAATCCAAAGCGACGATCGCTTACATTTCACTAAAGAACCAACCGGAATCCTTAACAAGGAAGTCAAACGCTTAAGATAAAGCAAAATTCCAATCGTCAAAGTATAACAGGATTCTAAGAGCGGACCTGAGTACACCTAGAAACTAGAGGATTTCATGAAAATGAAATACCCTCATCTATTCATGAACTGAATCTCACATCATGACCAGTTGAATTTCGGGACGAAATTCATTTTAACTGGGGGAGACTGTGACAACCGTCAAAAATCTCAGGTCATTAACGCACTTAAATTCCTAGTCTATCTAATTTCGTTTACAGCACTCTAAAATCCTAGTGAAAGTCTAGGTTACGACTCCTTAAGTACCGAAACCGTGAATTACCGAAATCACGTAACGTTTAAGAAGATTGCTTAGCGGACTTTAAGACCGTGA
Source organism: Logfia minima (assembly GCA_963921325.1). Taxonomy (NCBI): domain Eukaryota; kingdom Viridiplantae; phylum Streptophyta; class Magnoliopsida; order Asterales; family Asteraceae; genus Logfia; species Logfia minima. Next base: position 29,366,307 of record OY992764.1, read on the forward strand.
ACAACATTAAATTAGGTTACAAAGTGCCAAAGAAAACAAATGAAATTTAATTTCATTCATCAACACAAAATATTTATCGTATCACAAAAACCGGAATTTAATCGTAAATTCCATAACTCGGTTAACGCAACCGGAAACCGCACGATTAACCCGCGAATACCACTCGTAAACGAATCAAATACCTTATGATGAAAATTATAAACTTATAAAATCAAGTTTTACAACCCAAACTTTAACTCTCAAAACATCACAATTAAATCTTACAAAACATACCAACTCACATCAATTTAATTGTACAACTTATAAGACTTTATTTCCTTACAATTAATAAAATAAAATGAGGAAATAACCCCTCCACCCACTAAAAATCTGCAGCCCTCTCTCTTTTTCCACTCAACCTCTCCACTAACCCACTTATATTGCATGCAAAGTCTTCTACCACTTACACACTCTTCCTCCCATCATTTCTCTCATTTTCTCTCAAGAAAACACACACAAAACCTCTCTTTTCACACACTAAACTCCAGAAAATATTCATCCAAAGATCATCATCTCAAAGGTGTTCTTCCATTAAAACACATCTCTTAAGGTAGAATCACCATTCCTAGCTTCCATTTCATACTTTCTTTATGTTTATTTCATGTAAATACATGGATTTTATGCCTATTTCATGGCTAAAATTCTCATTCAAGGTTTGATGGTTTGTAGGTTCCCTTACACTTGTTTAAGTGTTAAAACAAAAGGGCAACCCATGATCAAACCGAAATCAAACCGAAAAATCGTCTTTTTAGTGTTTGAATGCTTATTTACTTGTTCTTGCTAGAATAAATGGTTTAAAATGTTAAAATACGTTTATGTTTCTGTACAACACATGTTCATGCATAAAAGACAAGACTTCAATCTTTGGATGAGGTCTAAAAATCGTTTGGTAGTGAAATCACACCAAAAAGATCACTTTGTCATGCATGCAATCTGTCCAGAATTTGACCCTACTTGAAACGACCATAACTCAGCGAATAATGGTCCAAAAATCTTGATTTTTCTTCTAGAATTTAGCTTAATGTCTTACCTTTAAAACCCCACTGGTCTCACTCAAATCCATTGAGTTTACGACCTCCAAATGTATCACACAAAACTGATGCGCAAACAGTAACTTTTCTGTGAGCACCTAGTTGTGATACTTGTTCATGGGTCTTAAGGTGTTCTATAAATCTAAGAAAAATTATTTTAGACTCCTAACATGTATATCTCAGTATTATAAAAAGATAGGAATTTATCTTGATGATTAAGTATTTTTAGAAAATGCATGAACATCATGCATTGTTGTAATCTTGTAAATTGCAAATACTTGTGTTGTGATGATTCAAAAATATATAAGTGCGAGATAAAACGTCTTAAAATTTTGAGGATTATTTTTCTCAGTAACTATATCATGAAAAGAGTCTTGAAAATAAAAATGGGAATTTTTGGAAAAACATAAGTATTTTTCCTAAATTAATGCAAATAAAGCCTACAAAAGGTGAAATAATCATGAAAAATACTTTTGGACATAAAATAATTATGGGAAAATTCCAGTGTCATTTTCCTCAGAAAATGACACCATCCTCAAAATTTAACACTCTTTGGAAGTGTTTTGATATGTTTTCCGATTTACGTCTCGTTAAAACGCATAATGTTGGGAACCAAAGTTTCAGTGCTCAAAACGTCTTGAAAATTTTACACAAACTTAGAAATTGGTAGAAAATGATCTGGTAAAAATTCCAGAATTTTAAGTGAATAATTACTATTTTTCCCATAATTATCCCACTTTTTAGACATAAAATGATTATAAATAATCCATAAGTCTAAAAATCCCCAAATTTTCACAGAAAATTTGTGAACTATATTTCATATTTCATACCAAGTTTGGTAATTTTTAGATGTTGTATTTATATATTTCCATTATTTTGTTCCCAACTCGAACAATTACCGACATCGTAAATTAAATGGAAATTCAAACTTTTACGGCACTTTGTAATTTAATTAGCTAGCTAAGCAATCCTAACAAACCGTATTAGTCGAAAACTAATTAGAAACCTTGTGTTCTTAGGAAATGGATAGGAGTCAAACCCAGTCGGCACGCGCATTACATCCATCCTTCCGCTCACGCTTAATAGTGAGTTTACACAGCCCCTCTTTTTAACGTTTTACTTAAATTTTTGGGGTGAAAAGCATGCTATATGATCTAACTACTATATTTGGATTACAAATACTATTCTTATGCTATCCTTGATTTACGAATGCTATGCTTATACTATGCGCGTTTTACAAATGCTATCCTTGATTTACAAATGCTATGCTATGCTATATGCTATGCTTACTTTCGAATACTTCACATGGTTAAAATGTCGTATTGATTACACATAATGTCGTGAATGTTTTCCGTTTATACGAACATGATTATATGCTTGTTTTCTATCGTATCTAAAGTCCCCGGTATATCTACACGACCATTAACTCTATATGAGCCAAATGATGCATATGAATAGTACTATTTGGGAGCGAGACCACCTCCCCACTCACGCGGCCACGTGAGTGCATCCCATCATCCTAAATGCCAACGATAGGGCATCTCTCTTTGGGGCAAAGGTTTATCGGTTGTAGGTTTGGTTGTGGACTCAAGCATAATAACTCATTGTGACTATAGACATTATAACGTGATAGCATAGAAATTTCATAAACGACTATAAACGTATGACGTTTTGACATTTGAAATGACATTTCTTTGAAACCATAAACTTACGACCCGAGCTTTACAATGACTTTGTCACCTGAAACAATATTTCTTTGAAACCATAAACTTACGACCCGAGCTTTACAATGACTTTGTCATCTGAAACAATATTTCTTTGAAACCATAAACTTACGACCCGAGCTTTACAATGACTTTGTCGTTTGAAACGACATTTCTTTGAAACTATAAACCTTACGACCCGAACTCGAAAATGACTTTGTCATTAGAAACCATATTTCTTTAAAACCATAGATTTTATAACCTGAGTTTTATACTATAAATCAATGTGGTCTTGGACAATGATAAACGTGGTTTCATAATAACGTCGCGCATTCGTATTAACTTCGACATAATAATCTGTTGAGACTTTAAACGTTTTGATATTGATTTGATGATCCATTGGCTTTATACACGTAACATGAACTTATTAAATACTACAATATGAGTTTTATAAACATAACTTGAACTTATTAAACACTATATCTTGAGTTTTATAAACGTGAATTAAATATTCCTTTGAAAATATGAGCGGGGCGTTATAAATGAATCACGACTTTTAATTGAGTACAAAAAGGGAATCGCTCCTAAATGAGCCTCATTCTTAAATAAACCTCCTTTGCAAACAAAACATCGATTAACAAATGAATCTAGCTATCAAATGAATATCGCTCTTAAATGAGCCTTGTTTTAACGAATTACTTTTATAATTATCCGCGCAATAGCGTTTGACTATCCTAAAAATTGATTTCAAGAACTTATCGGATGATTATCGTCTTTGTATGAGCCTCGACACTAAACATACTACTTTTGCGAACTAATCACGTAGTAACGTGGAACTTTTAAACTAGACTTTGTAAACACTGGAAAAAGGGTCTTTCATTACACAAAACCTGTGTACTCACCAACTATGTTTCATAGTTGACCTGTTTACTTTTACATGCTTTTCAGGAATTAGTCACCACTTGTTTATTGAAGCTAAACCCGTTATATGATCTATGCTGCTGTAGCGTTACGGGATTTTCTCTTTTGGATGTAATCGCATGTTTAGATTATTTACTTTTGTGCTGTAAACGCTTGTAAGATCTTATGTAATGTAATAATTGTAGACCGTTGAACGGTGATCTTTTGTAATTTTCGATTGTGAAATCATTGTACTGTTACATCTCGTGTTTCCGCTTTAGCGGGGTGTGACAGCTGTGTTTGTTGCAATGTTTTTTATTTAGTGATAATGTAAGATATGTATCCACTTCGAGTTTAAAAACATGGGTGCGTGATTTTGACTAATTAAATAGATGTGATTTTGACTAATTAAATAGATGTTTTTTAAGATAAGATGATGACTATGGAGAACAACTTTCAAGAAGTTTTTTGATTTTTTATTTGTATTTTGAAAGTCGATGTTTGACGAGTCGGATATGTGGATCCAAAGTTGACAATTAAAAATTTAAAATTTAACAAAAACGTCAAGGTTATAGTTTAATCCTTTTTAATTTGTTTATGTAGTTTCCAAAAGAAAACCTACGTTGACATAAGTCTTAACACTACCATCGACATCCATTATCCTCTTATATATGGAATTTAAAACTTTCTACCAACTTTAACCTACAAAAATGATGAAAATTCAATGCATCTTCCGATTTCCCCTAAAGTGGTATCTATTAATCCACTTAAATTCAAATTTCAATCAATTGTAAAATAATTAATTTTGTATATAAAGTAACGAAGGATATAAAGGATAATGATAATTGCAATATCAAAAACTCAAATTATTTTTTTTCATCAATTTCGTATATAAAATATATATTATATTTTGTGAATTCGCGAATTATTATCTATTTAAAAAATAAAGCACGAAATGAATAAATTGTAACCACCATGTATTTATTTATTTTAATTGTTAAATTATGAAAAAATAAAATTAAAACACTCTAAATTAATGAGAAAGTAACAAGTATTAATATGTTTTTTTCCATTTAGCTTATAAAATTACTTGGAGATTATGCATTTATTACACGAAACATAAATCAGTATTTTATGTATTTAACAAAAGTTCATTTGATATTGTATTTTTTTTTAAAGTTTAGGAGAACAAATCTCAACTTTATATTTTCATCAAAATAATAAAATCTCATAATTTTTAAAAATTGAATATCTCAAAAATGGCTAGTGAAAAAATTATAAAAATTGCGCTATAAAAATTAGCGTCTTTTCCTTTTTGATTAGACATCTCAGATGACATATTTTCGATGATTTTTTTTCATATTTTAGTGGGTTTTGAAAATTGGTAACACATGTGCTACTGACGACTATAGATGTGTTAACAGCGACTATCACTTGTAACACATGTGATAGTCGCTGTCAACATGTGGTAGTTGATGGTAACACATGTGTTTAACAGTTTTTTAAAAATAGAAAAAAAAGTTCGTTGAAAGTATACCTTGTGAGATGTTTAATCGAAGAAAAAAAAAATGCTGAATTTTATAATGCAAATTTTTATAAATTTTTAATTTATCATTTTTAAAATATTAGAGAAAAATATAATTTTGCTAAATAGAATCTTCTTAGTGATTCTCCCCTGTATGTTTATATTATAATCGCCGTGTATTTATCCGTTTATTTGTTGAAATATGAAAAGAGATATTTAATAGAATCACTCTAAATTAAGCTTGAAGCCCAATTACAATAGCCCCAATTAAAGCCCACAGAATTATATACACCGACCCTTGTATACTTCCCATATCCCCATCTTAGCCCTAATTCCCAAAGAACACCGAACATCCTAGTCATGGGGGTTGAAACTCAAAAACCTAGATGGGGCGAGCTTGAAGAAGAAGAAGAAAGCGATTACGATTTCTTGTTACCGCCAAAACAAGTAATTGGACCTGATGAGCACGGTGTGAAAAAAGTAATTGAGTTCAAATTTAACGATGAAGGTAATCGTGTTAAGATTACCACAAATATTCATGTCCGTAAGCTTGCTAATACTCAGCTCAGTAAACGCGCTGTTGAGAGACGTTCATGGCTTAAATTTGGTGATGCGGTTCATGAAGATGTTGGTGCTAGGCTTACTATGATTTCTACTGAAGAAATTATCTTTGAGCGACCTAGGGCTCCTGGTATGTTGTATCTATCTCTATATCTATAATTGTGTGTATCTTTATTATATGTTATGTGAAGATACGGTTAATTGTGTGTTTTGGATTGGTTAGTTGATAAATTGATAAATTTGTAAAGTTTTATATGACGGTGATTATATATTTAATTGTTTATTGTAAATTGTGTATAAATAAATATGTTTAATTCTATAATTTGTATCTTTTTGGGTTGAGAATTTGGTACGATTTTAGGTTATGCTAATAAAGATAAACCATAAATCAGTTCGCTAATGTGGTTGTTAATCCGGTTTATACTACTAATCAGACTCATATGTATTAAATGGTCTGGTATATTAACATGACTAATCCTAACTCAATATATAATTATAAGTTCTTTCTACCAAATGTGACTAATCAACCAAATATAGAAACCACTAAACCAGAGTTTGATTCCAACCTAATCTCTGTTATACCTATAATTATAATATTTAATTGTCGATGTAAATAACATATATATTAAGACTAGTTTGTAGACAAGACTAAACTTGGCCATTATACGTAAAACTAATCTATATACTAAACACATAAAACTGGTTAAGCGAAATACTAACAAACAATATAAATCTCCTCATGCAAATAACCATGAGCTATCTATCAAGAGTATTAACTTCTTAAATTTGCAGCAATAAGCAGTAAGAAGTTTGCGAATAATTTATTTAGGGAACTTATTAGAAGTGACCTGAGTGTTATTTCTTTTTGGTAGTGGTACAATACTATTTTATCTAGGTGCAGTTGTAGTTACTTCAATTGTAAATTTGATGATTAAACAATCGAGTAAATATAGCTCCACTTTTAGGATGAACATAACTCGTATAACAGTTAGAAGAAAACTACTTGGCATTAATTTAAGTAATCAAAGACAAACCTGCTATGTTCGTACTCTACGAACTCATCATAAATAAGTATGTTGATAAAGATGAATTATGCAGGAATTTGTTCTTCCAACCATCTATATCTATCTATATCTAAGCTATATCTATACTATTTAATAAAGCATTTGGCACATTAGCATGTCTTACAAAAGAGTAGTAGTAAAAGACTTTTTACCCTTCTAATCATCTTTATTAATTTTTTTAATAATTAAAATTAATGCATTTAAATACCCTTCTAACTATCTTTATTAGTTTTTTAATTATTAAAGTTAATGCAATTGATAATTATTTAATTTTTTATAACTGATGTAACTGATGTATTAATGGACATTAAAATGTCAATTACGGTTGTTTTGATATAATTATTGATGAAAATGAATATTATATACGAATTATAGCTATCTTCTATATTAATATATAAAGAGTTTGATATATTCATAAAAGATCTTACAAAAGAGATACTGAAATTTTTTATCTATACTATATATAAACTGGTTATATCAAAAGTCTTAAATCACTTAAAAAGGGGACACGACATTTAATGAACAAAGTATAATCATTTAAACAATTAATCAGAATTTCTTTGTAACCATCATTTATTCAATTTTCTCATTTAATGTCTTTATGAAATATTTGTAACTTAATTTGTACAACTTTCAATTGTTATAAAATTATGGGACACTGTTTAACTTAATTTAGCAAGGTTCTATTTAGCGGGTCAAAATTTAATTCTCAACCTGAACTCAAACTGTTTTTATAAATGAATTGGTAGTGCGAAAGTAATCAGAATTTTAAGTTAGCTGGTTGATTTCATGTCAAACGGGTTAAAATTTGCGAGTTAACAAGTTGATTTTGGATTGAAAATTTCCTTTCAAAATATATTTTTTTTAAAACCCGAACCTTGACCAGATCATTTATTTAATTTTCTCATTTATTATCTATATTAAATATTTATAACCTAATCTAAAAACTTTCAATTCTTAATATTAGGGGACACCATTCGAGTCGGATCAGTAAGCAAGTTATGGTTAGTGGTTCAAAAGTTAGTTCTCAATTCTTATAAATGAGTTGGCAGACTGAAAACAATTAATCTGAACACGACCTACGTAACCCACTTATGTAAACAAGTTGACGGGTTTGGGTTGATTTCAAGTTAGCCGGTTTATTTCGGGTCAAATGGGTTATAATTTAACATTTGAACCTTGACCCGATCTTAACTTGAAATTAAAAGCATTGCAGGGTTTCAGCTTAAAATTTGACGGGTAAAAAATCCTAACATTAACCATACCTAGTTTTAGGGATGGCAATTCGGGTTGGGTTGAGTCGATGGTGTACGTTGGCAGGATGATGGGTTAGAATAGCCAACCCAAACCAAACTCAAAACCCATTAACCTTGACTCGAGTCCCAGGTAACTCAAAAGGTTTTCGGGTCAAAACCCATTAACCTTGACTCGAGTCCCAGGTAACTCAAAAGGTTTTCGGGTCATTTTCGGGTTAATAAGTCAGTTTCGGTCAAATGGGTCACGTCGGTCAATATTTTCCAACATAATACGTAATAATTAATAACCATAAAAATGCTTTTTTAATTCTAAAAATAACTATAAAATTTTTATTTAATAAATGAAAAAAGTTCAAAATGTTTTATGTATTAAATTAAATGTAAAATTTTTAAAATTAAATTACTTTTATTTTTATTTTTCTTGTCATCGGGTTGACCCGATGACCCAGCAGGTGACCCTAACCCGACCTAAAAAAAATCTGAGTTGTCGAGTTTCGGGTTGGCGGGTCAAAAATGTTTATCCAAACATGCTAATTTTCAGGTCGGTCTCGGGTCGTGTTGAAAATGCCAACCCTACCCATTTTCTTTCTGTGTAAGTGTAGGATCAAGTTTTGGATCGTATTGAGAATTGTCACTCCTAATTATATTGATTTGAAACATGATGTACCACTATTTTCTTATTTTTCCTAAACATGCGACATGTTATTGACCGAACAAATTAACGCATATAAAGCTTTTAGTGGCCGCTGCATTGTGCGGGTAAAATGCTAGTTCTTATATATCTGTTTTGAGCAGTATTAATAAACATATTTGTATTGAGAAACCTAGAGATAAAATGTATGCTAATTAGCTAAGTTAATCATTAATGTTATAAATTGTTCAAATCATGTATTATTAGCCATAAAGTTAACTAACATCAAACATGCATGGTTGTTAGTGGCGAATGGCGATGACCTATGGCTATGCTATGTAGCGAATAGCGACAAATAGCGGACGGCTATTTAACATACGGCGATAAACTTCTAAAAATTGAAATATATTAATTATATATAAGTCTTAGATAATGAAACATAATAGTAAGTCTTAAATATTCATAAATCAAACAAAAGATCAAATAATAATGAAATAAAGTCAAAATAATCAAACAAAAATGTCAAAATCAGAAAATTGAATTCAAAAGTCAAAATCAGAAATTTGAAATAAAAAGTCAAAATAAGAAAATACGGTGTTAAAAATTTGAAATAAAGAAGAAAGCTTACAATTAAATCAATGTATAAACCAAATTTGAATCACAATCAAATCAATTTCGTCGATTTCAGTCGATTTAAGATGCAGGTCGCCAGAGGTGGCCAATTTCAATTTCAGGTGGCCGGAGTCCAATTGAAGGTCGCCGGAGTTCAATTGAAGGTCGTTGGACGTTTAATTGCAAAGAACAATCGTCAATTTCAGAAAAATAGACGGTCAACAAAAGTCAAAATTGACCTCGCTATAAATAGAGACTTTTCATCGCCTCGTCTCGTCTCGCTATTTGCTATAGCTCGCTATTTCATCGCCATTGACAACAGTGCAAACATGTAAAGCTTATAAGCCTAGTATGTCAACTTTTAATACTTTCAAGAAACGTCATCGAATCATTTGGATTTAGAGTTCTCATGTAATGATCACATCATCACCTTATGCTAGAAATAGGATAAGAAAATTAAAAAAAGTAAGCAACAGTAAAAGAAGCAAGATCATTAAACTGATTTTAGGATTTGTAGAAAAGACTACCTGATCAATGTGCATTAGTAGTAAGCCATGGTGAAAAAGTGGCCTAGTGTGTATGGTAAAGGGCCAATTGGCTTAATCTGGAACTTGTAATTTAGGGAATCAGATGGAAGTGACAGGAAGTTGAAATACATGATGCCGTAGAAGGTTGGAAGACAAAACAAATGGTACTGAAATTTCAATTAAAGACATAATATTTGCAGGCCTAAACAAAACCTAATTGAAGGATACGTGGCCAATTACACAACCTACCTTCTATTTTTTCCTCATTTCAGCTTTTTGTATCTTAATTTCCTAGATACAAAGATTTTAGGACTGATGGTGACCACTTAGGAATCATTTTGACCATTTAAGTGCCAACAGGTTTCCAAACTAGGCCTTCACTTAAGAACATTACCTGACAGCATCAAAGTTGAACATATATCTCCCTCTAACCACTGTTTTGTAAGTAGAGGTGGCAATAACCGGGCGGTTGGGTAGTGAGTCAAATCATGCTCATGTTGAAAACGGTTCATTATTAAATTTGATTTGGACCATAACTCTTTGCCCATTTGTATTTGAATTTTTCAAATAACTAATGTATTTAATAATATCATAGATAGTGTATTATAATTTTTTGATTTTATCATAAAAGATGAATACTTTGTTGAGTGTATGTTGCAATGAAATTGTATTATAGTTTGGAGAGAAACATTTGGAAGTCAGATTATGATTATGATGTAAAAAAACTTAAGAGCTGCTGTGTGTTATGATATGTTGGTTCACTAACTTTACACATTTTAATAGGTACCAAAGCTGAAGATTCAAATGCATCTGGAGATCCATTGGCTCAAATGTCAAAAGGAGGTGCTGTTCTCATGGTGTGTAGAACTTGTGGGAAGAAAGGTGACCACTGGACTTCAAAGTGCCCCTACAAGGATCTTGCCCAGCCAAGTGAAACATTTGGTGAGAACGCAAGCCCTGCTGATTCATCTGCCACTGGGGCTTCTGGTGCTACCAAAGGAACATATGTACCACCTACCATGCGTGCTGGTGCACCGAGACCCACTGCTGGTGTTGACATGAGACGTAGGAATGATGAGAACTCTGTTCGGGTCAATAACCTTTCTGAGGATACTCGAGAGCCTGATCTGCTGGAGCTGTTCCGCCCGTTTGGCAACGTGTCTCGTGTTTATGTTGCTATGGATCAGAAGACTGGAATGAGCCGAGGTTTTGGGTTTGTTAATTTTGTAAGGAGGGAAGAAGGTGAGAGAGCTATTGCTAAACTCAATGGGTATGGTTATGATAACCTTATCTTAAGTGTCGAATGGGCTGCCCCCAGAGCAAACTAGTCTTGTATGGTGATGTTGACAATTTGTGTTTTAAAGGATTGTTGGTGTGTAAGCAAGATTTTGAAATTTTCTGTTAAACGTTTGTCGTCAATTTCTCACTCTCACTCTCACTCTCCTGCAACCAATTTAGATACCGAATCGTATCTCATGGAGAGAGGCGCAGAAGCTCTCCTTCGACTCAGGTGGCCTTCCACCACTAAAACTGATGCGGATGCGATTCTCTTGTGAAAGAAGTAATTAAGAAGAAGTAATTAAAGGTAAGCCCCGGGTCAACCCACGCTCGTTGTTGCTTGTATAGTAGAGATCTAGCAAGGCATTCTAAACACATATCATTGAAATTGGATGCATCGTTAGGTTCTGTCGAGTCAAATTTGCTCCGTTTTTTCTGTTGTAGAAAAAAGATCCCTTCCCCCCTCTTTCAAAAATGATGAATATGAAGTCAGGGAGGCTCCAGGTAGTGTGCATATTCTGACTCCCAATCTGGTTGCCTTCCTAGGTCACCGGTGTTGCCTGTAGGTCCTGCAGCTCAAGCTTGTGTTGCCTGTAGGTCCTGCAGCTCAAGCTTTGTTGATACAATCGTGGTGTTTTTGTTACTCTTAAATGTTGACATCTATAAAATCTGTCAATTACCAAATTGATTGATTTTGGTCCCTGCACCTCAAGTAAAAAAAGTTACATTAAAAATGCTGACACTAGTCAGGTGTCCAGCTCAAAATATGTTGTCATTCTACGTACGGTATGGTAAATTTTTTGAATAGTATATCTTATCTTCGATACTGTTTGAGTTTCTGGCTTTCCAATAACAATTGATGGAGAGGTATTGGTTATTTTTGAATTCATTGTCAGTGAGTAGTATGCCTGTGAATGGTTTCTGTATCTGTCTGCTCAAGATCCGATGATAGATCAACAAATCTGTTAATTTCTCCATGAAGTCATCAGATAGAACGATCCAGTTAACCAAATAATTGTTTCGATTGATCAAGTTAAGCCTTTTTCATCAGTTATTTACTATTTAAACTTGAATAATGAAATTGATATGTTATCTAGTATAGTTCTCTACGACGTTGCAATATTATATACCGAGAAAAGTGACAAGCAATTGAAATACAAGGAATAAGTGAGCAGCTCAAATATAATGAGGAATTGATGACTGCATTTAGTATTAAGGTGTGATACATAGATACCACTCAACATTAAATTCAAGGATATCTACATGACAACCATAAAGAATCTCAGGTCATTCACGCATTTAAATTCTAGAGTTAATAGACAATTAGGTGAACGTACTTCGCATGAATGTTCAATTTCATGAATCAACTTTTTTTCGTTACAATTGGATGAACGTACTATTGAAACCGGTCAAAAATTGTTATGAGTTCCACTTACACCGGTTAAATGTCCTACGTGGCATTATTTTATGACGTGGCTTTTGTTGTCTAGGTGTCCATGAGAAAGAAAAATAAAAATAAAATAATAAATATATAAACTTTCCATCAATTTTTTAAAGCTTTAATTCATTTGTGTTTCTCCTTCTAAAACTCTTTTCTTCATGGTTCTCTCAAAAAACTAAACCCTAACCATCTCCAAAAACTAACCCCAAGCTTTAAATCATTTGTAATATCTGAAAATACATGTTTGTGGTTCTCTCCAAAGCTTTAATTCACTACCGAAGTTCCACCACCGGATTTCACCATCAACACCATTCTTCATCTCTTTCTAGGGTTTAATGAAGATGACGGTTTAATGAAGATAACGGTTGCCAGTTTAATGGAGCATGAAGATGACGGTTTAATGGAGATCTGAGTTTCAGATTTGTGTTTCTCCTTCGGATCTAAGTTTTCATATTTGAGTTTTCCTTTCAGATCTGCTATGTTGGGATCGGTTTTCAGATTTAGTTTAATAGATCTTAAAAAGGTAGATCCAAAAATGTAAATCTGGAAAAAGAGAAATGTTTGTTAAAGAAAGGTATTCTTAGAAAGGTAGATCCGAAAATGTAGATCTCGAACACATTTCCGTCAAGATCTTGTTGCCACATTTTGTTGTCGGAGATGAAAGTAGTAGCAGTTTCTGGGCACCGGAGTTTGTTGTCGGAGTCTTACTTTTTGTCTTTCTGTTTTCAGAGATTATGTAATTTTAGGGGATTTCATAAGTTGTTTTTATTTAGTTATTTTTTTTTTATCAGATTTGTGTATAGTTTCTAGGTTAAAGTGATATAAATATTTAGAGTTTTTTACTTTCAGATTAATTTGTATGGGTTTTAATCTTGATGTTGTTCTGATATCTTTAAACCTTCGTATTGATGGGTTTAAAGATTGGGCCTCAACCTTTCAATATAATTAGATTTCTTTCCCAATTTACTATCTCTCCGATTCTCATTCGACAATATGCTAATTGTTGCTGCTATTTGTGTTGAATAAAAGACATCTTTCTATCTAAAGGGAATATATCAATCCATTTGTATCTTCAAAAAACAAAATAAAGATGGCGTGTGGTGTTGTTTATTCTTCATCGTCATGCATTCTACTCTCCAATTATGTTCCTTCAACATAAACTTTTTAGTAGCTAACAAAATGATTTTTTTTTTTTAAGGTTCTCATGTTTAGGAAGAAGATAAATGTTTTTTTTTTTTCTAATTTAATTATTTAAAAATGTTATTTAATGATGTGGATAATGTGGACAATGTGGTGCTTATGTGGATATGACTAGACATTTACGTGGAGCCTACGTGAATAAGGAAACCTGATAGCAAAAGGTAACCAGTCACCGAATTCATGTAATTGAACAAGTTTCATTAAAATGGTTGTGACAACCGTCAAAAATCTCAGGTCATTGACGCACTTAAATTCCTAGTCTATCTAATTTCGTTTACAGCACTCTAAAATCCTAGTGAAAAGTCTAGGTTATGACTCCTTAAGTACCGAAACCGTAAGTTACCGAAATCGCGTAACGTCTTAGAAGATTGCTTAGCGAACTTTAAGACCTTGAGGAACATTAAATTTGGTTACAAAGTGCCAAAGAAAACTAATGGAATTAAATTTCATATGTCATCACAAAATATTTATCATATAGCAAAATCGGAATTTAACCTGAAATTCCGTAACTCGGTAAACGCAACCGAAAATCGGTTAATTAACTCGCGAATGTCAATCGTAAAAGAATCAAATGTATTTTGATGTGAATTATAAACTTAGAAAATAAATTTTATAACTCCCATTTCAACCATTAAAACATCACAATTAAACATTTCAATATGTACAAACTTATACCAAAGCAATATGTAACATTTAAACCTTTAATTACTTAAAATTTAAATGTTTTTTTTTTTTTTTTTTTTTTACTCCCTCCTCCCCCCAAAAACGGCCAGCCACCCCACCCTCCCCTTTTGACCACTAACAACCTCCACTAACTCTATTTTGATTCCATGAAAAGGCTTATACACTCCCACACTCTTTCCCCTAATCATTTCTCTCATTTTCACTTTCAAAAACACTCTCAATTCTCTCTCAATTTTCTCTCAAGAACACAAAACTTTCCAGCCCTCTTTCAACCAAAAATCATCAATCTTAAAGTGTTCTTACACAAAAACACAACATCAAAGGTATAACTAACTATCTCTAGCTTCATTTTCTTCCTTTTTCTTTCTTTAAATCTTGTAAAACATGGATTTTATGCCTTTTCATGGCTAAAATTCTCATAAAAGGTTTGATGGTTTGTAGGTTCCCTTACACTTTTTTAAGTGTTAAAACAAAAGTGCAACCTATGATCAAACCGAAAATCAAACCGAAAAGTCGACTTTTTGATGTTATAGAGTTTATTTACATGTTCTTGCTAGAATAAATGGTTTAAAATGTTAAAATATGTTTATGTTTATGTAAAACACATGTACATGCATAAAAGACAAGGCTTCAATCATTGGATGAGGTCTAAAAATCGTTGGTAATGAAAAACACACCAAAATGATCACCATTGTCTTATATGTAATCTGTCCAGATTTTGACCTCACTTGAAACGACCATAACTCAGTGAATAATGGTCCAAAGATCTTGATTTTTCTTCTAGAATTTAGCTTAATGTCTTACCTTTAAAACCCCACTGGTCTCACTCAAATCCATTGAGTATTCGACCTCCAAATGTATCACACAAAACTGATACGCAAACAATAACTTTTCTGTGAGCACCTTGTTGTGATACTTGTTCATGGGTCTTAAGGTGTTCTATAAATCTAAGAAAAATTATTTTAGACTCCTAACATGTATATCTCAGTAGTATAAAAATATAGGAATTTATCTTGATGATTAAGTATTTTTAGAAAATGCATGAACATCATGCATTGTTGTAATCTTGTAAATTGAAAATACTTGTGTTGTTATGATTCAAAAATATATAAGTGCTAGATAAAACGTCTTAAAATTTTTAGGATTATTTTTCTCAGTAACAATATCATGAAAAGAGTCTTGAAAATAAAAATGGGAATTTTGGAAAAACATAAGTATTTTTTCTAAATTAATGCAAATAAAGCCTACAAAAGGTGAAATAATCATGAAAAATACTTTTGGAGATAAAATAATTATGGGAAAATTCCAGTGTCATTTTCCTCAGAAAATGACACCATCATCAAAAT
Organism: Logfia minima; assembly: GCA_963921325.1. NCBI lineage: Eukaryota > Viridiplantae > Streptophyta > Magnoliopsida > Asterales > Asteraceae > Logfia > Logfia minima. The sequence goes on from OY992764.1 coordinate 29,382,105, forward strand.
TTCACACTCTTTGGAAGTGTTTTGATATGTTTTCCGATTTATGTCTCGTTAAAACGCATAATGTTGGGAACCAAAGTTTTAGTGCTCAAAACGTCTTGAAAATTTTACACAAACTTAAAAATTGGTAGAAAATGATCTGGTAAAAATTCCAGAATTTTAAGTGAATAATTACTATTTTTCCCATAATTATCCCACTTTTTAGACATAAAATGATTACAAATAATCCATAAGTCTAAAAATCCCCAAATTTTCACAGAAAATTTGTGAACTATATTTCATATTTCATACCAAGTTTGGTAAGTTTTAGATGTTGTATTCATATATTTCCATTATTTTGTTCCCAACTCGAACAATTACCGACATCGTAAATTAAATGGAAATTCAAACTTTTACGGCACTTTGTAATTTAATTAGCTAGCTAAGCAATCCTAACAAACCGTATTAGTCGAGAACTAATTAGAAACTTGTGTTCTTAGGAAATGGATAGGAGTCAAACCCGGTCGGCACGCGCATTACATCCATCCGTACGCTCACGCTCGATAGTGAGTTACATAGCCCCTCTTTTTAACGTTTTACTTAAATGTTTTGGGGTGAAAAGCATGCCTATATGATTTAAATTCTATATTTGCTTTACAAATACTATGCAATACTTGATTTATGAATGCTATGCTTATGCTATGCTCGTTTTACAAATGCTATCCTTGATTTACAAATACTATGCTCATGCTATGTTATTGCTATGCTTATTTTGAATACTTGACAAGGTTAAGATGTCATATTGATTACAAATAACGTCTTGAATGTTTACCGTTTATACGAACGTGATTATATGCTTGTTTTCTATCGTATCTAAAGTCCCCGGTATATCTACACGACCATTAACTCTATATGAGCCAAATGAAAGCATATGAATAATACTATTTGGGAGCGAGACCACCTCCCCACTCACGCGGCCACGTGAGTGCATCCCATCATCCTAAATGCCAACGATAGGGCATCTCTCTTTCGGGCAAAGGTTTATCGGTTGTAGGTTTGGTTGTGGACTCAAGCATAATAATTCATTGTGACTATAGACAAAAATGCGATAGCATAGAAATTCATAAGCGACTATAAATGTATGACGTTTCAACTTTTGAAACGATATCTCTTTAAAAATATAAAATTTACGACCCGAGCTTTACAATGACTTTGTCATTTGAAATGATATCTCTTTTAAACTATAAACTTTACGACCCGAGCTTTGCAATGACTTTGACATCTGAACGATATTTCTTTGAAATTATAAACTTATGATTCGAGCTTTACAATGACCTTGTCATTTGAAGCGATATTTCTTTGAAACTATAAACGTATGACGTTTTGTCATTTGAAACAATATTTCTTTGAAACTATAAACCTTACGACCCGAACTTTACAAAGACGTTGTCATTTGAAACAATACTTCTTTAAAACCATAAATTTAAAACTTGAGTTTTACACTATAAATCATTGTGGTCGTGGACAATGATAGACGTGGTTTCATAATAACGCTTCGCATTCTTATGAACTTCGACATAATAAACCGTTGAGATTATAAACATTTTGATATTGATTTGATGACCCATTGACTTTATAAACGTAACCTGAATCTATTAAATGCTACAATATGAGTTTTATAAACTTGAACTTATTAAACACTATATCTTGAGTTTTATAAAAGTGAATTGAACATTTCTTTGAAAATATGAGCGTGGCGTTATGGACGAATTACGACTTTTAATTGAGCTCCAAAGGGAATCACTCCTAAATGAATCTCGTACTTAAATAAACCTCTTTTGCAAACAAAACATCGATTCACAAATGAATCTAACTATCAAATGGGTATCTCTCTTAAATGAGCCTTGTTTTAATGAATTACTTTTATAATTATCCGCACAATAGCGCTTGACCATCCTAAAAATTGATCTTATGAAATTATCGGATGATTTTCGTCATTGTATGAGCCTCGGTACTAAACAGATTACTTTTGTGAACTAATCACGTAGTAACGTGGAACTTCTAAACTAAACTTTGTAAACTCTTGAAAAGGGTCTTTCCTTACGCAAAACCTGCGTACTCACCAACTATGTTTCATAGTTGACCTGTTTATTTTTACATGCTTTTCAGGAAATAGTCACAACTTGTCTATTGAAGCTAAACCTGTTATATGAGCTATGCTGCTATAGCGTTACGGAATTTTGTCTCTTTTGGATGTAATCACATGTTTACATTATTTACTTTTGTGTTGTAAATGCTTGTAAGACTTATGTAATGTACTAGTAGTAGACCGTTGAACGGTGATCTTTTGTAATTTTTGATTATGAAATCATTGTACTGTTACATCTCGTGTTTCCGCTTTTGTGGGGTGTGACAGAAAATGGTATCAGAGCCGAAGGTTATAGAAACACCGGTTCTCCTTAGGGAAAACCTAGAAACTATAACCACTAAGATTAGTACCCCTTTAAGTATGACTCGTTCAGGTATTGCATCCTTCGAATTTAATTTAACATAGCCTGATCAACTATGTACAATTAAAGGAGAAACGATGCAAGATCGGAATTGGTTATAGGAATAGGGTACGCTTTAGAAATCACTTAAGATAGTACGATTTCTTTAAGTGTGTTGAGTACCTTCATATGCTAGGAGTTGATATAACTCTAGGAGTTGAGGTCACTTTTGATAGTCTTATCACGTCGCGTTTCTCATTCCACGCCATCGAATTGGCCAACTTTCCTGTTTGACGCCTAACACCAAACCCGAGGAAGAGGAGCCCTCGATGGAGAACGAATCCCCACACGAAATGAGCAATGATACGTCACCTACACCCGTTTTATCCCAGTCATCGCTATTAGGCGTACGCTCGAAAAATCACCGCACGTAAGACCGTTGCCATACTCACCCGATTATCTTTAAGAGCGCTACGTCCACAGCCGTGAAACCTCCGAGAGTCATTTCCGAAATCCCGAAATCACGAAACTTTGATATGACCTTCCGGATAGCACGTAATATGAACGTCGTAACCACCGAACTTCAAATTAAACAGGCAAGAAGTGCCCATCGAAGATAGATTCTAGTAGAAGCGACATAATTTAATAGAAAAGCAGACTCATCGCACGAGCAACGCTTTGAAAACCGATTTTAGACACGAAGTAACTATCAACACTTCAAAAGTATCATCTGACACCAGTGCTACCCCAACCAATTTCCCCAAGGACCGCACATTAGGCATATGGTCAGAAAGAGAGTTCCGATACTGAGGAGAGTGTCGATGGCACCGCCGCCTCAGGAGACTAGTGAGATACCACGGGAGGTCATAGAAACGTCAGTAAGGCCCACGTCTGGCCTATCTTGGGAAGAAGTGCAAAGAATCTGGTACATGACCTTAGAACTAATAATTGCCAAATGAGAATAGATCATTAACAGCAACTGATGTACGATCAGACAGATAGGTTAGAGCAATTGTCGGAGTATACGACCAAGGCACGAGTGGCAGCAAGTGCGGAGAAGAACACAACTAGGAGGATGATGTTGCTATCCTTGTTAGTTGGAGGACTTGAGTCGCTTACATTGGTGTTGTTATTTTGAGTACTATGTTCCGGGTTTAGAGATGATCGAAGTGCTTAGTGACAAAAACACAGATTGTTAAAATTTGTGTACAAGAAAAACATTTTTGTTTTAGTCTACCCTAACGTTTTAGCGACTTTGAAATTAAAATTTTGGTGCTAAGATTTTGTTAAAAAGACTATTATGATACACGTCCTATTCAAAAACCATGTAAAAGACGTTGGTTTAATGTAATGAAAATCCTTAGACGTTTTGTTTACCTACACGATTATTATTAGTAGAAATTTCAAGTCTTGTACATCATACGTGAGAATTCTTTAAGGTCAAGTTCATACAAAAAGAAAATCTTTATTTTGTCACTAATATTAGGATGCATTGTCGTAGGAAATGACATGCCTCATTATGAACAATTAATCGTCCGACAACGACTCAATCCACGAGGAACAGATCTAGTACGAATGCCTTGATGCGGAGGTAGTTCCTAAGGAAGAGATAGTCGAAGAAGTCGATGAGAATCAGAACATTGGGGTAATACATGTAGACGAATATGAAAGACTAAGAAGATCAGACGGAAGTATTAGATGCCCGAGTTTGGGAACTCATAATGAGGTGCAATAAGTGTAGATTCCATCATGAGAGAGATAGTGTCTGACTATTTGAAATTAAAATTTCCCCAAGTATTCTTAAGTTCGAATGTCAAGTTCGTACGAACTTAGGCTTGTTAGTATATAAGGGTCTGACTGGGTCAAACCCTTTACTTTTTCACAGCCTTCGAACTAAACCTTCGTATGAACATACTAGGTCCTTCGAACTTCCCTGCGAACTTACTGTTTTCACTTTCTTTGAACTTAAACTTGAAAGTTAATCCGTGTTAGGTTGTTTTATCCGATACATATCATCTCCTCACTTATACGAACATAAGTAAGTAACAGTTTCAACAATTGAACCGTTAAAACATGCTAAACTAGGATTTTAAAGTTGGTTTTTATAAAACCAATTTTAACATCAAAATTAGACGTGTGTTCATGGTTAAAATTGATTGGTACTTGTTTATAAACATCAAACGCACCTCTGTGTATCCATTTCTAGTGCCTGATCATTTTTTAAATGCCAAATTTTTTGAAAAGTTGATAAAGTGTTCTTGCGTTCGAACTTACAGGTTCGTACGAACTTGTAAATCCGTACGAACCTAGCCAAGTGTAAGTTCGTACGAACTTAAGTTTGACTTAGTTAAACAGTAAGTTCGTACGAACCTATACAGGGTGGTAAGTTCGTACGAACTTGTAAGTTCGTACGAACCTACTTTGGTTTGCAAAACAAATTATCATTTTTTATAAATAATGTATTATAACGTGTATTGATTGTCGAATCTTTATTGCAGGATTCTAAATTGATTATCGATTATAACTAACATTATTGTTATCTATTTTTGGCTTGTTTTTGTCTTGTGTGCAGATATGGCTGACCAACGTCCTTTCTACAACAAGCACAATCTGACTATCTCATTTGATTTGGCTGACCCGAACACTGTGCCATTCCGAGGCATGCCGGACTACTTGATGCGCTCGTGAGTGTTTTATGCACTGACTCACTCACCGACTTTGAGGTTCGAGTAATTGAGCCATTTTTGGGCAACTACCGAGCATGACTGTCACCCTAACCCTTCAGTGATTCGTGCTACTGTTAATGGAGTTAACATAGAATTCACTGCAGCCTACCTGAGACTAGCATTGCATTTGGGCTCCGAGGAACAAGAAAATGGCCCGACCTCTTTCCCACTAGAGTTCCGTGCTGGGGCTTTCCAGAGAATGGGTTACGTAGGTGATGTGACTCATACCCAGTACACTAAGAGCTTACTCTACGGACAGTGGAGATACTTGATGCATATTCTGCTAGTCTCCTTTGGACCCAAGAAGGCAGGTTTTGACACAATGAACCAAAAAATGCAGTATGGCATGGTTTATCTGGTGTATAACAAGCCATACTGCTTCTCTCAATTCTTCTTCGAGGAGATGGTGTAGCAGATTAAGGGTAGTGTGAAGGATCGATTCATCATGTACCCTAGATTCGTAATGATGATCATCAACGGGCTGATCCCGAATCTCCCGGCCGTTGACCTAGTTGTACATCTTGTTTCTGTTGACAAGAAGATTTTTGGGCATTGCCTCAGTCACAACAGTCGTCGTGTTGTTACTGACAGGCCTCAGGCAGTACCATTTTAAAGAACCATCTAGAGCGGAGCTCGAGTTTAAAGAAGCTATCAAAGTTAAAGGATCAGGAAAGCTAAAACGAGGCATTATAAGCTGGTTCTATGATAGGGACTTGAAATTATTCATTTTAAAGAGATATGATGGACTTCAATACCTGGAAAACAAGTTGAAAGTTTTTAGCCCGTACGAACTTAGGTAGGTACGAACTTTGGGACACACGATGGCTTGTAGACAATCAAGTTCGTAGGGTCCAAGCCCGTACGAACTTAGGTCTTTTATATAGATTGCTTCACATGTTCGAAGTAATAAGTTGTTTTTGTGTATTTGTAAGTCAGAATAGAAGCAAGTTCGAATAACTTGTTAGGGTTTTGTCTTACGTTGAATGTAATTGATACTTACGTTCAATAAAAGTGTTCTTTACTATATTCGTGTTACTCATTGATTATTGTTACGTTTGTTTAAGGATTCACCACTTGATAAACGTTATAACCTCGTAGATCCAGGTTTAGGGAACCTACAAGTGATATCAGAGCAATAAACATTGATTTGTTTAAGGTTCGGGGTTTAAAACAATAAAGAACGAGAGAATACGGAAGACTTGGACGTTTAATCGTTGATTTTTACGTTCAAGGTGTTGAAGATCACTGATTTTCGAGATTAGAAGAGCCCAGATTCGAAGTTTTGCGAATTAGTGTTTATCAGATCGATCGTACGAACTTGTTCAGTATCATACAAACCTATTCAGTATCCTACGAACTTACAACGAACTTGAATCCTACGAACTTACCTCAAGTTGGTTGACCTGCTCTTCGAACTTACCTCAAGATCGTTTGACTTGTTGACTTGTGTTCGAACATTCTTAAGTTCGTACGAACCTAATTGTATTAGAACTTAGTCACCTTCGAAATTACCAAGTTCGTTGACCTGCTAATCGTATTTGGAGGGAAAAATTGTTCACTTTCAAAATTTGAATTTAGGCTTACTATTGTCTAATTTTGGTTTGAAAAAAGTTAAATTTTACTCGGACAATTTTCGCGAATTTTGGAGAGAAATTCTAATTACGATGTCAAGTGTTGGTACATTTAGTGTGTCTGTCACTTGGTCTAGAGTTTGAATTGTAATTAGTTAGTCAAATTCTGATGTATCCAGCGACATTGACAATATCGCTATAGCGATATTGGCAATATCGCCTAGGCGATATCATCAATATCGCCTAGCTGATTAGGTGATAGTATAAATACCTAATTAGGGTTTCGGTTTTGCTGCTGCTGTTGCTGAAATACGAATTTGTGTAGCCTGTGTCGTTTCTCCAGTCAATCATTTGTAAATCACAATCTGTGCTTTGTTTAATATAATTGATTTGTGATTGTGTGTTTTGGTTTGGTTGTTAACGTACTTTGATTTTCTATTGAATTCCGCGCTTTAGCATTTGATATTGATTCATTGTGAAAGGTTTATCCCTTTTCGATCCTACAAGTGGTATCAGAGCCAATAATCATTGGATTAGTGGTTTATTGAATCAATATTCGTAGGTGTTAAAATCTTTTAAACGAGTTTTACGATAAACAAATCGTTTATCAGTCTTAAAAGCATTTTATTATGTATTTTTAGTGATATCTGGTGCTGTGTTCGTCAGTTTTAAACTTTATTTTTGTTTGATTCGTAAAAAATATTTTTTTAAGGTTTACAGCCGTTTTAGCGATATTGATAGCGATATTACCATCAATATCGCCACTAGGGTTTTCAGCGACATTGTCTGTTCTGTGCTCATTAATTTGAGCGATATCACTAGCGATATTACTGATATCGCCTAGTTGATCTTAGCGATATTGTTCTCAATATCGCCTGTGGTATCGCCCTTTTAGTCTGATTTAAAAAAAAAAAAAAAAAAAAAAAAGGCGGGAAAATTCGGCAATTATCAAAATTTGAGTTTGAGCTTCCCGTTCCCTAATTCTAGTTTGAGAAAATTTTCATTTTACTCGAGCCAAAAAAATTTGAAATTTTTGGAGGGAAAAATTCGTTCGAATTTTTTTTTTTGAAATTTTCAATCAAAAGTCAAATCTTTTAATCGTTATTAAAATGACTACATTACAAGCTGTTAATGCAATGTTGAAACACAATGCCGAGGTTGGTTCTGCAAACAAACCTCCATTCTTTGCTCCGGGAATGGAGTATTCTGAATGGCGTGGGAGATTCTTATCGTTCGTTGCGTTTACCGACCCTGAAATGGAGATACCTTTACTTGAACGATACGTTAGACCGGTTGCAGGTGGAGAACATGTGGGTATACCTCCTCCAAAAACCATTCGTTCAATGACTGCTGAGGAACGTAAGGCATGGGAATGTGAACGAAAGGCTCACTCTGCTATAACCATGTCTTTACCTGCCGATGCTATGAATATGTTCAAACACCATGATAAAGCTTATGATCTGTGGAATGGTATAGCTGAAAGATGTGGAGGTACCACTGAATACAAGCAAATTAAGCTGGAATTTGTAAAGAAACAGTATGATCTGTTTGATATTCTGAAGAACGAGACGGTTAAGGACTTGTTCTGTAGATATTCACGTCTTGTGAATGAGCTGACTGAGGGTGGACACAAATTTAGCTCTATGGAGGTCAACAAGAAACTGCTAAATGCTTTACCTCCTTCTTGGGATACTCGAGTATTAATGATGGAAAGTGATCCAGACGTATTGGCAATGTCTTTGGATCAACTTATTGGAAAATTAGAAACATGTGCTTTGGATATCCAAAAGAAAAGCACAAAATCTAGCTCTTTGCTTCCTGATAATAGTAGTTTTGGATATGAAAGTACAGCTCTTCTATCTGGGCCGTCTACTTCTGAATCTAAACCAGGAACATTTTCTTCTTTTTCAACCCAACCATCTTCTTCTGCTACTGCATCACACAATGAGCATGCAGTAATCTTCAATGCGTTTTTATCATCATATGATGAGTTTTTATCGAAGAGGATTAGCTCGGTAGATCTTACCGATGAAGACTTTGCTCAAGTTGATCCTGATGAGCTAGAGAGAGTGGACCTTCGTTGGAACATGGCTATGCTTACCAGAAGAACGAAGACCTATTTGAAGAAGACAGGAAAGAAATCTCTTGAAGACGTCACTGATCAAACGAGCATGGGTTTCGATAAGTCCAAGATCAGATGTTATAAGTGTCAAAATCTGGGACATTTTGCTCGTGAATGTGAGAAGAGTAGACAACCGTCTACTGGATTTACTAAATCTTCTCCTTACAAGAAAGAAACTGAGGTCGCCAAGGCTGCTCTACTGATGGACGATGAACCATATGATTTTTCTGCTACGGATAACTTAGCTCTTATGGCAGATGTCCAAAATGAGGTAGACTGTGATTCTTTTATTTGTAATTCTTGTATCAAACTAACTGGTAAAATCAACAGGTACATAGTAGATAATGATCGTTTGAATACAGATCTAACAAGTCTTATTCAAGCGAACAGAGTGTTAAAAGATAATGAAAAAGTTTTTGAAATAAATCAAAAGACACTTATCGAAGAAAAGAAAGAGTTGAAAGCTATGATCTACAACAAACAAGATGAGATTGATAGCTATTTAAAACTGATTGCTCATCTTAAAAAGGATCTTGCTAATACTCAAGCTGATAATATTGATTTAAAACGAAGACTTGCAAACATTTAAACATCTACTATGGTCTTTTCCGACATCCTGCAAAGTCAAAGGACTGATACAAATAGTAAGGCAGGCATTGGTTATCACAACCAACCTCCTCCCTCAAACTTGAATCAGCCCAGTCTCTCACAGGATGAAATAAAAGATTATGTCCCTTCTGTTCTCAAGAAGGATACAAACCCTGTTGTGAAACCAGTTACTGTTAAAGTTGTAGAGGTTACACAGTCTAAGCTTGTTAAGGCTGTTGATGTCAAGCGACCTGCGTTGCTTAAAGTCCCGAGTTCAAATAAAAAGAAGGTTGAGCTTATTAAGCCTAAATTTGAACCTATTTTCTTTGTGCCTTCAACAAATGTTGAAAAGGTGGTGGAAGTGGAGGATGTAACTCACGAGGTTACAAAGAAAGTTAAGAAGAATAACAACAAACCAAAAAATTTAATACTTACTACCGAAGGTACTAAAAAGATTTCTTCAACTGCAAATACATTTACTCCTTCATGTTCACATAAGTGTTCATGTGCTGTAAATGTACCTGAAAACAAGCCTCGTAAGTCACCTCCTTCACCGAAACCACTGTCGAGTGATGATCAAAGTTTCCAAGAGAGACGATCATATTTCTATTGTAAGAAGCAGGGTCATCTCATTAATCAGTGTCCGGTGCTTGCTAGAAAATGGGCATCACGAAATGATCCACGCCATACTAAATATAGAAACTTTCAGAGATCAAAACAACGTGGGTCATCTCGTAATTTTCAAATTTTAAAGGTTAATAACATTATACCTTCTCAACCGCTGGTTAGAAAGGTTGATGTAGTTAATCAGCAACCATCTTCATTCAATGTTAAGCAGGTTTGGAAACAAAAATCCACAAACAATACATCAATGAAATCAAGTGACATGTTAAAATATCATAAACTCGTTGATGTAATGATTATGGACGCTAATGGACACCCCAAGACTATCAAGGCTTGGGTGTCCCATAAAATCTAATGTTTCATTGTTTGTGGTGTTGCAGTCAGCTCTTTGATAGATTATATTTTTCTTGACTGCAAGGATGCGTATTGTGGAAGTTAGGTGTGGTGCATTGTGATTGACTGGATGAGATTCTCAAAGCTTCGAGACGGCATAACGTGGTTAAAAGCATTTGATTTGACTTGATATGTGATTTTGGAACTTTTATTAGTACTGCAACAACCACTCTTTATACTTTTTAGTATCAAAGAAATGTATAGTTGCGAAATTTATTAAATTAAAGAAATTTTATATATATATTTAAACTTTTATATATATATATTTAAAATTAGTTTAATTTTTAGGGGATAACCTTTGAATTAAAATTGAGAAAAGAATTTGCTGTTCAGGGGGAGTAATTTTAAAACATTAAAAATTCTGATGATTTCGATCAGAAATTTGAACAGCAAGATTCTTAATTCTGGAAGATTCTTAATTCTGGAATACATTTTGGTTTGTGTTTGTAAATACCTTGGGATATGATAGTTCATTAGGTGACATGTACACAAAATGGAAATTTTAAGGTTTATGTTTGATGTGTCAGTAGATTTATCTAGCATACTTGAACTGCCTTATCTAAATATTAGCTTCATCATATGATGTATTGGTAGACATCTAACATAAAGGTTTTAAGTGCACAAAATAAACTTAAGTATCAAAATTATCATGTGAACACTTTCTTCTGATGTATGACGATAAGTCTTAATTCTTATGTGATAGATACTACCATAACACATGTCATTGAGTATCCTAAAGAATTCATCTGGGAGATATACTGAGTGTTTCTTTTGCTACATCCAGAAATATGTTAACCTAGTTTCAGTCAGTATATCTTAACATAGAGCAAACTAGACCAAGATACAAGAATACCGTTATCAAGGTCTCTAGTCAAACTATGTCGCTCTGTTGTACGAAAGTACAGACCTGTCACCTCTGGTTTGATTTTAGATTTGTTTGTCTCTAACCATAGTCAAATTTATTCTTTAATTGAATACAAATGTACTTGAACATTTATTCATGATTTGACTTTAAAGATGGAATACAATAATCACACTCATTACATGGATGTTATGCATGTATCCTGATCATAAGAGTATATCAAAAGGGAAGCTTCTCTGGTAATCATGAATAATAAATTCAAAATGCACTTGTAAATTCTGATTGCTAGATGTTTATATGGACAAACATACCAATAATCGTCTTGAACTAATATTTATACCCGGTGATTTAAATATGCTAAGTGAATTTAAATTTGGACAAATATACTGATAATCGAAATAACTCTTGCTATTTCCTAATAACTGCATGTTATCCTGATATGATCCTTAAGCAGACATATTACAATCTTATCCCTGTTTTTATTTTCTTTTTGGTATTCTTTACTTTCAAATTATAAAGAAAAATTAAAAAAATATTTTATTTCTATGTTGTTTTATTCAATATCACATATCTTGTTAAAGTCAAATATTGAAGATATAAAAGATGTTGGTTATTCTCCAAAGACTGTGAAGATAAATTCTATTGGAGAAGTTGCTAAAGATTGAGAGATGGTCATATAGTTTGAAGATCTTATTGTATGAAAAAGTGTGTTAGTCGCATGACTCTAGACATCAAAATTCTGAAGACCATGCTATCTCAATGGGGGAGTGTCTAATTATTGAAGACACAGAGGAGTTTGATTGAAGACTTAACTGAAGATTATTTTTGAAGACCAAGCTGCAGACATGGGGGAGTTTGTTGGTACATTTAGTGTGTCTGTCACTTGGTCTAGAGTTTGAATTGTAATTAGTTAGTCAAATTCTGATGTATCCAGCGACATTGACAATATCGCTATAGCGATATTGGCAATATCGCCTAGGCGATATCATCAATATCGCCTAGCTGATTAGGTGATAGTATAAATACCTAATTAGGGTTTCGGTTTTGCTGCTGCTGTTGCTGAAATACGAATTTGTGCAGCCTGTGTCGTTTCTCCAGTCAATCATTTGTAAATCACAATCTGTGCTTTGTTTAATATAATTGATTTGTGATTGTGTGTTTTGGTTTGGTTGTTAACGTACTTTGATTTGCTATTGAATTCCGCGCTTTAGCATTTGATATTGATTCATTGTGAAAGGTTTATCCCTTTTCGATCCTACATCAAGTTTAAGAAAAATGATATGTTGGATCTAATTTTGTGATTTGAACGTGATTTGTATGAAATTCGAATGTATGTATATGTAAGTACATGCGTATGTATGAATAGATTGAATGCTTCTTGTATTGATTAATCAATTCACTATTACAAGCTCTCAGACTCTCTGTAAATTAGATACATAAACGCAGATATAATTTTTCTCTGTTTTTCAACAACCACTTACAAATAAACATAAGTCCTATATTTATACACATTCGTACCTGCGACCTTATTTGTTATTGCAAACTTAAAATTAAGTTCGCATTTATGGTTATTGCGACGTTAATATTAAGTTCGCACCTTTTGTTATTGCGACACTATCTTAGTGTTGCATCTTGATAAAGTCGCAGGTTCTAATATGTACAAGTGCAAATCCTATTTTATATCTAATAATCTCCCGCTAGTATTTAGCAACTTGTATCTTTGAGTATGTTCTTTGATCTTGAATTCTTTTGCAGTCTTGAGAATCATGTAATCTCTGCCTTTTTATTTGAGAAGTCTTTTGTCTTCTGACTCTTGTACTTGTATGTCTTTGACATGGAGAAATATAACTTTCTTTTGAGTTCTAGCTGTCTCTTTCCTTAGATCTTTCTTCCCAATTCTGAATTTCTTGATGGCTCGCCCTTGATATAATATAAACTTCTCTGGAGCTTTATCTCTTTTCGAATTTCTATCACTCATATCCTTTTTGATCCTTTTGTCTATTGATTTCTTTATTTAGAGATCTTAGAACTTTCTTTTGAATTCTAAAATTCTCATTTCTTTCAACCTTCATGTTGGTGCATCGAAACTAGAGCTATTGTCAAGGGGGAGTCTGTTGGTGCATGTTTTGTAACAACAGCTTCTAGTTTGTAATAGTTAGGTTTAGAAGTCAATTTGTTAATCATTGTAATCGTTAACTTAAGTTTTGTATGTGTATTTTGTAGGTTCGTACGAACCTATAAGTTCATATAGGTTCATATGAACTTATAGGTTCGTACGAACTTAGAATAGGTACGAACTTAGTAAGTTCGTACGAACTTAGTTGCCTATATATACACATGTCCGAATATTTTAGAAACAGAGGTTTTTGAGAGTTAGGTTCAGAGGTGTAAGTTCGAATATGCCTGTGAAAGTTCGAATATTCAATAAAAGTGATAATTACCCATTTGTATTACTCGTTTGTTGTGGTTTATGTTTATGTGAGGATTCCGCACTCGTATAAACGTGTTTACCCCATAGATCCGAGCCCCAAGGGGACTTACAGGGATCAATCGTACCAAGTCTTCCAGTTGAAGAGTTAGACAGCTCACATTGTTTGGTCACTGGGATCATCGTCTGTCACAACACATCCTCTTTACAACCAGTCTTCACCCCCTGCCAGGCTTCTCCCACTGAGCTGCCACGCTCTTCAACAAGGGATTGATCACCGCCTAACCTATGGTGAATTAGTTGTAATAGGTTCGGTTGGAATTGTTGATGTAATGTGTAGGTGGTGATGGTTGTGGATTGGCAATCGGCTTACTAATGACAACCCCACTAGACCGTGTTCTTGCTGGACCGTCTAGGTTGTATCATTACCAGAATCAACATCGTCATCTTGCAATGGATAATCATCGTCTTCATTTAACTTATGTCTTGCCTTTATCCGTAGTAAAACGAGACCCTAAGTGAGATCCAAGTATGATTAGATCTATCCAACTGTAATCATCACTTTCATCATCACTCTCGGTCTGTTTACATGCAAACCCACAATATCCTCCTCGAATTTAGATCTTCTAGCTTCAATGCTTGGTCATACCTAGGCTTTGAATAAATCGCATTCGAGTTGTTTGTCCAATCGTATAGATAAACAATCCAAAGTAATTATCTCCCCTTTTAGTAAGAACTTAAATTTGTACAATTTAAAATGAAAAATAACTAAAAATAAACAAACAAATATAAAATTATTCATATTAAAAAGCACATTCTTTTTGGGAGAGTCACTGTTACGAAGATCATATTAGCCATAATGAGTACGATACACAGTTATGAATTGAATTCCTTGGTTATTATGTATGTAATTTATAGTTCACGACGATTATCGGTATTTTAAAGTACAATGTTAGTTATTGTTCACGATTAACTATGTATCTCACATTTGATATACCCTTAGGATCAAGAAAGTCCAGAATTCCATGTAATGGATGTTTTTAATTTAATTTCATCTCTAAAGTCAAGTCCTTTATATTAAGAGCAATGTACTTTTGTACATGTGAAGAGACTAGACTAGGGTTAGAGCCTAACAAATCTAAAATCAAAACCAAAGGTGATAGGTCTGCACTTTCGTACAACAAAGCGACATAGTTTGACTAGAGACCTTGAAAACGGTATTCTTGTTTCTTGGTCGAGTTTGCTCTATTTTTAGGATACAGTGACTGAGTCTAGGTCAGCATGTTTCAAGATGTAGGAAAAGAAACAGTCAGTGAACCCCCCAGATGAAATGATTTATATTTATCCAATTAACATGTATTCAGGTACAATCTATGTCCTAACAATTAAGACTTAAGTCATACATCAAAATAAAGATTGCACAGAATAACCGTATTATTTAATATTGATTAGGTACTTGAAAACCGTTATGTCGTATGCCTACCAATACATCGTATGATGAAGCTATTAGTTACGTTTATATTTAAAGTACTTTTAACTATGTATTTACTAATCTAAAAGCCACACATATAAATATATTCTAGGCATGGGTAATATTTTCGTCATTTTATTCGCGTCATTACAGTGACACTCATATTTTTATAGTTTTTCCAAACTAACTAAAAATCCTAAGAAATAAAGATAGATAAAAGTTCTTAAGGGAGATATGTTACTCATGAGTTGTCATTCCAGCGATGTGGACTAACAATTCAAAACGTGATTTATCAAAAACCTTACCATACAAATCAGCTAGATTATCATCCCATATTTGATCTTATCTCCCCCTCATTTGCTACGTCTTTTGCTGAACTTGTAGCCTCTGAAATATGTGTTTCTGCACACTAGATAAAAATCATTAGTTATTAAGGGGCACCCAAGCCACCACGGATTTGGATCGACCATTCTCATCAACAAATGTAAATTCCTTCAGATATCCATCTCGCCTTTCAGGTGACTTGGATACTCTGGAATTCTTACTTGTTGGGGAATGGGAGGAGCTACCACTAGACCTTCTATTCGGCGACTTTTGGAAAAGTCTCTGTAAGGTCTCTTGATCTTGGTTAGCGATAACGGATTATCTTTTAGGTATTAAGGTGCGGAATCCCTCAATACTATAGGTTATAGGCTTATATAACTAATCTATCAATTAACAAGCTTCGTTTTGATATTAACTAGTATTAAACAATCAAAACCGAGCCTATTCAATGATAGCCTTTATATCAGCACGAATTTCGAGGAGAATAATTAAAATCTTTGGTGTGTGTAATAATGGCACGGATTTCTCCTGAATTTTGAGCAGCATTAAATTATTTATATTTGGTTCAACTCGCAAGCCATGGGCTTTGCGAGTTGACTCAACTCGCAGCGCATGGGCCTGCGAGTTGACTCAACTCGCAGCCCATGGGCCTGCGAGTCCAGATGGACTGCGAGCCCACATCTCAGCTCGCAAGCAAAGCTGCGAGTCCAAATATTTGCGAGCCCAGATGGCTGCGAGGTGAGATCTCAACTCGCAGGTCAAACCTGCGAGTTGACTTCTCAATTCGCGAATTTGATTTTAACTTAAAAACGATAATTGCATAATAAAATTTTAACAATTAATAATAAGTTAATATCATACATTTAAGAGTCAAAACCAATTTTACAAGTTTGACAATAAATACACTAGTCCTATTACAAGCTAGATCTGTTGTCACAATAACATGTCCCAACAGACTCCCCCTTGACAATAGCTCTAGCGTCGTTATCTTCAACTTTGTCCTTGGTTCTTACTTGTAAATTCTACTGCCCATATGAATCTTCATTCTAACACAAGTCTTCACCATTAATTGATAATCTCTTGCAAGATCACCCCATGCTTCTGTAGTTAAGATCCTGTTTTCATGTAATTTCAACAGATCCTACTTCGACAGATTCATCAGGTGTCGATAGTCATAGACTGTCAGAATTACTCTCTCTCCTCCTTCAACTTCATTATCAGCTTCAACCATGACAGCTTCACCAGTCTCTGAATCCACGTGCCAATTCAGAAGATTTCCCAGAATATTCTGTGGCATTGTCTTCAGCGGTATCTGCTGTACACACTTGACAGCTGGATAAGTCTTTTTCCTTAATCTTCGGCCAGTTCTCTGACTGCGTTCCTTTAATTTGATTGTCTTTCCAACTCTTGGCTTAATCTTCTCAAACTTCATTGATCTACCCTCAGTCCGAATGACTCTCTCAACATAAGTTGCATAGGGATCATTACTGGGATTTATCAGGTTTAAGCGTGCCAAGTCTCGGATCTCAAATCGAGGAAGCGAACTGAATACTTTAAGCTTTTTGTCAAAATATTGAACTCTGTCAAACCTTTTAATAGCGAAAAGTTTCAAATCAGAGTCAAAATACCAGCCGATGATTCCTTTCCTTGGAGCTCTTTTTCCAGTAATGTCAACTTCAGACATCCCAATCTTTTGCTTTTTCCTTTTCAAAGGTCTAAACATGGGATTCTTTCTGAGTCTTTCAGGAAGCTCATCTTCAGATTCAGAACTAGTTGATTCATCTAGATTTTCATCCAAATCAACAACTCTTTCTCCATCTTCGCCTGAATGATCACTTTAGTTGTAGATGGGCTTACGATGTGTTCATCAATATCAGCGTCGAGATCTACACATTCGTCTGCCCCAACTTCAAGACTGGAAGTCCAATCCTCGGGAGGAACAAACTCTCCTTCTTCAAGGTCAAAGTCAATGTCCTCATCTAATTCATCTGGCATGTCGCCTTCAGAATCTGATAAGTTCAACATTTCAAGACCTATAGAAATACATACACAAATAGATTAATATCATAAGTTCTTTCATTGATTTCCCTGAATCAATCTAAGATTTTTCTTATTAATCCCTTTGTGTATTTAAAATATATTATATATACACTTATTCAAATCTTTCATCGATTAAGATAATCGATCTAAGATTTGAATAAGTCTTATAATATGTGAACATCATATATTATATGATCTTATAACTCTTTTATCGATCATAGTCAATCTAGAATTACAAAAGGCTTATAATATACAAGCATTCATAATTATAACATTTTAAACATTAATGTTCAAACATCTTAATTACAGAATTATATTACAAAATAATTCAAAGTTACAATGTATTAAAAATTACAATCAGTCTATATTAAGACAAGTGTCACCTTCTTCAGCTCCACCCTTATCAGTACCAGCACCAGCTCCACTACCACTTCCACTAGCTCCAGCAGACTCCCCCTTAATCGTAGTCTGTTGACCAATCGTTGAAGGACCGGCCAGCTCACTATCCTTCTGAGCTGAGGGATCATCATCTTTATCATTTCTTCTGTTGGGACATGTTATTGTGACAACAAATCTAGCTTGTAATAGGATTAGTGTATTTATTGTGAAACTTGTTAAAATTGGTTTAGACTCGTAAATGTATGATATTCACTTGTTATTATTAATTGTTAATTGTTAAAAGTTATTAGGCAATTATCGTTTTCAAGTTAAAGTCAGAATCGAGAAATGAGAAGTCAACTCGCAGGTCAAATATCCTGCGAGATGAGATCTTAGTTCGCAGCTCAAACTGGACTTGCAGCTTTCCTCTGCGAGTTGAGTTCTGGGCTCGCAGCCTTCTGGGTTCGCAGGACTTACTTGCGAGCTGAGATGTGGGCTCGCAGCTATCTGGATTCGCAAGGCCCATGGGCTGCGAGTTGAGTCAACTCGCAGAGCCCATGGCCTGCAAGTTGAACCAGATATATATATTTAAGTGCTGCTCATTTATGGGTGTCCGTGCCATTATTACACACAACAAATATTTAATTATTCTCCTCGTTTTTCGTGCAGATATATTTATTAACTTAGTTAATAATCAAAATGAAGCCCTTTAATTAATAGTAAAGTTATATAAGCTTAAACCTAACGTATTGAGAGATTCCGCACCTCAATACTTAAAGATAATCCGTTATCGAACCAAGATCTAGCGACCTTACATCTTCTCTTTTTCGTCAGTTCATCTTCCTTGCAGGACTGCTGATATATCAATATCTCCCCTTGAGATGGCTTGTCCTTCAGAAAGCTGGTGACCAGGCGATCAAGTCTGTCAATTTGTCTCTGCTTATCAGCTACATCATCTATTAGATTACTATTTGTCTTGATGAGTAGTGAGTAAGCGTTGTTCTGTTCAGTGACACTCCCAGAAATAGACAGAACTTGAGATTGTAAGAAGTCGACAGTATCCTCCAAATCTCTAACCCTGGACTCTAAGTGTGTAATGAGTTCAACGTCAGTCTTTGGTGAGGTTGACGCAACAGTATCAGTGGTGGTTGGTGGCGTGGGAGTGGGCGATTGCATTTTCTTTGCTATCTCGGTAGCAACATCGGTCAAAAGACGCGCCGCAACCCTGCTAGATTTGGTGGTTGGGTGCGAAGACGGGCGAACCAAAGCAGCAATCATTTCAGCCACTGAGGGCGTAGGACTTGATTGTATAGGAGCTGCAGAGGTTGAAGCTGTTTGCCTGATCAGGTTGCAAGGTCGAGTAATAAGCACCTCCTCCTCTTCTTCTTCATCTTCATCTTCTTCGACAATAAAGTCGGGATCTTGATCAACGGCTTTCCTTTTTAGCTTTAGCGCCGGATCCATAATCAGTCTTGATCCCTTTCGGATCATCCCTTCTGGAATCCCAGAGACAAAGCCAGGTGGTCCAGTGTCATCATCATCATCAGAATCAGATTCAGAAGCCGAAGCAGCTTCTTCATCTCTTCCTGACGGTCCAGCAGCGTCAGGTGCCTTTGTAGATGGTTCTTCAACTCTTGGTGCCTCAGCAACATACTGATCCACATCTTGCATGATAGGATCATTGGCATCATCATTGTCAGCCAGTACTTGTTGCTCTTGCTGATTTGCTTGAATAAGAACCTCATCTACAGAATCCTGGTCTATACCATGGAAAGACCAGTATCTCTAATCCTTCATCCAATTCGACCACTACATTGTTTGCTGGTGAAATTGATGAACTCGGAGAAATGTTAACTGAGGATATGTGCTTCATAGCTTCGGATGGCGGTGAAAAACGAAGCAGGAACACTACCTCTGATAAGTCCACTCAAGGGCATCATAAGATGCCGATGAGTGTGAAGTCAGCTGAACAGCAACTCTCGGTGCTGGCATCGTTCGTTGCTTCCTATGAAAAGTACATTCAAGGGAAGATCAACGATCCTGCACAATTTGATGAGGACTACGATCAAGTAGATCCTGATGACTTAGCGGAAATGGACCTTCAGTGGCAGCTTGCTATGGTGTCAAGGAGGGTTAAAAATTTCCGGAATCGAACGGGTAGAAGAGTTGTTGGAAACCGACCTGGATTCGACAAATTCAAGGTCAAGTGTTATAACTGTCAAGGTTACGATCACTTTGCCAGGGAATGTCAACGACCAAAAATTGATAATGGCGCTGCTAAACAAGACTCGGGAAGTACTTTAGCTTCCAAAGTCTTAGTAGTTCAGCAAGTAGATGGTTCTTATGATTGGTCCACTCAGCCTGAGCAACCCCTCATGGCTGAGATAGACGATCAAGAGAAACTGACTGAATCCACTTCTTACATGCCAACTGCTGAGGAACCTAAAGCCAATGTGCCACACATAGAAGTCAAGGGGAGCGATGAAGATGTGCTCTACATCAATTCGACTGAAGAAATGAGCCCCGATGACTTCGTTACATACATGGCTGACGTTCAGACAGATAAGAAAAAGGTATGTCTGGATCTTCTTACTCTTACTGATGTTTGCTATTTAGTTACTGATGTTCGTAGGTTAGGTGATGATAAGGTAGCATTAACAGAAAAGATTAAGAGTGATGCCTTAGATAAGACCAGTCTGACCGACATGATTAATGAACAATGTATTAAGATAGACGGGTTATATCTAAACCTTAATGAGCTAAACAGAAATATTGCTATTAGGGATAAAGAACTCTCAGAGTCAATTATGAAGTTGGTAGAGCTAAATAGAAAACTTGAAGGTTATAGGACATCTTCTTTGACCTTAGATAGAATCATTAGCTCACAACGTAGTGTGAAGGATTTAACTGGCCTAGGGTACTCTGATGTTCCTCCGCCTTTTAATGCAAATTATACTACTTCCATTGACTTAGAGATGACAGATGCAAATCCTGAGACTGAGGATTTGGAAATTCAACAGTTTGATGCATCTGAGACTCAAAAGGATTCTATTAACAATCCATCATTAGACAATAGTACAGTCAAATCATTCACTAAAGTACATTTTGTATCAAGTGGAATGATTGGTAGTACTAATGTAGATGATGAGGTAATTAAGAAACAGAAGGATATACCCTCAGTGTCTTCTAATCAGACAAAGAAGGAGACTGCTAAAACTGCAAAGTCACGAAAGCATATGTCATGCTTCAAGTGTCATCAAAAAGGACATGTATCTTCTTGTTGTCCCAATAAGAAGACAGAAGCTACTCCTAAGCGCGAGAACAGTGATAAGCCTCAAAACATCTCTAGTTCGAGCACAGACAGGTTAGGTACCAGACTAGGAATTGGTATTAAACCTGTAAATGCTCTTAAAAGAGATGCTTTTCACAGTGTCTCGCCACCCAAACCTAAACGGCCTGAACCATTTAAAGAACAAGTGCCGTCGAGGTTTATGACTCCCATTAGGAACCATAGTCGTTATGAAATTGGTTCTACTTCAAGGAACCAAAGTCCTAATGAGAATGGTTCTACATCTCGCACACAAGGAGTTAACCTAGGGTCCTATAATAGTCGTAATCAAGGGCAAAAATCCCAGGGTTATGTATCGGGGAGGGTTGGAAATCAGTCAACTCATAGACCTAGGACCACTAATCATCAGCAAGCTGATGTTCCTTCAAAGGTGACCAAAGCTCCTAATGGAAAGGATGGTTACTTTAAAGAGCTACAGTTTGTAGATGATAAGGGACAAACCAAGACCGTAATGGGTTGGGTCACTCTTGATAACTGATTGTGTACAACTTGTATGTGCAGGAGCAGACTGGGAACAATGATAATTGGTGGTATGTTGAGAGTGGATGCTCTAGGCACATGACAGGAACCAAAAGTCTACTGACAGACTTTAGAGGTGGACTGAGACAAGGAGTGCACTTCGTTGGTGATAAAGGAGGAGCAATTACTGGGAAAGGAACAGTTTCAAATGGACTTTGACTCTAGAGGATGTGAATTATGTTGAAGAACTAACGCACAACCTAGTGAGTGTTTCCCAAGTCTGTGATAAAGGTCATCCTGTTCTCTTCACTGAGAAAGAGGCCTTAATCCTGAAGCCGGGTTTTATCATTCCCGAAAAATGGATACTGATGAAAGCTCCAAGGAAGAAGGACATTTATGCTATCAACATGAATGCTCATATTACTTCAATGGTGTCTACTTGTCTGTTATCCAAGGCTTCAGAATCAGACTCTCTCCTATGGCATAGGAAAATGGCACACCTGAATTTTCGTAAAATGAACTACATAACAAAACATGAGTTAGTTATGGGTGTACCACCGAAGAGCTTTGCATTTGAAGACAAGTGTATATCCTGCTTGAAAGGAAAACAGCATAAGAAACCACACAAATCTAAAATAGTGAACTCTATTTCCTCGCCTTTTGAGTTGCTACATATGGATCTCTTTGGCCCAATAAGCAAGAGAAGCATAGGTGGCAAATGGTACAGTCTGGTTGTCAAAGACGATTTCTCTAGATTCTCTTGGGTATTCATTTTGGGATCTAAGGATGAAACTCCGGGCATTCTTATGGAGTTTCTAGATCTAATAGAGAACATCTATAGAAAAAGAGTTAAGAGAATTCGTAGTGACAATGGGACTGAGTTCAAGAATTCTACATTGAATGTATATTGCTTAAGCAAAGGCATTCAACATCAATTCAGTGCACCATATGAACCTCAACAAAATGGTGTTGCTGAAAGGAAGAATAGAACTCTAATTGAAGCAGCGAGAACAATGCTTGCAGATTCAAGGCTTCCGGTCATATTTTGGGCAGAAGCAGTAAATACAGCATGTCATATTCTCAATCGGTTTCTTACGGTTAAAAAGCAGAACAAGACATGTTATGAGCTTTTGAACAAAAAGAAACCGAACTTAAAAGGGTTTGAACCCTTTGGAGTTTCATGTACGTTGTTGAAGACAAGTCACCAACCTAAATTTGGTGAGAAGGCTGACGTAGGATACTTCCTAGGTTACATGCCTAACTCACCAAACAAACGGGTCTTCAATAAAACTTCAGGACGTGTTGAAATAGTTTATAACATTGAAGTTACGAGCTATACACATGACTCGCATAAGGGATTGGATTGGCAATTTGATTATTCAGACATTTTCAAGTCATTTAAAGTCCCTATCAGTGACTATGTCAGTAACTCAAATATTCCTGAGCATTTATTGTCGGGAGATGAGGATCCCACTCCTTCTCAAACATCGAGTGCTCAAACGTCTGATGCTAGGACTATTGTCGATACTGATGTGGTCCCTCCTATCGAGTCACAACAACCTCAAGATGATATACCTCAAGAGTGTGAAGATCCTGAAATTGCTTCTCAAAGGATTGTGGATGATGTTCTCACTCCTCTGAGACAATTAAGGATATCAACTACTAATGATGGTATACCACCTTTGGAGGAAATTGGTGCCAACTTATAGGATGATATTCCAATTGAACCTGTTACTTCAACAAGAATTAATAGGATTCATCCAATTGATAATATCATCGGTGATCCAAATTCTCCTGTTGTAACATCCTCTTCTGCGGTCTGGTAAATTCTATTATTTTAATCGATTATCTAAATGTTTTAGAAATTATTTAATATTATGTGTTTCATTGTGAAACGTAGATAAATAAGTCCTTTGACTTATTGTGACTAGTGAAATATTAATCGTTTTAAATTATTATAGATGACGGTAAAATAACATAATATTTCTCGCAAACGGTTTTCAGGTTCCAGACAAAAGATTTGGGACGGGTATAAAATTATACCATTTGATTGTGTTAGCCGACCTTGTAAATCATATATTCTTATTACTTCTTCTTCCTTCCATTTTTAGTAACTTGAAAACTCAATTCCATAACTTGCAAACTCAATTCAAGAAACTAAAATCCAATATTGATTCAACTTGTTCCTGTGAAATCGAAATCAAAACATCAGAATCATCATCATCATCATCATCTAATTCGTTCATATCAGATTAGAACAACCAATTCAGTTTGTAGTTAAAAAGAAAAGAAAGTAAGTTTGGGTTTTGAGTGATTAAATCGAATTGATGATTGATTTGTTGTTATTTGGTGTTGTTTGATGTTACTTGATGTATTAGAACCCTTAGAATTAAGTTTTATGAAGTTTTGGTGAATTTTGGTTCGAAAAACTGGTAACAGCGGCTCAACTCGCAGTTTTCAGTTCGTCCTGCGAGTTGACTTGCGAGTTGACTTGCGGTGCGAGTTGACTTGCGAGTTGAGTTGGCTTGCGAGTTGACTTGCGAGCCGAGTTGACCTGCGAGCCGAGTTGCGAACCGAGATTTTAGACCTGCGAACTGAAATGTGCGGTGCGAGTTGAAACCTGCGAACCGAAACCCTGCGAACCGAACTGAGACTGCGAACCGAGATTGTTGACCTGCGAACTGAGATGTTGACTTTTTGTCTTTTTGTGCAAATTTTGAAAATGCATAAGTGTTACTAACTTTTGTGAAAATCTTAGGCAAAATTAGATTTTGATGAAATTCGCATGGTCACTTGGAAACGACCTAATACACAAGACTATTTATGTAATAGCCCCCCAGTTTTGGCCATTCGGGGTCATTTAGGGCCCGAAAACGGCGTTTTTCAGGGTTTTAAACGTTATGACGGAATTTTCTGATTTCATTTCTGATTGAACTATTATTTGCCTAGACTTCAGGGATTACCTGATTTGATAAATAGGCTATAATGATATTTATGGAACGAACTTCTGACTTGTATTTGATTTCCTGTTTCAGATCAACGTAAGACTCAGTGATATAAGAATCCTGAGTGTGGAGACGTCAGAGGTATCGGTGAGTGGATTCAGAACTCATCATTTGATTTAGTTGTAACTATTTGGTTACAACGAGTAAACGTAGATGTGTATTAGACTGTTAGTCTTGATTATTGATTATTGATCTACGTGATATGTGAACCAATGTGTACTATGTTATTGAGGTCAACGTGTAGTTGGACTTCTGGTTATTATGTGTTTTACACAGGTTTTAATTCATTTGTTGTGTTTGAGACCTGTGTATGTGTTTAATAACCAGTAGTTATCGGTCTATTCTGTATTGGCCATACGGATTGACGGTAAGTGTTCTTGGGGGAATCCCCGGGTATTATGATATCCCCAGAGCCACCGATCCTCATTGAATTATGTGTGTTTACGATTATTTGGTGTAAACTGCTAGTTATGCTAAGTTGAATGGAGTGTGATGAATCTATTCACTTAGCTTTGTGCTAACCCCTCATTTTACTTCCTGCAGGATATGTTTTGTTTAAGTGTGGGTGCAGGGAGTAATGATTTGATCGTGAATGTTTGACTGTGCCTGAAGCCTCTGATATGGTTTTGTAATAAACCTTGTTTTTCTGGATTTTATAATCCCCCGTCTGTTGTGGTTTAAACAAAGTAAACGTTGAAAATTGTACTCTGTTTCAGTATAATGTTTTATATATAACGAGTAAATGTATTTTATATTCATGCTTCCGTGTTTATTAATATAATATTCTTATATTTAAAGAGGGGTGTTATAAGTTGGTATCAGAGCATAGATTTGGGTGAATTGTACATTGGTAAGTGTTCAATCCCAAATCTGTTTCGCATTTTGTCAAACATTCCTGGATAAGGGATTTAACATTGGTTATGAATCGGTTAGTAGATAGATGCTAACGATTAACAAGTTTCGAGTTGTTGTTGTTGTTGTGAAAACAGATATGGCAGATAACGAGCAAACGACCGCCAACCCTAACAATGCCTCGAGGATCGATGTCCCTCCTTCTGATACTCATAATGAAAGGCATGATCATGAGGGTACTTCTAATCTTGCTCATGGGGAATCAAATAGGGATGATTATCTATTTCAGCTAGAGGATGAGCTGATGAGCCTCAGAGAGTTTAAAAGGCAGACTGAAACTGCCTCATCTCAGCAACGTTATCAGCAACAGATGCCTGTGTATGGTAATGTTCCTACTTTTCAGCCAAGTAGGCAGTGTTCATTCAAGACGTTTATGGCAAGTAAACCACCAGAGTTTAGAGGTAGTACAAATACCTCTGTAACTTTGAATTGGTTGAGAGATATTGAACGGAAGTTTGATGTTACTCGCTGTGAAGAGGAATCCAAAGTGTTTTATGCAGTTCAGTGCTTAAAGGATGAAGCTATGATTTGGTGGGATTCATATACTGGACATTTGACTCAACAGCAAAGGGAGGCTATCCGATGGTCTGACTTCCATCAAGCTGTTCGTAATCAGTACTGTTCTGATTTTGATATGGCGCGTATTAGGAGAGAGTTTGTGAATCTTCATTTGACTGACAAGATGAATATCGATGAGTTGATAGCCCAGTTTTCTGAAAAACTGCGGTTTGTACAGCAATGGGTTCCTGATGAGAAGACGAAAATTGAACAATTTGTGGAAGCTTTACCTCATAATTATCGTACAACAGTGAGGTTAGCTAGCAGTTTATCCCAAGCTTTTACCCTTGCACGTTCGGTGGATAGTGACATCAAAGGCTTTCGAGAGTCTCAAGTTAGAGATACTTCTTCTTCATTTCAAAGAGCTAGAACAGATTCTTCAGGTAAAGGAAAGTCCAGGTGGCAGGGAAATCGCCAAGGTCAAAGATTCAGCAACAAGAGTAGTTCATCCAATAATTCTACCTGGTGCAATTCTTGTCGATCTAAACATACTGGCCCGTGTACGACTCAGACGAATAAGTGTATGAAATGTGGTGAAATGGGTCATGAGCTGAATAGTTGTAAGTTTCCCAATTATGTATGTTGGAACTGTAAGAAAGAAGGGCATCGTGTGGGTCAGTGTCCTGAGGCGAGGAGACAGGGTTCGGGTTCGGTCGGGAGTTCGTCATCTTCCGGTCAAAAGCGGAAGAATCCTTCGCCAGCAACAAGTAGAGCTTTTCAGATGACAGTCGATGAGGCTGTCCACACAGATGATGTGATCACGGGTACTTTTCTTATAAACTCTGTACCAGCTCGTGTTTTGTTTGATTCTGGAGCGAATTGTTCCTTTATATCTGTGTATTTTTGTGATAAGTTGAAATTGGTTCCTACTGTGATAACTAAACCCTTAGAAGTAGAGATTGTTAGTGGCAAGTTAGTTCCTGTTACCACCTCGGTGACTGGAGTTACTATTGTGATAGATGGCCAAACTTTTCCGATTTCGTTTCTGTTGATGCCGATTCCAAGTTTTGATGTGATTATTGGCATGGATTGGTTAAGTCAGTTTAAAGCAAGTATAGATTGCCACCATAAGCTGATTAGAATTCCAATCTCTGAAGAGTCATATGTTGTGGCTCGAGGAGAACGAGATAGTGGGTGTATTCCTCTGATTTCCATGATGAAAGCTAGAAAGTCGTTGTATAAAGGCTGTGAGTCCTATCTAGCTTATGTTATTGATGCCAAATTAGAAAAGAAATCCATTTCTGATGTTCCGGTTGTATCTGAATATCCGGAAGTGTTTCCTGATGAATTACCTGGTTTACCACCGGTTAGAGAAGTTGAATATCAGATTGATCTTGTTCCCGGCTCCTCGCCTGTAGCTAAAGCTCCCTATAGATTAGCTCCTTCTGAAATACGTGAAATGATGAACCAGATACAGGAGTTATTGGATAGAGGGTTTATTAGACCTAGTTCTTCTCCATGGAGTGCACCGGTTTTGTTTGTTAAAAAGAAAGATGGGTCTTTTAGAATGTGTATTGATTATCGGGAATTAAACAAAAGAACAGTAAAGAATAAGTATCCTCTGCCTCGAATAGATGATTTGTTTGATCAGTTGCAGGGATCTTCGTTTTATTCGAAAATTGATTTGAGATCAGGTTATCATCAAGTTCGTGTTCGTGAACAGGATATTCCTAAAACTGCTTTATAACACCCCTTAAATTACCTCAGGGTTAAAATAGTAATTTGACTCGGAAGCGATGGATAAAAGATAATATTATAAATTATCTTACAAAATGACCATAGATTTTTCGCGAATTTACAATATTAAAATATTGCTGAAACAAAACATATAATTGTTATACAAAATCCACATACACGTTAATTTACAAAACATTCATAAACATATCAGAGTGATGGCACGTGTCAAACATTCTTCAAAACCACCTTCCTGCCCAACCCACAAAAGACATGCATAACCTGCAGGAAGGGAAATGGTGGAATTAGCACAAAGCTAAGTGAATGAATGTACAACTAACAATTCAACTTAGCTTAATAATCTGTTTACACTAAGCACAGTAAACACATAAACTCAAGAGGATCGGCGGTTACTGAGGAACCCTACAGCCGCGGTGGCCCTCAGTAACACTTACCCACAATCTGTAAAGGCCCATACAGAATAGACCGATAACTTGGCACTACAACACAACAACACAGTTTCCAGCGACAACACATGTATCTGGAACCTGTGTTGAACACAGTAGTAACCAAGTCCAATCGCAATTGACCTTTGAATAACACAGATGCCCGAAGGCCACATATGCATAACAAGCAGATATATTCAATCATAACTCAGACTAAATAGTCAATCAAGGTTTACGTTACTTGTTGTAATCACACCATTACAACTAACTCAAATTATGAGTTGCAGATCCACTCACCTGTCTGCTACTATCCACCTCTCAGAATTCTAATATTACTGAGTCTTCGACTGATCTGAGAATACAACAGATAATAAGTTAGTAACTCATTTCGTAAGCGAATAACATATCTCAACGCATAGTATCTAGATAATAAACATTTATCAAGTTTAAATCATCATAATAGCACATTCTTACAAGCCGGTAATTCCCCGAAGTCTAAGGAAATAAGAGTTCAATCTGGAACGAAACTCGAAAATCCCAGAACATCATTTACAAACTGAAAAATGCCATTTTGAAGCCCAAGACGACCCCGAAAGGCCAAAAAAACTTACAGGGCTATGGTACATAGTCTTGATTACTTGATCGATTCCGAGTGACCATGCGAATTTCATCAAAATCTAATTTTTAGTAAGATTTTCACAAAACTTAGTAACACTTACGCATTTTCAAAATCTGCAACATAAAAAGCGATATTGCCAATATCGCCATAGCGACATTGCCAATATCGCCAAATCACTAGCGATATTGCAAGCGAAATTAATCGTGATATTACCTGCGATATTGGTGGCGATATTACCAATATCGCCTAAACCAGTTCATCTGCGTTTTTGCAGAAAACTGGGCTGATTTTACCAAAAATTCTCAAATCTCAATCTTAACAGCGTTTTACCACAAATTAAACGTTCCAACACTTAGTAAACACATAAACAAACACTCTAAATGCATCAATTTAACATAAAAACACATAAATGAATTTCCAATCAAAATTCTCTTATTTCTAAAACCCAAAAACTAAAAACTAATTAACCTTTGATTCTTTGCTTAAAACCACAAAAACGAATTGCAGGACTAACCTTTGATGAATTCCGAATCTAATGATACTATTTGGAGGTGTTTTGGGCTAGATTTGAGCTTGAATTGCAAATTTGAGTTTAGTGTGTGTTCTTGGTGTTTGTGTGTGTTTTTGAGATGAAGAATGTAGATGAAATGGCTGATTTCTGGATTCTTGAGTTTATATATATATAATTTACGTATACTACGATGTATTATTATCATTAATCTAGCACACGATGGTATTAGTTATAATAGTTAGGCTAATCCGTATTTTAAACTAAAAATACCGTAATTCCCATTTAATTATTCCTAACCATAATACATTCAAACATTTCATATAAATTAACTCAATTAAATAAAGTAAATAAATAAAGTAAATTTACCTAAAAATACTAGGCTATTGGGGAGGATGTTACAAATCTTCCCCCCTTAAGGAGATTTCGTCCCCGAAATCTCACCTTGACTAAATAACCCAGGGTAACGCGTACGCATACTAGACTCGGTTTCCCATGTGAGGTTTGGACCTAGGCAATGCTTCCATTTAACTAGAACCATGGGGATTTCTTTCTTACGCAATCGGGTCACTTTTCTATCTAGTAACTCGACAGGTTCCTCTACTAATTTCTGACTCTGGTCGACACGCAATTCTTGCAATGGAATAACTTGAGATTGATCCTCTACACTACACTTTCGCAAATAACATACGTTGAAAGTATCATGAATTCCCGAAAGTTCATACGGAAGATCTAACGTAACAGTCTGATCATTGACCACTTGCCGTATTCTAAACGGGCCGATATATCTAGGAGCAAGTTTTCCTCGCTTTCCGAACCTAATCACACCTTTCCAAGGTGAGACCTTTAAGTAAACAAGTTCACCTTCAACAAAAGACACTGGTCGCCTGCGAGGGTCAGCGTATTGTTTCTGCCTATCTCGGGCTGCTTTCAGTTTCTCACGAGCGATAGCTACTTTATCTGCCGTAATCTGAACGATTTCTGGACCAGCAAACTGTTTCTCTCCAGCTTCTAACCAACAAGTTGGAGTTCTGCAACGTCGCCCATATAACATTTCATACGGTGGCATACCGATACTCGAGTGATATGAATTATTGTAGGCGAATTCTATCAATGGCAAATGAGAATCCCAAGACCCGCTGTATTCTAACACACAAGCTCTTAACATATCTTCAAGTGTCTGAATGGTTCTCTCGGACTGTCCATCTGTTTGAGGATGATATGCTGTACTCAAGTTAACTCTGGTACCCAACTCGTGTTGTAGACTTTGCCAGAACCGAGATACGAACCGAGGATCTCTGTCAGATACAATGGATAACGGAATACCATGTCTCGAAACAATCTCATTAATATACAATTGGGCTAGTTTGGTTAACGATGCTGTTTCATTTGTCGCAAGAAAATGGGCACTCTTAGTTAAACGATCTACAATAACCCAAATCATGTCATTACCTCTTGGTGTTCGGGGTAGCTTAGTCACAAAATCCATAGTTATGTGTTCCCACTTCCATTCAGGAATCTCAAGCTGTTTCAATGATCCGTACGGTTTCTGATGCTCAGCTTTAACCTGGGAACAGATATGACAGGAACCAACAAACCGTGCCACATCAGTCTTCATCGTTGGCCACCAATACAGAGGTTTCAAATCACGATACATTTTTGTACTCCCTGGATGAATCGATAATCTGGATTTATGAGCCTCTGTTAAAATTACATCCCGAAGTCCACCAATCAAAGGAATCCACACCCGAGACTGGAAGGTCTTTAATCCTCTAGAATCTTCAATCAATAAATCCTTCCTTTTAATCATGATCTCAGATTTAAGATTAGTATCCATCAAGGCCTCCAACTGAGCAGCTTTTATTTGATCCAATAAATCACATGAAATTTCTAAACGCATAAAATAAATCTTGTTAGAGGATGTCTTTCTACTCAACGCATCAGCTACCACATTAGCTTTCCCTGGATGATAACGAATCTCACAATCATAATCTTTAATTAATTCTAACCATCGTCTCTGACGCATGTTCAACTCTTTCTGGGAAAACACATATTGAAGACTCTTGTGATCTGTACAAATTACGCATTTAGTTCCATACAAATAATGTCTCCATAATTTCAAAGCGAACACAACTGACGCAAGTTCCAAATCATGAGTAGGATAATTCTTTTCGTGAGGTTTAAGCTGACGAGAAGCATAAGCAATCACCCGATCTCGCTGCATAAGAACGCAACCCAAACCCGCAAAAGAAGCATCACAATAAACAATAAAGTCATTTAATCCATCAGGTAACGCTAACACTGGAGCCTGACATAACAATTGCTTTAAATTCTGAAAAGCTGTTTCCTGTTGATCAGTCCACTAAAATTTAACATCTTTACGGGTCAATTTAGTCAACGGGCCAGCAATCTTAGAAAAATCCTTTATAAACTTTCTGTAATAGCCAGCTAACCCAAGGAAACTCTTAATCTCAGAAGGTGATTTAGGTGCACTCCAATTCATGACAGCTTCAACTTTGGATGGATCCACTTTAACCCCATCTTTACAGATTACATGCCCCAAAAACTGTACCTCTCACAACCAGAATTCACACTTTGAAAATTTAGCATACAACTGTTCTTTTCTCAAAGTTTCAAGTACAATTCGCAAATGCATTTCATGTTCAGCCTCAGATCTCGAATAAACCAAAATGTCATCAATAAACACAATAACGAATTTGTCAAGGAAAGATCGACAGACACGATTCATTAAATCCATGAAAACTGCAGGAGCATTTGTCAACCCAAACGGCATAACCAGAAACTCATAGTGACCATACCTAGTACGAAAAGCAGTCTTAGGAATATCCTCCTCGCGCACACGTACCTGATGATACCCAGACCTCAAATCGATTTTGGAGAAAAATGACGAACCCTGCAGCTGATCAAACAAATCATCGATTCTAGGCAACGGATATTTATTCTTAACCGTTCTCTTATTCAGCTCCCTATAATCAATACACATACGCATAGCACCATCTTTCTTTTTAACAAACAAAACTGGTGCACCCCAAGGAGAAGTACTCGATCTAATGAAGCCTTTATCAAGCAACTCCTGAATTTGATTCATCATCTCACGGATTTTAGAAGGAGCTAATCTATAGGGAGACTTAGCTATTGGATTCGAACCAGGAACAAGATCAATACTAAATTCTACATCTCTAATCGGTGGTAAACCAGGCAATTCATCAGGGAAAACATCAAGGAAATCAGAAACCACTCGGACATCAGACATAGGTTTCTTTTCTAACTTCGCATCAATAACATAAGCTAAGTAAGACTCACAACCCTTAGCTATAGATTTCCTGGCTTTCATCACAGAAATTAAGGGAACCGTCCCTTTCTCACGATCTCCTCGAGCCACTACATATGACCCTTCAGGAATAGGGATTTTAATTAACTTCTTATGGCATTCTATACTTGCTTTATTCAAACTTAACCAGTCCATGCCAATAACTACATCAAAACCAGAAATGTGCATCAACAGAAACGACACTGGAAAAGTGTGACCCTCAATCAAGATGCTAACTCCAGTTACCGAAGAGGTAACAGGAACCGACCTACCACTAGCTATTTCCACCTCAACAGGTTTTGCAATCACATTAGGAGTCACATTCAATTTATCACAGAAATATGTAGAAATGAAATAACAATTTGCACCAGAGTCGAATAAAACACGGGCTGGTACAGAGTTTATGAGAAAAGTACCAGTAATCACATCTTCAGTTCTGACAGCCTCATCGACTGTCATCTGAAAAGCTCGCCCTGATGCTGATGGCGTATTCTTCCTTTTCTGGCCAGAAGATGACGATCCCCCAACCATACCTGATCCTAATCTTCCCGCCTCCGGG
Source organism: Logfia minima (assembly GCA_963921325.1). Taxonomy (NCBI): domain Eukaryota; kingdom Viridiplantae; phylum Streptophyta; class Magnoliopsida; order Asterales; family Asteraceae; genus Logfia; species Logfia minima. The sequence continues at coordinate 29,415,517 of OY992764.1, forward strand.
CATTGACCAGCTCGATGCCCTTCCTTCTTGCAATTCCAACAAACAAAATTTGAAAAGCTACAATCCTTGGGTTCATGACCAAATTCCCCACATTTGACACAACGATTAGTTTGCGCGGAACATGGTCCATTATGTCTAGCCTTACACCTTCCACACCAATTAGACCTGTCGTTCATACTACCTTTGTTACTCAAATTCCTGTTTTGTGAACCACCCTGCCATTTATGTTTACCCTTCCCCGAAGAATTTCCAGAATGCCTCAAAGAAAACTTATCCTTATTCTGTGTCTCTCGAGCCCTCAAGTCACCATCCACAGATCGGGCGAGATTAAAAGCTTGGGATAAAGAGGACGCCATTTTGACAGTAGTACGGTACTCCGGAGGTAACGTTCCCACAAAATGTTCTATTTTGGTTCTATCATCAGGGACCCATTGCTGAACAAATCTCAGTTTCTCAGAAAATTGCGTAATTAGCTCATCAATAGACATCTTATCAGTTTTCTGCAATTCCATAAATTCTCTTCTAATACGAGCCATCTCAAAATCAGAACAAAATTGCTTGCACACTTCATTGTAAAAATCAGACCAACGAATGCACTCTCTTTGCTGAGGTGACAAGGTAGCTGTTATCGAATCCCACCATGTCATAGCTTGACCCTTCAAAAGTTGAACAGCATAAGGGACTTTAACCTCTTCTTCACAACGACAAACCTCAAACTTTCTTTCAACATCTCTCAACCAGTCCATAGTCACAGAAGGATTAGAACTACCATAATATTCTGAGGGTTTGCATGCCATAAAAGTCTTGAAAGAACACATCTTATGTGTTGGTGGAAATCGGTAATCAATTGGTCCTGAACTCATATATGGCATTGAAACTTGATGTGACATACCAAACGAGTGTTGAGGCTGAAAATAAAAAGGTAAAGATGCTGGTAGCTGAGATGAAGACACTGGTGGAATCGGCGGTTGAGAATTTCGGGTCTCATTCCTCTGTCTGTAATCCCTAAGTTCTTGTAACTCATCCTCTAATTGCAAAATATATTCACTTTGGTCAATATCATCATGAGCTGAAAAGGATGTACCGTTATGACCTTGCCTGTCGTCTGGATGATCTGATCGAGAAATATCAGTCCTGGAGGCGTTATTAGGGGTAATGGTTGGTTGCTCGTTATCTGCCATGTCTGTCACACAACACAGCTCGCAAACCGTTAATCGTTAGAGCCTAAGGTACAACCCAATTCACTTACACTACAAAATCCCACACCTTAGAATGTTTGACAAAATGCGTACAGATTTGGGATTGAACACTTACCAATGTACAATTCACCCAAATCTACGCTCTGATACCAACTTATAACACCCCTTAAATTACCTCAGGGTTAAAATAGTAATTTGACTCGGAAGCGATGGATAAAAGATAATATTATAAATTATCTTACAAAATGACCATAGATTTTTCGCGAATTTACAATATTAAAATATTGCTGAAACAAAACATATAATTGTTATACAAAATCCACATACACGTTAATTTACAAAACATTCATAAACATATCAGAGTGATGGCACGTGTCAAACATTCTTCAAAACCACCTTCCTGCCCAACCCACAAAAGACATGCATAACCTGCAGGAAGGGAAATGGTGGAATTAGCACAAAGCTAAGTGAATGAATGTACAACTAACAATTCAACTTAGCTTAATAATCTGTTTACACTAAGCACAGTAAACACATAAACTCAAGAGGATCGGCGGTTACTGAGGAACCCTACAGCCGCGGTGGCCCTCAGTAACACTTACCCACAATCTGTAAAGGCCCATACAGAATAGACCGATAACTTGGCACTACAACACAACAACACAGTTTCCAGCGACAACACATGTATCTGGAACCTGTGTTGAACACAGTAGTAACCAAGTCCAATCGCAATTGACCTTTGAATAACACAGATGCCCGAAGGCCACATATGCATAACAAGCAGATATATTCAATCATAACTCAGACTAAATAGTCAATCAAGGTTTACGTTACTTGTTGTAATCACACCATTACAACTAACTCAAATTATGAGTTGCAGATCCACTCACCTGTCTGCTACTATCCACCTCTCAGAATTCTAATATTACTGAGTCTTCGACTGATCTGAGAATACAACAGATAATGAGTTAGTAACTCATTTCGTAAGCGAATAACATATCTCAACGCATAGTATCTAGATAATAAACATTTATCAAGTTTAAATCATCATAATAGCACATTCTTACAAGCCGGTAATTCCCCGAAGTCTAAGGAAATAAGAGTTCAATCTGGAACGAAACTCGAAAATCCCGGAACATCATTTACAAACTGAAAAATGCCATTTTGAAGCCCAAGACGACCCCGAAAGGCCAAAAAAACTTACAGGGCTATGGTACATAGTCTTGATTACTTGATCGATTCCGAGTGACCATGCGAATTTCATCAAAATCTAATTTTTAGTAAGATTTTCACAAAACTTAGTAACACTTACGCATTTTCAAAATCTGCAACATAAAAAGTGTAAGTCTCTAGATCTTGGTTAGCGATAACGGATTATCTTTTAGGTATTGAGGTGCGGAATCCCTCAATACTTAAGGTTTATTGCTTATATAACTTTGCAATTAATTAACAAGCTTCGTTTTGATATTAACTAGTGTTAAACAATCAAAACCGAGCCTATTCAATAAATGCTTTTATATCTGCACAGATTTCGAGGAGAGAATACTTAAAATATTTGGTGTGTGTATTTCTGGCACGGATTTCTAGGTCTCCCTTTAATAATGAGCAGCATTAAAATATTTATATCTGGTTCAACTCGCAGGCCATGGGCTTTGCGAGTTGACTCAACTCGCAGCCCATGGGCCTGCGAGTCCAGATGATTGCGAGCCCAAATCTCAACTCGCAGGTAAGACCTGCGAGTCCAGATATCAGCGAGGCCAGATCTCAACTCGCAGCTGAGAGCTGCGAGTCCAGATGGTTGTGAGATGAGATCTCAACTCGCAGGTCAAACCTGCGAGTTGACTTCTCAATTTGCGAATTTTGACTTTAACTTGAAATCGATACTTGTTCAATAACATTTAACAAATAATAATAACAAGTTAATATCATATATTTACGAGTCTAAACCAATTTATACAAGTTTGACAATAAATACACTAGTCCTATTACAAGCTAGATCTGTTGTCACAATAATATGTCCCAACAGACTCCCCCTTGACAATAGCTCTAGCGTCGTTATCTTCAACTTTGTCCTTGGTCTTCACTTGTAAATTCTACTGCCCATATGAATCTTCATTCTAACACAAGTCTTCACCATTAATTGATAATCTCTTGCAAGATCACCCCATGCTTCAGTCGTCAGGATCCTATTTTCGTTTAACTTCAATAGGTCCTTCTTTGACAGATTCATCAGGTGTCGATGGTCATAGACTGTCAGAATTACTCTTTCTCCTCCTTCAACTTCATCATCAGCTTCAACCATGACAGCTTCACCAGTCTCAGAATCCACGTGCCAATTCAGAAGATTTCCCAGAATATTCTGTGGCATAGGTTTTAGTGGTATCTGCTGTATGCACTTGACAGCTGGATAAGTTTTCTTCCTTAATCTTCGGCCAGTTCTCTGACTTCGTTCCTTTAATTTGATCGTCTTTCCGACTCTTGGCTTAATCTTCTCAAACTTCATTGATCTACCCTCAGTCCGAATGATTCTCTCAACATACGTTGCGTAGGGATCATTACTGGGATTTATCAGTTCTAAGCGTGCCAAGTCTCGAACTTCAAATCGAGGAAGCGAACTGAATACTTTAAGCTTCTTATCGAAATATTGAACTCCGTCAAATCTTTTGATAGCGAAAAGTTTCAAGTCAGAATCAAAATACCAGCCGATGATCCCCTTCCTTGGAGCTTTCTTTCCAGTTATATCTACTTCAGACATCCCAACCTTTTGCTTTCTCCTTTTCAGAGGTCTAAACATGGGATTATTTCTGAGTTTCTCTGGAAGGTCATCTTCTGATTCAGAACTGGTTGAGTCATCTAGACTTTCATCTAACTCAACAACCCTTTCTCCATCTTCTTCCTTGATGACCACTTTAGTTTTAGATGGGCTTACAATGTGTTCAACAACATCAGCGTCAAGATCTACACAGTCGTCTGCCCCATCATTAACAATGAAAGTCCAATCTTCAGGAGGTACAAACTCTCCTTCTTCGAGGTCAAAGTCAATGTCCTCATCTAATTCATTTGGCATGTCGCCTTCAGAATCTGATAAGTTCAACATTTCATGACCTATAGAAATATATACACAAATAGATTAATATCATAAGTTCTTTCATTGATTTCCCTGAATCAATCTAAGATTTTTCTTATTAATCCCTTTGTGTATTTGAAATATATTATATATACTTATTCAAATCTTTCATCGATTATGATAATCGATCTAAACTTTGAATAAGTCTTATAATATGCGAACATCATATATTATATGATCCTATAACTCTTTTATCGATCATAGTTAATCTAGAATTACAAAAGACTTATAATATACGAACATTCATAATTATAACATTTTAAACATTCAAGTTCAAACATCTTAATTACAAAATGATTCAAAGTTACAATGTATTAATAATTACACTCAATCTATATTAATACAAGTGTCACCTTCTTCAGCTCCACCCTTCGCAGTACCAGCACCAGCTCCACTACCACTTGCTTCAGCAGACTCCCCCTGAAATGTAGTCTGCTGACCAGTCGTTGAAGGACCGGCCAGCTCACTATCTTTTCCAGCTGCGGGATCATCGTCTTCATCATTCTTATTCTTCTTCGCCAGCTCATCTTCCTTGCAGGACTCTTGATATATCAATACCTCCCCTTGAGATGGCTTGTCCTTCAGAAGGCTGATGACCAGGCGATCAAGTCTATCAATTTGCCTCTGCTTGTCAGCTACATCATCTATCAGATTGTTATTCGTCTTGATGAGCAGTGAGTAGGCATCATTCTGATTAGTCATGTTATCAGACATAGACAGCATTTGAGAAATCAAGAATTTGACGGTTTCTTCCAACTCTCGAACTCTGGACTCTAAGCTATTAATATGATCAGAATCAGTCGCAGAGGAGGTGGATGGAGCAGCAGTAGTGGTGGTTGGTGGCGTGGGAGCGGGCGGTTGCATTTTCTTCGCTATCTCGGTAGCAACATCGGTTAATAGACGTGCTGCGACCCTGCTAGATTTGGTGGTTGGGTGCGAAGACGGGCGAACCAAAGCAGCAATCATTTCAGCCTCTAAGGGCGTAGAACTGGATTGTAGATGAGCTGCAGAGGTTGAAGCTGTTTGTCTGAGCAGTTTGCGAGGTCGAGTAATGAGCACCTCCTCCTCTTCTTCTTCATCCTCATCTTCATCAACCAAAACAAAATCGGGATCTTGGTCCACGGCTTTCCTCTTTAACTTCAATGCCGGATCCATAATCAACTTTGATCCTTGACGAATCATCCCTTCAGGGATACCGGAGACAAACCCTGGTGGTCCAGTCTCATCATCATCATCAGACTCAGATTCAGAAGCCGAAGCAGCTTCTCCATCTCTGCCCGATGGACCGGCAGCCTCTGGTGCCTCAGTGGTGGGTTCTGCAACCCTTGGTGCTTCAGCAACATACTGATCCACATCTTGCATGATGGGATCATTGGCATCATCAGTATCAGCCAGTACTTGTTGCACCACTTCGGCTGCAACATCAGCATTAATCTCTTGCCCAGATTGATGCACCTGAATCAAAACCTCCTCGATCAGTTCTTGTGGCTCAGGAGCACCCTCTGCCACATCAACATCCAGCCAACCATGATTTGGTGGCGTCACATAATCTGGATTAAGCAAAAACCCAAACAGCTCTGTCGGCTGTGGCTGCATCTCAAACCTCCTTGAAGTTTGCATAAACATGGCATTATAAGCCCTCAGCCCTATGGTATCAACTTTAAAATCAGCTTGAAAGTCTGGCAAGTCAGGAATCGAAGCCCGAATGATAAGCATACAAAATCTGGGATATAGCATAAACTGAGACCTGACACCTCCCAAGATTTGTCTAACAAATTCTCCAAAAACATAGTCTGAAAAACTGTATGGTTTATTGTAAACCAGTGACAGTGCAGCCGATAATAGAGAAGAGCTAAGCTCATCATATCCTCCTTTCTTTGGCCCAAAGATCGTGACCAAGACATGGAGTAAAAATCTCCATTCTCCGAACACGAGAGCTTTCAGAAACTGACGGCCTCTCTTGGGTCCAACATACCCCATACGTCCTAAAGCTCCCTCGATAAAGTCCAACGGAAACTCAGTTGGTCCATCTTCCTGCTCCACAGTTCCCAACTGTAAAATGTTCCTAAGATCTGAAGCAGAAAAGATAACCGGACGATCATTTATCCTTGTCTGGATGACCGGAGGATTCACCGATGTATCATATACAATATTTGCCCAGAACTGGGTTAGTATATCTCGTGATAGGGCCGGTGACTCGGTGATAGCATATCGAATCCTCGATCGTGCAAGATAAGAAAGAACCCGAGTCAATCTAGATGCACCACGGGCATCTACGTCTAAATCGACCAGAACATTATGATGTCCAACGAATTGTCGAGCCATACCTGTAATATCAAAGATCACACAAATGTTAGACAATTAGTTTAACAAATATTGAGAGACTTATATAATCTACGAACTACAATTGAACTATTAAGTTAAGAAACTTAATTAACAATTATAGTCGTTCATTATATATAAATTCAATAAATCTAATGTTCGAATGTTCGTTTAAAGGTAATACAGCTTATTACTCAAAGTCGTAAGCCTTATAACCATTTAAAGTGTACAATTTTACGTGTTTTCATTTAAGTCTACACGTCTAATTGTTAACTAATTTATAACTCTTAATTAATAAAAATCTAGAGTTCGTAAATTAAATTAAATTACAAATTAAAAGAATTTCAACTCGCAAGCAGTTCAACTCGCAGAGTTCAACTCGCAGTTTAACCAGAGTCAACTCGCAAGGTCAACTCGCAAGTTCAACTCGCAAGTCAGACTTGCAAGTCAACAAGTCAACTCGCAAGTTTCAACTCGCAAGTTTCAACTCGCTGGTCAACAAGTCAACTCGCAAGTTTCAACTCGCTGGTCAACAAGTCAACTCGCAAGTTTCAACTCGCAAGTTTCAACTCGCTGGTCAACTTGCAGAGTGGACTCGCAGGAGTGGGGCTGCGAGTTGAGTCTGGATCTCAACTCGCAGCATGAACTGCAAAGATGACATCACAATCAAACTTCAATTTTACAAGTTTTAGAACAATCAGGTTATGCTATAATGTTCATTTTACTCCAATTAACATAAACCCTATGGTTTCGTGCTCGTTTGAGCATCATTATAGAGATTTTTGAAATTAATAAAAACCAAAACCCTCATTTTCTCAAAATGTTGATTTTTTGAGTTATTTAATCGGTGAAAGTTCCTGATTTATACCTCAATAGGTTCACAAAACAAGGTTGTAAAGGATCTATGAAGTCAAAAGTTCGATGTCCAAACCGAAATTTTTAAAATTAAGTGAGAAGTGGTCTCGGTTCGCAAGTGTCAGTTCGCAAGTTAGTATTCAACTCGCAAAGGTATTTGACAAGTGGACTCGCAGCCCCCTTTTATACCCATTGAATCTCGGCTCGCAGAACTCAACTCGCAGAGTTGAGTTCAGCTCGCAGCCCTATTCAATTCGCAACACTATTCTCGGCTCGCAATTTTTGTCTAAAAATTACATTTTAATTACAAAACGTCATTTTTAAGTCCAAATTGCGTACAAGTCTAAAATCTGAGGATCTTTCACTTGTTTTTCTTATGGAATAGCGAACAAGTCTAAAATAAAATATTTTTCACTCGTCGTTCTTAGAAAAATGCGCACAAGTCTAAAATCAGAGGATCTTTCACTTGTGATGCAATTATACGAATAGCAGAAACATAAGAAAAATAAAAATAAAATAAAGAGAAATAAGATAAAGTGAAATAAATAAAAGTTCAATGATTCATAATAAACATTGGTATCAAGTACCCTTGTATTAATGAAACACTTTGACTAAAATAAAATTACAATAAAATAAAGTAAAATAGATCCTAATCGAGGGCATTAAGAAATTATCGACAGTGGGATCATATTAGAAAGAAACAGCTGAACCAAATGATGAGTAAAAAATCTAAGAAGATTGTTAGTATGCAAACCTTATGAAATTCACAATAAGTTACATAAGAACTCATAACTTAACCATTTATCAACTTACATTTATAAGAGTATAACTTGGTTACCTATTTCCACAAAATATAATATTCATGTCAAAATGAAGTGATTTAAATATCATAGATAGTTCAAGATGATTACTGGTATTATAATCCATATAAACAAAGTCTATACTGATTTCCGAGCAAACCTTTTATTGTTTGTATGTGTATTACCAAATGTGATTCAAAAATGACATACTGAGAAATTTAGTAAAACACATAACACTGTATCTTTCACTTTGCAAGATAGAGGTCACTAAATGATGTTCTTTTCGAAACATATGACATACCCTTGAGTAAATGTGACAAATATCAAACTCGTTTTGTAGATACTAGTGGTTCTAGTTCTGTACTTAGTACAACAGAAGATCCCTTAGTATAGACAAACCAAGCTTGAAACTATTGGCAAAACTAAAGGAGTCAGGTCTGTACTTAGTACAATAGAGACACCAGTAATTTCACTAACAGCCATAATTCTTATTATTTGTCTTGACATATTTTCATAGATTCTTGATAACAGTGTATGGTCAGACTATCTTTCATCAATTAAGACTTATGTCATACGTCATATAGTAAATCACACGAGATAACACACAGAAGATTTATAGCTTATTATATGCTCAGAAATCAAAGCAGACATTGCCTACCAGTACATCATATAATGAAGCTATCTAGATCTAAAGTTTTTCAAGTAGATTATATCGTGTGGAGAGAGGAGTATACTAAAATAAAGATAAGTGAAGGCCTGGTTTTAAAGATGTAAAGTTCATGTAACAAATTTGAATCTACTAACACATCTAACTTAAGACTTTTACCTACATTTATTAAGCCGATTCCTCTAATTTACTATCATTTCCCAGTTGATAAAGACTTAACCTTTATCGGAGGCGATTCCCCAACGGTAACAAGCAAATGAATGCCATACGCCTAACCCCTTTTCTCCCTTTTTTTTTTTATTTTTTTTTTTAAAAATGGCATAAACTAATAAATAAGACCAGCTAATTATTACAAAATAACTCTATGGAAGACTAATCCTCTGGATTTCTCATTCCATTTAGTTGCACCAATTTCTCGAATCGAGCTCTGTCGAACGCTTTGGTGTATAAGTCTGCTAAATTATCCACAGATGGAACCTTAGCTAACTTTATCAGGTTTTTCTCAGCACAGTTGTAAGTCCTGTGATCTTGGTCGATAATGATTATATCAATTATCTAGTCGTATAAAGGTGCGGAATTCCTTTATACGTTTGAGTTTTTAGTTAATCAAACGAATCACTAATCGCTTTGTTTTGATATTAACTAATTGTTAATCTTCAAAACCTAAGCCGTTAGTGATTAGGGTTTTTCTAGACCAATGTATTAACCGTCGCCTAATTCTTAATGCCTGAAGAAAAAAAAATTTATGATTAATTAACCTAATAATTAAATAGTACTCGTTTCAATTCGTCACTGGGCCTGGGCTTGGATTGGCCGAAACCAACTGGCCGGATCCACTGGTCCTGGCCGAACCCAGTGTGGCCGAAGCCAACTGGTCCTGGCCGAACCCAGTGGCCGAACCCAGTTTGGCCGAAGCCAACTGGTCCTGGCCTAACCCAGTTGGCCGAACCCAGTTTGATTTGTCCAAGTATATTAGCAAGCCCAGTTATGTATTTGTGAGTCTAGTTCTTCATTTCACAAGTTTAATAACTTGTGACTTGATAACTCCACTCACAAAATATTAGACTTTAGTTTGTTTATATTATTTATACAATACTTTAAATGTATTTAATATTTAATATTAACAAACTAATATCATAGACATATACAACTTAAAACCAATACACAAAGTTTGATTATAATTGTTCTAGTCCTATTACAAGCTAGATCTGTTGTCACAAATCATGTCTCAACAGACTCCCCCTTGACAATAGCTCTAGCGTTATTATCTTCAATTTTCATCTTTGGTTTTCAATTGTAAATTTTACTGCCCATATGTATCTGCATTTTAATGCAAGTCTTAACCATCATTTGATAATCTCGTGCAAGATCACCCCATGTTTCAGTCGTTAAGATTCTGTTTTCATTTAACTTTAACAGATCTCTTCTCGACAGATTCATCAAGTGTCGATGGTCATAGACTCTCAGAATTTCTTTTTCTCCTTCTTCGATCTCATCATCAGCTTCAACCATGACAGCTTCACCAGTTGCCGAATCCACATGCCAATTCTTTAGATCTTCTAATAAATTTTGTGGCATTGTCTTCAGAGGTATTTGCTGTACACATTTGACTGCTGGATAAGTCTTTTTCCTTAATCGTCGCCCAGTACGTTGACTGCGCTCTTTCAATTTAATTGTTTTCCCGACCCTTGGCTTAATCTTTTCGAATTTCATTGATCTACCCTCAGTCCGTATTATTCTTTCAACATAGTTTGCATAAGGATCATTACTAGGGTTTATCAACTCCAATCTAGCCAGGTCACGGATCTCAAATCGAGGAAGAGAACTAAACACTGCAAGCTTCTTCTCAAAATATTGAACTCCGTCAAATCTTTTAATAGCGAAAAGCTTCAGTTCGGAATCAAAATACCATCCTATGATTCCTTTACGCGGTACTCGTTTACCAGTTATGTCAACTTCTGACATTCCAATCTTCTTTTTCTTTTTCTTCAACGGCTTAAACATCGGATTTCCCTTAAGATTATCCGGAAGATTATATTCAAACTCAGAATCCGATGATTCACTTAGATTTGCATCCAAGTCTATCACCTGTTCTTTGTTTTCATTCTGAATGACAACTTTTGTAGTTGAAGGGCTTACGATGTGTTCATCTATATTAACATCAAGATCTACACCTTCGTCTGCCTCAACTTCATGAATAGAAGTCCAATCTTCAGGAGGTAAAAATTCACCCTCCTCTAGATCATAGTCAACTTCTTCATCTATTTCATCAAGTATGTCACTCTCAGAATCAGATAAGTTCAGCATTTCCAGACCTACACACACAAGTAAATATTAATATAATAAATCCTTTTATTGATTTCTCTGAATCAATCTAAGGAATCTCTTATTAATCTTTTTGTGCATCATAAACTATATTATATATACTTCTAACTCTTTAATTGATCATAAGCAATCTAAGAGTTCAAAAGTCTTATAACATACAAGCATTATATATTATATAATCTTATTAATCTTTTATTGATCTCTGTCAGTCTAAGATTCAAAAGATCTTATAATATACAAGCATTATATATTATATAATCTTATTAATCTTTTATTGAACTCGGTCAATCTAAGATTCAAAAGATCTTATAATATGTAAATATTATATACTATATAATCTTATTAATCTTTTATTGAACTCGGTCAATCTAAGATTCAAAAGATCTTATAATATGTAAATATTATATACTATATAATCTTATTAATCTTTTATTGATCTCGGTCATTTTAAGATTCAAAAGATCTTATAATATATAAACATTACTGTCAATTATCAAATTATAACATTAACGCATAATGCATTCAAGTTTAAAATCTTAATTAAACAGTAATCTTACATTACAAATTGTTTACATATTACAAAACATGACACAATTTATAAATAAAAATTACATTAACTACTTAACTACTTAATCAAAATAGTTTTAACCTTCTTCAGTTCCAACTCCAGCTCCACCTGAAGTACCAGCTTCACCACCTGCAGACTCCCCCTGAACTTGAGTCTGCTGACTAGTCGTTGACGGACCAGCCAGCTCACTTCTTTTTGGAGCGTTGGGATCTTTGTCTGAATCATCCCTTCTCTTCTTCTTTGCTAGCTCATCCTCTTTGCAGGACTCTCTATATAATAGTATCTCCCCCTGAGATGGCTTGTCCGCAATAAGGGAATGAACCAGATCTTCAAGTCTATCGATCGTCCTTTGCTGTCGAGCAATATCATCAACCATATTGTTCTTGGTCTTGATCAGCAGCAAGTAAGCATGATTTTGATTAGACAAGTTCTTAGCCAGATTCAGCAGTTGAGATGATTGAATATCGGTGAGAGCCTCTAAGTCCCTAACCCTTGACTCTAAGCGAATGATATGTTCAGCATCAGTCATAGGTTGAGATGATGATGTGGTAGAAGGAACTGTGGTCGTTTCGGGAGGCGGGGCAACCGATGGCGATAGCTTCTTAGCTATTTCGGTAACAACAGCGTTGAATAATTTAGTCGCCGTTCTGTATGACTTGTTGGTGGTGTGTAATTCCGGGCGTACAAGAGCTTGAATCATCTCTTGTTCAGTAGGTTCAGCGATTAATTGTGGCCCAGAAGAAACACCTTCCCGAGGTCGCTTACGGCGTCGAGGAATAAGTGGTTCAACACCGTCCGCGTCAGCCTCATCAATCAAAATATAATCGGGATCCTGATCATCAGCTTTTCGTTTCCCTTTCAGTGCTGGATCCATAATTAACTTGGATCCTTGTCTGATCATACCCGCTGGAATGCCCGTGACAGAACCAGGTGGTGGAGGCTGATCATCTTCTGAATCAGAATCAGAAGCAGTAGCACCATCCTTCTCAAAATCACTAGGACCACCAGAAGTCCCAGCTACTGGCGGGTCAGAAGGTCCAGCTGCATCCTGTTGAATTTCAGGAACAACCTCTTGTTCTTGAACCTCTTGTACTACTGGTACAATAGCAAGATCTACCAGTGGCTCAGGCTGATTAACCTGAGCATCGATCATCGCCTGTGGCTCAGGTTGGTGGACATCCTCAATCAGCTCTTGTTGTACAGGTACATCTGCAACAACATCAACATCTAGCCAACCATGGTTTGGTGGTGGCTTATACTGAGGATTCACCAAAAACCCAAATAATGCAGTCGGCTGAGGCTGCATATCATATCTACGTGATGTGTACATGAACATAGCATTGTATGCTCTAAGACTAAGAGTATCAACCTGAATATCAGCAACAACTTCTGGCAAGTCAGGGATACTATGGCGTATGATCAGCATGCAAAATCGTGGATACAATAGAAACGGGATTCGAACACCGCCCGTGATCTGTCGCACAAACTCTCCAAATAGAAAATCTGAAAAGCTAAATGGTTTATTGTAAACCAGTGACAAAACAGCAGAAAGTATTGAAGCGCTCAGCTCATCATAACCAGCTTTCTTAGCACCAAAAACTGTAACCATTACGTGCCAAAGAAATCTCCATTCCCCAAATACAAGTGCCTTCAGATACTGACGGCCTCTTATAGGACCTACATAGCCCATACGTGGAAGTGCTCCTTCAATAAAGTCAGAAGGGAACACTGTGGGGCCATCTTCTTGCTCTATATTTCCCAAACGCAAGATATGACGAAGGTCAGTGGAAGAGAATACAACAGGGTGATTATTCACCGTTGTCTGAATCACTGGAGGGTTAACCACATTATTGTACTGAATATTATCCCAGAATTGGGTTAATATGTCCGTTGAGAGAGCTGGAGATGCAGTAATAGCATACTCAATCCTCGATCTTGCCAGAAATGTGAGAATTCTAGCCACACGAGAAGCTCCCTTAGCATTGACATCAAGGTCGATCAGTACATTGTGATTAGCAGCAAATGGACGAGCCATATCTGTAACAGAAGTAAGACAGAACACGAAAGATTATTAGTTTAACAAAAATTGAATAAATTATATAATCTACGAATCGTAATTGAACTATTAGGTTATTAATCCTAATTATCAATTATATTCGTTAATTATATATATAATCAATAAGTCTAACTATCTTATTAATCGGTCACATAAGTTTCAGATTTAGTATATCACTTATTACTATAAAGTCATAAGTCTTATACAAATAAATATAAGATTTTACATGTTCACAACACAGTCCAACACGCAAAACTAATGGTGTCAGTTCTGTACTTAGTACAACAGAGTCCCAGTAGTTTCACTAAAAGCCATGTGTTAAACTATTTGTCAGATCATCGAGTAACATATTTCTTTTGATATCAGTGTATGGTCATACTGTTATTCATCATTTAAGACATTTGTCATACATCATATAGCAGATCACACTAAGTAACATACATGAGAATTATTGCTTCTTAAGTGCTCAGAAAACATAGCAGAATTTGCCTATCAGTACATCATATAATGAAACTGTCTATACTTAAATTTGTTGTTTGATGAGTTATAACGTGTGGAGAAAGGTGTATAATAAGATAAACATAAGCAAGGTCATGGTTGTAAAGATGTAACCCTAATGTAACTTAAAGGAATCTACTAACACATCAACCTTAGTACTTATTTTAATGTTATTCTTAACCTTATTCTCCTAATGTACTATCATTTCCCAACAGATAACCACTTAACTTTTATCGGAGACGATTCCCCTTAGGTAACAAGCAAATAAATGCCATACGCCTTGTACCCTTTTTTTTTTTTTTTTTTTTTTTTATGAAAATAAAAGAGATAAACGAAATAAAAAGAGCTAACTATTACAAGTTCTTATGGAAGACTAATCACTCAGGATTTCTCATTCCATTCAGTTGCACCAACGTTTCAAATCGAGCCCGGTCGAATGCCTTGGTGTATAAGTCTGCTAGGTTATCCAAAGAGGGAACCTTAGCTAACTTGATCAGCTGTTTCTCTGCACAATCTCGAATAAAATGATGACGTATATCAATGTGCTTAGTTTTGCTGTGTTTTACAGGATTATTGGTTATCGAGATCGTTGACTCATTGTCAATCATCATTGGAGTATTCGTTATGTTCAATCCATAATCCCGTAATTGTTGTTGAATCCACAACACTTGGGAATAGCAGCTGCCAGCAGCAACATACTCAGCTTCACATGTAGAAATGGCTACTGAGGTCTGCTTTTTGCACTGCCAAGATACAAGTCTTCCACCTAGGAATTGACATCCTCCGGTAGTAGACTTTCTATTTTGATTACATCCTCCATAATCCGAATCAGTATAAGCTATGAAATCAAAATTACCATCAATCGGATACCATAGTCCCAGCTTTGGTTTCCCTTTGAGGTAACGAAATATTCTTTTCACAGCTTGCATATGTGACTCTTTCGGATTAGCCTGATATCTTGCACAGATACACACTGCAAACATAATGTCAGGCCTGGATGCAGTCAAATACATTAGTGATCCGATCATGGCCCTATATAAGGTAGGATCCACATCCAGATCACTCGATGTATCGGGACCTAGTCCATGATTTTCTGGTATAGGAGTCTTGAATACTTTAGAATCTTCCATTTTGAAACGTTCTAATAATTCTTGCGTATACTTAGATTGATGAATAAAGAATCCATCCTTCTTTTGGTCAACTTGTAACCCTAAGAAAAAGTTCATTTCTCCCATAGCAGACATCTCGAACTTGCTCTTCATAACTTGTTCAAAGTCACGACATAACTTTTCATCAGATGATCCAAAGATAATGTCATCGACATATACTTGAACAAGTAAGAAGTCCTTCTTCTTCCATTTTACAAAGAGTGTACTATCGATAGCACCTCTTGTAAATCCATTCTCAAGAAGATGTGTAGACAATGTCTCATACCAAGCCCTTGGAGCTTGATGTAATCCATATAAAGCCTTATCTAAACGATATACTTTATCAGGATACTCAGGATTAGTAAATCCTGGTGGTTGAGACACATACACCAGCTCTTTGACTTTGCCATACAAAAAGGCACTTTTAACATCTAATTGGAATACTTTTATTCCTTTATGAGATGCAAAAGCTAGAAATAGCCTTATTGCTTCAAGCCGAGCCACTGGTGCAAACACCTCGGTATAATCAATACCTTCTTCTTGATTAAAGCCTTGTACAACTAAACGGGCTTTATTGCGAGTCACGATTCCCCGATCGTCTCTCTTACACTTAAATACCCATCTAGTGCCAATTGGATATTCACCAGTCGGTAAATCAACCAATTCCCAGACTTGTAATTTAGTGAACTGACTCAGTTCATCTTGCATCGCTTCAACCCATGAGCTTTCTTTCAGTGCCATTTGCACATTTTTAGGCTCAACTTGTGAGATGAAACATGAATATAGACATTGATTGGTAATCCCTGTCTCGTTCATTTCAGCATACAAGTTTTCGTGAGTTGAAGTAGTGGCTTTAGATTGATTTCTAGTTTGAACCACAGTAGTTGGATCACCAATGATGTTTTCAATTGGATGATTCTTATGAACTTTTGATGTTGTTACTGGTTCGACTAAAATATCAGTCTCTAAGTTAGAGTCAACTTCCACCACTGATGGTAAATCATCATTAGCATTAGAATCGTTTGTACTATTCTCTTGCTCTTGAGATATATCATGTGTAGGAATAAGTGTCTCGCTAGTAGAAGGTTCATCAGTATCAATAGTGGTGTTAATTCCATATGACTGAATATTCGATGTTGGAGAAGGAGTACATGTCTCATCTCCCGACAATAAATGTTCAGGCATCTCTGAATTCCTCACATATTCACTGATGGGGACTTTAAATGACTTAAAGAGATCAGAGTAGTCAAATTGCC
The DNA here is from genome assembly GCA_963921325.1 of Logfia minima. Taxonomy (NCBI): domain Eukaryota; kingdom Viridiplantae; phylum Streptophyta; class Magnoliopsida; order Asterales; family Asteraceae; genus Logfia; species Logfia minima. The sequence continues at coordinate 29,432,338 of OY992764.1, forward strand.
AATCCAATCCTTTATGTACATCATGGGTATAGCTCGTAACTTCAATGTTATAAACTATTTCCACTTGTCCCGTTGCTTTATTGAAGACTCTTTTATTTGGTGAGTTAGGTACATAACCTAGGAAGTATCCTTCATCAGCCTTCTCACCAAATTTTGGTTGTTTACTTGTCTTCAATAGGGTGCATGAAACTCCAAAGGGTTCAAACCCTTTTAAGTTAGGTTTCTTATTGTTTAGAAGTTCATAACAAGTCTTGTTATGTTTCTTAACCGTAAGAACTCTGTTCAGAACATGACAAGCAGTATTCACCGCTTCTGTCCAAAAGATGACAGGAAGCCTTGAATCTGACAGCATAGTTCTAGCACTCTCAATCAGTGTTCTATTCTTCCTTTCAGCCACACCATTCTGTTGAGGTTCATATGGTGCACTGAATTGATGAATTATCCCTTTGCTTAAGCAATAGACATTAAACACCGAATTCTTGAACTCTGTCCCGTTATCACTACGAATTCTCTTAATCCTTGTTCTATAGATATTCTCAATTAGATCTAGAAACTCCATAAGAATAGTAGAAGTTTCATCTTTAAACCCCAAAAAGAATACCCATGAGAATCTAGAGAAATCATCGGTGATAACTAAACAGTACCACTTGCCACCTATGCTTCTCTTGCTTATAGGGCCAAAGAGATCCATATGTAGCAAGTCAAATGGCAATGAAATTGAGTTTTCAGTTTTGGATTTGTGTGGTTTCTTATGTTGCTTTCCTTTCAAACAAGAAACACACCTATCCTCAAACTCGAAACGTTTCAATGGTACACCTAGAACTAAACCATTCTTGGTTATATAGTTCATCTTTCGGAAGTTCAGGTGAGCCATCTTTCTATGCCATAGAATAGAATCTGCTTCTGAAGCCTTGGATAGAAGACATGTCGACTCCATTGAAGAGATAGGAACATCCATGTTGATTGCATAGATGTCCTTCTTCCTTGGAGCCCTCATTAGTATCCATTTCTCAGGTACAATGAAACCTGGCTTCAGGACTAAGGCCTCTGTCTCATTAAAAAGAACAGGGTGACCTTTATCACAGATTTGAGAAACACTCACTAAATTGTGAGTCAATTCCTCAACATAGTTAACATTTTCAAGTGTTAACGCGCCATTGGAAACAGTTCCTCTCCCTGTGATTACTCCTCCTTTATCACCAGCGAAATTAACCCGCTGCTTCAACCCGCTTTTGAAGTCCTTCAGTAGACTCCGGGTCCCTGTCATGTGCCGAGAACAACCACTGTCTACATACCACCAATTTTCTCTGTTCACAGTCTGTTCCTGCACATACAAGTTATAAAGAATTAGTCTTCAAGGGAGACCCAAGCCATTACGGTCTTGGTCTGTCCCTGATCATCAACAAACTTAAATTCTTTGAAGTAGCCATTTTTCCCGTTGGGATCTTTGGTTACTTCCGAAGAAGTTTGAGTTTGGGGATGAGTACTGGTGTTAAGAGGTACATTAGAAGATAACCTCTTAGATAAAGAACTTTGAGTTCTATTATGAGAACCATAATTCAACTCATTAGTTCGCGAAGTAGAACCATATTCAAACTGAGCATGATTTCTACTTGGCGTTCTAAACCTCGAAGGCGCTTGATCTTTAGATTTATTATTAATCTCAGGCCTTTTAGGTTTAGGAGGTGAGGGAAAGTGGGAGCTGTTTCTTTTAAGAACATTCACAGGTTTGGTACCTAATCCCGGTTTGGTACTTGGCCTATCTATATTCATACAAGAAACATTTGGTGGAGGAACATAATGAAAACTCTCTCTCTTGGAAACATTCACAGATTTAGTACCAAAACCCGGTTTGAAACTCGATTTGTCGACATTTCCACTAGAGATAGAAGTTGTCTTATCTTTGAGTAAAAGTTTCGATGATACATCTAGCTTCTTGTTAGGACAACAAGAAGCTACATGTCCTTTTTGAAAACATTTAAAACATGACAACTTCTTTTGTGATTTAGCCACCTTTTTACCCTCACTTTTGGCTTGGTCTGAAAACACTGAAGGTTGATCTTGTTTAATAACCTCATCATTTAAATTAGTATCACCAATCACTTCTCTCGCGACAAATTGTACTTTAGAGAGTGATTTAGTCTTACTAACTTCACATGATGGATCTTTAACGATATCCTTCACTGTATCAGACAATTCAGACTGTTTAATTACTACATTATCAGGTTTAGTGTCTGCATCAGGCATTTCTAAGTCCACAGAAGTTGTAGAGTAATTTGAGTTGAATGGAGGGGGAACATCATTGTAACCTACACCAGTCTTATCTTTTACACTACGTTGTGAGCTAATTATATTATTTAAGGTCAAAGAGGAAGTTCTATAACCTTCAATCTTACGATTCTGCTCAACTAACTTCATTTTAGCCTCAGAAAGTTCCTTATCTTTACTAGCAATGTTCCGATTTAACTCATTTAAGTTAAGATATAAACCATCTATCTTGACACTTTGTTCATTTATAATGTCACTTAGAGATTTCCTATCTTCACTTTCAAGTTTTATCTTATCTTTTAATGCTAGTTTATCTTCACTTAACCTCCTAACATCACTTTTAGCTAAGTCTAGTTCAGAAGTTAATGTTCTATTCGATTCAGCAAATACACTAACCTGTGTTTGTAAGTCAGAAACTAAGTAACACACATCAGTAAGAGTAAGAATATTAAGACATACCCTCTTCTTGTCGGTCTGAATATCTGCCATGTGTGCTACAAACTCATCAGGACTCATTTCATCAGTTGAGTCAAGATATAGCACATCTTCATCATTTGCAGCTCTTACTTCATTCTGAACCTGCTCTGTAGGTTGAGAATCCATGTCTTCAGGAAGGTATGATATAGATTCAGCAGGTTTCTCTTGATTAACTATATCAGCCATAAGCGCTTGCTCAGACTGAGTAGTCCAATCATAAGAACCATCGACCTGCTGAACGACTAAGACTTTGGAATTTAGATTACTTCCCGAGTCTTGTCTATTAACATCAACCTTTGGTCGTTGACATTCTCGAGCAAAGTGTCCGTAACCCTGACAGTTATAACACTTAACTTTAGACTTGTCAAAACCAGGTTGATTACCCACAACTCTACGTCCAGTTCTCTTTAAGAAACTTTTCACCCTTCTAGATATCATAGCTAGTTGCCATTGAAGGTCCATTTCTTCAAGATCCTCAGGGTCAACCTGATCATAATCCTCATCAAACATTGCTGGATCATTGATCTTTCCCTGGATGTAGTTCTCATATGATGCCACAAAGGAAGCAAGAACAGATAGTTGCTGTTCAGCAGATTTCACACTCATGGGCATTTTGTGATGCTCAGGAGATGACTTCTCTATCGGCTTTCCTTTAGTGTTGCTTCCAGATGAAGCAATAAAGCACATATCCTCAGTAACTATTTCACCATGTTCATCAGTATCACCAACTAATAAAGCAGTGGTCGTACTAGATGAAACATTCGAGAGAACAGATTTTCCATGATATAATCCAGGATTCTGTAACTGTTCAGAATCTGTGTCTCTAGTTCTCTTGGTGAAATCATATCCTCTGAGTTTATCAATAACTTTCTCAAGAGTCATGGCAGCATATCTCTCATCGTTGTCTTTGAGCATGATACCATACATTTCCCACTTTGATGGTAAACCTTCAATAAACTTGTCGGTTTTCTCCTTATCCGAGTAGTAAATGTCATGGTCGTCAAGCTCACTTAGCAAGTGATAGAATCTTGTGGTAAAAGCTTCAAGATCCTCTTCTCTAAAAGCTTTAAACACAGTGAATTGCTTTTTCAGAAGATTTTTCTTGCTTTCTTTCACCTGTGGGCTACCCTCACATCTTTTCTCAAGAGCATCCCATAGCTCTTTAGCAGTATGAAAAGACTTCAGTTGGTGATTGAGTTCCCTTGGTAAACTCATCTTAATAGAAGAGTGAGCTTTGTTCTCAATCTCATAAGCCCTCTTTTGATTATCACTCATTCGTTGATAATCAAGCTTTACAGTAGCATTCTCCACAGTAGAGGTTGGTGCTACATAACCATTCTTGATACTAAGCCAGATCGATAGATCATGATATCTACAATAAGATTCAAATCTGTCCTTCCAACCATAATAGTCTTCAAGACGTAGCAACTTAGGTGGAACATTAGATTTACCAACTTCATGGTCCATCTCGATCATTCTACTTAAGTCAGACATTTTTTAGAAAATTTTCAATTCGGTTGACTTTTTCAATACAGTTGACTTTTTCAATACAGTTGACTTTTTCAATACAGTTGACTTTTGGATTCACTTAATCTCAATTCGGCAGAAAAAGAAAATCTCAATTCGGCAAATCTCAATTTGGCAAATCTCAATTTGGCAAATCTCAATTTGGCAACTTTGACTTTTGGGTTCGGTTCAGTTGACTTTTTAATTCAGCAATAATGTGGATTCGCAGGATGAACTGTAATCCAGATCTCAATTCGTTAACCGACTGTAAAATCCAAAAACTTAACAATTTTAGATATTTTCACAATTAAATCAGTAGATTTCGATTGTGAACAAACCCAAAACGTTCAGAGATTAATTTTGATCGTTTTTAACACGTAAAGTATTACAAACAACCCGAATCAAATGAAAATCTATTAAAAACTCAAAAACCACAATCAAGGCTCTGATACCAATTGTAAGTCCTGTGATCTTGGTCGATAATGATTATATCAATTATCTAGTCGTATAAAGGTGCGGAATTCCTTTATACGTTTGAGTTTTTAGTTAATCAAACGAATCACTAATCGCTTTGTTTTGATATTAACTAATTGTTAATCTTCAAAACCTAAGCTGTTAGTGATTAGGGTTTTTCTAGACCAATGTATTAACCGTCGCCTAATTCTTAATGCCTGAAGAAAAAAAAATTTATGATTAATTAACCTAATAATTAAATAGTACTCGTTTCAATTCGTCACTGGGCCTGGGCTTGGATTGGCCGAAACCAACTGGCCGGATCCACTGGTCCTGGCCGAACCCAGTGTGGCCGAAGCCAACTGGTCCTGGCCGAACCCAGTGGCCGAACCCAGTTTGGCCGAAGCCAACTGGTCCTGGCCTAACCCAGTTGGCCGAACCCAGTTTGATTTGTCCAAGTATATTAGCAAGCCCAGTTATGTATTTGTGAGTCTAGTTCTTCATTTCACAAGTTTAATAACTTGTGACTTGATAACTCCACTCACAAAATATTAGACTTTAGTTTGTTTATATTATTTATACAATACTTTAAATGTATTTAATATTTAATATTAACAAACTAATATCATAGACATATACAACTTAAAACCAATACACAAAGTTTGATTATAATTGTTCTAGTCCTATTACAAGCTAGATCTGTTGTCACAAATCATGTCTCAACAACAGTCTAATAAAGTGATGTCGAATATCAATATGTTTAGTTTTACTGTGCTTGACTGGATTATTGGTTATTGAGATCGTTGATTCATTATCAATCATCATAGGCGTATTTGTTATATTCAGCCCATAATCAAGCAATTGTTGTTGTATCCACAGAACTTGGGAACAACAGCTGCCAGCTGCAACATACTCAGCTTCACATGTAGAAATGGCTACTGAGGTTTGCTTCTTGCATTGCCAAGAGACCAGTCTACCTCCTAGGAATTGACATCCACCGGTTGTAGACTTTCTATTCTGATTGCATCCTCCGTAATCAGAATCAGTGTAAGCCACAAAATCTAAGTCTCCATCAGTCGGATACCAAAGTCCCAGCTTCGGTTTCCCTTTGAGGTAACGAAGAATCCGTTTTACTGCTTGCATGTGAGATTCTTTAGGAGTAGCTTGATATCTTGCGCAGACACATACTGCAAACATTATATCAGGCCTTGATGCTGTAAGATACATTAGTGATCCAATCATGGCCCTGTAAAGAGTAGGATCCACGTCTCTATCACTCGATGTATCTGGACCAATACCATGGGCTTCCGGAATAGGAGTATGAAAAATTCTTGATTCTTCCATCTCGAATCGTTCTAGAAGCTCATTAGTATACTTAGTCTGATGAATGAAATATCCATCTTTCTTTTGATCGACTTGCAATCCTAAGAAAAATGTCAATTCACCCATTGCTGACATCTCAAACTTGTTCTTCATAACCTTTTCAAATTCACTACACATCCTTTCGTCAGATGACCCAAAGATGATATCGTCAACATATACTTGAACAAGTAGAAAGTCTCTTCTTTTCCATTTCACAAAGAGTGTACTGTCAATTCTTCCTCTTGTGAATCCATTCTCAAGAAGATAAGTGGACAGTGTCTCATACCACGCTCTCGGAGCTTGATGTAATCCATATAGAGCCTTATCGAGACGATATACTCTATCTGGATACTTTGGATCAGTAAATCCCGGTGGTTGAGAAACATACACCGTTTCTTTGACTTTGCCATACAAGAAGGCACTTTTAACATCCAGCTGAAATACTTTTATTTTCTTTGAGGCTGCAAATGCTAAAAATAACCTAATTGCTTCAAGCCTAGCCACAGGCGCAAACACTTCATTGTAATCAATCCCCTCTTGTTGATTAAAACCTTGGACAACTAGACGAGCTTTATTGCGAATTACGATTCCTCGATCGTCTTTCTTGCACTTAAATACCCATCTAGTTCCAATTGGATATTCCCCAACAGGTAGGTCAACCAACTCCCAAACTTGCAATTTTGTGAACTGAGACAGTTCTTCCTGCATTGCCTCGACCCACGAATTTTCCTTCAAAGCTATCTGAACATTCTTAGGTTCAATTTGTGAGATAAAGCATGAATATAGACATAGATTTGAAATCCCTGTCTCGTTCATTTCAGCATACAAGCTTGAATGAGTGGATGTACTAGCTTTAGATTGATTTCGAGTCAGAACAGGAGAATTTGGATCACCGATGATATTATCAATTGGATGAATCCTATTAATTCTTGTTGAAGTAACAGGTTCAACTGGAATATCATCCTGTAAGTTGGCACCAATTTCCTCCAAGGGTGGTATACCATCATTAGTAGTTGATATCCTTAATTGTCTCAGAGGAGTAAGAACATCATCCATAACCCTTTGAGAAGCAATTTCAGGATCTTCACTCTCTTGAGGTATATCATCTTGAGGTAGTTGTGACTCGATAGGGGGGACAACATCAGTATCGACAATATTCCTAGCATCAGACGTTTGAGCACTCGATGTTGGAGAAGGAGTGGGATCCTCATCTCCCGACAATAAATGCTCAGGAATGTCTGAGTTACTGACATAGTCACTGATAGGGACTTTAAATGACTTGAAAAGATCTGAATAGTCAAACTGCCAATCCAATCCCTTATGTGAGTCATGTGTATAGCTCGTAACTTCGATGTTATAAACTATTTCAACACGTCCCGAATTTTTATTGAAGGCCCTTTTGTTTGGTGAGTTAGGCATGTAACCTAGGAAGTATCCTTCGTCAGCCTTTTCACCAAATTTAGGTTGATGACTCGTTTTCAACAACGTACATGAAACTCCAAAGGGTTCAAACCCTTTTAAGTTCGGTTTCTTTTTGTTCAAAAGCTCATAACATGTCTTGTTCTGCTTTTTCACCGTAAGAACCCGATTGAGAACATGACATGCTGTATTCACTGCTTCTGCCCAAAATATGACCGGAAGCCTTGAATCTGCAAGCATTGTTCTCGCTGCTTCAATTAGAGTTCTATTCTTCCTTTCAGCAACACCATTTTGTTGAGGTTCATATGGTGCACTGAATTGATGTTGAATGCCTTTGCTTAAGCAATATACATTCAATGTAGAATTCTTGAACTCGGTCCCATTGTCACTACGAATTCTCTTAACTCTTTTTCTATAGATGTTCTCTATTAGATCTAGAAACTCCATAAGAATGCCCGGAGTTTCATCCTTAGATCCCAAAAAGAATACCCAAGAGAATCTAGAGAAATCGTCTGTGACAACCAGACAGTACCATTTGCCACCTATGCTTCTCTTGCTTATTGGGCCAAAGAGATCCATATGTAGCAACTCAAAAGGCGAGGAAATAGAGTTCACATTTTTAGACTTGTGTGGTTTCTTATGCTGTTTTCCTTTCAAGCAGGATATACACTTGTCTTCAAATGCAAAACTCTTCGGTGGTACACCCAGAACTAACCCATGTTTGGTTATATAGTTCATTTTTCGAAAGTTTAAGTGTGCCATTTTCCTATGCCATAGGAGAGAGTCTGATTCTGAAGCCTTGGATAACAGACAAGTAGACACCATTGAAGTAATAGGAGCATTCATGTTGATAGCATAAATGTCCTTCTTCCTTGGAGCTTTCATCAGTATCCATTTATCGGGAATGATAAAACCCGGCTTCAGGATCAAGGCCTCTTTCTCAGTGAAGAGAACAGGATGACCTTTATCACAGACTTGGGAAACACTCACTAGGTTGTGCGTTAGTTCTTCAACATAATTCACATCCTCTAGAGTCAAAGTTCCATTAGAAACAGTTCCTTTCCCAGTAATTACTCCTCCTTTATCACCGGCGAAGTGCACTCCTTGTCTCAGTCCACCTCTGAAGTCTGTCAGTAGACTTCTGGTTCCTGTCATGTGCCTAGAGCATCCACTGTCAACATACCACCAATTATCATTGTTCCCAGTCTGCTCCTGCACATACAAGTTGTAAACAATCAGTTATCAAGAGGGACCCAAGCCATTACGGTCTTGGTTTGTCCCTTATCATCAACAAACTGTAGCTCTTTAAAGTAACCATTTTTCCCATTGGGAGCTTTGGTCACCTTTGAAGACGCATCAGCTTGCTGATGATTAGTGGTCCTGGGTCTATAAGTTGATTGATTTCCAACCCTCCCCGAAATATAACCCTGGGATTTTTGCCCTTGGCTACGATTATCATAGGACCCTTGGTAAACTCCTTGTGTGCGAGATGTAGAACCAATCTCAAAATGACTTTGGTTCCTTCTCGGAGTCATAAACCTCGACGGCACCTGATCCTTAGCAGAGTTTTCATGCCGTTTAGGTTTTGGTGGCGAGACACTGTGAGATGCATCTCTTTTCAGAGCAGTCACAGGTTTAATACCAATACCAGGTCTGGTACCTAACCTGTCTATGCTAGAGATATTTTTAGACTTATCACTGGCCTCGCGCTTAGGAGCAGCTTCATTCTTCTTATTGGGACAACAAGAAGAGACATGTCCTCGTTGATGACATTTGAAGCATGACATCTGCTTTCGTGACTTAGCAGTCTTAGCAGACTCCTTCTTTATCTGATCAAAAGACACTGAAGGTAACTCCTTATGTTTCTTAATGACTTCATTATTTCCATCAGTACTTCCAATCATCCCACTTGATACGAATTGTACTTTAGTGAGAGATTTGACTGTACTCTTGATTAAAGATGAATCATTGACAGTCTCCTTTTGGATCTCAGATGCAATAGACTGTTGATTTTCCAAATCCTCAGTCTCAGGATTAACGTCTGTCATTTCTAAGTCAACAGAAGTGGAAGCAGTGTAATTGGCATTAAAAGGCGGAGGGACATCTGAGTATCCTAGGCCAGTAACATCCTTTACACTACGTTGAGAGCCAATTATTCTATTTAAGGTCAAAGAAGAAGTTCTATAACCTTCAAATTTTCTATTCAGCTCTACCAGTTTCATATTTGACTCTGATAACTCCTTATCCCTAATAGCTATATTTCTATTAAGCTCATTAAGGTTTAGATATAACCCGTCTATTTTAATGCATTGTTCATTTATAATGTCAGTCAGACTGGTCTTATCTAGAGTATCACTCTTAATCTTCTCGTTCAGTGCTAATTTATCTTCACCTAACCGACGAACATCAGACTTAGCTAAGTCTAATTCTGAGGTCAAGGTTTTGTTAGATTCTGCAAAGACACTAACCTGTGTTTGAAGATCAGTAACTAAATAGCATACATCGGTGAGAGTAAGGAGATCTAGACATACCTTTTTCTTTTCGGATTGAATATCAGCCATATATGCCACAAAATCATTGGGACTCATTTCTTCTGTCGAGTTGATGTAGAGAACATCTTCCTCAATCCCCTTAACTTCAGTGTGTGGCACATTAGCTTGAAGTTCTTCAGTAGTTGGCATGTAGGAAGTGGATTCAATTTGTTTCTCTTGATCGTCAATCTCAGCCATGAGAGCTTGCTCTGATGGTGTAGACCAATCATAAGATCCATCTATTTGCTGAACCACTAAGACTTTGGAAGTTAGATTACTTCCCGAATCTTGTTTTGAAGATCCAGCATCAAGCTTTGGTCTTTGGCATTCCCTGGCAAAGTGTCCGTAACCTTGACAATTATAACACTTGACCTTGGACTTGTCAAAACCTGGTCGATTTCCAACTACTTTCTTACCCGTACGCTTTAGGAAATTCTTTACTCTCCTTGACACCATAGCCAGTTGCCACTGGAGGTCCATTTCCTCTAAGTCGTCAGGATCAACCTGATCATAATCTTCATCAAATTGTGCTGGATCGTTTATCTTCCCTTGAATATAGTTTTCATAAGAAGCAACGAACGATGCCAACACAGAAAGTTGTTGTTCGGCTGATTTCACACTCATCGGCATCTTATGATGCCCTTGAGTGGATTTATCTGAGGTGGTGTTCCTGTTTCGTTTATCACCGTTATCCGAAGCAATGAAACAGAGATCCTCAGTCAATTTTTCTCCAATCTCATCAATTTCACCTGCAAACAAAGCCGTGGTCAAATTGGATGAGGAATTAGAGATACTAGTCTTTCCATGGTACAGACCAGGATTCTGTAGATGATCAGAATCCGTATCTCTCGTTTTCTTAGAGAAGTCATAACCCCTTAGTTTATCAATCGCTTTCTCTAGGGTCATGGTTGCATATCTTTCATCATTATCTTTCAGCATGATACCGTACATCTCCCATTTACAAGGTAAACCCTCAATAAACTTGTCGGTTTTCTCCTTGTCATTATAAAAGATAGCATGGTCGTCAAGCTCACTTAATAGATGATAGAAACGGGTGGTGTAAGCCTCAAGATCTTCTTCTCTAAAAGCCTTAAATACCATAAACTGCTTTTTTAGAAGATTACATTTACCAGCTTTCACCTGAGGGCTCCCCTCACATCTCTTTTCTAGAGCGTCCCACAGCTCTTTAGCTGTGTGAAAGGACTTCAACTGATGGTTGATCTCCTTAGGAAGGCTCATCTTAATTGAAGAATGTGCTTTATTATCGATGGTGAATTCTTTCTTCTGATGGTCATTCATTCGATCATAAGTCACAATCACTGTTGCGTTCCCTACCTCAGCTGTAGGTGCAACATATCCGTTTTTAATACACAGCCAGATAGTTATGTCATGGAATCTACAGTAGCTTTCGAACCTGTCTTTCCACCCATAATAGTCCTCAAGTCTGAGTAGCTTCGGTGGAACATTAGATTTGCCAACCTCGTGTTCCATCTCGATCATTCGGCTCAAATCAGACATTTTAAAATCAAAAATTAAGTTATCTTGCGTATTCAGAAATCTCAACTCGCAACTAAACTCAATTCGCAGAAATCTCAGTTCGCAAAGGAACTCAGTTCGCAATGGAACTCGGTTCGCAGGAATCTCAGTTCGCTTCGCAGAAATCTCAGTTCGCAAAGGAACTCAGTTCGCAATGGAACTCGGTTCGCAGAAACTCAATTCGCTTCGCAGAAATCTCAGTTCGCAAAGGAACTCAGTTCGCAATGGAACTCGGTTCGCAGAAACTCAATTCGCTTCGCAGAAATCTCAGTTCGCAAAGGAACTCAGTTCGCAATGGAACTCGGTTCGCAGAAACTCAACTCGCACAAACCCTAATCTCAACTCGCAGATAACAGTAACCCTAATCTCAACTCGCAAAACGGCGCCTCGAAATCTGGGAACTGAAACTTTTTGGTATTTTACGAATAAATCCGTAGATTTCGTTCGAAAAACGACCCTAAAGATGTTATATAACCAAAAACCTTGTAACCACAATGTTTCTAAGCCCGAAAGCTCTGATACCAATTGTAAGTCTCTAGATCTTGGTTAGCGATAACGGATTATCTTTTAGGTATTGAGGTGCGGAATCCCTCAATACTTAAGGTTTATTGCTTATATAACTTTGCAATTAATTAACAAGCTTCGTTTTGATATTAACTAGTGTTAAACAATCAAAACCGAGCCTATTCAATAAATGCTTTTATATCTGCACAGATTTCGAGGAGAGAATACTTAAAATATTTGGTGTGTGTATTTCTGGCACGGATTTCTAGGTCTCCCTTTAATAATGAGCAGCATTAAAATATTTATATCTGGTTCAACTCGCAGGCCATGGGCTTTGCGAGTTGACTCAACTCGCAGCCCATGGGCCTGCGAGTCCAGATGATTGCGAGCCCAAATCTCAACTCGCAGGTAAGACCTGCGAGTCCAGATATCAGCGAGGCCAGATCTCAACTCGCAGCTGAGAGCTGCGAGTCCAGATGGTTGTGAGATGAGATCTCAACTCGCAGGTCAAACCTGCGAGTTGACTTCTCAATTTGCGAATTTTGACTTTAACTTGAAATCGATACTTGTTCAATAACATTTAACAAATAATAATAACAAGTTAATATCATATATTTACGAGTCTAAACCAATTTATACAAGTTTGACAATAAATACACTAGTCCTATTACAAGCTAGATCTGTTGTCACAATAATATGTCCCAACAAAAAGCGATATTGCCAATATCGCCATAGCGACATTGCCAATATCGCCAAATCACTAGCGATATTGCAAGCGAAATTAATCGCGATATTACCTGCGATATTGGTGGCGATATTACCAATATCGCCTAAACCAGTTCATCTGCGTTTTTGCAGAAAACTGGGCTGATTTTACCAAAAATTCTCAAATCTCAATCTTAACAGCGTTTTACCACAAATTAAACGTTCCAACACTTAGTAAACACATAAACAAACACTCTAAATGCATCAATTTAACATAAAAACACATAAATGAATTTCCAATCAAAATTCTCTTATTTCTAAAACCCAAAAACTAAAAACTAATTAACCTTTGATTTTTTGCTTAAAACCACAAAAACGAATTGCAGGACTAACCTTTGATGAATTCCGAATCTAATGATACTATTTGGAGGTGTTTTGGGCTAGATTTGAGCTTGAATTGCAAATTTGAGTTTAGTGTGTGTTCTTGGTGTTTGTGTGTGTTTTTGAGATGAAGAATGTAGATGAAATGGCTGATTTCTGGATTCTTGAGTTTATATATATATAATTTACGTATACTACGATGTATTATTATCATTAATCTAGCACACGATGGTATTAGTTATAATAGTTAGGCTAATCCGTATTTTAAACTAAAAATACCGTAATTCCCATTTAATTATTCCTAACCATAATACATTCAAACATTTCATATAAATTAACTCAATTAAATAAAGTAAATAAATAAAGTAAATTTACCTAAAAATACTAGGCTATTGGGGAGGATGTTACATGCTTTCCGTACCAGATATGGTCATTTTGAATTCCTGGTTATGCCTTTTGGGTTGACAAATGCTCCAGCAGTTTTTATGGATTTGATGAACCGTGTTTGTCGGCCGTTCCTTGATAAATTTGTTATTGTGTTTATCGATGATATCCTGGTATATTCTAAATCTGAATCAGAACATGAAAAGCATTTGAGAGTTGTGTTAGAAACATTGAAAAGAGAACAGTTATATGCAAAATTTTCTAAATGCGAGTTCTGGATTCGAGAAGTACAGTTTTTGGGTCACATTATTTGTAATGATGGAGTTAAAGTTGATCCTTCTAAAGTAGAAGCTGTAATGAATTGGAAAGTTCCGAAGAATGCTTCTGAAATTAAAAGTTTTCTGGGTTTAGCGGGATATTACCGGAAGTTCATTAAAGATTTCTCTAAAATAGCTGTTCCGTTAACTAAATTAACCCGAAAGAATGAAAAGTTTGAATGGAACGATCAGCAAGAGCATGCCTTTCAGACTCTAAGACAATTGTTGTGTCAAGCCCCAGTGTTAGCGTTACCAAGTGGATCTGAAGATTTTATTGTATATTGTGATGCATCTTACTCGGGTTTGGGTTGTGTTCTTATGCAAAGAGATAGAGTTATTGCTTATGCTTCGCGACAGTTAAAACCACATGAAAAGAATTATCCAACACATGATTTAGAGTTGGCAGCTGTTGTGTTTGCTTTGAAAATCTGGAGACACTATCTATATGGTACTAAATGCATTGTATGTACTGATCATAAAAGTCTTCAGTATGTGTTTTCATAGAAAGAATTGAATATGCGTCAAAGACGATGGTTAGAATTGATTAAAGATTATGATTGTGAAATACGTTACCATCCAGGAAAGGCAAATGTAGTTGCGGACGCTTTGAGTCGAAAGAGTACTTCTAATCAAGTCTGTTTTCTACGAGTTGATGTTTCTTCTGATTTAGTGGATAAAATTAAAGATGCACAGATTGAAGCTTTGTTAGAGCCAAATTTGAAATCAGAAATCATGTTGAAAAGAAAAGAGTTATTAGTTGACGATTCGAGAGGATTAAAAACTTTTCAGTCTCGAGTTTGGATCCCTTTGATAGGTGGTATTCGAGATTTACTTTTAACTGAAACTCACAAGTCTCGATTGTCTGTCCACCCTGGTTGTACGCGGATGTATAATGACTTGAAACCTTTGTACTGGTGGCCTACAATGAAAATTGATATTGCAAAATTTGTTGGAAATTGTCATATATGTGCTCAAGTTAAAGCTGAACATCAAAAGCCATATGGATCATTGAAACAGTTAGAAATTCCTGAGTGGAAGTGGGATCATATTACTATGGATTTTGTAACTAAACTTCCACGAACATCTCGAGGTAACGACATGATTTGGGTTATTGTTGACAGATTAACCAAAAGTGCTCATTTTCTTTCTTCGAGTGAGACAACATCTTTAACTAAACTTGCTCAGTTGTATATTAATGAGATTGTTTCCCGGCATGGTATTCCGTTATCGATTGTGTCAGATAGGGATTCTCGTTTCATTTCTCGTTTCTGGCAAAGTTTACAACAAGAATTGGGTACACGTGTAAATCTCAGTACAGCTTATCATCCACAGACTGACGGTCAATCAGAACGTACGATTCAGACACTTGAGGATATGTTGAGAGCTTGTATTCTAGAATATGGCGGTTCATGGGATTCTCATCTACCATTAGTGGAATTTGCCTATAATAATTCCTATCACTCCAGTATTGGTATGCCTCCTTATGAGATGCTGTATGGACGTCGTTGTAGAACGCCCACGTGTTGGTTAGAAACTGGAGAAAAGCAATTTGCTGGCCCAGACATTGTACAAGTTACAGCTGACAAAGTGGCTATTGCACGAGAAAAGTTAAAAGCTGCACGTGACAGACAGAAACAGTATGCAGATCCGCGTAGGCGCCCGGTTACATTCTCCGAGGGTGAGTTGGTTTATTTAAAAGTCTCACCTTGGAAAGGCGTGATTAGATTTGGAAAACGAGGAAAATTGGCACCTAGATACATTGGCCCTTTCAAAATTCGTCAAGTGGTTAATGATCAATCAGTCTCATTGGATCTTCCTCCTGAGCTTGCTGGTATTCATGACACGTTTAATATCTGTTATTTGAGAAAGTGTAATGTCGAGGATCAATCTCAGATTCTTCCTTTACCAGATTTGAAAGTTGACCAGAACCAGAAATTAGTTGAAGAACCTATTGAAATTCTCGATAGAAAAGTTACTAAACTTAGAAAGAAACAGATACCGATGGTATTAGTGAAATGGAGACATAGTTTAGGTTCAAATTTGACTTGGGAGACCGAAGAATCTATGAAATCCAGATATCCTGGATTGTTTGATAGTGTTGAGATTTCGGGGACGAAATCTCCTTAAGGAGGGGAGATTTGTAACATCCTCTTCTGCGGTCTGGTAAATTCTATTATTTTAATCGATTATCTAAATGTTTTAGAAATTATTTAATATTATGTGTTTCATTGTGAAACGTAGATAAATAAGTCCTTTGACTTATTGTGACTAGTGAAATATTAATCGTTTTAAATTATTATAGATGACGGTAAAATAACATAATATTTCTCGCAAACGGTTTTCAGGTTCCAGACAAAAGATTTGGGACGGGTATAAAATTATACCATTTGATTGTGTTAGCCGACCTTGTAAATCATATATTCTTATTTCTTCTTCTTCCTTCCATTTTTAGTAACTTGAAAACTCAATTCCATAACTTGCAAACTCAATTCAAGAAACTAAAATCCAATATTGATTCAACTTGTTCCTGTGAAATCGAAATCAAAACATCAGAATCATCATCATCATCATCATCTAATTCGTTCATATCAGATTAGAACAACCAATTCAGTTTGTAGTTAAAAAGAAAAGAAAGTAAGTTTGGGTTTTGAGTGATTAAATCGAATTGATGATTGATTTGTTGTTATTTGGTGTTGTTTGATGTTACTTGATGTATTAGAACCCTTAGAATTAAGTTTTATGAAGTTTTGGTGAATTTTGGTTCGAAAAACTGGTAACAGCGGCTCAACTCGCAGTTTTCAGTTCGTCCTGCGAGTTGACTTGCGAGTTGACTTGCGGTGCGAGTTGACTTGCGAGTTGAGTTGGCTTGCGAGTTGACCTGCGAGCCGAGTTGCGAACCGAGATTTTAGACCTGCGAACTGAAATGTGCGGTGCGAGTTGAAACCTGCGAACCGAAACCCTGCGAACCGAACTGAGACTGCGAACCGAGATTGTTGACCTGCGAACTGAGATGTTGACTTTTTGTCTTTTTGTGCAAATTTTGAAAATGCATAAGTGTTACTAACTTTTGTGAAAATCTTAGGCAAAATTAGATTTTGATGAAATTCGCATGGTCACTTGGAAACGACCTAATACACAAGACTATTTATGTAATAGCCCCCCAGTTTTGGCCATTCGGGGTCATTTAGGGCCCGAAAACGGCGTTTTTCAGGGTTTTAAACGTTATGACGGAATTTTCTGATTTCATTTCTGATTGAACTATTATTTGCCTAGACTTCAGGGATTACCTGATTTGATAAATAGGCTATAATGATATTTATGGAACGAACTTCTGACTTGTATTTGATTTCCTGTTTCAGATCAACGTAAGACTCAGTGATATAAGAATCCTGAGTGTGGAGACGTCAGAGGTATCGGTGAGTGGATTCAGAACTCATCATTTGATTTAGTTGTAACTATTTGGTTACAACGAGTAAACGTAGATGTGTATTAGACTGTTAGTCTTGATTATTGATTATTGATCTACGTGATATGTGAACCAATGTGTACTATGTTATTGAGGTCAACGTGTAGTTGGACTTCTGGTTATTATGTGTTTTACACAGGTTTTAATTCATTTGTTGTGTTTGAGACCTGTGTATGTGTTTAATAACCAGTAGTTATCGGTCTATTCTGTATTGGCCATACGGATTGACGGTAAGTGTTCTTGGGGGAATCCCCGGGTATTATGATATCCCCAGAGCCACCGATCCTCATTGAATTATGTGTGTTTATGATTATTTGGTGTAAACTGCTAGTTATGCTAAGTTGAATGGAGTGTGATGAATCTATTCACTTAGCTTTGTGCTAACCCCTCATTTTACTTCCTGCAGGATATGTTTTGTTTAAGTGTGGGTGCAGGGAGTAATGATTTGATCGTGAATGTTTGACTGTGCCTGAAGCCTCTGATATGGTTTTGTAATAAACCTTGTTTTTCTGGATTTTATAATCCCCCGTCTGTTGTGGTTTAAACAAAGTAAACGTTGAAAATTGTACTCTGTTTCAGTATAATGTTTTATATATAACGAGTAAATGTATTTTATATTCATGCTTCCGTGTTTATTAATATAATATTCTTATATTTAAAGAGGGGTTTTATACCTGTTCTGACTCGGAATCAATCTAAAGCTAGTACATCCACTCATTCAAGCTTGTATGCTGAAATGAACGAGACAGGGATTTCAAATCTATGTCTATATTCATGCTTTATCTCACAAATTGAACCTAAGAATGTTCAGATAGCTTTGAAGGAAAATTCGTGGGTCGAGGCAATGTAGGAAGAACTGTCTCAGTTCACAAAATTGCAAGTTTGGGAGTTGGTTGACTTACCTGTTGGAGAATATCTAATTGGAACTAGATGGGTATTTAAGTGCAAGAAAGACGATCGGGGAATCGTGATTCGCAATAAAGCTCGTCTAGTTGTTCAAGGTTTCAATCAACAAGAGGGGATTGACTACAATGAAGTGTTTGCACCTGTGGATAGGCTTGAAGCAATTAGGTTATTCTTAGCATTTGCAGCCTCAAAGAAAATAAAAGTATTTCAGCTGGATGTTCAGAGTGCCTTCTTGTTTGGCAAAGTCAAAGAAACGGTGTATGTTTCTCAACCACCGGGATTTACTGATCCAAAGTATCCAGATAGAGTATATCGTCTTGATAAGGCTCTATATGGATTACATCAAGCTCCGAGAGCGTGGTATGAAACACTGTCTACTTATCTTCTTGGGAATGGATTTACAAGAGGAAGAATTGACAGTACACTCTTTATGAAATGGAAAAGGAGAGACTTTCTACTTGTTCAAGTATATGTTGACGATATCATCTTTGGGTCATCTGACGAAAAGATGTGTAGTGAATTTGAAAAAGTTATGAAGAACAAGTTTGAGATGTCAGCAATGGGTGAATTGACATTTTTCTTAGGATTGCAAGTCGATCAAAAGAAAGATGGATATTTCATTCATCAGACTAAGTATACTAATGAGCTTCTAGAACGATTTAAGATGGAACAATCAAGAATTTTTCATACTCCTATTACGGAAGCCCATGGTATTGGTCCAGATACATCGAGTGATAGAGACGTGGATCCTACTCTTTACAGGGCCATGATTGGATCACTAATGTATCTTACAGCATCAAGGCCTGATATAATGTTTGCAGTATGTGTTTGCGCAAGATATCAAGCTACTCCTAAAGAATCTCACATGCAAGCTGTAAAACGAATTCTTCGTTACCTCAAAGGGAAACCAAAGCTGGGACTTTGGTATCCGACTAATGGAGACTTAGATTTTGTGGCTTACACTGATTCTGATTACGGAGGATGCAATCAGAATAGAAAGTCTACAACCGGTGGATGTCAATTCCTAGGAGGTAGACTAGTCTCTTGGCAGTGCAAGAAGCAAACCTCAGTCGCCATTTCTACATGTGAAGCTGAGTATGTTGCAGCTGGCAGCTGTTGTTCTCAAGTTCTGTGGATACAACAACAACTGCTTGATTATGGTTTGAGTATAACAAATACTCCTATGATGATTGATAATGAATCAACGATCTCAATAACCAATAATCCAGTCAAGCACAGTAAAACTAAACACATTGATATTCGACATCACTTCATTAGAGACTGTGCTGAGAAGAACTTGATTAAGTTAGCTAAGGTTCCATCCGTGGATAATTTAGCAGACTTATACACCAAAGCGTTCGACAGAGCTCGATTCGAGAAATTGGTGCAACTAAATGGAATGAGAAATCCAGAGGATTAGTCTTCCATAGAGTTATTTTGTAATAATTAGTTGTTCTTATTTATTAGTTGTTTATGATTATTAAAAAAAAAAAAAAAAAAAGGGAAGGGGGTAAGGCGTATGGCATTCATTTGCTTGTTACCTACGGGGAATCGCCTCCGATAAGGGTTAAGTCTTTATCAATTGGGAAATGATAGTAAATTAGAGGAACCGGCTTAATAATTGTAGGTAAAAGTCTTAAGTTAGATGTGTTAGTAGATTCAAATTAGCTACATGAACTTTACACCTTTAAAACCAGAATTTTACTTATCTTTATTTTAGTATACACCTCTCTCCACACGATTATAATTTGCTTGGAAAACTTAAGATCTAGACAGCTTCACTATATGATGTACTGGTAGGCAAATTCTGCTTTGATTTCTGAGCATATAATAAGCTATACATCTTCTGTGTGTTATCTCGTGTGATTTGCTATATGATGTATGACATAAGTCTTAATTGATGAAGGACAGTCTGACCATACACTGTTATCAAGAATCTATGAAAATATGTCAAGACAAATAATAAGAATTATGGCTATTAGTAAAACTACTGGTGTTTTTATTGTACTAAGTACAGACCTGACTCCTTTAGTTTTGCCAATGGTTTCAAGTTTGTTTTGTCTATACTAAGGGATCTTATGTTGTACTAAGTACAGATCTAGAACCACTAGTATCTACAAAACGGGTTTGATGTTTGTCACATTTTAAATTCACTCAAGGGTATGTTATATGCTTCGAAAAGAACATCATTTAGTGACCTCTACCTTGAAGGTGAAAGATACAGTGTTATGTGTTCTACTTGATTTCTCAGTATGTCATATTTTGAATCACATTAGGTAATACACATACAAACTGTTGATCCCACTTGATGGATCTTTTAATCAAATCGTATGGAGGAGACAATCACAAGAATATAAAGCAAAAAAAACAAAGTGGAGCAAATGCAATAAATAATACTTTATATTCCCAAATACCCAAATATTCTCTCTCAATCAATGTAGCAGCCAAAAATACAGAGAATAAAGTGTGTGTGAAAAGTCTTGCCCTACATATCTCTATCTTTGATATTTATACTAAACAAACTAGCCGACTTATGCGACACAATCCTTGTGTTGCAGAGATCACTATTGCGACACAAACACTGTGTCGCAACTACAACTCATGCGACACAAGACTTGTGTCGCAGAACACAGAAAATGTAAACTTAACAAGTCTATTACATTTACAAACACATTACAGACTCTACCAACTGACAAACACACTAAGATGTATCAACAAACTCCCCCGTGTCTTCAGCTTGGTCTTCTAGATCTTCATTTATACCTAGCCTGCTGGAAATGCACCGCCAGCATGTATTCCATGTGTTACACAAACCTTGACAATCCGTTGAAATTGAGATGCTATCTTCTTGTTCATCACATTCTTCTCATTGAAGCGAATCGGATTGTCAAATAGCTTTCTCAGATCTTTCTCGGAGAAATTTATCAAGCTCATCGGATCAAATACTCTAAATTGAGTTTTCTTTAAGTTATACAGTGAGCTCTTCTCTGGTTGCTCTGTCTCAGGCACAAATATCAAAACTGCCTCGCGGTGTGAGCATCCAATTCCCAGTAGTGAAATCTTCTTAGAAAGTCCAGGGGAATTGTTTCCAGAGGAATCTTCTTTAAACAATCAGCCGGAGGATAACGCATTTTGATCAAGGGCTGATTGGTTACTGGATCAAACCGTTTCTTATAGATAATTCTGGTTCCCAGCGTTGGTTTGATAAACTTGTACCTTTTGGTACGAATCTCCCTTTGTAGAGTAGTCAGAATGAAGTTGGCACGATCATCATTTGACGGGTTAATCAAAGAGAGCTGAGCAAGACGGTTAACTTCTCCTTTTGGCAGTGTGCTCAGCTTGGTGAATGATCTTTTGAAATATTGAATACCATCTAACCTCTTGATCATAAACAACCCTTTCGATATCTTCCAACTCTTGATTAATCCAGTATACGCTCCACTGACTTTGTATGATTTGCAGGTGACCGGCACTTGCTTTCCATCTTTTCCGTGCGGCCACCATTTACCAAGTCTCTCAGCTCTAGTTTCGATAACTTCGGATTCGGGAGCAGGAGCTTCAGATGTTTCTTCACGTTGAGTCTCAGATGCATTTTCAGTTTCATCTTCAGAGGAATCTGATTCAATTATCGGAGCATCATCATAAAACTCATCATCATTCAATCCTTCCTCTTCCACATCAACATCATCATCAGTTTCCTCAAAATTTTCATTTTCATCATCGGAATTGACTTCATTTATCATGCGTTGTATAAATGAGAGGTCTGCACAAGAATAATCGACAGCCAATGGTCTCGGCTGGCCTAGTGTGTGATGCACAGGAAAGTACTCTAAAGTTGGCATTTCATTATTATGTTCAATATGTACATCTTCATTTACAGACTCAGACCCCGGTCCACTTGGTTCTATTGATGGACCAGCGGGAACAGACTCCCCCGGACCAAGTGACCGGGTCTCAAACTCCCTAAACTTAACCTCTTAGTCAGTAATCCGGGAGGTTTGACTCTCAATCAGTGCAGCTTGAGACTGAATGATAGAAGCTTGATCATCCATAGTCTTCTGCATTGCCTTGATCCGTTCCAAAAGTTGCTTGAGAATATCCGGATGAGGTTGCACTGGAGTCTGCAACTCTGAAGGCCCTGCAGTAGAAGAAGTACGAGGACGACTTGTAGTCGGCAGGTCCTCAGAAACAAAATAGGTCACATCCTCACGAGGCCTTTTGCCCGTCGATCGAGGAGGAGAGGGGCATATCTCATCAATATCCCTCATGATATCATCAAATTGAGGATCGGGATTGATAGTGTGTTGTTGTTGTTGAGGAGGTGTTGGTTGCTGGAGAGGGGCTTGGAGAGGCGGTTCTTGAACAGGTGCCTGTGGCGGAGGTGAAAGTGGCCTATGAATAGGAGCCGGATCAGCAAATTCCTCACCCTCTGGAGGCACGTAGGCCTCATTAACAATATGCCCAAACAATGGCACATCAGGCGGGACCGGTGCGCCCCGTGCATAGTGACCGGAAACCACGAAGATTCGGGTATTCATCGGTGTTTGGCGAAATTGGTGTTGCGGAGCTACCGGTAAACCTGGGAGCAAATGATTTATCAATAATTGGACGAAACGTTGGTATAAAGCCCACTGTCCCTCACCAGCCTGGGCGTGATCTACCATGATGCGAAAGATATAGCCCGAGAAGTTATAGGGCTTGTTGTAGACCAAGGCAAGCATGGCTGATGCAGTAGAATGGCTGATGCCATCGAAACATAAAATTCAAATGCCAAGCAAAATACGAAGTAATAATTGTTAAAAATGGTACCTATAGAAGCGTGTGAGGAAGGAGAACACGAAACAATTGAAGAAACGAACGGAAATCCACAGAAAAGTGCAAAAATTCGAATTTTTGAAAGTCCGTGAGTTGTGTCGTAGGTACCACTTGTGTCGCAGGATTTCAAATATTGTGTCGCTGATAATTAGAAACTAATTACAGCGACACGAGGGTATTTATACCCGGGAAACAATGAGCGACACAAGGTTGCGACACAAGACTTGTGTCGCTATGTTGGTAACACAATTATGCGACACAAGTGTTGTGTCGCTGCGTTAGCAACACAAAGTATAAGAAAGGGTTAAGTTTTAATTTTTTATTTGTGACACTTAGAAAAGAGATTGAACAAAAACAAATATATAATATTAAAATAACATGAAAGAACGTTTTGAGAGATGTCTATTTAGGGATCATATTAGAAAGACAGACCCGCAAGACAATGTCAAATTTTAATTCGATTATCAGTATACTTGTCCAAATTTAAATTTATCAAGTAAAGTTAACAAGCCTGAGAAGCAATCTATAACAAGACGATTATCGGTATTGTTTGTCCACTTAAACATGTAACATGCTCAACTTCAAGCTTAGCAATTATTGTGAGAGTGAATAGGTCTCCGTGAATCCCACATAGATATACTCCTAGTATCAAGACATGCCCAAGACTTCGATTATTTAGAGAAAGCATTTGAATTCAACATTTTTAAGAATCAAGCCAGCGGTGACAGGTCTGTACATACGTACAACAAAGCGACTTAAACTTGATTCAGGTGTAAGCAAAACAAGACGTGGTCAAACCATTTGGCGACCTTGTAAGGAATCTTTGATTTTATAAGATTAGAAAGTACTTTGACTTTTGTTTGCTTATATTTTGAAAGTATACTGACGGAGACCAGGTCTGTACAGACGTACAACAAAGGAAACAGACAGCATAAATTCCCAAATGTTGTCATATACAAGCTCAAGTTAATAAAAGCATGGCAAGCTGATACATAAGAATTAAGACCCATTGTCATACATCATACGTTGGTCATCACAAAAGATTAAACACAGATTAAGGTATTTCTTAGTTGCTCAAAGAGGAGTATGAACATGCCTACCAATACATCGTGCAAGTAATCAGATGTCTATAAGGACAAGTATAACAAATACGAGATAAACCTACTGATATATCAAGGATAAAACCTAAACTTGTCGTTTGAGGAGTGTCTCTTAATGTACTATCATATCCCTAGTTGTTTACAGACACAACTAAACGTCTTTAACAGATGTTGCAACGTTGCGTTTCTTTAATGCTAGTAAGCATAAAGAATGGCTATTGCTTTACCCTTTTTTTTTTTTTTTTAATAATAATAATAAGAACATAACAGACTAAGGTCACAAATATTACTTTTTAATGGGAAAGAAACGTAACCCTATCATGTTGACAAGCTCATCGAAACGAGCACGGGAAAAGGCTTTGGTGAACAGGTCGACATTCTGCTTAAGGGTATCTATTTGGACCAGATCAATTAGGTGTTTTTCATAGCAATCACGAATGAAATGAAACCTAATTTCTATGTGTTTGGTCTTAGAATGTTGGACAGGATTACGTGTAATACATATAGCAGCAGTATTATCTATATGAATAGGAGTCATAGTTAAGAGTAAACCGTAATCGCGCAACTAGTGTTGTATCCAAAGAACCTGGGAACTAGCAGCAGCAATGTATTCAGCCTCTGCGGTTGAGGTAGAAACAGTTGTTTGCTTTTTGCACTGCCATGATACGAGCCGAGGTCCAAGAAACTGACATCCACCAGAAGTGGACTTCTTATCCATATTGCATCCCCCATAATCCGAGTCCGAATAAGCAGTGAGCGCGAAGGTTTTCTCATTAGAATACCATAGACCAAGAGTTGGTCTACATTTGAGATAACCGAAGATTCGCGTAACTGCCTTCATGTGAGACACCTTCAGTTTAGCCTGATACCTGGAACAGAGAGAGACTGCAAAGACAATGTCCGGACGCGATGCAGTGAGATACATCAGAGAACCAATCATAGATCGGTAATCTTTTTCCGGACAGTCCTTTTCATCTTCCGCTGGAACAAGGTGATGATTCAGCTCTAAAGGCGTCCCATAGGATTTACAGTCAGTCAAGTTATACCGCGTAAGCATATCATTGACGTACTTGGACTGATGAATGTAAATCCCTTTAGCAGACTGTTCGACTTGTACGCCCAAGAAAAAATTCAGCTCCCCCATTGCACTCATTTCAAATTCTGACTTCATGATCCGCTCGAAGTCGCGACACAGTTCATCCTTGGTGGAACCAAAGATGATGTCATCCACATAAACCTGTACTAATAACAAGTCCTCCCCTGTGTTGGTGCATCGAAACTAGATCTATTGTCAAGGGGGAGTTTGTTGGTGCACGTTTGGTGACAACAGCTTCTAGTTTGTAATAGTTAGGTTTAGAAGTCATTTTGTTAATCATTGTAATCATTAACTTAAGTTTTGTCTGTGTATTTTGTAGATTCGTACGAACTTGTAGGTTCGTACGAACTTAGAGTAGGTACGAACTTGTAGGTTCGTACGAACTTAGATGTTCGTACGAACTTGGTAGGTTCGTACGAACTTAGAAGCAGCTAAGTTCGTACGAACTTAGTTACCTATAAATACACAAGTCCGAAAAAGTGGGTGAAGAGGAGTTTAGGAACTGGGTTTTTCCAGCTAGGTTCGAATACTCTGTGTAACTTCGAATGTAACCTCGTTTACATTCAATAAAAGTGATATTTATACTCGTTTGTTATCGTTTATGTTTATGTGAGGATTCCGCACTCATATAAACGTTATTACCCCGTAGATTCAAGCCCGGAGGGGACCTACACCCTGCATGCTTGATGAAGAGAGTACTGTCGATCGTTCCTCGTACAAAAGCATTCTTTAGAAGATGAGTCGCAAGCCGCTCATACCAAGCTCTAGGAGCTTGATGAAGACCATACAATGCCTTGTCCAGCTTGCAGACGTAGTTCGGATGAACAGAGTCTTCAAAACCAGGCGGCTGTTTGACATAGACCTCTTCAACCACTTGACCATACAGAAATGCACTCTTAACGTCAAGCTGGTAAACCCGAAATCCTTTGAATGAAGCGTACGCCAGGAAAATGCGGATGGATTCCAAACGAGCAAACGGGGCAAATACTTCATCGTAGTCCACTTCGTTTTTGGTTCGGGGTAAAGAAAAGATAAAGAAACGAGAGATTACAAGTGTTTTGGAAGATAAAAGTTGTACTTTCGGCTTCCTCGAGTGCTTGTGATTCATATTCTTTAAGTTTCAGTCGATTTCAACGGTTGAATCTTTCTAGATCTGAGTTTTTGCTCATATTTGAATTTGAACAGCAAGTTCGTACGTTTCAGAAAGTGTCGTACGAACTTACCCAGAATAGCCATTCGAACTTAAGTTTATACGAACATACTAAGTTCGTACGAACCTACCATTCGAACTTAGATTTTGTTCGAACATACTAAGTTCGTACGAACCTACCATTCGAACTTAGATTTTGTTCGAACATACTAAGTTCGTACGAACTTGTAAGTTTGAAAATTTTCTAACTTCGCACGAACTTAACCTTCCATAAGTTCGATAAAAAATAAAAAAAAATAAATAAATAAAAAAAAAAAAAGTTATTTAGCGGGAAATCTCCGAAAAATTTTCTTTGACCGAAATTTGAATTTAGGCTTACCATTGTTTAACTTTTGTTTGAGAAAATTTAAATTTTACTCGGAAAATATTCGCGAAATTTTGGAGGGAAATTTGTGTTTTGAGTGAACTTGACATTAGTTGACTCTCTACTACAAACTTACCTCAAATCCGTATATACTCTTTTTTCGATGTCAAACGTGAACAAGCTAATAGAATTGAATCATTCTGCACCACCAAAGCTTTTAGCTGAAGATTATTTCGGGTGGAGAGATAGATTTGAATCTTATGTCAAATTCAATGACATCAATATGTGGATCTGTATAAGTGAAGGGTATGATTTACCTTCTTATGAATTCGAAGGGAAACGTGTGTTTCGTTCGTATTCAACGATGAAGGAGGCAGACAGAAAGATGCATGATGCAGAGAACAAGGCATTGTCTGCTATCATCAAGTGTCTTCCTGATGATATTAGATATACCTTCAAACAACGTTACCACTTTTCTAGAGAGCTCTGGGTAGCTTTGGAGAAAAGATTTGACGGTGGTAAACAGATCAAAGAGAGTAGGGCTGACTCACATCAAGGGACGTCTTCTAATGACCAATACTCAGGGAATAGTACATATTCTAGAGCATTGGTTACTGAAACACGGGACAATTCATATGATTGGAGTACACCTTTTAAAGGGCCTCAGGAATTGGTGACCACAATTGATGAGGCAGATCAACACGATACTAGTGAGAAGAAGACTGAGAGAGAGTTACATGCTTCAGAGACCAGGGTTATAAGGATGGAGTCTACTGGTACTATGAGTACAAAAGACTTCATTGCATATATGGCCAACATGGATGCTGAGAAGCATAAGGTTATTCTAAACTTAGACTCTGTAGTTAATGCGTGTGTTTTATGTACTAACTTAGCAGAGCAGGCTGAGAAATTGATTGAATCATCTAATATGATGACGGCTCAGCTAAATGCTTTAAAAGAAGAAAACACAATTTTAAAACTGAGAAACTCTGAGTTAGTTAATAAAGCTAACTTTGATAAAGAGGATTTAAAAGTTTTAAAAGACAAAGTGAACGAGCAGAGTCAAATAATTGATTTAGCTCGTGAACGTGTTTTAAATTTAACTAAACAGTCTTCAGATAAAGAAAAAGAACTAGCAGACACTAAGGTTAGGATTGCAGATCTTATTAGAAAACTAGAACTAAGAAGATTTTCAATCGAAACTTTAGATAATCTATTAAGTGTTCAGAAACAGCCCAGTGATTACATGGGAATGGGTTACACTGAAACCCCTCCTTCATTTAATCATAATTATAATTCTACATCTGATGAAACTGAGCTGTCAACTGTTAATGACTCTTTCAATCAATCAGCAGTCCCTAGGTTAATACAATTTGTTAAGTCAAAGAAAGCTGAGTCAAGTACCAAAGATGAGTCAAGTTCTAAAATAGAGTCAGTAAAAACTGAGACTACACGAACAATAGTCTCTGAGATGGTAGACTTCACCGAGTCCACCAAGTCAGAGAGAGCTGAGTTAGGGACCAATGAGGGGTCAGAAACTAAACTTGAGTTTGTTAGACCTAATATAGAAGATGTTAAGAATAGAAATGAAAAAGGTAAACAAACCGAATTGGAACACCAAGCGATTCTCAAGGCTCAAAAGAAAGCCTGGGAGAAGCGTTCGTGCTTCACATGTCATCAAAAAGGACATGTAGCAAGTGTGTGTCCATATAAGAAATCAAAAGTTTCGACAAATGATAGTCCAAGGAGCAGTTCTCCTGAAACAGGAAGCTCAAGTGAAAAATCATTTCGGTCGAAACCTTCAAAAAGTATTAATAGCCCCAACGAAAGTTTTTCTAACCAGGGTTGTAGTAATAAGAATTCACATAACTCGAATTCTAACTATAAATCTAGGGTTAGATATTCTTCAAACCTAAGGCCGGTCAATCAGAGACTTTTTCAAAAATCTCCGGATAGAAGGGCTAGTGGTAGTTCCTCCCATTCTCCAACAACTGAGAATTCCAGAGTATCCAAGTCACCTGAAAGGCGAGAAGGATATCTGAAGGAATTTACTTTTGTTGATGACAATGGTCGATCCAAGTCAGTGGTGGCTTGGGTCCCCCTTTGTAACTAATGATTTTTATCTAGTGTGCAGGAACACAAACTTCATAGGCTACAAGTTCAGCAGAAGACGTAGCGATGGAGGGGGAGATAAGATCAAATATGGGATGATAATCTAGCTGATTTTGTTGGTAAGGCTTTTGATAAATCAAGTTTTGAGTTGTTAGTCCACATCGTTGGTATAACAAATCATGAGTGACATATCTCCCTTAAGAAATTTTATCTATCTTTATTTCTTAGGATTTTTAGTGAGTTTGGAAAAACTTTAAAAATATGAGTGTCACTGTAATGACGCGAAGAAATGACGAAAACATTACCCATGCCTAAAACATTTCTTTTTATGTGTGGCTTTTAGATGTAGTATATACACAGTAAAAAGTACTTCAAATATAAACGTAACTAATAGCTTCATCATACGATGTATTGGTAGGCATACGACATAATGGCTTTCAAGTACCCAATCAATATTAAATAATACGGTTATTCTATGCAATCTCTATTTTGATGTATGACATTAATTCTTAATTCTTAGGAGATAGATTGTACCTGAATACATGTTTTTGGATAAATAAAAAAAACTAATTCATCTGGGGGGTTCACTGACTGTTTCTTCTGTAACATCTTGAAACATGCTGACCTAGACTCAGTCAGTGTATCCTAAAAATAGAGCAAACTCGACAGCGAAACAAGAATACCGTTTTCAAGGTCTCTAGTCAAACTATGTCGCTTTGTTGTACGAAAGTACAGACCTGTCACCTCTGGCTTGATTTTAGATTTGTTAAGCTCTAACCCTAGTCTAGTCTCTTCACATGTACAAAAGTACATTGCTCTTAATATAAAGGACTTGACTTTAGAGATGAAATTTAATTCAAAAAACATCCATTACATGGAATTCTGGACTTTCTTGATTCTTAGGGTATATCAAATGTGAGATACATAGTTAATCGTGAACAATAACTAAATGTGTACTTGAAAATTCTGAGTGTTGACTGCTTAAGTTGACAACAATACCAATAATCGTCGTGAACTATAAATTACATACATAATAATCAAGGAATAACTTAAAATTCCTATCTGTGTATCGTACGCATTATGGCTAATATGGTCACTAAGTTATACACACGTTTGTTTGGTGAGTTATTAGAGAATCCTAGGAAAACACCTTCACAGGATTTCTCACCAAACTTAGCAATTCGTTCCTTGGTATGCATAATAGTGCATAGGCAGCCGAACGGTTCAAGAAACTGTAGATTAGGCTTTCTGTTGTTGAACAATTCATAGGATGTCTTGTTCTTCTTCTTAACCATTAACACCCGATTCAGAACGTAGCAGGCCGTATTCACAGCTTCGGCCCAAAATGTGATTGGAAACTTAGAGTCAGATAGCATTGTACGTGCAGCCTCAATCAAAGTCCTATTCTTACGTTCTACAACCCCGTTCTGCTGTGGAGTCCTTGCGGCACTGAATTGGTGTTCAATACCATTGCTCAAACAGTACAGCTCCATAATCGAGTTCTTAAACTCTGTACCGTTATCACTCCTTATCTTCTTGATTTTCAACTCACGAAGATTTTGCAGTTTATCGAATAGATAGATGAGAATCTCAGGCACTTCATTCTTGGTCTTCAGAAAATAAACCCAAGAAAACCGCGAATAATCATCCGTCACAACTAGGCAATACGAAGCTCCTCCCAAACTCTTCTTTCTGACTGGCCCGAATAAATCCATGTGAAACAGCTCCAAGGGCTTCTCAGTTGAATTGGCCAGCTTCGGTCTGTGAGACTTCTTCTGTTGCTTTCCTTTCTGACACGGGACGCAGTGATCATTCAGTCCAAAGGATTGCTTAGGGACACCTCGCACTAGATCATTCTTGATCAGGTAGTTCATCTTGCAAAAGTGCAAGTGTCCCACACGCCTGTGCCATATTAACGATTCCTTCTCGGGAGCTTTAGATAGAAGACATGTGAGCTGTGTAGTTTCCACAGTGCTCATGTCAAGAATATACATGTCTCGCTCCCGAGGTGCCCTCAGTAGCACCCATTCTTCAGGGATTACAAATCCCGTCTTCAATATACAACACTCAGTGTCTGTGAAAGTAGTAATGTACTTTTTATCGCACACTTGAGAGACACTGAGAAGATTGTGTTGCAATTGTTCTACAAAATTCACCTTCTCAAAGCTTACCATTCCATTAGTAAGCGTACCCTGACTAGAAATAACTCCCCCTTTATCACCAGCGAAGGCCACATAACCTCCATTGTAAGCATGAACCTCAGATAAAAGGGAAACATCACCGGTCATGTGCCGAGAACAACCGCTGTCGATATACCATTTACTATTCTTTACAGATTCAGGTTGCTGCGGCACCACAAACAAGGTAAATTAGTTAGAAATGGAGACCCAAGCCTTTATAGTCTTGGGTACTCCAGTAACATCATCAACAATGACCACATCAGTCAAAACTTTGTTTTCAAACAGTTTAGAATGTTTGACTGATGAGGTATTGTCGGATGTAGAATCTTTGCAAGATTCTTTAATCTTCCAAACCTGCTTTGGTTTGGATGCTTGCGAGTCAACAACTTTGAGCTTTCAGTTTTGCAAAGTATTTTGCTCAACTTTGTTGACTTTGACAACTGGGACAAGAGTCTTTGAGACTTTCATTGAAATAGACTTCTTTGAAGGATTCTTAAATTCTGAGACTCGCAAGCACAGGACAATCATTTATCAAATGACCTTGCTTCTTGCAGTAGAAGCAAGATCGATGCTCAACACTTGATTGAGATTGAGGAATAAACCGATGAGTTCGACCAAAAGAAGCATGTGTTGAACATTCACATTTACGTGAGCATTCAACAAGAGATGCTTTAGAAGAATTTTTAGAAGATTTATTTAATATAGTTGGTTTAGAAACAATCTTCTTTTGAGGTTCAGCTATAGCTTTTACCTTTTCTTTTTGTTATAACCTGTTCATTTCGTTCGATAGTAATTATATGATTTTCAGGCTTGACATTTTTCTTTACTGGTCTAAACTCTTGATCAGTTATGTCCTCAATTTCAATTTCCTCTTCAGTAATACGAGGAAGCACAGAAAGAGCCTTTCCTAACTTAGGCTCAACTATATTCTCAGACTTAATTAGCTCAGTCTGATGAATCTCAGCCTTAACAGGCTTAACTTTCTCAACCTTTTGAGTCTTACTTGTTTCAGACTCACTAGTATTAGCCCTAACTAGCTCGGGCCTACTAGTTTCAGGTTATTTTGATGAAGTGATGACAGTTTCAGCCTTAACTTGCTCAGGCTTACTTATCTTGATGCTAACAGCAGGTTTGACAGGTTTAACATCTATCTTTGTAAAGATAGGCATCAAGTCATTAACATTATCCCTAACAGGCATGGGAAGATAATCCTTAGGAGGTGGGATTTGATGAAAACCAAGTCCTGCCTTACTTTTGGTATCGGTCCTCTGTGCCTGTAGGATTTCATCAAAGACTAGAGAGGAGACCGAAAAGTTTGAAAGCTTTTTCTTTAAATTTAGAACCTCAGTTTGAGATTCAACTAGTTCTTTTTTTAACAGATGATAGCATATCAACATAGCTACCAATTTCATCTTGTTGTTCAAAAATCTTAGCTTTTAGTTCCTTTTTCTCTTCCAAAACAGCTTTTAACTTTTTCCCATTGGCCTTAGTCTCTTAACATGTTATTTGTTTCATTTAAATTTTCGATGATAGTGTTAAGGCGTGTGGTATCCTCTCTATACCTGTTTAGCTGGTTAGTTAATTTAATACATGATACACAAGATAATGGTTCATCATATACCTCATGCACTTCAGCCATCAGTGCTCGTTCTGTATCATCATCATTTGGGTCAGACCATTCCCAAGCATTGTTGGAAAGCAGTAGCGCAGCGGACACCATCGCCTTTTCGTCAGATCTCGTCTTCTCAGATGAATTGGACTGAGAGGATTTAGATAAACCGGAAGGTGGGTTCTTCTTTCGGTCACATTCACGAGCAAAGTGTCCATAGTTGTGACACTGGTAGCATTTCACCTTGCTCTTATTAAATCCCAGACCCTTCTCTTCCGGATCAGTGACGTTCTTCCTCCCAGTCTTCTTCAAGAAATTCTTGACGCGTCTTGTGAGCATAGCCATGCTCCACTTCAAGTCCATTCGTTCAAGCTCTTCTTGATCAATTTGACTGAAATCTTCTTCAGTCATATTCACAGTGCTGTTCTTGTTGGATAGGAAGTCATCATATGCTGACAAGAAAGCGGTGAAGACAGCTGCATGTTCCTCAGAAACTGTAGGAGATGCTCCTTTAAAGTTGGAGTAAGCACCACCCCCACCAGAAGAGTTGGTGGTAGTATATCCAAACCCACCAGATGTATTTCGAGCACCAGAACCCCCAGAAAAGAATGCAGCCCCAGCAGCTTGAGTCACTGCAGCAGGAACATCCACACCATATAACTTAGGATTCTGATTATGTGCAGTAGCCTTGGTCTCCTTCTTCTGCATGTCTAGGAGATCGGCAGCAATATGTCCAACCAAATCATCAAGCTCCATATCCATGATATCTTCATCTTTCTCCATCAGCAGCACTCGTGTATTCCACTTTTTGGGTAAGGAACCCAAAAGCTTCTTGTTAACATCTGTTTTGTCAAGAATGACACCTCCCACGACTAATTCACTTACAAGTTGTGAGTATCTGCTGCACATATCTTCAAGAGACTCAGTAGGCAGCATGTCAAAAACCTCAAACTGTTTCTTGACCAGATCCAGTTTGTTTCGTTTGTATTGATCACTTCCACCACATTTTTTTTCAAACGCCGTCCATAAGTCATATGCGGTTTTGTGATGGTGTAGTTGTCTCAATATCTGTTGAGGTAAGGCCATGGTGATCGCAGAGTATGTTTTTCGTTCAGTATCAAATGCCTTACGTTCCTTAGGAGTCATAGATTTAATGGACTTTTCAGGTATAGGTCCATTAAATATACCGGTTCGACCAGGGCGTTCATATCGTTCCTCTAAATAGATCAGCATTTCAGCATCGTTGAACGATACAAACGCTTCAAACCGCTGACGCCAGTCCAAATAGTTCATACCAGTAGTGTACATCGGTGGCTTATTCGTAGAACCCACCTCACTATTGTGCTTTAACATTGCCCCAACCTGTTGAAGTGATGTTGATGTAGAAGCAGACATGGTAATGGGCTCGAAAGACTTTTCAAAAAGTTGCTTAAAACTGGAGTTAGCGACACTAACGTTGTGTCGCAGAAGAGCTTACAGCGACACAAATATTGTGTCGCAAAATATCTGTGGCGCAGAACTTGTGTCGCAAAACAAGTATGTCGCAACTTTTATGTCGCAAAGATTAAGGTCGCTAAAACCCTATTAGCGACACAAATTAATGTCGCAGACTTGTGTCGCAACTTGTGTCACAAAACGGCGCTGACAGACCCAAAAACTTCAAAACCTAAAAATTCGAAACCTAAAAATATTTTAACGAAAAACTTCGTAAAAGTTTAGATTTTTAGGCTTAAAAAACCTCCAAGATTCAGCTCCAAAACACTTATAATGAAAATCAAACACCAAAATAGATGTTAAATAATCAAAATATGTATTAAAAACTTACCTAAACGATTTGATACCACCAAAATCAATGATTTAATGCTTTGATACCAATTGTAGATCCCTAGGATGATCTTTTAATCAAATCGCTCAAGAAAATGAAGAACAAATCAATAATAATACTTTATATTTCTTTATCAAATATTCTCCAGAAAATACAGCAGCCAAAACAGAGAATAAGTGTGTGTAAAAGTCTCTCTCAAAGATCACTATGCGACACAAATTGGCCGGCTTATGCGACACAAGCCTTGTGTCGCATAGATCACTATTGCGACATAATCCTTGTGTCGCAACTACAACTAATGCGACACAGGCCTTGTGTCGCATAACACAGAAAATGTAAATTTAACTAAGTCAATTACATTTACTAACACATTACAGACTTGACCAACTGACAGACACACTAAGATGTATCAACAATATATACACTTATTCAAATCTTTCATCGATTATCATAATCAATCTAAAATTTGAATAAGTCTTATAATATACGAGCATCATATATTATATGATCTTATAATTCTTTTATCGATCATAGTAAATCTAGAATTACAAAAGGCTTATAATATACAAACATTCATAATTATAACATTTAAACATTAATGTTTTACACATTCAAGTTCAAACATCTTAATTACAGAATTATATTACAAAATAATTCAAAGTTACAATGTATTAATAATTACAATCAGTCTATATTAATACAAGCTTCACCTTCATCAGCTCTACCCTCATCAATACCAGCACCTGCTTCACTTCCACTTGCTTCTGCAGACTCCCCCTGAATTGTAGTCTGCTGACCAGTCGTTGAAGGACTGGCCAGCTCACTATCCTTCTGAGCTGAGGGATCATCATCTTCATCATTTCTTCTCTTTTTCGCCAGCTCATCTTCCTTGCAGGACTCCTGATATATCAATATCTCCCCCTGAGGTGGCTTGTCCTTCAGAAAGCTGGTGACCAGGCGATCAAGTCTGTCAATTTGTCTTTGCTTATCAGCTACATCATCTATCAAATTGCTATTGGTCTTGATGAGCAATGAGTAAGCTTTATTCTGTTCAGTGACACTCTCAGAAAGAGACAGAACTTGAGATTGTAAGAAGTTGACGGTAGCCTTCAAATCGCTAACCCTGGACTCTAAGCTGACAATACGATCAGAATCAGTCACAGGTGAGATGGATGGAGCATCAGCAATGGTTGGTGGAGTCGTGGCAGCAGGCGGTTGCATTTTCTTAGCTATCTCAATAGCTACATCCGTCAAAAGGCGAGCGGCAACCCTGCTGGACTTGGTGGTTGGGTGCGAAGATGGGCGTACCAAAGCAGCAATCATATCAGCCTCATATCAGCCTCAGCAGGCCGTATTCACAGCTTCGGCCCAAAATGTGATTGGAAGCTTAGAGTCAGATAGCATTGTACGTGCAGCCTCAATCAAAGTCCTATTCTTACGTTCTGCAACCCCATTTTGCTGTGGGGTCCTTGCGGCACTGAATTGGTGTTCAATACCATTGCTCAAACAGTACAGCCCTATAATCGAGTTCATAAACTCTGTACCGTTATCACTCCTTATCTTCTTGATTCTCAACTCACAAAGATTTTGCAGTTTGTTGAATAGATAGATGAGAATCTCAGGCACTTCATCCTTGGTCTTCAGAAAATAAACCCAAGAAAACTGCGAATAATCATCCGTCACAACTAGGCAATACGAAGCTCCTCCCAAACTCTTCTTTCTGACTGGCCCGAATAGATCCATGTGAAACAGCTCCAAGGGCTTCTCAGTTGAATTGGCCAGCTTCGGTCTGTGAGACTTCTTGTGTTGCTTTCCTTTCTGACAAGGGACGCAATGATCATTCAGTCCAAAGGATTGCTTAGGGACACCTCGCACTAGATCATTCTTGATCAGGTAGTTCATCTTGCGAAAGTGCAAGTGTCCCATACGCCTGTGCCATAATAACAATTCCTTCTCAGGAGCTTTAGATAGAAGACATGTGAGCTGTGTAGTTTCCACAGAACTCATGTCAAGAATATTCGTGTCTCGCTCCTGAGGTGCCCTCAGAAGCACCCATTCTTCAGGGATAACAAATCCCGGCTTCAATATGCAACACTCGGTGTCTGTGAAAGTAGTAGTGTACTTTTTATCGCACACTTGAGAGACACTGAGAAGATTGTGTTGCAATTGTTCTACAAAATTCACCTTCTCAAAGCTTACCATTCCATTAGTAAGCGTACCCTGACCAGAAATAACTCCCCCTTTGTCACCAGCGAAGGCCACATATCCTCCATTGTAGGCATGAACCTTAGATAAAAGGGAAACATCACCGGTCATGTGCCGAGAACAACCGCTGTCGATATACCATTTACTATTCTTTACAGATTCAGGTTGCTGCGGCATCACAAACAAGGTAAATTAGTTAGAAATGGAGACCCAAGCCTTTATAGTCTTGGGTACTCCAGTAACATCATCAACAATGACCACATCAGCCAAAACTTTGTTTTCAAAAAGTTTAGAATGTTTTATTGATGAGGTATTGTCGGATGTGGAATCTTTGCAAGATTCTTTAATCTTCCAAACCTGCTTTGGTTTGGATGCTTGCGAGTCAACAACTTTGAGTTTCAAGTTTTGCAAAGTATTTTGCTCAACTTTGTTGACTTTGACAACTGAGACAGGAGTCTTTGAGCCTTTCATTGAAATAGACTTCTTTGAAGGATTCTTAAATTTTGAGGCTCGTGAAACATGTTTCCCATACTGTTTCTTCGCAAGCACGGGACAAACATTTATCAAATGACCTTCTTGCAGTAGAAGCAGGATCGATGCTCAACACTTGATTGAGATTGAGGAATAAGCCGATGAGCTCGACCAAAAGAAGCATGTGATGAACAGTCACATTTACGTGAGCATTCAGCAAGAGATGCTTTAGAAGAGTTTTTAGAAGATTTATTTCATTTAGTTGTTTTAGAAACAATCTTCTTTTGAGGTTCAGCCTTAGCTTTACCTTTTCCTTTTGTTATAGCCTATTCATTTTGTTCGATAGTAATTTGTTAGTGCATTTCTGTGTGTCAGTTAGTTGGTCAATGTTCCTATTTGTAAAAGTCAATTAGTCTTACTATGTGATGTGATTAATGTGTATATTCAAGTCAGTGAATGAAATGTAATTATAGAATATACATAGAATATTGGTCATGCGACACAGAGCTTATGTCGCAATAGCGACATAATGCCTATGTCACAGTGGGTTTGACCTGCGACACAAGGCTTGTGTCGCAGGGTCCAGTATGTCTATAAATAGTGAAGTCAGATTTCATTTGTGGGTGGATCAAACCCTAAAGAGAGAGAGAGAGAGAGAGAGATTGTAAAGCTTATTCTTTAATTGTTCATATATACAAAACGTTAGAGAAACTGTGCTTGTGATTCAATATACGTTCAATACTCGATTAGTTGGATTACGCCCTTCTGATTGAGTCATACGATCTGATTAGGTCCAGCAAAAGGGTTCCTACAAGTGGTATCAGAGCCGTGAATAAGTTATTCAACGGTTTCAGATCGTGTTTTTGAACGTTTTCGGTTTGATTCGCGAAGGTTGAATTGTGTAATCTTTGTTTTTGGGTTATTTTCGTTGAAGATTGTGTTTTTTTAAGAGTTTTTCTGGGTTTGTTCGTTGTTTTTCGTTCAAAATTCATTAGGGTTTCGAAATTTTTCGTTTTTGGGGTTTTTGGAGCTGATCAGCGCCGTTTTGCGACATAAGCTTGCGACACAACCCTTGTGTCACATAATCTTGCGACACAACACTTGTGTCCCATAATCTTGCGACACAAGCTTAGCGACACAAGCTTAGCGACACAAGCTTAGCGATACAAGCTTTGCGACACAAGCCTTGTGTCCCATAAAAAAATAAAAAAATAAAAAAATAAATCTTTTTTGTAAGGAATTTTTTGTGTGTCGCTAAATTCAAATATGGATTTCTTAAATACAACCTTGAGAGGAAAGTTGAAATCCTTATTTCATAAGGACTTTGATCGTTGGAGAGCTGTGGTTGAAGTGTTGCTTACGCTGTATGATGCAAATTTATGGATATTCATTGCAAATCCGTATGAGAAACCTAGAATAGCCGGAGGTACATCTTTCAAAATGGTAAACCAAACGTCTACCACAGAACGTGCAAATTTTAATTTGGAAAAGAAGACATTTGAGGCAATATTGGAGTGTTTACCAAGGGATGAAGCCTCATGTTACAAAAATCAAGATACTTCATTTAATTTGTGGCAAAATCTTCAAGTAAGTTTCGGAAGTAATACTAAGATAAGAATGACAAGTTCAGAAGAAGAAATGAAAGAAGAAGTTGAAATCAAAGCTTCGGATAATCAGGTTGATTCTGAACCATCCTCATGTGCTTCATGTATTAACTTAACTGGTACGATTAAAAGGTATAGAGAGGATAATGAACGCCTTAACTCTAACATAGAACAACTAAAAGAAAGTAATGATTTATTAAGAGAAAATGATAAGGCATGTGAAAAAAAGTTGAAAGCCATTTTTGAAGAAAAGAAAGAACTGAAAGCCAAAAATTTTTGTCAGCAAGATGAGATAGGTAGTTATGTTAATATGCTTACTCTTGTGAAGAAACAACTTGCTGACTCATAGGCAAAAGTTCTTTGTTTACAACGAAAACTTTCAAACTTTTCTACATCCTCTATGGTATTTGATGAAATTCTTCAATCGCAAAGGACAGATACCAAAAGCAAAGCTGGTCTTGGTTATCACCATGTACCACCTCCTAATGACTATCTGCCAATGCCATCAAAGGATTCCATCAAAGACTTTGTGCCTTCTTCTTCCAAAGAAGACACAAAACCTGTTAATTCCTCAGTTAATGATTCTATCACTAAGGTTGATGAGGTTATTGAGGTAGATGATATACCTGAAGTGTCTACCATTAAGGTTGAGAAATTAAATGTCAAACCTGAAAGTTTCATCCTTGCAACTGAAAATGATGATTGTTTTAAAGGCAAAAGAAAAGCAAAGGTTTACAATGAATCCTCAAAAGTTCAACATGTTAAAAGGGATTCAAAATCTAAATCTACGGATAATTCACGGTCACATGTGAAGAATCTCAAGAAAGATAAAGTAGTTGATAAATCTGAAAATAATAAATATTCAAAATCAACTAGCTCAACCTTAGGAACATCTACTTCAACATGCTCACCTAAGAATGCATGTTCAACAAATGTTCCTATTAATAGACCTTCGGTGTATTATCCTCCTCCAAAACGATTTGAAGGAACTCATTGGAATAAATCTTTTGTGGATAGACGTTCTTGTTTTTGTTGTGGACAACAAGGACATGTTATTAGGGATTGTAAGTTGATAGCCCTAGACAGGTTTGGTAGAAGAATGCCAAGAACTTATTCATATAGAAGTTCTTGTTCAAAATCATTGTCAATGCGTAGTTCACATTCGCCTTTATCTAGTTATGCATCCTCTTCACCTAAACCTATGGCCAGAGTAAACAAAGTTGTGCCTAGTAGAACCCAAGTTCAACAACACCACATTGTTGAAAACAAATTATCCAAAACTAAGCAGGTTTGGAAACAAAAATCCACAAACAACACATCAATGAAATCAAGTGACTTTTTAAAATATCATCAACTCATTGATGTGATGATTATGGACGCTAATGGACACCCCAAGACTATCAAGGCTTGGGTGTCCCATAAAATCTAATGTTTCATTGTTTGTGGTGATGCAGTCAGCTTTTTGATAGATTATATTTTTAGTGACTGCAAGGATGTGTATTGTGTTAAGAATGCTTTCAAGGTAGTTAAGTGTGGTGCATTGTGATTGGATGGATGAGATTATCAAAGTTTCGAGATGGCATAACGTGGTTAAAAGAATTTGATTTGACTTGATATGTGATTTTGGAACTTTTATTTCGTCATTTTTTGTTCAATTTGTTAGTATTGCAACAACCATTCTTTATACTTTTTAGTATCAAAGAAATGTAATGTTGCGAAATTTATTAAATTAAAAAAAAAATTAATTAATTAAAAAATTAGTTTAATTTTTAGGGGATTACCTTTGAATTAGAATTGAGAAAAGAATTTGCTGTTCAGGGGGAGAAATTTTAAAAATTAAAAATTCTGATTATTTTGATCAGAAATTTGAATAGCAAGATTCTTAATTCTAGAAAACATTTTGGATTATGTTTGTAAACAACTTGGGATATGATAGTTCATCAGGTAACATGTACACAAAATGGAAATTTTAAGGTTTATGTTTGATGTGTCAGTAGGTTTATCTGGTATACCTACAACAGTTTTTATAAACATTAGCTTCATTATACGATGTATTGGTAGGCATTAACATATTATTCTTTAAGCTACTAAGAAATACATCTAATATGTCTTTATTTTCTTGTGGTGTCCATCATATGATGTATGACAATAAGTCTTAATTCTTAAGTATCAGCTTGTCATACCTCTATTGCACTGAGTTTTTATATGATAACATTTGGGGATTTATGCTGACTGATTCCTCTGTTGTACTTAAGTACAGACCTGGTTTCTGTTAATATACTTTCAACCATTAAGCAAACAAAAGTCAATGCACTTTTAACATCTTATAAAATTAAAGATACTTAACAAGGTCGCCAAACGGCTTGACCAAGTATGGTTTTGCTTAAACCTGAATCAAGTTTATGTCACTTTGTTGTACGTTTGTACAGACCTGTCACCGCTGGCTTGATTCTTAAAAATGTTCAATTCATATACCTTCTCTAAACAATAGATGTTATGTTCATGTCTTGATACTAGGAGTATATCTATTGTGGGATTCACAGAAAAATAATCACTCTAACAATAATCACTTAGCTTGAAGATGCGTATGTTATATGTTTAAGTGGACAAACGATACCAGTAATCGTCTTGAACTAATTTTTTTAACGGTGTTCTATGTATGCTGAGTAAATTTAAAGAGGACAAAAGATACTGATAATCAAAATAACACTTGCTATTTCCTAATAACTGCATGTTATCCTGATATGATCCTTAAGCAGACATATTACAATCTTATCCCCGATTTATTTTCCTTTTGGTATTCTTTACTTTTCATTTATAAAGAAAATTACAAAAGTATTTTATTTCTATGTTGTTTTATTCAATATCACATATCTTGTTAAAGTCAAATATTGAAGATCTAAAGGATGTTGGTTATTCTCCAAAGACTGTGAAGATAAATTCTATTGGAGAAGCTGCTAAAAATTGAGAGATGGTCATATAGTTTGAAGATGTTATTGTATGCAAAAGGTGTGTCAGTCACATGAATCTGGACATCAAAATTCTGAAAACCATGCTATCTCAATGGGGGAGTTTCTAATTGTTGATGACATAGAGGAGTTTGTTGGTGAAGACTAAATGAAGCCTATTTGACCAAGCTGATGACATGGGGGAGTTTGTTAGTGCATTTCTGTGTGTCAGTCAGTTGGTCAATGTTCGTATTTGTAAAAGTCAATTAGTCTTACTATGTGATGTGATTAATGTGTATATTCAAGTCAGTGAATGAAATGTAATTATAGAATATACATAGAATATTGGTCATGCGACACAGAGCTTATGTCGCAATAGCGACATAATGCCTATGTCGAAGTGGGTTTGACCTGCGACACAAGGCTTGTGTCGCAGGGTCTAGTATGTCTATAAATAGTGAAGTCAGATTTCATTTGTGGGTGGATCAAACCCTAAAGAGAGAGAGAGAGAGAGAGAGAGAGAGAGAGAGAGATTGTAAAGCTTATTCTTCAATTGTTCATATATACAAAACGTTAGAGAAACTGTGCTTGTGATTCAATATACGTTCAATACTCGATTAGTTGGATTCCGTCCTTCTGATTGAGTCATACGATCTGATTAGGTCCAGCAAAAGGGTTCCTACATAATTATATGATTTTCAGGCTTGACGTTTTTCTTAACTGGTCAATTCTCTTGATCAGTTATATCCTCAATTTCAATTTCCTCTTCAATAATTCGAGGAAGCACAGAAAGAGTCTTTCCTAATTTAGGCTCAACTATATTTTCAGACTTAATAAGTTCAGTCTGATGAATCTTGGCCTTAATAGGTTTAACTTTCTCAACCTTTTGAGTCTTACTTGTTTCAGACTCACTAGTATTAGCTCTAACTGGCTCGGGCCTACTAGTTTCAGGTTGTTTGGATGCAATGAAGACAGTTTCAGCCTTAACTAGCTCATGCTTACTTATTTTGATGCTAACAGCAGGTTTGAC
The DNA here is from genome assembly GCA_963921325.1 of Logfia minima. NCBI lineage: Eukaryota > Viridiplantae > Streptophyta > Magnoliopsida > Asterales > Asteraceae > Logfia > Logfia minima. The sequence goes on from OY992764.1 coordinate 29,475,062, forward strand.
GGGTTTAACATCTATCTTTGTAAAGATAGGCATTAAGTCAATAACATTATCCCTAACAGGCATGGGAAGATAATCCTTAGGAGGTGGAACTTGATGAAAACCAAGTCCTGCCTTACTTTTGGTATCGGTCCTCTGTGCCTATAGGATTTCATCAAAGACTAGAGAGGAGACCAAAAAGTTTGAAAGCTTTTTCTTTAAATTTAGAACCTCAGTTTGAGATTCAACAAGTTCTCTTTTAATAGATGATAGTACATCAACATAGCTACCAATTTCATCTTGTTGTTCAAAAATTTTAGCTTTCAATTCCTTTTTCTCTTCTAAAACAGCTTTTAACTTTAAGCCACTTGCCTTATCACTGTTTCTTAACATGTCATTTGTTTCATTTAAATTTTCAATAACAGTGTTAAGGCGTTTGGTATCCTCTCTATACCTGTTTAGTTGGTTAGTCAATTTAATGCACGAAACACAGGATAAAGGTTCATCATCTACCTCATGCACCTCAACCATCAGTGCCTTTTCTGCATCATCCTCATCTGGATCAGACCATTCCCAAGCATTGTTGGAAAGCAGTAGTGCAGCGGAAACCATCGCCTTCTCATCATTTTTGGTCTTATCAGTTGAGTTGTACTGAGAAGGTTTAGATAGGCCGGAAGGTGGGTTCTTCTTGCGGTCACATTCACGAGCAAAGTGTCCATAGTTATGACACTGGTAGCATTTCACCTTGCTCTTGTTAAAACCCAGACCCTTCCCTTCCGAATCAGTGACATTCTTCCTTCCAGTTTTCTTCAAGAAGTTCTTGACTCTTCTTGTGAGCATAGCCATGCTCCACTTCAAGTCCATACGCTCAAGCTCTTCTTGATCAATTTGACTGAAATCTTCTTCAGTCAGATCCACAGTGCTGTTCTTGTTGGATAGGAAGTCATCATAAGCCGACAAGAAAGCTGTAAAGACAGCTGCATGTTCTTCAGTAACAGCAGGAGATGCACATTTGAAGTTTGAATAAGCACCACTCCCACTTGAAGAGTTGATGGAAGAATATCCAAATCCACCAGATGTACTTGGAGCACCAGAACTATCAGAACCTCCAGAGAAAAATGCAGAACTAGCAGCTTGAGTCACTGCAGCAGGAACATCCACACCATATAACTTCGGGTTCTGAAGGTGTGCAGTAGCTTTGGTTTCCTTTTTCTGCATATCTAAGAGATCAGCAGCAATCTGTTCAACCAAATCATCTAGCTCCATGTCCATAATGTCTTCATCTTTTTCCATCAACAGCACTCGTGTATTCCACTTTTTGGGTAAGGAACCCAAAAGTTTCTTGTTAACATTAGTTTTGTCGAGATTTACACCTCCCTCGACTAATTCACTAACAAGCTGTGAATATCTACTGCACATATCTTCAAGAGATTCAGTAGGCAGCATGTCAAAGACTTCAAACTGTTTCTTGACTAGATCCAGTTTGTTCCGTTTGTACTGATCACTGCCACCACATTTCTTTTCAAAAGCAATCCATAAATCATACGCAGTTTTGTGGTGGCGAAGTTGTCGGAGAATCTGTTGAGGTAAAGCCATGGTAATAGCAGAGTAAGTCTTCTTTTCAGTGTCAAAAGCCTTACGTTCCTCAGGAGTCATAGACTTAATGGATTTTTCAGGAATAGGTCCATCAAAGATACCGGTCCTCCCGGGGCGTTCATATCTTTCTTCCATATAAATTAGCATTTCAGGATCGTTGAAAGATACAAATGCTTCAAATCTCTGACGCCAATCCGAGTAATTCATTCCATTTGTATACATAGGTGGTTTATTTGTTGAACCCACCTCACTATTATGTTTTAACAAAGCCCCAACTTGTTGAATAGATGCTGATGATGCAGAAGACGTCATCGTAACGGGCTCGAAAGACTTTTCAAAAAGTTTCTAAAACTAGAGTCAGCGACACAACTGTTGTGTCGCACCTTGTGTCGCAGAAGATCTTACAGCGACACAATAATATATTGTGTCGCAAGATATCTGTGGCGCAGACCTTGTGTCGCAAAACAAGTATGTTGCAACTTTATGTCGCAAATGTTAAGGTCGCTAAAACCCTATTAGCGACACAAACTTATGTCGCAGACTTGTGTCGCAAAACGGCGCTGTCAGACCCCAGAAAACTCAAAAACGAAATATTTTGAAACCTAATGATTTTTTAATGAAAAACTTCGTAAAAGCTTAGTTTTTTAGGCTTAAAAACTTCAAGTTTCAGCTTCAAAACACTTTACAATGAAGATCAAACACCAAAAAAAAATTAAATAGTCAAAATAAGTATTAAAAACTTACCAGAACGATTTGATACCACCAAAATCAATGATTATGGCTCTGATACCAATTGTTGATCCCACTTGATGGATCTTTTAATCAAATCGTATGGAGGAGACAATCACAAGAATATAAAGCAAAAAAAACAAAGTGGAGCAAATGCAATAAATAATACTTTATATTCCCAAATACCCAAATATTCTCTCTCAATCAATGTAGCAGCCAAAAATACAGAGAATAAAGTGTGTGTGAAAAGTCTTGCCCTACATATCTCTATCTTTGATATTTATACTAAACAAACTGGCCGACTTATGCGACACAATCCTTGTGTCGCAGAGATCACTATTGCGACACAAACACTGTGTCGCAACTACAACTCATGCGACACAAGACTTGTGTCGCAGAACACAGAAAATGTAAACTTAACAAGTCTATTACATTTATAAACACATTACAGACTCGACCAACTGACAGACACACTAAGATGTATCAACACAAACAATAAAAGGTTTGCTTAGAAATCAGTGTAGACTTTGTTTATATGGATTATAATACCGGTAATCGTCTTGAACTGTCTGTGATATTTAAATCACTTCATTTTGATGTGAATGTTATATTCTGTGGAGATAGGTAACCAAGTTATACTTTTATAAATGTAAGTTGTGAGATTTTGTGTAACTTATTGAGAATTTCATGAGGTATGAATACTAACAATCTTCTTAGAATTTTTACTCATCAGTTGGTTCAGCTGTTTCTTTCTAATATGATCCCGTTGTCGATAATTTCTTAACGCCCTCGATTAGGATTTATATTACGTTATTTTATTGTATTTTTATTTTAGTCTAAGTGTTTCATTAATACAAGGGTAGTTAATACCAATGTTTATTATGAATCATTGTCGTTTATTTTATTTTTATGCATTTATTCGTATTTTTATTTTATTTTATTTTTATGTTTATGTTTTTGTCGTTCGTATTATCGCATGATTTAATGTATCAAAAACAAGTGAAAAATACTTTTATTTTAGACTTGTAATCTGTGCTATTCCAAGAAAATAACAAGTGAAAACTATAATTATTTTAGACTTGTTTATTTTATGGAATTAAAATATAATTTTTAATATATCAATATCTCCCCTTGAGATGGCTTGTCCTTCAGAAAGCTGGTGACCAGGCGATCAAGTCTGTCAATTTGTCTCTGCTTATCAGCTACATCATCTATTAGATTACTGTTTGTCTTGATGAGTAGTGAGTAAGCGTTGTTCTGTTCAGTGACACTCCCAGAAATAGACAGAACTTGAGATTGTAAGAAGTCGACAGTATCCTCCAAATCTCTAACCCTGGACTCTAAGTGTGTAATGCGTTCAACGTCAGTCTTTGGTGAGGTTGACGGAGCAGTATTAGTGGTGGTTGGTGGCGTGGGAGCGGGCGGTTGCATTTTCTTTGTTATCTCGGTAGCAACATCGGTCAAAAGACGCGCCGTAACCCTGCTAGATTTGGTGGTTGGGTGCGAAGACGGGCGAACCAAAGCAGCAATCATTTCAGCCACTGAGGGCGTAGGACTTGATTGTATAGGAGCTGCAGAGGTTGAAGCTGTTTGCCTGATCAGCTTGCGAGGTCGAGTAATAAGCACCTCCTCCTCTTCTTCTTCATCTTCATCTTCTTAGACAATAAAGTCGGGATCCTGATCAACGGCTTTCCTTTTTAGCTTTAGCGCCGGATCCATAATCAGTCTTGATCCCTTTCGGATCATCCCTTCTGGAATCCCAGAGACAAAGCCAGGTGGTCCAGTGTCATCATCATCATCAGAATCAGATTCAGAAGCGTCAGGTGCCTTTGTAGATGGTTCTTCAACTCTTGGTGCCTCAGCAACATACTGATCCACATCTTGCATGATAGGATCACTGGCATCATCATTGTCAGCCAGTACTTGTTGCACCACTTCAGCTGCAACATTAGCATCAACTTGTTGCTCTTGCTGATTTGCTTGAATAAGAACCTCCTCTATAAGCTCTTGTGGCTCAGGCACAGCTACAACCATTCCAACATCTAGCCAACCATGATTTGGTGGCGCCACATACGCAGGATCAATCAGTGAGCCGAAAAGTTCAGTCACTTGGGGCTGCATCTCAAACCTTCGTGAGGTTTGCATGAACATGGCATTATATGCCCGTAGCCCAATGGTATCCACTCGAATACCTGCTTGAAAAACCGGCAGATCAGGGATATTGGCTCTGATGATCAGCATGCAGAATCTTGGGTATAACATGAATTGTGACCTGATACCCCCCAAGATTTGGTGAACGAATTCCCCAAAGATGTAATCAGAAAAAACTGTATGGTTTATTATAAACCAGTGACAGTAAAGCAGATAGGAGAGAAGAGCTCAACTCGTCATATCCTCCCTTCTTGGGTCCAAAAATAGTTACCAGGACATGCCACAAGAACCTCCATTCTCCGAAGACAAGTGCCTTCAAGAACTGACGTCCGCGCATGGGTCCAACATACCCCATGCGTGTCAGTGCACCCTCGATAAAATCTGAGGAGAACTCAGTGGGTCCATCTTCCTGCTCTACAGTGCCCAACTGTAATATATTTCGAAGATCAGAAGCAGAAAAGATGACTGGGTGGTCATTAATCCTTGTCCGGATGACCGGAGGATTTACAGCAGTATCGTACTCAATATGAGCCCAGAACTGTGTAAGAATATCCCTGGACAGTGCAGGAGACTCGGTGATAACATATTGAATCCTGGATCGGCCCAAGAAAGTAAGAATCCGAGCTACACGGGAGGCTCCTCGTGCATTAATGTCCAAATCAACCAAGATATTGTGATGTCCAACGAATTGTCGAGCCATATCTTGGAACTCAACTCGCAAGTTGGACTCGGCTCCCAGAACTCAACTCGCAGAGTTGAGTTCAACTCGCAAGTGACAGTCATCTCGCAGGACCATCTGGACTCGCAAGTTTTGTCCAGAAAATACATTTTAATTATAAAACGTAATTTTAAAGTCCAAAAACTAAACAAGTCTAAAATAAATGTATCTTTCACTTGTTTTTCTCATGTAATAGCGTACAAGTCTAAAATAAAATATTTTTCACTTGTCTTTCTTAGAAAAACGCGCACAAGTCTAAAATCTAATGATCTTTCACTTGTGATGCAATCATGCGATAAGACGAACAGTAAAAACTTAAGTAAAATAAGATTAAGATAAATACGAACGAATGCATAAAAAATAAAATAAACGACAATGATTCATAATAAACATTCGTATCAAGTATCCATGTATTAATGAAACAAATAGACTAATAATAAAATTACAATAAAATAAAGTAAAGTAAAATAAATCCTAATCGAGTGCGTTAAGAATATTATCGACAGTGGGATCATATTAGAAAGAAACTGCTGAACCAATTGATGAGTAAAAGTTCTAAGAAGATTGTTAGTATTCATACCTTATGAGATTCTCAATAAGTTACACAAAAACTCACAACTTAACCGTTTTTCAACTTACATTTATAAAGGTATAACTTGGTTACCTATCTCCACAGAATATAACATACACATCAAAATGAAGTGATTAATTATCACAGACAGTTCAAGACGATTACCGGTATTATAATCCATATAAACAAAGTCTACACTGATTTCCAAGCAGAACTTTTATTGTTTATATGTGTATTACCTAATGTAATCCAAAATATGACATACTGAGAAATCTAGTAGAACACATAACACTGTATCTTTCACATTCAAGGTAGAGGTCACTAAATGATGTTCTTTTCGAAGCATATAACATACCTTTGAGTGAATTTTAGAATGTGATAAACATCAAATCCATTTTGTAGATACTAGTGGTTCTAGATCTGTACTTAGTACAACAGAAGATCCCTTAGTATAGACCAAACAAGCTTGAAACCATTGGCAAAACTAAAGGAGTCAGGTATGTACTTAGTACAATAAAGACACCAGTAGTTTCACTAACAGCCATAATTCTTATTATTTGTCTTGACATATTTTCATAGATTCTTGATAACAGTGTATGGTCAGACTGTCCTTCATCAATTAAGACTTATGTCATACATCATATAGCAAATCACACGAGATAACACACAGAAGATTTATAGCTTATTATATGCTCATAAATCAAAGCAGAATTTGCCTACCAGTACATCATATAATGAAGCTGTCTAGATTTAAGCTTTTAAGCAAATTATAAAGTGTGGAGAAGGGTGTATACTAAAATAAAGATAAGTAAAAGCCTGGTTTAAGAGATGTAGAATTGATGTAACTTACTAGAATCTACTAACACATCTAACTAGGACTTTCACTTACAATTATTAAGCTGATTCCTCTAATTTACTATCATTTCCCTGCAGATAAAGACTTAACCTTTATCGAAGGCGATTCCCCTTAGGTAACAAGCAAATGAATGCCATACGCCTAACCCCCTCCATTTTTTTTTTAAATAAACATAAACAACTAATAAATATAAACGACTAATTTATTACAAAATAACTCTATGGAAGACTAATCCTCTGGTTTTCTAATTCCATTTAGTTGCACCAATTTCTCGAATCGAGCTCTGTCGAACGCTTTGGTGTATAAGTCTGCTAAATTATCCACAGATGGAACCCTAGCTAACTTTATCAAATTCTTCTCAGCACAGTCTCTAATGAAGTGATGTCGAATAGCAATATGCTTAGTTTTACTATGCTTGACTGGATTATTGGTTATAGAGATCGTTGATTCATTATCAATCATCATAGGAGTATTTGTTATACTCAACCCATAATCAAGCAGTTGATGTTGTATCCACAGAACTTGAGAACAACAGCTGCCAGCTGCAACATACTCAGCTTCACATGTAGAAATGGCGACGGAGGTTTGCTTCTTGCACTGCCAAGAGACTAGTCTACCTCCTAGGAATTGACATCCACCGGTTGTAGACTTTCTATTCTGATTGCATCCTCCGTAATCAGAATCAGTGTAAGCCACAAAATCTAAGTCTCCATCAGTCGGATACCAAAGTCCCAGCTTTGGTTTCCCTTTGAGGTAACGAAGAATTCGTTTTACAGCTTGCATGTGAGATTCTTTAGGAGTAGCTTGATATCTTGCGCAGACACATACTGCGAACATTATATCAGGCCTTGATGCTGTAAGATACATTAGTGATCCAATCATGGCCCTGAAAAGAGTAGGATCCACGTCTCTATCACTCGATGTATCTGGACCAATACCATGGGCTTCCGGAATAGGAGTATGAAAAATTCTTGATTCTTCCATCTTAACATTCTTAGGTTCAATTTGTGAGATAAAGCATGAATATAAACATAGATTTGAAATCCCTGTCTCGGTCATTTCAGCATACAAGCTTGAATGAGTGGTTGTGTTAGCTTTAGATTGATTCCAAGTCAGAACAGGAGAATTTGGATCACCGATGATATTATCAATTGGATGAATCCTATTAATTCTTGTTAAAGTAACATGTCCAACTGGAATATCATCTGTAAGTTGGCACCAATTTCCTCCAAAGGTGGTATACCATCATTAGTAGTTGATATCCTTAATTGTCTTAGAGGAGTGAGAACATCATCCACAATCCTTTGAAAAGCAATTTCAGGATCTTCACGCTCTTGAGGTATATCATCTTGAGGTTGTTGTGACTCGATAGGAGAGACCACATCAGTATCGACAATTGTCCTAGCATCAGACGTTTGAGCACTCGATGTTGGAGAAGGAGTGGGATCCTCATCTCCCGACAATAAATGCTCAGGAATATCTGAGATACTGACATAGTCACTGATAGGGACTTTAAATGACTTGAAAAGATCTGAATAGTCAAATTGCCAATCTAATCCCTTATGCGAGTCATGTGTATAGCTCGTAACTTCAATGTTATAAACTATTTCAACACGTCCTGAAGTTTTATTAAAGACCCGTTTGTTTGGTGAGTTAGGCACGTAACCTAGGAAGTATCCTTCGTTAGCCTTCTCACCAAATTTAGGTTGGTGACTTGTTGGTACATTAGTGTGTCTGTCACTTGGTCTAAGTTTTGAGTTGTAATTACTTAGTCTATTTCTGATGTAAATAGCGACATTGGCAATATCGCCATTGCGATATTGGCAATATCGCATAGGAGATATCATCAATATCGCCTAGCTGATTAGGTAATAGTATAAATACCTAATTAGTGTTTGAGTTACGGGACTTTTGGGGAGAGATACGAATTGGAGCACAACTTTTGTTATTCCCTGGTCAGTATTTGTAATCCACACTTTATGCTTTGATTAATGCAAATTATATGTGGTTGTGTGATTAGTTTTATTGATAACGTACTTTGAATAGCTATTGATTTCCGCTCATTAGTTATTGAATATTGATTTGTGTTAAAGTTCAATTATTACGGGACCTTCAATTGGTATCAGAGCAATTTATCCATTGGATTAGTGGTTTATTGAATCAATATTAGTACGTTAAAAAAGGCTAAGGAACCAGTTTTCATATAGGTTAATTGATTATTAGTCTTAAAAACTGTTTAACTAGTGCTTTTTAGTGTTTTTTCTGGATTTGTGTTCGTCATTAGCAACCCTAAATTTGATTAAATCGTAGATATTAGTAACTTTAGGATTTACAGCCGTTTTAGCGATATTAGAAATGACATTATCTTAATATCGCCTCTAGGGTTTTAGCGACATTACTTGAACTGTACTCATTCATTTGAGCGATATCACTAGCGATATCACTAGAGATTTTACTTGGTATCGCCTATTTAATTTTAGCAATATTATTCTCAATATCGCTTGTGGTATCGCCCTTTATTATTCTGATTTTGATTTGCGCTTTAACTAGCGATATTGATAGCGATATCATCAATATCGCTATATATATTTTTTTTAAATCAAAATTTTAAAATAAGACAAAACTTAATCTTACTTAATACATATTAAAATGTCTACTTTACAAGCTGTTAATGCTATGTTAAAACACAACGCTGAGGTTAGTAGCGCAAACAAACCTCCATTCTTTGCACCTGGAATGGAGTATTCTGAATGGCGTGGTAGATTTTTATCTTTTGTTGCCTTTACTGACCCTGAAATGGAGATACCTTTGATCGAGCGATATGTTCGACCGGTTGCAAGTGGAGAACATGTGGGTATACCTCCACCAAAACCTATTTCAATGATGGCTGAGGAACGCAAGGCATGGGATGTGAATGAAAAACTCACTCTGCTATAACCATGTCTCTACCTGCCGATGCTATGAAGATGTTCAAGCAACACGACATAGCTTATGATTTGTGGAATGGTATAGCTGAAAGATGTGGAGGTACTACTGAATACAAGCAAAGTAAGCTGGAGTTAGTGAAGAAACAGTATGATCTGTTTGACATCCAGAAGAACGAGACGGTTAAGGACTTGTTCTGTAGATATTCACGTCTAATGAATGAGCTGACTGAGGGTGGATACAAATTCAGCTCTATTGAGGTTAACAAGAAACTGCTTAATGCTCTACCCCCTCACTGGGAAACTAGAGTGTTGATGATGGAGAATGATCCAGACGTATTGGCAATGACTTTGGATCAACTTATTGGAAAATTAAAAACATGTGCTTTGGATATCCAAAAGAAAAGCACAAGATCTAGTTCTTTGCTTCCTGATACTAGTAGTTTTGGATATGGAAGTACAGCTCTTTTATCTGGACCTTCTACTACTGTATCTAAACCTAATTACTCGTCTGATAATAATTCGGGTGGAAAATTTTCTTCTTTCACTGCTCAACCATCTTCCTCTGCTACTGCATCACACAATGAGCATGCAGTAATCTTCAATGCGTTTTTATCATCATATGATGATTTTTTATCAAAGAGGATTAGCTCGGTAGATCTTACTGATGAAGACTTTGCACAAGTTGATCCTGATGAACTAGAGAGAGTGGATCTTCGTTGGAACATGGCTATGCTTACCAGAAGAACGAAAACCTATTTGAAGAGAACAGGAAAGAAATCTCTTGAAGACGTCACTGATAAAACTAGCATGGGTTTCGATAAGTCCAAGATTAGATGCTACAAGTGTCAAAATCTGGGACATTTTGCTAGAGAATGTGAGAAAGGTAGACAACCGTCTACTGGATTTACAAAACCTTCTACTTTCAAGAAAGAGAATGAAGTCGCCAAGGCAGCTCTTCTGATGGATGAAGAAGCCTATGATTTTTCTGCTATGGACGATCAAGATAACGTAGCTCTTATGGCGGATGTTCAAAATGAGGTAGACTTTGATTCTTTTAATTGTAATTCCTGTATCACACTAACTGGTAAAATCAACAGGTTCATAGTAGATAATGATCGCTTGAATACAGATCTAACCAATCTTATTGAAGCGAACAAAGTTTTAAAAGATAACGAAAAAGCCTTTATTGTAATTCAGAAAACCCTTATTGACGAAAAGAAAGAGTTAAAGGCAATGATTTTTAACAAACAAGATGAGATTCACGGTTATTAAAAAATCATTTCACATCTTAAAAAGGAACTTGCTGAAACTCAATCTGAAAAATGTTGATTTAAAACGAAGACTTGCAAATATCTCCACATCTACTATGGTCTTTTCCAACATTCTGCAAAATCAACGGACTGATACGAAGAGTAAGGCAGGAATTGGTTATCACAACCAACCTCCTCCCTCAAATTTGAATCAGCCCAGTCTTTCGCAGGACGAAATTAAAGACTATGTACCTTCTGTTCTCAAAAAGGATACAAATCCTGCGGTGAAACCAGTTATTGTTGAAAATCCCGATCAGCATAAGATTGTCAAGGTTGAAGATGTTAAACAGCCTAAGCATGTTAAGGCTGCTGATGACAAGCGACCTGAGTTGCCTACAGCTCTGAGTTCAAATAACAAGAAGGCTGAGCCAATTAAGCCTAAATTTGAACCAATCATGTTTGCACTTTCAACAAATGTTGAAGAGGTGGTAGAGGTGGAGGATGTAACTCACGAGGTTACACAGAAAGTTGAGAAGAATAACCTCAAACCTGAAAATTTCATCTTTACTAACGAGGGTAGAGGTGGAATGTTTTCTAAAAAGAAATCAATAATCAAGGATTTAAAAATGAAACTGGAGGAGAATATTCAAAATAGTAAAGTTTCAATTAAAAATCCTTCTTCAAAGATTACCTCAACTGTAAATATGTTTACTCCATCATGTTCGCATAAGTGTTCATGTGCAGTAAATGTACCTGGGCCTCGTAGGGTTCCTCTTTCGCTAAAACCACTATTGAGTAATGATCAAACTTTCCGAGAGAGACGATCATATTTCTACTGTAAGAAGCAGGGTCATCTCATTAATCAGTGTCCAGTGCTTGCTAGAAAATGGGCATCACGAAATAATCCACGTCATGCTAAAAGTAGAAACTTTCAAAAGACAAAACAACCTGGATTATCTCGAAATGTTCCAATTTCAAAAGTTAATAACATTACACCTACTCAACCAATGGTTCGAAAGGTTGATGTTATTAATAAGCAACCATTTTTTCCTCAGAAAGTTTGGAAAAAGAGAAGTGTAAAGAATAATGTGTCATCTGAAGTTATCACATCAGTAAAAGATAATGATTTACTAAAAAACAAGGTTTTAACTGATGTGGTAATAATCGATGAAGTCTCAGGAGTACCTAAGTCTGTCAAGGCTTGGGTCTCCATTTCAAACTAACAATCTTTTCTTTGTGTTGTGACAGTCACAGGTGCTGAATAGCAAGTGGTATGTTGACAGTGGCTGTTCACGACACATGACAGGCAATATTTCCCTTCTCTCTGATGTTAAACCATATAATGGGGGAAATGTTGCTTTTGCTGGTGATAACGGTGGTACACTCTCTAATGGTCAAGTGAGCTTTGAGAATGTAAACTTTTTGGAGGAGCTAAATCATAACTTGATAAGTGTTTCTCAAGTTTGCGATAAGAAGTTCACAACTGCTTTTACAGACTTAGAGTGTTTGATATTTAAGCCGGGATTTGTGATTCCCGAGGAACGAATTCTGATTAGAGCTCCTAGAGTGAAGAACTCTTATATTTTGGACATGAGGACAGTGGAAACTGAAGAACATACATGTCTTCTAACCAAAGCGTCTACTAAGGATTCATTATTGTGGCATAGAAGGATGGGTCATATTCATTTCCAAAAAATGAATTATCTGGTGAAACATGATTTGGTGGAGGGGATTCCTAAGCAATCCTTTGCTTTGGAAGACGATTGTGTTTCGTGTTTGAAAGGAAAACAACACAAGAAGTTTCACAAGTCTAAGCAAGTTAATTCCATTGAATCTCCATTGGAATTACTTCACATGGACTTGTTTGGACCTGTAAGCACGAAGAGTATTGGAGGTAAATCTTACTGTTTGGTAGTAACTGATGACTACTCTCGCTTTTCATGGGTTTACTTCTTGCGTACAAAGGATGAAACACCAGATATACTGACCTATCTGTAAAGAAGATACGTAGTGATAATGGAACGGAATTCAAGAACAAAATTCTTGAATTATATTGTCTACGTAAAGGAATTGTTCATCAGTTTAGTGCAGCAAAACTCCCCAACAGAATGGTGTAGCGGAGAGAAAGAATAGAACAATCATTGAAACCGCCCGTTCTATGCTGTATGATTCACACTTGCCGATTACTTTTTGGCCAGAGGCAGTTAACACGGCATGCTATGTATTAAACCGTGTTCTGATGAACAAGAAGAAGAATAAGACTTGCTATGAGTTGTTGAATAACCGAAAGCCAAACCTGAAATTTTTGGAACCATTTGGATGTCCTTGCACCATTTTGATATCAAAATATAAAGTTTCTAAATTCGGTGAAAAAGCACTTGATGGATTATTTCTTGGGTATTCGGTTAATTCTCCTAACAAGAGGGTTTTCAACAAGGAAACGGGAAAGATTGAAGAGCATTTTGAGGCAAAATGTTTAAAGTACACGGAGTCTCCTAAAGGAAAAGGTCCTGATTGGTTGTTTGAGTATGACCATCTTGTTAACTCATTCAATCTTCCGAAGTTCAATGAAGTGGATCAAGTTGTTACGCTTCTTCATGGCTTGCATCTTAATCCGGATAATTCTTCATCCACACCGTCTTCGACTCCTGCTACTACTGATCTTCTACCATCTTCGTCTATTGACATTCCTGAGAGTTCTTCTGTAGATCAACAGCCCGAAGCTTCTCCTGCTACTGTTGATGGTGTAGAAGACATGCTCTCTGAAAATGAAGAGGAGTCTCTAGCTCAAGAGGTTGAGATGAATAATTTGGAATCAAACCTCACACCTGATCCAATATCTGTCTCTCGTATTCATAAGAATCATTCAATTGAGAATATTATTGGAGATGTGAATGCAGGTGTTCTAACTAGAAGCAAAGCAGCTAAACCTTCTTCAACGAATGATCATATGGATGAAACTTCTGAAGATCCTGATGATCTTGCATATCTAAAGGCTACAATTGAAGAATGCTTTTTATCCCAAGTTGAGCCAACAAAGATTGATGAGGCTCTAAAGGATTCACATTGGGTTTCTGCAATGCAAGAAGAGTTGCAGCAATTTGTGAAGCTGAGAGTCTGGGATTTAGTTCCACTTCCAAGAGGTGTACACCCAATTGGAACTCGTTGGGTGTTTCGAGTCAAACGTGATGATAGGGGAGTGGTGATTCGCAATAAAGCTAGGTTAGTAGTCCAAGGGTATTCACAACAAGAAGGTTTGGATTATGATGAAGTTTTTGCGCCTGTTGCAAGAATGGAATCTATTCGTATCTTCTTAGCGTATTTGACATTTAAGGGGTTTTGTTTATATCAGCTGGATGTCAAAAGTGCGTTTTTGTACGGAAAGGTTGCTGAAGAAATCTATGTCAGGCAACCTCCTGGTTTTTAGGATTCGGTCAACCCAGACTATGTGTGCAAGTTGGATAAGGCTCTTTATGGTCTTCATCAAGCTCCGCGTGCTTGGTATGAAAGGTTGGCATCGTACTTGATTAAATATGGGTTTGAACGTGGTCATATTGACAGCACTCTTTTCATCAAGCAAACTGAAAATAGTCAACTGCTAGTTCAAGTCTACGTGGATGATATCATTTTTGGTTCAACTGATGAATCTCTGTGTCGACATTTTGAAAAAATCATGAAATCAGAATTTGAAATGAGTGCGATGGGGGAGCTAAAATTCTTTTTGGGTGTTCAAGTTGATTAATCATCAAAGGGCACTTACATTCATCAATCAAAGTATGTTAACGACATGTTGACACGCTATAAGTTGCATGATTGTAGAGAGTATGGAACTCCCATTCCAACAAACCACAATCTTGGACCGGCTGAATATGAGGAGGACTGTGAAGAAAAGTTATATCGATCGATGATTGGATCTTTAATGTATCTTACAGCTTCTCGACCTGATATAGTATTTGCTGTTGCGTTGTGTTCAAGATATCAGTCTCAACCCAAGGTTTCTCATTTGAAAGCGGTTAAACGGATATTTGGATATCTCAAACATAGACCTACTCTAGGTCTATGGTATCCAACAGAGAAGACATTTGCTCTCACAGCATACTCGGGTTCTGATTATGGTGGCAGTAGCATCGATAAGAAGTCTACGTCAGGAGGATGCCAGTTTCTCGGTTCACGTTTAGTATCTTGGCAATGCAAAAAGCAAACGACAGTTTCTACTTCAACAGCAGAAGCTGAATATATTGCGGCTGCCAGTTGCTATTCACAAATCTTGTGGATTCAGCACCAACTTCGTGACTATGGTTTACTCTTAACCATGACTCCTTTATATATTGATAATACTGCTGTTATATCTATCACTAAAAATCCTGTACAACACTCTAAGACCAAACACATAGAGATTAGGTTTCATTTTATACGGGATTGCTATGAGAAGCATTTGATTGACCTTGTCCAAATAGAAACAGATAAGCAAAATGCAGACTTGTTTACCAAGGCCTTCTCTAGAACCAGGTTTAACCAGCTTATAGACATGATTGGGTTACATTTTCTTTCAAATAAAACAGTAAGTTGTGACAGTTAATTCTTTATTTGATAGTTTCTTCGTTAAAAAAAAAAAAATTAAAAAAATTAAAAATAAAAATAGCCATTCCTTATGCTTACTAGCATTAAGGAAAAGCAACGTTGCAACATCTGTTAAAGACGTTTAGTTGTGTTTGTAAACAACTAAGGAGATGATAGTACATTAGGAGACACCCCTCAAAAGTCAATCTTAAGTTTTATCCTCGATGTATCAGTAGGTTTATCTCGTATTTGTTATATTTGTCCTTACAGACATCTGATTACTTGCACGATGTATTGGTAGGCATTTTCATACTCTTCTTTGAGCAACTAAGAAATACCTTAATCTGTGTTTAAATCTTTTGTGATGACTAACATATGATGTATGACAATGGGTCTTAATTCTTATGTATCAGTTTGCCATGCTTCTATTAACTTGAGCTTGTATATGACAACATTTGGGGATTTATGCTGTCTGTTTCCTTTGTTGTACGTCTGTACAGACCTGGTCTCAGTCAGTATACTTTCAAAACCTAAGCAAACAAAAGTCATAGTACTTTCAAATCTTATAAAATCAAAGATTCCTCACAAGGTCGCCAAATGGTTTGACCAAGTCTGGTTTTGCTTGCGATATTGTTAATATCGCTCAATCGTATACTTGTATATATACAAACGTCTGTTACAGTATTCAATACATTTTCAAAATCATTTAAGCGATATTACAGGCGATATTGTAAAGCGATTTTTGCGATATTGTCATTTTCTTCGATTTCCCTCTCGTTTTTGCTCCTCATTCAAATCAAACCACATCACCGTGTTCGTCTACATTTATTTCATCGATTGGTATGTTTCTACTGCTTTATAATTTAGTTTTTATACCGCATTTAGGGATGTGACGTTCGGTTTATTTTGTGTTTTCGGTTTATGTTCTAAATGCCCAAATAGGTAATCAAACTTAGTGTATCTTGGTTCCTTACATTGCCCAGATGATAGTGCATCGATTGTCAGGGATTAGAACCCTTTCTTCTGTGTTTTTTTGACCATAGGGTTCTGTGCTTACGTTTTAGCAATATTGTGATTTCGCCCAAATTGATTTTTGATTTTAGCGATACCATGTGCGATACTAGGAGCGATAATGCTAATATCGCTTAAGTTGGATTAATTTCCAAAATTGTAAAATCTAAGCGACATTAATCAAATTGTTTTAATTTGAGCGATATTGTAGTAATATCGCCTAAATTGATTTTCAATTTAAGCGATATCAACTACAATATCGCCTGATCCAGAAACATGTTAATTGGGCCAGGCCTAACACTTGTTCAAATAGGCCCAGTTTACAATTTTTAAAATTCATTTTCACCTGATTTTCGTCTAAACGCTAACTGTTTTCGAGTTTTTCGATTTGTATTGAGTTGTTTTGCAGCAATGGAAGACTTTTCGGTGTTTGACAACAAGTGTGACCCTCCTCACAATGTTACCGCATTTCTGGATGATTCCAAAGACTCAGCTGCGCCATTTAGACCAATGATTGCTTTTCTACGAAGATCTCGCATCTTCATTGCGATCACGGCATCGGCTACGGTTTACAGGGATCATATTGGGCAGTTCTGGAGAAACGTTACTGTAAATAGTGATCTTGAATATACAAGGCTAATCTCGACGGTTCACGAACGTCAAGTCATCATTTCCTAGTAGCTTATTCGCGAAGTTCTTCAATTTGGTGATCAACCGGACATGTTGATTCAGTTTCTGAACGAGTTCATTGTCGGCGCAATGAATCGTATGGGTTATGTTGGGAGCCACTCAGATCAATACCGGAAAGGTCATCTTACGAGATTTTGGAGATGGTTGATGCATATATTCATTTTGTGCATCTCAAACAGAAAAGTTGGGTATGACGGTACCAGTCACAGGACCGTATGTGCAATGTTGGCCCTCGTCTACAACAAACCGTACAATTATTCGGGCTACATCTTTCGGTCGATGGTTGATAATGCCCAGTTGGGGCATAATGCTTGGTATATGTATCCTCGTTTTCTGCAACTAATGATCAACAGGGAGCTACCGGGTTTGGCAACTGATGCCACCCGAGTCTACAGGCAAACCCCAATGTCAAATCGGATATTCGGGGTTATGAGTTCAGATGGTAAGGGGGTTCCTATTCCTCCAGATACTCCGCTGTTTGGTCACATTGTTGACCCTAACTACCAGCCACCAGCAAACGACGGATATCTGGATCCGGTCGTTCGACAGCCAGAACTGGAAGAAGGCAATCTTGCTGATACATTAGTATGTCTGTCACTTGGTCTTGTATAGATTAAATGCTTTAGTATTTTATCTTTTTATTATTATTTATTTTTTTCTTTTTAGTTTAATTTTTATTTTATCACAACTTACTGTTTGTTTTTAAATTTTGGCGATATTGCTGGCCACATTGTGATGTCGCCTATCTAGATATTTGTTTAGCGATATTGATAGCGATATTGGTAATATCGCTAAAAAGTGTATTTGTATATATACCAATGTCTGTTTCAGAATTCAATACGTTTTCAAAAACATTCAAGCGATATTACTTGCGATATTGCAAAACGTTTTTAGCGATATTGTCCTTTTCATCGCAATCTCTCTCGTTTTTGATCATCGTTCAAATTAAAATACACCACTGTGTTCGTCTTTACTCTTTACATCGATTAGTACGTGCCCATTGTCTTGTAATTTAATTTTTATACCATATTTATAGATTTCACATTCGGTTTATTTTAGGTCTGTTATTTCGCGTTCTAAATGTCTAAATAGGATATAAAAACTAGTGTATCTTGTTCCTTGCATATCCCAGATACTTGTGATATATTTGTAAGGGCTTATCACCCCTTTTATTTGTGAAATTTCGACCAAAGTGTCTGCGCTGATGTCACAGCGATATTGTGGGGCGATATTGTACGCGATATTGCTTATGTTGCTTAAATTGGATTAATTTCCAAAAACTGTTAAATCTAAGCGATATTAAGTCAAATTGTTTTAATTTAAGCGATATTGTTGGCGATATTATATGCGATATTGTTTAATATCGCTTCCTTTGTATTAATTTCCAATATCGCATATTTCAAACAGACCTACTCAATTTTGTCCAATTTAAGCGATATTGAACTCAATATCGCCTAAATCAATTTAAGCGATATCAGTTTCAATATCGCCTAAATCAGAATTCTGTTAATTGGGCCTGGCCCAAACTGTTGGTGAAATGGGCCCAGTTTACTTTTTCAATTTGCTTTTGGCCTGTTTTCGATTATTTGACTCACTGTTTTCGAGTCTTGTGCTTTTATTGACTTGTTTTGCAGAAATGGAAGATTTTGTGCAGTTTGATCTTAAATGTGATGCCCGTCACAATATTACAGCATTTTTGGATGATTCCAAGGACTCTGCTGTGCCATTCCGACCGATGATTGCTTTCTTACGACGATCTCGCATTTATAATGCAATCACGGCATCGACAACGATTTACCGAGATCATATTGGGCAGTGCGAAACGCTATAGTTAACAGTGATCTCGAATATACCAGGCTGATCTCGACGGTTCACGGACGTCAAGTCATTATTTCCGAGCAGCTTATTCGTGATATCTTTCAATTTGATGATCAACCGGACATGTTGATCCAGTTTCCGAACGAGTTCATTGTCGGTGCAATGAATCGTATGGGGTATGTTGGAAGCCACTCAGACCAATACCGTAAAGGTCATCTTACGAGAGTCTGGAGATGGTTGATGCACATATTCATTCTGTGCATTTCAAATCGAAAAGCTGGGTACGACGGTTTGTGCGATGTTAGCCCTCGTGTACAATAAACCTTACAATTATTCGGGCTACATCTTTCGATTGATGGTTGATAATGCCCAGCTTGGGGATAACCGATGGTACATGTATCCACGGTTTTTGCAACTGATGATCAACAGGGAGCTACCGGGTTTGGCGACTGATCAAAAGAACATATGGGGTTCAATATTTCAAGCGTTCGTTCAACAAACTGAGTACGCTGCCTAAATGTGAAATTAATAGGCTTGCTCAGTTACAACTGATAAATCCGTTTCAAGATGGTAACGCTGATTACATTCAGAGAACTTTGTGCAAGGAAGTACAGACAAAGCGATACAGTTTTATTAAAATAACATTGGGTAAAAGATACAAGTTCAAGAAGAAGTTGGATCCAGTAACCAAGCAGCCGATCTACAAAGTACATTATCCACCAGCTGATTGCTTGAAGAAGATTCCTCTGGAAGTTGTTCCTCTGGATTTTCTAAAGAGATTCCACTACTGGGAGTTTGACAGTCAGTCTGGAGAAGCTGTGTTGGTGTTCGTACCTGGACATGTGGAACCTGAGAAGACTTCTCTTTATGGATTGAAAAAGGCTCAGTATAGGATATTTGATCCCATGAGTTTGATCAATCTGTCAAAGGAAGATATGAGGAAGTTGTTCGATAACCGTATAAGATACTATCGGGGCAATCCGATAAATGAAAAACTTGCTCAACAATTTCAAAGAATTGTGGATATCTGTGTTACCCATGGAATTCATGCGGGTGGTAAGTTTCCTGCTGGATGGGTTTAATTGAAGATTTGTCTGAAGATCATTTTTGAAGACCAAGCTGAAGACACGGGAGAGTTTGTTGATACATTAGTATGTCTGTCACTTGGTCTAGGTTTTGAGTTGTAATTAAGTAGTTACATTCTGTATTAGGCGACATTGGCAAGATCGCTTAGGCGATATTGACAATATCGCATAGGCGATATCACCAATATCGCTATGTCGCTGATTAGTTACCTATAAATATGCGCTTAGGGTTTCAGTTGTTAAGGTTGTTGAACTTGACGATTTCCAGAAGAGCTTTTGGCTGTGTTTTCTGCTTCTGTGGTCAGTATTGTATTCGTTCATTGTTTATAATTCTTAATACAATATTGTTTGTGCTTGTGTTTAAAAACGTACTTGTGTTTAGCTATTGATTTCCGCTCATTAGCTGTTGAACGTTGATTTGCATGTATTCTGTCATTTTAGTTGATCCTACAGTTCAAACCCTTTTAAGTTCGGTTTCTTTTTGTTCAAAAGCTCATAATATGTCTTGTTCTGCTTTTTAACCGTAAGAACCCGATTGAGAACATGACATGCTGTATTCACTGCTTCTGCCCAAAATATGAACGGAAGCCTTAAATCTGCAAGCATTGTTCTCGCTGCTTCAATTAGAGTTCTATTCTTCCTTTCAGCAACACCATTTTGTTGAGGTTCATATGGTGCACTGAATTGATGTTGAAAGCCTTTGCTTAAGCAATATACATTCAATGTAGAATTCTTGAACTCAGTCCCATTGTCACTACGAATTCTCTTAACTCTTTTTCTATAGATGTTCTCTATTAGATCTAGAAACTCCATAAGAATGCCCGGAGTTTCATCCTTAGATCCCAAAAAGAATACCCAAGAGAATCTAGAGAAATCGTCTGTGACAACCAGACTGTACCATTTGCCACCTATGCATCTCTTGCTTATTGGGCCAAAGAGATCCATATGTAGCAACTCAAAAGGCGTGGAAATAGAGTTCACTATTTTAGACTTGTGTGGTTTCTTATGCTGTTTTCCTTTCAAGCAGGATATACACTTGTCTTCAAATGCAAAACTCTTCGGTGGTACACCCAGAACTAACTCATGTTTTGTTATGTAGTTCATTTTACGGAAATTCAGGTGTGCCATTTTCCTATGCCATAGGAGAGAGTCTGATTCTGAAGCCTTGGATAACAGACAAGTAGACTCCATCGAAGTAATAGGAGCATTCATGTTGATAGCATAAATGTCCTTCTTCCTTGGAGCTTTCATCAGTATCCATTTTTCGAGAATGATAAAACCCGGCTTCAGGATCAAGGCCTCTTTCTCAGTGAAGAGAACAGGATGACCTTTATCACAGACTTGGGAAACACTCACTAGGTTGTGCGTTAGTTCTTCAACATAATTCACATCCTTTAGAGTCAAAGTTCCATTCGATACTTTTCCTTTCCCAGTAATTACTCCTCCTTTATCACCAGCGAAGTGCACTCCTTGTCTCAGTCCACCTTCGAAGTCTGTCAGTAGACTTCTGGTTCCTGTCATGCGCCTAGAGCATCCACTGTCAACATACCACCAATTATCATTGTTCCCAGTCTGCTCCTGCACATACAAGTTGTACACAATCAGTTATTAAGAGGGACCCAAGCCATTACGGTCTTGGTTTGTCCCTTATTATCTACAAACTGTAGCTCTTTAAAGTAACCATCCTTTCCATTAGGAGCTTTGGTCACCTTTGAAGGAGCATCAGCTTGCTGATGATTAGTGGTCCTGGGTCTATGAGTTGACTGATTTCCAACCCTCGCCGATACATAACCCTGGGATTTTTTCCCTTGGTTACGACTATTGTAGGACCCTTGGTGAACTCCTTGTGTGCGTGACGTAGAACAATTCTCATTAGGACTTTGGTTCCTTGAAGTAGAACCAATTTCATAACGACTATGGTTCCTAATGGGAGTCATAAACCTCGACGGCACTTGTTCTTTAAAGTGTTCAGGCCGTTTAGGTTTGGGTGGCGAGACACTATGAGAAGCATCTCTTTTAAGAGCATTTACAGGTTTAATACCAATTCCCGGTCTGGTACCTAACCAGTCTGTGCTCGAACTAGAGATGTTTTAAGGCTTATCACTGTTCTCGCGCTTAGGAGTAGCTTCCGTCTTCTTATTGGGACAACAAGAAGATACGTGTCCTTTTTTATGACACTTGAAGCATGACATCTGCTTTCGTGAGTCTCTTTCTTTGTTTGATTAGAAGACACTGAAGGTATATCCTTCTGTTTCTTAATTACCTCATCATTTACATTAGTACTACCAATCATTCCACTTGATACAAAAAGTACTTTAGTGAATGATTTGACTGTACTCTTGTCTAATGATGGGTCGTTAATAGAATCCTTCTGAGTCTCAGATGCATCAAACTGTTGAATTTCGAAATCCTCAGTCTCAGGATTCGCATTTGTCATCTCTAAGTCAATGGAAGTGCTATAATTTGAGGCTTGATGGTATCCAATATTTCAAAAGATCATTCTCAAAGCTGAGCACCTTGCCAAAAGGAGAAATCAATCGTCTCGCTCAACTTGCTTTGATTAATCCTTCGAGAGACGATTGTGCCAACTTCATTCAGTCTACGCTTCAACGAGAAATTCGCACTAAACGGTACAGCTTCATCAAACCGACATTGGGAACTAGAATTATTTACAAGAAACGGTTAGATCCTGTCACCAAACAGCCATTGATTAAAATGCGTTATCCTCCGGCTGAGTGCTTGAAGAAGATACCTCTGGAGACAGTTCCCTTGGACTTTCTAAGAAGACTTCATTACTGGGAACTGGATGCTCATACTGGTGAGGCAGTTTTGATATTTGTGCCTGAAACCGAGCAACCAGAGAAGAGCTCACTTTATAACTTGAAGAAAACTCAATTCAGAGTTTTTGATCCGATGAGCTTAATAAATTTCTCTGAGAAAGATCTGAGAAAGCTATTTGACAATCCGATTCGCTTCAATGAGAAGAAAGTGATGAACAAGAAGATCGCACTTCAATTTCAGAGGATTGTCAATGTGTGTGTGACACATGGAATACACGCTGGCGGTGTATTTCCAGCAGGCTGGGTTTGAACGAAGATCTTGAAGACCAAGCTGAAGACACGGGGGA
The DNA here is from genome assembly GCA_963921325.1 of Logfia minima. Taxonomy (NCBI): domain Eukaryota; kingdom Viridiplantae; phylum Streptophyta; class Magnoliopsida; order Asterales; family Asteraceae; genus Logfia; species Logfia minima. The sequence continues at coordinate 29,498,127 of OY992764.1, forward strand.
GTTTGTTGATGCATCTTAGAGTGTCTGTCAGTTGGTCATGTCTGTACTGTGTTTGTAAATGTAATAGACTTAGTGAAAATTACATTTTATGTATTCTGCGACATAAGGCTTATGTCGCATGAGTTGTAGTTGCGACAAAGTGTTTGTGTCGCAATAGTGATCTTTGCGACACAAGGCTTGTGTCGCAAAACGGCCAGTTTGTTTAGTATAAATATCAAAGTTAGAGATATTTAGGGAAAGAATTTTGACACACTCTTTATTCTCTGTATTTTGGCTGCTACATCTTTGAGAGAATACCTTGAGTATAGAAATATAAAGTTTTATTCCTTTTGTTCTTCATTGTCTAAACTTTATATTCTTGTGATTGTCTCCTCCATGCGATTTGATTAAAAGATTCAAGATTGGGATCCACACTAGTAGTTTTGGATATGGAAGTATAGCTCTTTTATCTGGACCTTCTACTGTTGTATCTAAACCTAATTACTCGTCTGATAATAATTCTGGTGGAACATTTTCTTCTTTCACAGCTCAACCATCTTCCTCTGCTACTGCATCACACAATGAGCATGCAGTAATCTTCAATGCGTTTTTATCATCATATGATGATTTTTTATCAAAGAGGATTAGCTCGGTAGATCTTACTGATGAAGACTTTGCATAAGTTGATCTTGATGAACTAGAGAGAGTGGATCTTCGTTGGAACATGGCTATGCTTACCAGAAGAACGAAAACCTATTTGAAGAGAACATGAAAGAAATCTCTTGAAGACGTCACTGATAAAACTAGCATGGGTTTCGATAAGTCCAAGATTAGAAGCTACAACTGTCAAAATCTGGGACATTTTGCTAGAGAATGTGAGAAAGGTAGACAACCGTCTACTGGATTTACAAAACCTTCTACTTTCAAGAAAGAGAATGAAGTCGCCAAGGCAGCTATTATGATGGATGAAGAAGCCTATGATTTTTCTGCTATGGACGATCAAGATAACATAGCTCTTATGGCGGATGTTCAAAATGAATCAAAGGTGCGGAATAGCAAGTGGTATGTTGACAGTGGTTGTTCACGACACATGACAGGCAATATTTCCCTTTTCTCTTATGTTAAACCATATAATGGGGGATATGTTGCTTTTGCTGGTGATAATGGTGGTACGATAACTGGGCAAGGTACACTCACTAATGGTCAAGTGAGCTTTGAGAATGTTAACTTTGTGGAGGAGCTAAATCACAACTTGATAAGCGTCTCTCAAGTTTGCGAAAAGAAGTTCACATCTGCTTTTACAGACTTAGAGTGTTTGATATTGAAGCCGGGATTTGTGATTCCCGAGGAATGGATTCTGATTAGAGCTCCTAGAGTAAAGAACTCTTATATTTTGGACATGAGGACAGTAGAAACTGAAGAACATACATGTCTTCTAACCAAAGCATCTACTAAGGATTCATTATTGCGGCACAGAAGGATGGGTCATATTCATTTCCGAAAAATGAATTATCTGGTGAAACATGATTCGGTGGAGGGAATTCCTAAGCAATCCTTTGCTTTGAAAGATGATTGTGTTTCATGCTTGAAAGGAAAACAGCACAAGAAGTTTCACAAGTCTAAGCAAGTCAATTCCATTGAATCTCCATTGGAATTACTTCACATGGACTTGTTTGGACCTGTAAGCACGAAGAGTATTAGAGGTAAATCTTACTGTTTGGTAGTAACTGATGACTATTCTTGCTTTTCATGGGTTTACTTCTTGCGTACAAAGGATGAAACAACAGATATACTGACCTATCTGTTCGATAGACTTGAGAATCTGTGCAACTTGAAGATAAAAAGGATACGTAGTGATAATGGTACGGAATTCAAGAACAAAATTCTTGAATTATATTGTCTACGCAAAGGAATTGTTCATCAATTTAGTGCAGCAAGAACTCCGCAACAGAATGGTGTAGCGGAGAGAAAGAATAGAACAATCATTGAAACCGCCCGTACTATGCTGTCTGATTCACACTTGCCAATTACTTTTTGGGCAGAGGCAGTTAACACGGCATGCTATGTATTAAACCGTGTTCTGATGAACAAGAAGAAAAATAAAACGTGTTATGAATTGTTGAATAACCGAAAGCCAAATTTAAAGTTTTTGGAGCCATTTGGATGTCCATGCACCATATTAATTACAAAAGATAAAATTTTAAAATTCGGTGAAAAAGCATTCGATGGACTATTTCTTGGGTATTCGGTTAATTCTCCTAACAAGAGGGTTTTCAACAAGGAAACGGGAAAGATTGAAGAGCATTTTGAGGTAAAATGTTTAAAGTACACGGAGTCTCCTAAAGGAAAAGGTCCTGATTGGTTGTTTGAGTATGACCATCTTGTTAACTCATTCAATCTTCCGAAATTCAATGAAGTGGATCAAGTTGTTATGCTTCTTCATGGCTTGCATCTTAATCCGGATAATTCTTCATCCACACCGTCTTCGACTCCTGCTACTACTGATCTTCTACCATCTTCGTCTACTGATGTTCCCGAGAGTTCTTCTGCAGATCAACAGCCCGAAGCTTCTCCTGCTACTGTTGATGGTGTAGAAGACATACTCTCTGAGAATGAAGATGATTCTCTCACTCAAGAGGTTGAGCTAAACAATTTGGAAACAAACCTCACACCTGATCCAATACCTGTCTCCCGTATTCATAAGAATCATCCGATTGAGAATATTATTGGAGATCTGGATGCAGGTACTCAGACAAGAAGCAAATTAGCTACATCTTCTGAAGGTCCATATAATTATGATGATCTTACATGTCTAAAGGCGGAAATTGAAGAATGCTTCTTATCCCAAGTTGAGCCAATAAAGATTGATGAGGCTCTAAAGGATTCACATTGGGTTTCTGCAATGCAAGAAGAGTTGCAGCAATTTGTGAAGCTGAAAGTCTGGGATTTAGTTCCACTTCCAAAAGGTGTACACCCAATTGGAACTCGTTGGGTGTTTCGAGTCAAACGTGATGATAGGGGAGTGGTGATTCGCAATAAAGCTAGGTTAGTAGTCCAAGGGTATACACAACAAGAAGGTTTGGATTATGATGAAGTCTTTGCGCCTGTTGCAAGAATGGAATCTATTCGTATCTTCTTAGCATATGCTACATTTAAGGGGTTTCGTGTCTTTCAGCTGGATGTCAAAAGTGCGTTTTTGTACGGTAAGGTTGCTGAAGAAATTTATGTCAGGCAACCTCCTGATTTTGAGGATTCGGTCAACCCAGACTATGTGTGCAAGTTGGATAAGGCTCTTTATGGTCTTCATCAAGCCCCCCGCGCTTGGTATGAAAGGTTGGCAACGCACTTGATTAAAAATGGTTATGAACGTGGTCACATTGATAGCACTCTTTTCATCAAGCGAACTGAACACAGTCAACTGCTAGTTCAAGTCTACGTGGATGATATCATTTTTGGTTCAACGATTTTGAGAAGATTATGAAGTCTGAATTTGAAATGAGTGCTATGGGGGAGCTAAAATTCTTTTTGGGTGTTCAAGTAGATCAATCAACGAAGGGCACCTACATTCATCAATCAAAGTATGTTAACGACATGTTAACACGCTATAAGTTGCATGATTGTAGAGAGTATGGCACTCCCATTCAAACAAACCACAATCTCGGACCAGCTGAAGATGAGGAGGACTGTGAAGAAAAACTATATAGATCGATGATTGGATCTTTAATGTATCTTACAGCTTCTCGACCTGATATAGTATTTGCTATTTCGTTGTGTTCAAGATATCAGTCTCAACCCAAGGTTTCTCATTTGAAAGCGGTTAAACGAATTTTTGGATATCTCAAACATAGACCTACTCTAGGTCTATGGTATCCAACAGAGAAGACATTTGCTCTCACAGCATACTCGGATTCTGATTATGGTGGCTGTAGCATCGATAAGAAGTCAACGTCAGGAGGATGCCAGTTTCTCGGTTCACGTTTAGTATCTTGGCAATGCAAAAAGCAAACGACAGTTTCTACTTCAACAGCGGAAGCTGAATATATTGCTGCTGCCAGTTGCTGTTCACAAATCTTGTGGATTCAGCACCAACTTCGTGACAACGAAATGGAAGATTTTTCGGTGTTTGACAACAAGTGTGACCCTCGTCACAATATTACCGCATTTCTGGATGATTCTAAGGATTCAGCTGCGCCATTTAAACCAATGATTGCTTTTCTACGAAGATCTCGCATCTTCACTGCGATCACGGCATCGGCTACGATTTACAGGGATCATATTGGGCAGTTCTGGAGAAACGTTACTGTAAATAGTGATCTTGAATATACAAAGCTGATCTCGACGGTTCACGGACGTCAAGTCATCATTACCGAGTAGCTTATTCGCGAAGTTCTTCAATTTGGTGATCAACCGGACATGTTGATTCAGTTTCCGAACGAGTTCATTGTCGGCGCAATGAATCGTATGGGTTATGTTGAGAGCCACTCAGATCAATACCGGAAAGGTCATCTTACGAGAGTTTGGAGATGGTTGATGCATATATTCATTTTGTGCATCTCAAACAGAAAAGCTGGGTACGACGGTACCAGTCATAGGACCGTATGTGCGATGTTAGCCCTCGTCTACAACAAACCGTACAATTATTCGGGCTACATCTTTCGGTCGATGGTTGATAATGCCCAGTTGGGGCTTAATGCTTGGTATATGTATCCAAGGTTTCTGCAGCTGATGATCAACAGGGAGCTACCGGGTTTGGCAACTTATGCCACCCGAGTGTACAGGCAAACCCCAATGTCAAATCGGATATTCGGGGTTATGAGTTCAGATGGTAAGGGGGTTCCTATTCCTCCAGATACTCCGTTGTTTGGTCACATTGTTGACCCTAACTACCGGCCACCAGCAAATGACGGATATCTGGATCCGGTCGTTCGACAGACAGAACTGGAAGAAGGCAATCTTGTTGATGTTCCCGTACAAACTACGGAAGATCCTTTACAGGATGTTTATATGAATGTTACTTCGCAGGGTGACTTGCACACTTTGCATGTTCGTCATGACACTTCTGAGGGGTCAACTGACTCTGAGTCTTCTGAGCCAGCTAGCGGTGCTACTGACATTGACTCTGAGGGTTTGGTCCCGCATCCATGTGAGATTGAGCGTGTTAGGCGAATCAATCCTCAGAGATATTTGAGGATTCAGAGGAGGATTGCTGTAGGCAAGCAGCATGTTCCACAGAAAGACAAACGGGTTAGGGATTCTGCTGATGATGAGTATGTGCCTCCTCCACCAAAGAAGTCCAAGGCTGCTCGTCAGGTCTCTACTTCTTCCATGCCTCAGGATGCACCGCAGGTTGATATTCCTGTTCAACCTCATCCCTCTGTTATACAGGAGTTGATCAAGAGGCTGGATGTGATGCAACACACATTGGACTCTCAAGCTGCAGTGATAGAAGTTCAAGCTACTAGAGTTGCAGCTGTGGAAAAGGAGAATGAGGAGCTTAGGTCTAGGGTTATGATCTTGGAGTCCCAGTTGGTCGTTTCGGGGGAGATAGGAAGTAGTGAAAGACTAAATGTAACTCCCCCTGAAACAGAAAATGTAAATGTTGAGGATCTTAATGAAACTGTTCGTTTGGACTATTTCTTTGTTGAAGACATCCCTGGTCAACCAAGACTGCTAGCGGTTGACTATTCGTATGCAGATCTCTCATATCTACAACGCATGGTAAACGAAGTAAATCCTGATTCTGAGGATGAAGAATTTGAGGAAAACGATGATATTGAGGTTGAGGAGGAAGGACTAAATGAGGATGAGTTTTATGATGATGCTCCAATAATTGAATAAGATTCTTCTGAAGATGAACCTGAGGATACATCTGAGACTCAAGATGAAGGAACATCTGAGGTTCCTATTCCAGATAATGAAACGTCTGAAACTAAGGCCGAGAGACTTGCAAAATGGTGGCCTCATGGAAAAGATGGAAAGCAAGTACCAGTAACCTACAAATCATACAAAGTCAGTGGAGTATATACTGGGTTGATAAAAAGCTGGAAGATATCAAATGGTGTATTTATGATCAAGAGATTAGATGGTGTTCAATATTTCAAGAGATCATTCACCAAGCTGAGCACTTTGCCGAAAGGAGAAGTTAATCGTCTCGCTCAGCTCACTTTGATAAATCCTTCAAGAGATGACCGTGCAAATTTTATTCAGACTACTCTGCAAAGAGAAATCCTTACTAAGAGGTACAATTTTATTAAACCAACATTGGGAAAAAGACTTATCTATAAGAAACGGTTAGATCCGGTCACTAATCAGCCATTGATCAAAATGCGTTATCCTCCAGCTGATTGCTTGAAGAAGATTCCTCTGGAAACGGTTCCCCTGGACTTTCTAAGAAGGTTTCATTACTGGGAACTGGATGCTCATACAGGTGAAGCTGTTATGGTCTTTGTTCATGATTCGGAAAAACCAGAGAAGACCTCGCTCTATGGTTTGAAGAAAGAGCAGTTCAGGGTGTTTGACCCTATGAGTTTGATAAATCTATCAAAGGAAGATATGAGGAAGTTGTTTGATAATCGTATAAGATATTATTGGGGAAATCCGACAAATGAAAAGCTTGCTCAACAATTTCAAAGAATTGTGGATATTTGTGTAACCCATGGAATCCATATGGGTGGTAAGTTTCCTGCTGGATGGGTTTAATCGAAGATTTGACTGAAGATTATTTTTTGAAGTCCAAGCTGAAGACACGGGGGAGTTTGTTGGTACATTAGTGTGTCTGTCACTTGGTCTAGGTTTTGAGTTGTAATTAATTAGTAATATTCTGTATTAGGCGATATTGATAATATCGCTTTGGCGATATTGACAATATCGCATAGGCGATATCACCAATATCGCCAACATCGCTGATTAGTTACCTATAAATATAAATTTAGGGTTTCAGTTTAGTTGCGGTTGAAAAATACGAATTTGAGAGCAGCCTTTGGTATTCCCTAGTCAGTCTTTGTAACTCACACATTATACTTTGATTAATGTAATATATATGTGATTGTGTGATTAGTTTTATTGATAACGTATTTTGAATAGCTATTGATTTCCGCTCATTAGTTAGTAAATATTGATTTGTGTTAAATGTCATTCATATTCGGTCCTACAGGAATGATAGTTGATACTGATGTAAATGAGGAGGTGATTAAGGAACAAAAGGATTCACCTTTAGTGATTTCGGATCAGACTAAGAAAGAGAGTGCAAAAGTGGTTAAGTCACGTAAGAAGATGTCTTGCTTCAAGTGTCAACAGAGAGGTCACATATCTTCTTGTTGTCCTAATAAGAAGAAGGAAGCATCACATAAGCCTGTGAACAATGATAAGGCACCGAATATCTCTAGTTCGAATATAGACAGGTTAGGTACCAAACCGGGATTAGGTGTTAAACCTGTAAATATTCTTAAAAGAGATGCTTCTCACAGTGTCTCTCCACCTAAACCTAAACGGCCTGAACTCGTTATTAAAGATCAATTACCGTCGAGGTTTCTGACTCCTAGAAGAAACCATAGTCATTATGAGAATAGTTCTACTTCACGTACACATGGGATTAATTACGGGTATAACTATAATCGTAATCAAGGACAAAAATCCCAAGATTATGCATCATGGCGGGTTCGATCTCATTCATCTCATAGACCCAAGACCACTGATCATCAACGAGCTCATACTACTTCGACAGTGACCAAAGCTCCTAATGGGAAGGATGGTTACTTTAAAGAGTTAAAGTTTGTAGATGATAAGGGACAAACCAAGACCGTAATGGCTTGGGTCCCTCTTGAGAACTAATTGTGTACAACTTATTTGTGCAGGAATAGATTGTAAACGAAGACAATTGGTGGTACATTGACAGTGGCTGTTCTAGGCACATGACAGGAACTCGAAGTCTACTGACAGACTTCAAAGGAGGTTTGAAACAGGGAGTACATTTAGCTGGTGATAAAGGAGGAGTGATTACTGGGAAAGAAAAGTCTCGAATGGAACTTTAACTCTAGAGGATGTGAATTAGGTTGAAGAACTAACGCACAACCTAGTGAGTGTTTCCCAAGTCTGTGATAAAGGTCACCCTGTACATTTCAATGAGACAGAGGCCTTAGTCCTGAAGCCGGGTTTTATTATTCCCGAAAAATGGATATTGATGAGAGCTCCAAGGAAGAAGGACATTTATGCTATCAACGTGAGTGCTCCTATTACTTCAATGGAGTCTACATGTCTTTTATCCAAGGCTTCAGAATCAGACTCACTCTTATGGCATAGGAAAATGGCACATCTAAACTTTCGAAAAATGAACTATATAACCAAAAATGGGTTAGTTCAGGGTGTACCACATAAGAGTTTTGCATTTGAAGACAAGTGTATACGTTGCTTTCGGTTGTACTGTCACTGGTTTACAATAAACCATACAATTTCTCGGACTATATTTTTGGTGAACTGGTTTGCCAGATCTTGGGCGGCGTTCGATTTCAGTTTATGATATATCCACGATTTTGCATGCTGATCATCCGGGCTACTATTCCTGACTTGCCGGTTATTCAAGCCGATCTTCATGTGGATACTATCGGCCTGCGTGGATATAACGCAATGTTCATGCATACTTCGAGGCGTTTTGATATGCAGCCTCAGCTGACTGAACTTTTTGGCTATCTGATCAATCCTCAGTACATAACGTCACCAAATCATGGTTGGCTAGATGTTGATGTGGCAGAGGTTGTACCTGAGCCACAGGAGCTAATTGAGGATGTCTTGGATCAGGCCAACCAACCTGACTCACAGATTAATGCTGAAGTTGCAACAGAAGTGGTGCAACAGGTGCTGGTCCAGAATGATGATGCAAATGATCCGATCTTTCACGATATCGATCAATATTTTGCTGAACCACTGCAAGTTGCTGAGCCATCAGGTGATGCTGGTCCGTCGGGACATGATGGAGAAGCGGCTTATGTCTCTGTTTCTGATTCTGATTCGGCAGATGATGAGACTCGACCATCCGGGTCTGTCTCAGGGATTCCAGCTGGCATGGTTCGACAAGGGTCCAAGTTGATTATGGATCCGGCACAGAAATTAAAAAGAAAAGCCGCTGATCAAGATCCTGACTTCGTTCTTGTTGAAGAAGAAGAAGATAAAGATGAAGGTAAGGAGCAGCTTGTCTCTTGTCCTCGCAAGCAAGCGAAGCAAACAGTTTCAACCTCTACAGCTCCTACATAATCACGTTCTATGCCCTCTGAGGCTGATATGCTCACTGCTTTGGTTCGCCCTTCTTCGCATCCGACCACCAAGTCTAGCAGAGTTGCAGTACGCCTCTTGACAGATGTAGCTACAGAAATAGCTAAGAAATTGCAACCACCTGCTCCCACGCCTTAACCCACCACTACTGATGTTATCCTCGCATATGACTAATTTGGCACGTATTATCAGCTTAGAGTCTAGGGTTCGAGAGTTGGAGGTTATGGCCAACACCTTGGCATCTCAAGTTCTGTCCTTGTCTGAGAATGTAACTGAACAGAATAAAGCTTATTCATTGCTGATCAAGACCAACAGCAATTTGGTAGATGATGTAGCTAACAAGCAAAGACAGATTGATAGACTTGATCGCTTGGTTACCAGCTTTCTCAAGGACAAGCCATCTCAGGGGGAGATACTAATCTACCAAGAGTCCTGCTGAGAAGATGAGCTAGCAAAGAAGCGAAGAGATGACACAGACGATGATCCCACCGCTCCGAAAGAAAGTGAGTTGGCTGGTCCTCCAAAGACTGGTCAGCAGACTGTAATTCAGGGGGAGTCTGCTGGTGCAAGTGGAACTAGTGCTGGTGCTGATGCTGGTACTGAAGAGGGTGGTGCCGATGAAGGTGAAGCTTGTATTATTTTAGACTGATTGTAATATTTAAAACATTGTAACTTAACTTAGAATTATTTTGTAATATATTCGACTTGAGATTTATAATTACAAGTTAAATAGGTTTTAAATAAGTTTTAAGTGATATTCAATTAAAGTTATGTAAAGTTTTGATTGAAAGTCTACCGACCTATAGATAGTCGTGTGGCGTGTCCCGATTTAAAATCGGCGGTCAAACTTTTACTTGAATTAAATGTAAGCTTGAATGTTTGGTGATCATTATTGCTCACAATACATTAATGTTTAAATTTAATTAATGTTCTGATATTATAAGACTTTTAGAATCTTATATTGATTGTAATTCTATTTTATGATCAATGAAAGATTTATAAGCTTATATAATGTGCTTTAAAATACACAAAGAAATTAATAAAGAAATTCTTGGATTGATTCAGGGAAATCAATGAAAGAATTTATCATATTAATTGCTATTGACTAATAAGGAAATCGTTAGATTGATTCAGGGAAATCAATGAAAGGATTTATGATATTTATGATTATTTGTGTATGTACTTTCATAGGTTTGGGAATGCTAGATCTATCTGATTCTGAAAGCGATATGCTTGACGAGATAGATGAATCTATTAACTTTGACCTTGAAGAAGGAGAATTTGTACCTCCTGAAGATTGGACTTCTATTCCTGATGTTGGGTTAGACGAGGGTGTAGATCCTGATGTTGATATTGTTGAACACCTCGTAAGTCCATCAAAAACCAAAGTTGTCATTCAGGATGAAGATGGAGAAAGAGTTGTAGATTTAGATGAAAATCTGGATGAATCAACTAGTTCTGAATCTGAAGATGATCTTCCTGAGAAACTCAATGATAATCCAATGTTTAGGCCTTTAAAAAGGAAAAAGCAAAAGATTGGAATATCTGAAGTTGATATTACTGGAAAGCGAGTTCCAAGAAGAGGTATCATTAGATGGTACTATGACGCTGACTTAAAGCTTTTTGCTATAAAGAGATATGACGGAGTTCAATACTTTGAAAAGAAGCTTGCAGTCTTCAGTTCTTTGCCTCAGTTTGAAATTCGCGACTTCGCTAGATTAGAACTGATTAACCCCAGTAATGATCCTTTTGGACGATATGTAGAAAAGATTATCAAGACTGAGGGTAGATCAATGAAGTTTCAAAGAATTAAGCCAAGAGTTGGAAAAACTATCAAACTTAATGAACGAAGCGAAAGAACTGGAAGGCGTCGAAGAATGAAAATATATCCAGCTGTGAAGTGCATACAACAGATTCCATTAAAGACCATGCCTCAAGATATCTTAGGTAAGTTGAAGAGATGGTCTGTGGATTCTGTGACTGGTGAAGCTCTCATGTTTGAACATGATGATGAAGTTGAATATGAAGAGAGAGAGAGAGAGATCTTAAAGATTTATGATCGACAACGTCTAATGAACTTATCAAAGGCTGATCTATTGATGTTACACAAGAATACGATCACTGAAATGAAGGATGGGAAGATGTTGCTCGAGAATATCAGTCAATGGTCAAGACATGAATAAAGCTGAAGATACATATGGGTAGCAAAATTTACAAGTAAAGACCAAAGACAAAGATGAAGATAATGACCCTAAAGCTATTGTCAAGGGGGAGTCTGTTGGGACATGTTTTGTGACAATAGATCTAGCTTGTAATAGGACTGGTGTAATTATTATCAAGTTTGTACATTGGTTTAGATTTGTAAATATAAGATATTAGTTTGTTATTATTATTTGTTAAATATAATAATATTAGACAAGTAACGAATACAAACTAAAGTCTGAATTGCAAATTGAGAACTCAAGTCGCGAGTCATACGACTTGCGAGATGAGATCTCAATTCGCAGCCCAACTCAAGTCGCAGGCTTAGACCTGCGAGATGAAATCTGAATTCGCAAGTGACAAACCTGCGAGATGAAATCTGGATTAGCAAGTGATAAACCTGCGAGATGAAATCTGGGCTCGCAACCCTTGTGGACTCGCAAGGCCCATGGCCTACGAGTTAAAATAGAAATGATTAGGTCATTTCTAGGTATCCGTGCCTTACATCACTCTCAGTCATTATAACATGTACACCTCGGTTTCTGTGCCCAGAGAATATTAATAAATTAATAGGCTAGGTTTTGAAGGATTAACTTTTGTTAATTATCAAAACAAAGCCTTTTAGTTTAAAGATAAGTTATATAAACTTTAATCAAACGTATTGAGGGATTCCGCACCTCAATACTTTAAGATAACGTCGTTATCGAACCAAGATCTAGTGACTTACAATAGTACATCATACAAAGCCCGTGGAGCTTGCTTTAATCCATAAAGTGCTTTGTCCAATCGGTAGACATCAGTTGGGCGCTTTGGGTCGACAAAACCATCTAGTTGTCCGACATACACTTCTTCATTAAGAATACCATTTAAGAATGTCATCTTCACATCCATCTGATAGACTGTGAACTTTTTGTGTGCATCATAAGCTAGGAAGATTCGAATAGCTTCAATACGTGCAACCGGTGCAAATGTTTCATCATAATCAATCCCTTCTTGTTGACTGTACCCTTTTGCAACAAGTCGAGCTTTGTTTCGAATAATGACTCCGTTCTCATCCTTCTTGTTTTTGAATATCCATTTGGTACCCACAATTGATTTACCAAGTGGTCATGGTACAAGTCTCTATACTTTGAGACGATCGAACTGATTGAGTTCATCTTGCATGGCATTTATCCAATCGTGATCCAATAGAGCATCCTTGACATTAGCTGGTTCAATGGAACTCAGAAAATTTGAATACAACATTCATGTTGTGTAGCTTTTCTTATTTGAACTCTGGCTAATGGATCTCCAATTATTTAGGTACTTGGATGAGACTTTGTCCATTTTCGCTCGAAAGGTAGATGTTTATATTCAAACGGAGTATTTGAAGTATCAACATAGGGTATGTGATTTGATATTTCAGTAGGAGAAGCACTTAGTATAGGTTCTGGCATTGATTCAGTAGATGATGAACTTGCTGATGATGAGGATTCTGGTGATTCAATTGGTATATCATGAGAGATTCTAGACTAGGTAGATCAATTGAAATTTCTAAGGGAGAAGATGGAGATGACTCAGTAGTAGCTTTTGGATTAGCAGATGACGATGATGCACCAAAGTATTCGTCATAAAAATCTGAGAATAAATCATAAACGTCTTTCACATTTGATGTTTCAGATTTTTCTGCTTCTGAACTAGTTAAAGTGGGTATTGAACTGCTTTGTTCAAAAACAATTTTTTGACAACTCGTCGAATTTAACATTGACGCTTTCATTGACAATCCTTGTACGTTTGTTGTATACACGATAAGCAACTTTGTCTTTCGAATATCCGATAAATATTCCTTCATCGCTCTTCGGGGAAAATTTTCCTAAGTCTTTGCGATCGTTCAATATATAGCATGGACATCCAAATATACGAAAGAACTTAAAATTTGGAGGACGATGGTTGATTACTTCATATGGTGTTTTGCTGAACCTCTTGTTGATGATAGAACGATTCTGAGTAATACATGCAGTATTGACTGCTTTGGCCCATAAAAACATTGGAAGTTTTGAATATAACAACATTGTTCGTGCAGCTTCAACAAGAGTTCGATTTCAGCGTTCTACAACACCGTTTTGTTGAGGAGTACATGGAGCCGAAAATTGATGAGTAATACCAACCGGTTCCAAATATGAAGACAAGGTTTTGTTTTTGAATTCCGTTCCATTCTCTGATCAGATTGAACGCACGGGAAGTTGCAGTTTTACTTGTGTTTGCTTGAGAAAGTTTATTAGAGTATATGGGGTTTCTGTTTTATCTTTTAAGAAATATAACCATGTATATCGTGAGAAGTCATCAACGATTACAAGAATATATCTCTTACCATTTATCGTTTGAACACGCATAGGGCCACATAAGTCCATGTGTAGCAAATGGAGTACGGACTCTGAACTTGGTGTAGATTTGGACTTATGTGATGCATGTTTCATTTTACCCATTGCACATGATTTGCAAAAATGATCTATATCATATTGCACTTCGGGTAAGCCGTGAATAACACCACATCGAGAAAGTTTATTGAGGTGACTAACATTTAGGTGAGAAAGCTTACAGTGCCCCAACCATGATTGTTGAGAAGAAGCTTTAGATAACAAACAGACATCTGCCATTGGTTGTGCACTATCTAAATCAATGGTATAGAGTTTTGTGCCTCGGGTTCCGTTTAACAATTCCTGCCCATCTTCAGTTTGAACACAACAACTTCGTGTTTGAAATAGCACCTCTAAATCCTTGTCACAAAATTGACCAATGCTAAATAGGTTGTGACCTAATCCTTCCACATATGCAACCCGTTTTATTGTTATCTTTCCCCGAACCAAATCACCGACCCCCATTATTGAAGCAAAGTGATTATTCTGTTGGGACATATTATTGTGACAACAGATCTAGCTTGTAATAGGACTAGTGTATTTATTGTCAAACTTGTATAAATTGGTTTAGACTCGTAAATATATGATATTAACTTGTTATTATTATTTGTTAAATGTTATTGAACAAGTATCGATTTCAAGTTAAAGTCAAAATTCGCAAATTGAGAAGTCAACTCGCAGGTTTGACCTGCGAGTTGAGATCTCATCTCACAACCATCTGGACTCGCAGCTCTCAGCTGCGAGTTGAGATCTGGGCTCGCTGATATCTGGACTCGCAGGTCTTACCTGCGAGTTGAGATTTGGGCTCGCAATCATCTGGACTCGCAGGCCCATGGGCTGCGAGTTGAGTCAACTCGCAAAGCCCATGGCCTGCGAGTTGAACCAGATATAAATATTTTAATGCTGCTCATTATTAAAGGGAGACCTAGAAATCCGTGCCAGAAATACACACACCAAATATTTTAAGTATTCTCTCCTCGAAATCTGTGCAGATATAAAAGCATTTATTGAATAGGCTCGGTTTTGATTGTTTAACACTAGTTAATATCAAAACGAAGCTTGTTAATTAATTGCAAAGTTATATAAGCAATAAACCTTAAGTATTGAGGGATTCCGCACCTCAATACCTAAAAGATAATCCGTTATCGCTAACCAAGATCTAGAGACTTACAATTGGTATCAGAGCTTTCGGGCTTAGAAACATTGTGGTTACAAGGTTTTTGGTTATATAACATCTTTAGGGTCGTTTTTCGAACGAAATCTACGGATTTATTCGTAAAATACCAAAAAGTTTCAGTTCCCAGATTTCGAGGCGCCGTTTTGCGAGTTGAGATTAGGGTTACTGTTATCTGCGAGTTGAGATTAGGGTTTGTGCGAGTTGAGTTTCTGCGAACCGAGTTCCATTGCGAACTGAGTTCCTTTGCGAACTGAGATTTCTGCGAAGCGAACTGAGATTCCTGCGAACCGAGTTCCATTGCGAACTGAGTTCCTTTGCGAACTGAGATTTCTGCGAATTGAGTTTAGTTGCGAGTTGAGATTTCTGAATACGCAAGATAACTTAATTTTTTATTTTAAAATGTCTGATTTGAGCCGAATGATCGAGATGGAACACGAGGTTGGCAAATCTAATGTTCCACCGAAGCTACTCAGACTTGAGGACTATTATGGGTGGAAAGACAGGTTCGAAAGCTACTGTAGATTCCATGACATAACTATCTGGCTGTGTATTAAAAACGGATATGTTGCACCTACAGCTGAGGTAGGGAACGCAACAGTGATTGTGACTTATGATCGAATGAATGACCATCAGAAGAAAGAATTCACCATCGATAATAAAGCACATTCTTCAATTAAGATGAGCCTTCCTAAGGAGATCAACCATCAGTTGAAGTCCTTTCACACAGCTAAAGAGCTGTGGGACGCTCTAGAAAAGAGATGTGAGGGGAGCCCTCAGGTGAAAGCTGGTAAATGTAATCTTCTAAAAAAGCAGTTTATGGTATTTAAGGCTTTTAGAGAAGAAGATCTTGAGGCTTACACCACCCGTTTCTATCATCTATTAAGTGAGCTTGACGACCATGCTATCTTTTATAATGACAAGGAGAAAACCGACAAGTTTATTGAGGGTTTACCTTGTAAATGGGAGATGTACGGTATCATGCTGAAAGATAATGATGAAAGATATGCAACCATGACCCTAGAGAAAGCGATTGATAAACTAAGGGGTTATGACTTCTCTAAGAAAACGAGAGATACGGATTCTGATCATCTACAGAATCCTGGTCTGTACCATGGAAAGACTAGTATCTCTAATTCCTCATCCAATTTGACCACGGCTTTGTTTGCAGGTGAAATTGATGAGATTGGAGAAAAATTGACTGAGGATCTCTGTTTCATTGCTTCGGATAACGGTGATAAACGAAACAGGAACACCACCTCAGATAAATCCACTCAAGGGCATCATAAGATGCCGATGAGTGTGAAATCAGCCGAACAACAACTTTCTGTGTTGGCATCGTTCGTTGCTTCTTATGAAAACTATATTCAAGGGAAGATAAACGATCCAGCACAATTTGATGAAGATTATGATCAGGTTGATCCTGACGACTTAGAGGAAATGGACCTCCAGTGGCAACTGGCTATGGTGTCAAGGAGAGTAAAGAATTTCCTAAAGCGTACGGGTAAGAAAGTAGTTGGAAATCGACCAGGTTTTGACAAGTCCAAGGTCAAGTGTTATAATTGTCAAGGTTACGGACACTTTGCCAGGGAATGCCAAAGACCAAAGCTTGATGCTGGATCTTCAAAACAAGATTCGGGAAGTAATCTAACTTCCAAAGTCTTAGTGGTTCAGCAAATAGATGGATCTTATGATTGGTCTACACCATCAGAGCAAGCTCTCATGGCTGAGATTGACGATCAAGAGAAACAAATTGAATCCACTTCCTACATGCCAACTACTGAAGAACTTCAAGCTAATGTGCCACACACTGAAGTTAAGGGGATTGAGGAAGATGTTCTCTACATCAACTCGACAGAAGAAATGAGTCCCAATGATTTTGTGGCATATATGGATGATATTCAATCCGAAAAGAAAAAGGTATGTCTAGATCTCCTTACTCTCACCGATGTATGCTATTTAGTTACTGATCTTCAAACACAGGTTAGTGTCTTTGCAGAATCTAACAAAACCTTGACCTCAGAATTAGACTTAGCTAAGTCTGATGTTCGTCGGTTAGGTGAAGATAAATTAGCACTGAACGAGAAGATTAAGAGTGATACTCTAGATAAGACCAGTCTGACTGACATTATAAATGAACAATGCATTAAAATAGACGGGTTATATCTAAACCTTAATGAGCTTAATAGAAATATAGCTATTAGGGATAAGGAGTTATCAGAGTCAAATATGAAACTGGTAGAGCTGAATAGAAAATTTGAAGGTTATAGAACTTCTTCTTTGACCTTAAATAGAATAATTGGCTCTCAACGTAGTGTAAAGGATGTTACTGGCCTAGGATACTCAGATGTCCCTCCGCCTTTTAATGCCAATTACACTGCTTCCACTTCTGTTGACTTAGAAATGACAGACGTTAATCCTGAGACTGAGGATTTGGAAAATCAACAGTCTATTGCATCTGAGATCCAAAAGGAGACTGTCAATGATTCATCTTTAACCAAGAGTACAGTCAAATCTCTCACTAAAGTACAATTCGTATCAAGTGGGATGATTGGAAGTACTGATGGAAATAATGAAGTCATTAAGAAACATAAGGAGTTACCTTCAGTGTCTTTTGATCAGATAAAGAAGGAGTCTGCTAAGACTGCTAAGTCACGAAAGCAGATGTCATGCTTCAAATGTCATCAACGAGGACATGTCTCTTCTTGTTGTCCCAATAAGAAGAATGAAGCTGCTCCTAAGCGCGAGGCCAGTGATAAGTCTAAAAATATCTCTAGCATAGACAGGTTAGGTACCAGACCTGGTATTGGTATTAAACCTGTGACTGCTCTGAAAAGAGATGCATCTCACAGTGTCTCGCCACCAAAACCTAAACGGCATGAAAACTCTGCTAAGGATCAGGTGCCGTCGAGGTTTATGACTCCGAGAAGGAACCAAAGTCATTTTGAGATTGGTTCTACATCTCGCACACAAGGAGTTTACCAAGGGTCCTATGATAATCGTAGCCAAGGGCAAAAATCCCAGGGTTATATTTCGGGGAGGGTTGGAAATCAATCAACTTATAGACCCAGGACCACTAATCATCAGCAAGCTGATGCGTCTTCAAAGGTGACCAAAGCTCCCAATGGGAAAAATGGTTACTTTAAAGAGCTACAGTTTGTTGATGATAAGGGACAAACCAAGACCGTAATGGCTTGGGTCCCTCTTGATAACTGATTGTTTACAACTTGTATGTGCAGGAGCAGACTGGGAACAATGATAATTGGTGGTATGTTGACAGTGGATGCTCTAGGCACATGACAGGAACCAGAAGTCTACTGACAGACTTCAGAGGTGGACTGAGACAAGGAGTGCACTTCGCCGGTGATAAAGGAGGAGTAATTACTGGGAAAGGAACTGTTTCTAATGGAACTTTGACTCTAGAGGATGTGAATTATGTTGAAGAACTAACGCACAACCTAGTGAGTGTTTCCCAAGTCTGTGATAAAGGTCATCCTGTTCTCTTCACTGAGAAAGAGGCCTTGATCCTGAAGCCTGGTTTTATCATTCCCGATAAATGGATACTGATGAAAGCTCCAAGGAAGAAGGACATTTATGCTATCAACATGAATGCTCCTATTACTTCAATGGTGTCTACTTGTCTGTTATCCAAGGCTTCAGAATCAGACTCTCTCCTATGGCATAGGAAAATGGCACACTTAAACTTTCGAAAAATGAACTATATAACCAAACATGGGTTAGTTCTGGGTGTACCACCGAAGAGTTTTGCATTTGAAGACAAGTGTATATCCTGCTTGAAAGGAAAACAGCATAAGAAACCACACAAGTCTAAAAATGTGAACTCTATTTCCTCGCCTTTTGAGTTGCTACATATGGATCTCTTTGGCCCAATAAGCAAGAGAAGCATAGGTGGCAAATGGTACTGTCTGGTTGTCACAGACGATTTCTCTAGATTCTCTTGGGTATTCTTTTTGGGATCTAAGGATGAAACTCCGGGCATTCCTATGGAGTTTCTAGATCTAATAGAGAACATCTATAGAAAAAGAGTTAAGAGAATTCGTAGTGACAATGGGACCGAGTTCAAGAATTCTACATTGAATGTATATTGCTTAAGCAAAGGCATTCAACATCAATTCAGTGCACCATATGAACCTCAACAAAATGGTGTTGCTGAAAGGAAGAATAGAACTCTAATTGAAGCAGCGAGAACAATGCTTGCAGATTCAAGGCTTCCGGTCATATTTTGGGCAGAAGCAGTGAATACAGCATGTCATATTCTCAATCGGGTTCTTACGGTGAAAAAGCAGAACAAGACATGTTATGAGCTTTTGAACAAAAAGAAACCGAACTTAAAAGGGTTTGAACCCTTTGGAGTTTCATGTACGTTGTTGAAAACGAGTCATCAACCTAAATTTGGTGAAAAGGCTGACGAAGGATACTTCCTAGGTTACATGCCTAACTCACCAAACAAAAGGGCCT
Source organism: Logfia minima (assembly GCA_963921325.1). Taxonomy (NCBI): domain Eukaryota; kingdom Viridiplantae; phylum Streptophyta; class Magnoliopsida; order Asterales; family Asteraceae; genus Logfia; species Logfia minima. Next base: position 29,517,621 of record OY992764.1, read on the forward strand.
TCAATAAAAATTCGGGACGTGTTGAAATAGTTTATAACATCGAAGTTACGAGCTATACACATGACTCACATAAGGGATTGGATTGGCAGTTTGACTATTCAGATCTTTTCAAGTCATTTAAAGTCCCTATCAGTGACTATGTCAGTAACTCAGACATTCCTGAGCATTTATTGTCGGGAGATGAGGATCCCACTCCTTCTCCAACATCGAGTGCTCAAACGTCTGATGCTAGGAATATTGTCGATACTGATGTTGTCCCCCCTATCGAGTCACAACTACCTCAAGATGATATACCTTTAGAGAGTGAAGATCCTGAAATTGCTTCTCAAAGGGTTATGGATGATGTTCTTACTCCTCTGAGACAATTAAGGATATCAACTACTAATGATGGTATACCACCCTTGGAGAAAATTGGTGCCAACTTACAGGATGATATTCCAGTTGAACCTGTTACTTCAACAAGAATTAATAGGATTCATCCAATTGATAATATCATCGGTGATCCAAATTCTCCTGTTCTGACTCGAAATCAATCTAAAGCTAGTACATCCACTCATTCAAGCTTGTATGCTGAAATGAACGAGACAGGGATTTCAAATCTATGTCTATATTCATGCTTTATCTCACAAATTGAACCTAAGAATGTTCAGATAGCTTTGAAGGAAAATTCGTGGGTCGAGGCAATGCAGGAAGAACTGTCTCAGTTCACAAAATTGCAAGTTTGGGAGTTGGTTGACCTACCTGTTGGGGAATATCCAATTGGAACTAGATGGGTATTTAAGTGCAAGAAAGACGATCGAGGAATCGTAATTCGCAATAAAGCTCGTCTAGTTGTCCAAGGTTTTAATCAACAAGAGGGGATTGATTACAATGAAGTGTTTGCGCCTGTGGCTAGGCTTGAAGCAATTAGGTTATTTTTAGCATTTGCAGCCTCAAAGAAAATAAAAGTATTTCAGCTGGATGTTAAAAGTGCCTTCTTGTATGGCAAAGTCAAAGAAACGGTGTATGTTTCTCAACCACCGGGATTTACTGATCCAAAGTATCCAGATAGAGTATATCGTCTCGATAAGGCTCTATATGGATTACATCAAGCTCCGAGAGCGTGGTATGAGACACTGTCCACTTATCTTCTTGAGAATGGATTCACAAGAGGAAGAATTGACAGTACACTCTTTGTGAAATGGAAAAGAAGAGACTTTCTACTTGTTCAAGTATATGTTGACGATATCATCTTTGGGTCATCTGACGAAAGGATGTGTAGTGAATTTGAAAAGGTTATGAAGAACAAGTTTGAGATGTCAGCAATGGGTGAATTGACATTTTTCTTAGGATTGCAAGTCGATCAAAAGAAAGATGGATATTTCATTCATCAGACTAAGTATACTAATGAGCTTCTAGAACGATTCAAGATGGAAGAATCAAGAATTTTTCATACTCCTATTCCGGAAGCCCATGGTATTGGTCCAGATACATCGAGTGATAGAGACGTGGATCCTACTCTTTACAGGGCCATGATTGGATCACTAATGTATCTTACAGCATCAAGGCCTGATATAATGTTTGCAGTATGTGTCTGCGCAAGATATCAAGCTACTCCTAAAGAATCTCACATGCAAGCAGTAAAACGGATTCTTCGTTACCTCAAAGGGAAACCGAAGCTGGGACTTTGGTATCCGACTGATGGAGACTTAGATTTTGTGGCTTACACTGATTCTGATTACGGAGGATGCAATCAGAATAGAAAGTCTACAACCGGTGGATGTCAATTCCTAGGAGGTAGACTGGTCTCTTGGCAATGCAAGAAGCAAACCTCAGTAGCCATTTCTACATGTGAAGCTGAGTATGTTGCAGCTGGCAGCTGTTGTTCCCAAGTTCTGTGGATACAACAGCAATTGCTTGATTATGGGCTGAATATAACAAATACGCCTATGATGATTGATAATGAATCAACGATCTCAATAACCAATAATCCAGTCAAGCACAGTAAAACTAAACATATTGATATTCGACATCACTTTATTAGAGACTGTGCTGAGAAAAACCTGATAAAGTTAGCTAAGGTTCCATCTGTGGATAATTTAGCAGACTTATACACCAAAGCGTTCGACAGAGCTCGATTCAAGAAATTGGTGCAACTAAATGGAATGAGAAATCCAGAGGATTAGTCTTCCATAGAGTTATTTTGTAATAATTAGCTGGTCTTATTTATTAGTTTATGCCATTTTAAAAAAAAAAAAAAAATAAAAAAAAAAAATAAAAAAAAGGGAGAAAAGGGGTTAGGCGTATGGCATTCATTTGCTTGTTACCGTTGGGGAATCGCCTCCGATAAAGGTTAAGTCTTTATCAACTGGGAAATGATAGTAAATTAGAGGAATCGGCTTAATAAATGTAGGTAAAAGTCTTAAGTTAGATGTGTTAGTAGATTCAAATTTGTTACATGAACTTTACATCTTTAAAACCAGGCCTTCACTTATCTTTATTTTAGTATACTCCTCTCTCCACACGATATAATCTACTTGAAAAACTTTAGATCTAGATAGCTTCATTATATGATGTACTGGTAGGCAATGTCTGCTTTGATTTCTGAGCATATAATAAGCTATAAATCTTCTGTGTGTTATCTTGTGTGATTTACTATATGACGTATGACATAAGTCTTAATTGATGAAAGATAGTCTGACCATACACTGTTATCAAGAATCTATGAAAATATGTCAAGACAAATAATAAGAATTATGGCTGTTAGTGAAATTACTGGTGTCTCTATTGTACTAAGTACAGACCTGACTCCTTTAGTTTTGCCAATAGTTTCAAGCTTGGTTTGTCTATACTAAGGGATCTTCTGTTGTACTAAGTACAGAACTAGAACCACTAGTATCTACAAAACGAGTTTGATATTTGTCACATTTACTCAAGGGTATGTCATATGTTTCGAAAAGAACATCATTTAGTGACCTCTATCTTGCAAAGTGAAAGATACAGTGTTATGTGTTTTACTAAATTTCTCAGTATGTCATTTTTGAATCACATTTGGTAATACACATACAAACAATAAAAGGTTTGCTCGGAAATCAGTATAGACTTTGTTTATATGGATTATAATACCAGTAATCATCTTGAACTATCTATGATATTTAAATCACTTCATTTTGACATGAATATTATATTTTGTGGAAATAGGTAACCAAGTTATACTCTTATAAATGTAAGTTGATAAATGGTTAAGTTATGAGTTCTTATGTAACTTATTGTGAATTTCATAAGGTTTGCATACTAACAATCTTCTTAGATTTTTTACTCATCATTTGGTTCAGCTGTTTCTTTCTAATATGATCCCACTGTCGATAATTTCTTAATGCCCTCGATTAGGATCTATTTTACTTTATTTTATTGTAATTTTATTTTAGTCAAAGTGTTTCATTAATACAAGGGTACTTGATACCAATGTTTATTATGAATCATTGAACTTTTATTTATTTCATTTTATCTTATTTCTCTTTATTTTATTTTTCTTATGTTTCTATTGTTCGTATTATTGCATCACAAGTGAAAGATCCTCAGATTTTAGACTTGTGCACGATTTCCTAAGTCTCACAAGTGAAAAATACCTTATTTTAGACTTGTGCATTTTTTCAAGAAAGACAAGTGAAAAATATTTTATTTTAGACTTGTTCGCTATTCCATAAGAAAAACAAGTGAAAGATCCTCAGATTTTAGACTTATACGCAATTTGGACTTAAAATTGACGTTTTGTAATTAAAATGTATTTTTAAACATTTTTTGCGAACCGAGAACAGGGCTGCGAGTTGAACTCAACTCTGCGAGTTGAGTTCTGCGAGCTGAGTTCAAATGGGTCAAAAGGGAGGCTGCGGGTTCAAACTTCCACACACTTGCGAATTCAAACTCCTGCGAACTCACACACACACTGCGAACTGAGTTTACTATTTCATTCATTTTCAAAATTTCGATTTGAACATCAGCCGTTTGACCTCATAACTTTTATCCACTTCACCTTTGCGAATCTTTTGAGGTAAAAATCAAACATATCCACCGTGTAACTTAATCATAATCCACATTTTAAATAAAATGAGGGTTTTGGTTTTTAAAATTTCAAATGTCATTCAAAACTTGCTCAAATGGACAAGAAACCTTAGGTTTATGTTAATCGGAGCATAGTGGATAAAATGACATAGGCCGATTGACTTGTAACTTGCTAAAATTGAAAATTAATTGTGATGTCATTTCAGCAGTTCATCCTGCGAGTTGAGATTCAACTCAACTCGCAGGTCAATGGTCAGTCAATCCTGCGAGTTGACTTGCGAGTCCAACCTGAGAGTTGACTTGCAAGTCTGACTTGCGAGTTGAACTTGCGAGTTGAACTTGCGAGTTGAACTCTGCGAGTTGACTCTTGCGAGTTGACTTTTGTTGACTCTTGCGAGCTGACTTGAACTCTGCGAGTTGAACTGGCGAGTTGACTTTGGTTGACCTGCGAGTTGAACTGGCGAGTTGACTTTGGTTGACCTGCGAGTTGAACTGGCGAGTTGACTTTGGTTGACCTGCGAGTTGAACTTGCGAGTTGACTCTGGTTAAACTGCGAGTTGAACTCTGCGAGTTGAACTGCTTGCGAGTTGAAATTCTTTTTAATTTGTAATTTAATTTAATTTACGAACTCTAGATTTTTATTAATTAAGAGTTATAAATTAGTTAACAATTAGACGTGTAGACTTAAATGAAAACACGTAAAATTGTACACTTTAAATGGTTATAAGGCTTACGACTTTGAGTAATAAGCTGTATTACCTTTAAACGAACATTCGAACATTAGATTTATTGAATTTATATATAATGAACGACTATAATTGTTAATTAAGTTTCTTAACTTAATAGTTCAATTGTAGTTCGTAGATTATATAAGTCTCTCAATATTTGTTAAACTAATTGTCTAACATTTGTGTGATCTTTGATATTACAGATATGGCTCGACAATTCGTTGGACATCATAATGTTCTGGTCGATTTAGACGTAGATGCCCGTGGTGCATCTAGATTGACTCGGGTTCTTTCTTATCTGGCACGATCGAGGATTCGATATGCTATCACCGAGTCACCGGCCCTATCACGAGATATACTAACCCAGTTCTGGGCTAATATTGTATATGATACATCGGTGAATCCTCCAGTCATCCAGACAAGAATAAATGATCGTCCTGTTATCTTTTCTGCTTCAGATCTTAGGAACATTTTACAGTTGGGAACTGTGGAGCTGGAAGATGGACCAACTGAGTTTCCGTTGGACTTTATCGAGGGAGCTTTAGGACGTATGGGGTATGTTGGACCCAAGAGAGGCCGTCAGTTTCTGAAAGCTCTCGTGTTCGGAGAATGGAGATTTTTACTCCATGTCTTGGTCACGATCTTTGGGCCAAAGAAAGGAGGATATGATGAGCTTAGCTCTTCTCTATTATCGGCTGCACTGTCACTGGTTTACAATAAACCATACAGTTTTTCAGACTATGTTTTTGGAGAATTTGTTAGACAAATCTTGGGAGGTGTCAGGTCTCAGTTTATGCTATATCCCAGATTTTGTATGCTTATCATTCGGGCTTCGATTCCTGACTTGCCAGACTTTCAAGCTGATTTTAAAGTTGATACCATAGGGCTGAGGGCTTATAATGCCATGTTTATGCAAACTTCAAGGAGGTTTGAGATGCAGCCACAGCCGACAGAGCTGTTTGGGTTTTTGCTTAATCCAGATTATGTGACGCCACCAAATCATGGTTGGCTGGATGTTGATGTGGCAGAGCGTGCTCCTGAGCCACAAGAACTGATCGAGGAGGTTTTGATTCAGGTGCATCAATCTGGGCAAGAGATTAATGCTGATGTTGCAGCCGAAGTGGTGCAACAAGTACTGGCTGATACTGATGATGCCAATGATCCCATCATGCAAGATGTGGATCAGTATGTTGCTGAAGCACCAAGGGTTGCAGAACCCACCACTGAGGCACCAGAGGCTGCCGGTCCATCGGGCAGAGATGGAGAAGCTGCTTCGGCTTCTGAATCTGAGTCTGATGATGATGATGAGACTGGACCACCAGGGTTTGTCTCCGGTATCCCTGAAGGGATGATTCGTCAAGGATCAAAGTTGATTATGGATCCGGCATTGAAGTTAAAGAGGAAAGCCGTGGACCAAGATCCCGATTTTGTTTTGGTTGATGAAGATGAGGATGAAGAAGAAGAGGAGGAGGTGCTCATTACTCGACCTCGCAAACTGCTCAGACAAACAGCTTCAACCTCTGCAGCTCATCTACAATCCAGTTCTACGCCCTTAGAGGCTGAAATGATTGCTGCTTTGGTTCGCCCGTCTTCGCACCCAACCACCAAATCTAGCAGGGTCGCAGCACGTCTATTAACCGATGTTGCTACCGAGATAGCGAAGAAAATGCAACCGCCCGCTCCCACGCCACCAACCACCACTACTGCTGCTCCATCCACCTCCTCTGCGACTGATTCTGATCATATTAATAGCTTAGAGTCCAGAGTTCGAGAGTTGGAAGAAACCGTCAAATTCTTGATTTCTCAAATGCTGTCTATGTCTGATAACATGACTAATCAGAATGATGCCTACTCACTGCTCATCAAGACGAATAACAATCTGATAGATGATGTAGCTGACAAGCAGAGGCAAATTGATAGACTTGATCGCCTGGTCATCAGCCTTCTGAAGGACAAGCCATCTCAAGGGGAGGTATTGATATATCAAGAGTCCTGCAAGGAAGATGAGCTGGCGAAGAAGAATAAGAATGATGAAGACGATGATCCCGCAGCTGGAAAAGATAGTGAGCTGGCCGGTCCTTCAACGACTGGTCAGCAGACTACATTTCAGGGGGAGTCTGCTGAAGCAAGTGGTAGTGGAGCTGGTGCTGGTACTGCGAAGGGTGGAGCTGAAGAAGGTGACACTTGTATTAATATAGATTGAGTGTAATTATTAATACATTGTAACTTTGAATCATTTTGTAATTAAGATGTTTGAACTTGAATGTTTAAAATGTTATAATTATGAATGTTCGTATATTATAAGTCTTTTGTAATTCTAGATTGACTATGATCGATAAAAGAGTTATAGGATCATATAATATATGATGTTCGCATATTATAAGACTTATTCAAATTTTAGATCGATTATCATAATCGATGAAAGATTTGAATAAGTATATATAATATATTTCAAATACACAAAGGGATTAATAAGAAAAATCTTAGATTGATTCAGGGAAATCAATGAAAGAACTTATGATATTAATCTATTTGTGTATATATTTCTATAGGTCATGAAATGTTGAACTTATCAGATTCTGAAGGCGACATGCCAGATGAATTAGATGAGGACATTGACTTTGACCTCGAAGAAGGAGAGTTTGTACCTCCTGAAGATTGGACTTTCATTGTTAATGATGGGGCAGACGACTGTGTAGATCTTGACGCTGATGTTGTTGAACACATTGTAAGCCCATCTAAAACTAAAGTGGTCATCAAGGAAGAAGATGGAGAAAGGGTTGTTGAGTTAGATGAAAGTCTAGATGACTCAACCAGTTCTGAATCAGAAGATGACCTTCCAGAGAAACTCAGAAATAATCCCATGTTTAGACCTCTGAAAAGGAGAAAGCAAAAGGTTGGGATGTCTGAAGTAGATATAACTGGAAAGAAAGCTCCAAGGAAGGGGATCATCGGCTGGTATTTTGATTCTGACTTGAAACTTTTCGCTATCAAAAGATTTGACGGAGTTCAATATTTCGATAAGAAGCTTAAAGTATTCAGTTCGCTTCCTCGATTTGAAGTTCGAGACTTGGCACGCTTAGAACTGATAAATCCCAGTAATGATCCCTACGCAACGTATGTTGAGAGAATCATTCGGACTGAGGGTAGATCAATGAAGTTTGAGAAGATTAAGCCAAGAGTCGGAAAGACGATCAAATTAAAGGAACGAAGTCAGAGAACTGGCCGAAGATTAAGGAAGAAAACTTATCCAGCTGTCAAGTGCATACAGCAGATACCACTAAAACCTATGCCACAGAATATTCTGGGAAATCTTCTGAATTGGCACGTGGATTCTGAGACTGGTGAAGCTGTCATGGTTGAAGCTGATGATGAAGTTGAAGGAGGAGAAAGAGTAATTCTGACAGTCTATGACCATCGACACCTGATGAATCTGTCAAAGAAGGACCTATTGAAGTTAAACGAAAATAGGATCCTGACGACTGAAGCATGGGGTGATCTTGCAAGAGATTATCAATTAATGGTGAAGACTTGTGTTAGAATGAAGATTCATATGGGCAGTAGAATTTACAAGTGAAGACCAAGGACAAAGTTGAAGATAACGACGCTAGAGCTATTGTCAAGGGGGAGTCTGTTGGGACATATTATTGTGACAACAGATCTAGCTTGTAATAGGACTAGTGTATTTATTGTCAAACTTGTATAAATTGGTTTAGACTCGTAAATATATGATATTAACTTGTTATTATTATTTGTTAAATGTTATTGAACAAGTATCGATTTCAAGTTAAAGTCAAAATTCGCAAATTGAGAAGTCAACTCGCAGGTTTGACCTGCGAGTTGAGATCTCATCTCACAACCATCTGGACTCGCAGCTCTCAGCTGCGAGTTGAGATCTGGGCTCGCTGATATCTGGACTCGCAGGTCTTACCTGCGAGTTGAGATTTGGGCTCGCAATCATCTGGACTCGCAGGCCCATGGCCTGCGAGTTGAACCAGATATAAATATTTTAATGCTGCTCATTATTAAAGGGAGACCTAGAAATCCGTGCCAGAAATACACACACCAAATATTTTAAGTATTCTCTCCTCGAAATCTGTGCAGATATAAAAGCATTTATTGAATAGGCTCGGTTTTGATTGTTTAACACTAGTTAATATCAAAACGAAGCTTGTTAATTAATTGCAAAGTTATATAAGCAATAAACCTTAAGTATTGAGGGATTCCGCACCTCAATACCTAAAAGATAATCCGTTATCGCTAACCAAGATCTAGAGACTTACATATTCCCAAATCTAACTGTCCCCATAAATTTTTCTACAAAATTGCTTAGAAGGGACTTATCTCCAGTCATGTGTTTGGAACAACCTGAATCAAGATACCAAACACATACCGAGATTTTCTGCAAAATCAAATCATTGAAAGAACCTTAGGAACCCATTTTTCAACGAGTTTGTCAGGGTTAGTACAGTTTATGGTTGATTGTATCTGTTTAGGTACCCATTTGGAAACTATTTTGGGCAAACTTTTAAGTTTAGGAACCCATTTTTAATCAGTATGGGTGCTTTCTTTATTTTAGGAAATGAAAGTCCCCTTGAACGGATCCAAACGGGATTACGACGTGTATTATAGTGCGGAATCCTTTAATACATTTAAACGACAATAAAACGAGTGTAACAAAAGTGTTTAATAGCTTTAACAAAGTAACTTCAAATGTATACGAACTAAGCAAAGTATTAGAACTTAAAACTCAGTTCTAAAAGCTTAAAAATGAATATTTTCGAACTTATATTTATCGACAGCCAAGTTCGTACGAACTTACCTGTAAGTTCGTACCTACTCTAAGTTCGTACAAACCTACAAGTTTGTACTAATCTACAAACATACTTAACAAAATATTCAATTAAATTAAACAACATAAACAAATTACAAACTAACTATTACTCCCCCTTGACAATAGCTCTATTTGTTTTTTGTCTTCGTTGTTGTAGTTGATCTTGATTCTCGATCAGCTCTATCGATTTCCAGTCCATATCCCTTTCTCTATACAAACCTTCACCACCTTCTGGTATCTTCGACCTTCATGCCTCCAACTATCTCTTAACATGATTTTATTTGCATGAAGCTTCATCAGATCATCCTTGGACAAGTTTACCAAGTGGAAACTGTCATAAACCCTTAGCAGCACCTTTCCCTCACTGTCTTCCATTACTGCTTCGGCAGTCTTACTATCAACATACCACCACTTGAGATCTTCAAGAATGTTCTGTGGCATTTTCTTCAGTGGAACCTTCTTCAAGCACTTGACTAGCCTGTATACCATCTTCATCCAAGGCTTGTGCGTTATTGGATCTATCTTAGTCAAGTCTGGAACTCTTTTTCCTGCTATCGGCTTCAACTCAACAAACTTATTTGTTTGCCCTTCATGCCTAACTATTCTTTCTGTGGCTCTGGCGTAGGGATCTTCACCAATGTTTGTCAAATCTAGCCAAGCTAGTTCTATAAGCTCAATCGTGGGTATCGTGCTGAAAGTCTTTAATTTATTCTTTAAGTACTGAATCCCATCATATATTTTTAATATGAACAACTTCAGATCGCTGTCATAAAACCAACTTACGATGCCTCGTTTCAGCTCACTTGACCCCTTGACTTTGATAGATTCTTTCATTTTCAGCTCTGGTTCCTTCTCAATCTTCTTGAACCATAATTCTTTCAATTCATCCCGAGTAGGCTCTATCGGTTCATCTTCTCACCACCAGTTTCATTTTCAAGCACCGTCTCGGTATAGGTTGTTTAAACACGATATGTTTGTCAATATCTGCATCAGTAGCAGGTATGACCTCATCATCGGACTTCCAATCTTCAACCTCTTTACACGAGACCTCTCCTTCCTCTAACTCCAACCCATCACTATCATAATCGTCCAGTCCAAGCAACGCCTCGATAGTATCGGTCTCGGTCAGATTCACTGGAGTTTCCTCAGTCCCACTCCCACCTTGCTTCTGACTTGACTCTCCCTGAGCCTGTGGCACTAGTCTGCCAGTTGAAGAGCTAGGAAGCTTACCTTTTTTGGAGCATTGGGATCATCGTCTTGGTCATCATCTCTTTTTCGCCTCAACTCATCTTCTCTACAGCTCGTCATCTCCCCCTGAGCTACCTTGCGCTTCAACTGATAGAGGAGGATTTCATTATCATGAACGATCTCAGTTAATTTCTCATTATTATTCTCTAATCGTTGATTGATCTCCGTTAAATTTTTAACCCGGATCTCCTGACTCGCAACAACAGCAGTCAGGGAAGCGACCATATCAGCTAGGCTCGTGATCCGGCCCTCAAGATAGGTAAATTTGTCCGGATCAGAGAGAAGTGCAGCCGGGTTGGAGGCTGACGGGATAGTTTGAGTTGGAGGTGGAGTGGTAGATGGTGGCGGTATAGATGCTGAAGTAACAGGTGGTTCGGTTGGTGTGATAGTAGGTGCGGTTGGTTCGGTTGATGCGGTAGTTGTGGTTGGTTCTTGAATGGTTAGAGGTTGTACAGTGGGTGGAGTGACATGTGGTGGTGTTGGACTTATGATTTGAGGCGGGGGTCCACCCTCTTCGATAACTACTCCGGTCGGCCGTTGGCGCTTTTGAGCCCTCATAACAAAACGTTCATTCCCGAAGTCTTCATCGTCATCTCCCCCGAGAACATGATCCGCATCTTCATGGACTTTTCGTTTCCCTTTATCCTGTTCCAAGCCTGCCCCGGGTTTAATCATAATAACTCTTGACCCTTGAACCCCTAAAGTGGGACGGTCCTCATTATCATCATCATCTGAGTCTGAGTCAGTCTTAGTTACCTCAGAATCCTAGGTCGTACTCTTTCCAGCCTCATCAGCAGGCGGAGACCCTACATCACCCTCGGCGAGATATGTATCAATCTCCCGGAGAACATTATCAAAGTCGGGCCGTGAACCTAATGCTTGCGCATCCACTTCTGCCACAAACACTTGAGCTTGCACCGCCCTGAAGAATATCTCTGACCAATGACTCAGCAATATCAGCGTCAACGCGCTCTCCCTCAGCGGGGTACTCTATTTGGTGCACGATCTCTTCGACAACATCATGATGTGGCTCAGCATCAGCAACTGGAACTTGAACTTGGGCGGGTGCAGGTTCTGGAACTGGAACTTCCGCGGTAGCCTGGGGCAGTGGCACATTTCACCATCCAACGTTCGGTGGTGCCAGATAAGCAGCATCAAGTACCGCCCCAAATAAAGGCACAGCTTGAGGCCTATCAGCAATAGCTCGCCGGCTGCTATGACTAAGGCAGTGTCCAAAAATCGTCTTATCAACAGTAGTCAGATGCACTACTGGATCCACTGCCGGGAAGTTTGGAATCAACGCGTTACGAATCATCATTATGAAACGCGGATATAGAATAAATCTATCTTTAACACTCCCCTTGATCTGTTGCACCATCTCGTCAAAGAAAAATTGAGAGAAATGGTAGGGCTTATTATATAGGAGTGAAATCATCCCAGACTGCATTTTGTGGTTCATCGTATCGAACCCTGCCTTCATCGGTACAAAAGATATATAGGTTCCCCTTGAACGGATCCAACGGGGTAACAACACTTGTTAGAGTGCGGAATACTCTAAGAAACGATACAAGTGTTTAAAACACGTTTATATTACCAAGAAATCCTTACTTCGTACGTATTCGAACTAGGATAGTGTATTCGAACTTAGTTAGCTGATAACTCAGTTCGTAGAAGCTTTTTTAAATAATATTTTCGAACTTTGTATTTATAAGCAGCTAAGTGCGTACGAACTTAGCAGCTCCTAAGTGCGTACGAACTTAGCAGCTCCTAAGTGCGTACGAACTTACCTTCAAGTTCGTACGATCCTATAGGTTCGTACGAACCTACACAAAACACAACATAAATATTATTTCAATTAATTAATAAACAACATATAACAAAATATTCATTTATTAATAACAAATACTAATTACAAGCTAATCTATTACACAATAGAAGCTGTTGTCACAACATGTATCAACAGACTCCCCCTTGACAATAGCTCTATTAGCCTTCAGTCTTTTCTTCGTCTTCAGAGCATCTTCTTATTAACTCTGATCACTTCCAAACCAGATTCCTTTCTCTACACACACCTTGACCACTTTTTGATATCTTTGGCCTTCGTGTCTCCAATTATCTCTATAGATAATCTTGTTAACATGCAACTTCATCAGATCATCTTTAGACAAGTTTACCAACTGTAAACTGTCGTACACTCTCTGCAACACATTCCCTTCATTATCATCCATCACTGCCTCGGCAGTTTCACTATCAACATACCACCATTTGTGGTTTGCTAGAACGTCCTGTGGCATCTTCTTCAGTGGAACCCTTTTCAAGCACTTGACCGGTTTATAAACCATCTTCATCCACTGCTTGTTTGTATTAGGATCAATCCTGGTCAAATTGGGAACTTTTCTTCCTACCCTTGGTTTCAAAGCAACAAACTTGTTTGATATTCCTTCACGCTTAACGATTCTCTCCAAAGTCCGAGCGTAAGGATCATTTCCAAGATTCACCAAGTTTATCCAAGTTAGTTGCTTTAATTCTATCTTCGGCGATGAGCTAAACACCTTTAGTTTGTTCCTCAGATACTGAATCCCATCATATCTTTTAATTATGAACAGTTTGAGTTCACTGTCATAGAACCAACTTATAATGCCTTGATTCAGCTTGCCCGATCCTTTGACCCTGATATCACCCCTATACTTAATCTCTGGTTCCTTTTCAGTCTTCTTAAACCACAACGTTTTCAATTCGGCTCTGGACGGTTTTTTGTCAGCATCTGATTCATCATCAAGGACCTCGTCATTCTCAGACTCTAGTTCCTTGCAATCTATCACCTTCTCACCATCTTCAAACTCAAATATCACTTCAGTGACAAGTTGCTTCATCACGACGTGCTCATCAACATCAACATCTATATCTTGAACAATCTCCTCGTCTGACTTCCAATCTGCAACATCTGTACTAAGGATCTCTCCTTTTTCAAGTTCTGACCCATTGTTATCAAATTCGTCTAATCCGAGCAACGCTTCGATAGTGTCTCACTCATCTAGATTTACTGGAGTTTGAGCTTATCCACTTCCTCCTTCTTTCTGACTAGACTCCCCCTGAGCCTATGGCACTAGTCTTCTAGTTGAAGAGCTAGGCAGCTCACCTTCTTTCTGTGCATTGGGATCATCGTCTCTGCCTGCATCTATTTTCTTCCTCAACTCGTCATCCTTACATCCGGTCATCTCCCCCTGAGCTACCTTACGCTTCCACTGATAAAGGAGGATCTCATTATCATGAACGATCTCAGTTAATTTTTCATGTCGCTCCTCTAATCGTTGGTTTATCTCTGTTAAGTTCTTAATCCTGATCTCTTGACTTGCAATGACAGTAGTCAGAGATACAACCATATCAGATAAGCTCGTGATCCATCCCTCAAGATAGGTAAATTTGTCCGGATCAGAGAGAAGTGCAACCGGGTTGGAGACTGGCGGGGTAGTTTGAGTTGAAGGTGGAGTGGTAGTTGGTGGTGGTGTAGAAGTTGATGCAGCAGGTGGTTCTGTAGCTGCAGTAGTTGTGGGTGGTTCTTGAATGGTTAGAGGTTGTACAGTGGGAGGAGCGACGGGTGGTGGTGTTGGAGTTATGATTTGAGGAGGTGCACCGCCCTCTCTGATAACTACTCCTGTTGGGCGTTGGCGTTTTCGAGCCCTCAAAACATACTGTTCATCCTCGGAATCTTCATCGTCGCCCCCAGGAGCATAGTCCTCGTCCTCCTGGACTTTCCTTTTTCCTTTATCGGTTTCTGAGGCCGCCCCGGGTTTAAGTAGGACGGTCTTCATCATCATCACCGTCATCATCTGAGTTAGTTTATGTTTCCTCATAATCCTGGGCCATGCTTTGTCCAGCCTCATCAGCAGGCAGAGACCCCTGCATCGCCCACTGAGAAGTATGTATCAATCTCCCTTAGGACCTCATCGAAATCTGGCCGTGAACAAGTGGCCGCAGCACTTGAGCTGGCACCACCCTGTAGCACATCTCGCACCACAGATTCAGCAATATCAGCGACAACGCGCTCTCCCTCGGCGGGGTGCTCTATTTGGTGCAAGATTTCCTCAACGACCTCGTGTTGAGCTTCAGCCGCCACTTCCGGTGGCGCTGGAATATTGGCCTGATCCTGAAGAGGTGGCTCAGCAACATTCTCCTCACTCGCCTCTTAGGCCTGTGGCACGTCCCACCACCCATCATTAGGTGAGGCTTGATAATGGGTATCTATAATCGCCCCAAACAAAGGTACTGCTTGAGGCCTGTCAGTAACAGCAAGGCGACTGCTGTGACTAAGACAGTGTCTAAAAATCTTCTTGTCAACAGAAACAAGATGTACAACTGGATCGACAGCTGGGAGATTCGGGATCAGCCCATTGAGGATCATCATGACAAATCTGGGGTATAGGATGAATCGATCCTTCACACTCCCTTTATTCTGCTGCACCATCTCATCAAACAAGATATACACCAATGACACCATGCCAGATTGTATCTTGTGGTTCGTTGTGTCGAAACATGCCTTTTTGGGTCCAAAAGAAACCAGCAGAATGTGCATTAAGTATCTCCACTGACCATACAGAAGGCTGTTAGTATACTGGGTGCGAGTTACATCACCTACGTAACCCATTCTCTTAAATGCCCCAGCACGAAACTCTAGGGGAAAAGAGGTCGGGCCATTTCTTGTTCCTCGGTGCCCAGATGCAACGCAATCCGTAGATACGCTGCGGTGAATTCTATATTCATGCCGTTGACAGTTGCTCAAATGACTGGAGGGTTAGGGCGGCAATCATGCTCGGCAGTTGCCCAAAATTGACTCAAGAACTCAAACTTCAACATCAGTGAGTGAATCAATGCATAAAACACTCTTGAGCGCATCAAGTAGTCCACCATTCGTCGGAATGGCACGGTGTTTTGATCAGCCAGATCAAAAGAGATAGCTAGGTTGTGCTTGTTGTAGAAATGACGTTGATCAGCCATATGTTAGTTATAATCAATAATCAATTTAGAATCCTACAATAAAGATTCGACAATCAATACAGGTTATAATACATTATTTTAAGAAAAAAATGATAATTTTTTTTTGAAACCTAAGTAGGTTCATACGAACTTACTATTTGACTAAGTCAAACTTAAGTTCGTACGAACTTACACTTGGCTAGGTTCGTACGAACCTGTAAGTTCGAACGGATGAACACTTTATCAACTTTTCAAAATTTTTGCATTTAAAACATGATCAGGCACTAGAAATGGATTCACATAGGTGCGTTTGATGTTTTTCAACAAGTTCCAATCAATTTTAACCATAAACACACATCTAATTTTTAAGTTAAAGTTGATTTTATCAAAAACCCACTTTAATTCAAAATTAACATGTTTTAACGGTTCAAATGCTTAAATGGTTACTTACTTATGTTAGTATGAGTAAGGAGATGATTTGTATCGGTTTAAAATGGTCTAACACGGATCATATTGCAAGATTAAGTTCAAAAATTATGAAAATAGTAAGTTCGTACGTAAGTTCGAAGGCTCCAGCTAGGTTCGTACAATGATAGGTTAAGGGGTTTGACCCGGTCAGACCCTTATATACCCACCAGCCTAAGTTCGTACGAACTTAGGCATTTGAACATCTAAGTTCGTACGAACTTAGATACACATAGCTAAAACTTTTAATTTTTCAAAAATTTCAAGCTTAAAAACATTTTGTGTAAACCAACATACTTATATGTTTAATAGAGCGGGGTTTGAGCAAAGAATCGAACTACATGTAAGTATTTTCCGTAAACAAAGAACTTTGATCAAAAATATAAAATAACTTAGAATTTAAAAGTGCGAATATGAAATTGTTCATATTTTGAAACGTACAGTCTTTTTGAGAGTGTCACTGATACAAAGATCGAATTAGCCATGATGAGCACAATACACAGTTAGGAATTTTAATTTATTCCTTTGTTATTATTGTTGTAAATTATAGAACACTACGATTATCAGTATTGTTGTCCACTTAAACATTCAACATGCAGAGTTCTCAAGTACATATTTGATTATTGTTCACGATTTGCTATGTATCTTACATTTGATATATTCTCAGAATCTAGAAAGTCCAGAATATCATGTATCAGATATTTTTCATTTTATTGGCATCTTTAAAGTCAAGTCATTTTGAATTTTAAACAATGTACATAGGTACATGTTTCAGCTATAAGACAAGACTAGGGTTAGAGGCAAACAAATCTAAAATCAAACCAGAGGTGACAGGTCTGTACTTTCGTACAACAGAGCGACATAGTTTGACTAGAGATCTTGAAAGCGGTATTCTTGTTTCGCGGTCGAGTTTGTTCTAGTTTTAGGATACACTGACTGAGTCTAGGTCAGCATGTTTCAAGATGTAGCAGAAGAAACAGTCAGTGAACCCCCAGATGAATGATTTTTATTATTTATCTGATAGCAAGCAATCAGGTACTATCTATTTCCTAAGAATTAAGACTTAAGCCGTACATCAAAATAAAGATTTCACAGAGAAATCGTATTATTTAGTATAGATTAAGCACTTAAAAAATGTTATGTCTAATGCTTACCAATACATCGTATAGTGAAGCTATAAATACTTTGCATTTTAGGTACTTTTACTGTGTATGTTTTACATCTAAAAGCCACACATATAAAATGTTCTAGGCATGGGTAATGTTTTCATCATTTCTTTGCAATAGTACAATGACCCTCAAAATAAAAGAAATATAAGATAAAAGTTGAAATAAACTACGACTAGATAAAGTTCTTGTGGGAAATAACTTACTCAGAATTGCTCATCCCATTTAGTTGGATTAAAAGCTCAAACCGAGACCTATCAAAAGCCTTGGTATAAATGTCGGCTAGATTTTCATTAGTGAGTACCTTAACTAATCTAATCATATGTTTTACAGCTGTTGGGAATTAGAAATTATTACAACTGTTGAAGAAGAAATGCACAAGGCATTAACACTGTTAGTGTTAATGGTTACCACTGTTTTCAGAAGTTACAACTGTTAGTTCAAGTCTTCAGAGGTTACCACTGCTAGGGTTGTGATTACAACTGTTGGTGAAGATTGAATTGAAGACAAGAGTTACAACTGTTTGTGATGATTACTACTGGTAGAGGTTCCCACTGTTGAAGTGTTACCACTGTTAAGCTTATTTGTAATAGTTAAACACTGTTAGTCTAGTTACCACTGTTGGTATACTAGTTGAGTAAAACATACAAGTGTTAACACTGTTAGAGTGGTTAACACTGTTTATGTAAATATTGTAGTTACCACTGTTTATGTATAAAACAGGCGGGTAGATAGAATTTGAATAAATATGGAATGTAATAGTTTCCATATATATAGGAGTTTGTTTTAGGACTCTATGCAATATAAATAGAGATCCTAACCTAGATGGAATAGGAAGATTAAGTACGCCGCTTCAAGGTTCTTGTAACCCTAATACAAATCAGTGTATTCGTCTTATAAAATTAACAAGATTGAAGCGTTTGATAATAATTCTGTTATATTGTTCTTATTGTTTATCTTCATTATATTACTAAGTGTTATTCCGCAAACTTCTTAGTAATTATTCAAAACTGTTTTAATCTAATAAATTTGTTAGATTGATCTTGGTCAGACAACAGCACAGTCACGAATAAAATGATGTCTAATATCAATATGTTTCGTCTTACTATGCTTAACTGGATTATTAGTTATTGACATGGTCGACTGATTATCAATCATAATGGGGGTATTTGAAAAATTTTAACCATAATCGCGCAACTGTTGTTGTATCCACAGGACTTGTGAACAACAATTGCCAGCTGCCACATACTCAGCCTCACCGGTTGAGATGGTGACCGAGGTCTGTTTCTTACACTACAATGAGACAATGCAACCACCTAATAATTGACAACCACCCGTGGTTGATTTCCTGTTCAAGTTACATCCTCCATAATCCGAGTCAGTGTAGGCTACAAAGTCAAAATTGCCTCCGAATGGATACCAAAGACCTAACTTCGGTTTTCCCTTCAGATAACGCAATATTCTCTTTGCTGCCTTCATGTGTGACTCTTTAGGGTTTGCTTGAAAATGAGCACACAAGCAGACTGCAAATATTATGTTAGGTCTTGAAGCGGTTAAATACATGAGAGAACCGATAATGGCCCGATATTGAGTCGGATCCACATCTTCGGTATTCTCCGTATCTGGTCCAAGATTGTGATTCTGTGGAATCGGAGTGCCAAAAGATGAACTATCTTTCATATTGAAACGAGTGAGCATTTCATGCACATATTTCGTCTGATGAATAAAGAATCCGTCCTTCTTTTGATCAACTTGTAATCCTAAAAAGAAGTTTAGCTCTCCCGTGGCACTCATCTCAAACCTTCGCTTCATCACTTGTTCAAAGTCTCTGCACATGTTCTCGTCAGATGACCCAAAATGATGTCATCGACGTACACTTGTACAAGTAAGAAATCGTCCTTTTCCCACTTAATGAATAAAGTACTATCTATATGTCCTCTCTTAAACCCATTTTCCAAGAGATAAGTAGATAATGTCTCATACCAAGCTTTGAGTGCTTGATGCAGTCCATACAGAGCCTTATCCAATTTATATACTATGTCTGGATAATCTTGATCACTGAACCCCGAAACTTGTTGGAAAAATACCAGATCCTGAACTTTACCATATAGGAAGGCACTCTTTACATCGAGTTGATAGACTTTCATTCTTTTATGTGCAGCATATGCCAGAAACAATCGAATTGCTTCCAGCCTTGCTACTGGTGCGAACACCTCAGTATAGTCTATCCCTTCTTGCTGATTAAATCCTTGAACAACTAGCCTTGCTTTGTTCCGTGTTACTATTCCTCTATCATCTCGTTTGCACTTAAACACCCATCTGGTGCCTATTGCAAATTCTCCTTTTGGTAGATCGACTAGCTCCCAAATTTTGAGCTTCTCGAATTGTGGAAGCTCCTCTTGCATTGCTTCTACCCGGGAGTTCTCTTTAAGAGCCATTTGGATATTTTTCGGCTCTAATTGAGAAATAAAACAGTTGTACAAGCATTTATGCATTATCCCAGTATCTTGGATCGACACATAGAGGCTTGTGTTGTCAGATATTTCTCTACGAGTTTTCAATCTTGAACTTGGATCACCAGTTATGTTATCAATTGGATGATACTTGTTCACGCGAGTCGTAATCGTAGTATCAACCGGTAGGTCAGCTCCTAGATTTGATCCAATCTCCCCCTGAGGTGGTACTTCTTCCTCAAAAATTTCTTGCACCGAATATGTAACCTCTGAAGAAGATGGAATGTCATTCAGACTTGGATCACTATCCGCAATAGGATCAACAATGATTTCTTCCCCTTTATCAGTTGAATCTTCTGAACAGGGAACACTAGATCTAGGTGCAAAACCATAGTTCTCACCATCATCCAGAAATACATGTTCTAAACCTAAAGTGTCAATGTCACTTAGGATAGGAAGATTAAAAGATTTGAAGACAACGTCATAATTAAATAACCACTCTGGTCTTGTTTGTACTGCTGGAGTATAAGATGTGACTTGTATGTTATATGCAATCTCAACTCTACCAGATGTCTTATTGAAGACCCTTTTGTTTGGAGATCCGGCTTCATAACCTAGAAAAAATCCTTCATCAGCCTTTTCACCAAATTTTGGTTGATTTTTGGTCTTTAATAATGTACAATGAACACCAAAAGGTTCAAGACCAGTAAGGTTTGGTTTTCGACCGTTTAGAAGTTCATAGCACGTCTTGTTATGTCTTTTTACGGTTAAAACCCTGTTAAGCACATGACAAGCTGTATTCACTGCTTCCCCCCAGAAAATGACAGGAAGCCTTGAATCAGCCAGCATTGTCCTTGCTGCTTCAGTTAGAGTTCTATTCTTTCTCTCAGCGAGTCCATTTTGTTGTGGCTCATAGGGTGTACTAAACTGATGTTGAATTCCTTTGCTCAAGCAAAAGACGTTCAACATTGAGTTTTTGAACTCTAGGCCATTGTTGCTTCTAATTTTCTTGACTCCTCGACCATATTGATGTTCAATTTGGGTAAAGAATGTCATTAGTATTTCAGCTGTCTCATCCTTCGATCCCAAAAAGAATACCCATGAAAATTGCGATTGGTCATCAGTTACAACTAGGCAGTAGTGTTTACCACCTATACTCCTTGCATTCACAGGACCGAACAGATCCATGTGAAGAAGGTCAAAAGTTGAGGCAATGGAATTTTGAGTTTTGGACTTATGAGGTTTCTTGTGCTGTTTTCCTTTCAGACATGGCAGACACTTATCCTCTAACCCAAATCTCTGCAATGGTACACCTTGCACTAATCCATTTTTTACTATGAAATTCATCTTTCTAAAGTGCAAGTGGGCCATTTTCCTATGCCACACTTGTGAATCAGTTTCAGACGCTTTGGATATCAAGCATGTCGACTCCTGAGAAGATTCAGCAACACTCATGTCCATCACATAAGTGTCATTCTTCCTAGGTGCCCTCATGACTATCCATTCATCTGGAATGACAAATCTTGGTTTCAGAATTAAAGCCTCTCTATATGTGAAGTGGACAGGATGTCCTTTATCACAGATCTGAGATACACTCATGAGATTTTGTTTCAGCTCCCCAACATAGTTGACTTGCTCTAACATAATTTTCCCATTTATGACATTACCTGAACCCGTAATCCGTCCACCTTTTGCTCCTGCAAAGTTAACATATCCTCCTATCTTGTGCACAAAATCCACAAGATTTTTCCTTTCCCCCGTCATATGCCTTGAGCAACTGCTATCAACATACCACCAGTTAATAGCTCTTCGGGTTAACTCCTGCACATATATTGAAAATAGTTAGTCAGTAAGGGGGACCCAAGCCACCACGGTCTTGGGTCGGCTATTCTCAACAAATGTAAACTCCTTTAAGTATCCATCTTTCTTGTCGAGAGATGTGGATGCTTTGGAAGCCGCATTCATTGAAGAATGGGAGGAACTAGGCTTTCTTTCTGGAGACTTTTGAAAGGGTCTCGGATTTACTGGCCTTGGGTTTAAGGTTGACCTAACTCTAGTTGGATGGTTATAATTTGAATTATTATAATTCCTATTATTACTATTCGGGTTAGTAAATCGATTATTGGGAGTTTGAAATCTCTGTGGAGTCTTTGACCTAGATGACTGTCCATGAGAGCTTCCTGTAGCAGGAGTAGTGCTCCTAGTATCGTCACTAGTCGTGAACTTCACATATTTTTGTGGAGGTTGTGTTCTCTGAGAACTTGAAGTTCTCTTAAAACCCAACCCATTCCTCCCAGAAGTGCCCGCATTTTTATTTTCATTTATTTTAACTTCTTTTGTGAAAATGCTGGCCAATCTCTGATTTACACTAGTCGTCTCGGAGTTTGGAATTTTCTTTTTCGAAGACGAAACAGATTTCACAGGTAATTGGTCTTTCTTCACGTGTGACTTTCCACTTTTATCCTTGGTTGGACAAATACTTGCAACGTGTCCCTTTTGGCGGCACACAAAGCAAGAACCTTTCACAAAGGCCCTTTTCAAAGCCTTTTGAACCGTTTGGGGTGTCCAGGTTAGGCAAACTTGGAGAGGAGACAGTTATAATTTTTTTACCCTTATCGATTTTAGTATTTACAGTTTCAAAATTTCCAGATTGGGGTGAAACAAATTTAGTAGTATTATTTAACTTCTCCTTGACACTTTCTTTTTCCATCACACCCTCTTTTACAAAAAAAAAAAAAAAAATTCAGAAATGGGTGTGTTGGAAGTGTCGGTTGATGTTGATTTAGGTTCAGTTACTGTCTTAGCTTTCGCAGGTCTAACAAATTGCATTAGCCCTGGAACTACTGATTGTTTGACAGAATCATCTAAGGTAGACATCTCAGCATCATCAGAAATAAAAGTATAATTGTGATTAAAGGGAGGATGGCTTTCTGTGTAACCCATTCCCCAGTGATCACCAGGTTGTTTCTGAACACTAAGCATGTTATCTAAGGTTTCGATTGAAAATTTCCTTAATTCTAGTTTTCTATTAAGGTCTGTTATCCTAACCTTAGCATCAGCCAACTCCTTTTCTTTATCTGCAAATAGTTTGGTTAACTCTAAGATATGTTCGTGAGCTAAGTCATTTATTATACTTTGCTCATTTACCCTATCTTTTAAAAATTTCGTGTCTGCTTTCTCAGATTTTGATTTGTTTAAAAGTTCTGAGTTTCTTATTTTCAAGATAGTGTTCTCTTCTTTTAGAGAATTGAGTTGAGATGTTATCATAGTAGATAATTCTACCAACTTCTCAGCTTGTTCTTGAAAGTTAGTACAAAGAACACATGTTTTAACAACCAAATCTAGATTGAGTAGTACCTTTTGCTTTTCAGCATCCAGATTTGCCATGTACGCAATGAAGTCCTGTGAGCTCATGTCTTCAGTTGACTTCAATTGCTTGATTCTTGTTTCATCAGTTGGCACCTCAATCTCCATTATAGTCGCAGTGTCCTTTTCTGAATCAGATCATGCATTGCTTTCCTCCTTTTCTGCATCAATGGAGGCCATGAATGCTTGCGGTTCTTCTGATTTAGAACTCCAATCATACGCTCCTTCTTGTGACTGTACCACCAGAGCTTTTGAAGTCTGATTACTTCCCGAGTTCAGGTTGTTATCAGAGGAGCCTTGACTGAAATGTCTCTGTCCGTTATGACTCGGAGTTTGTTCCCTCTTAGGTCTTTGACATTCCCTTGCAAAATGCCCAAAACCGTCACAGTTATAGCATTTAACTTTGGACTTATCAAAACCTAGTTTGCTGCTCACAAACTTTCTCCCAATCCTGTTCATGAATCTTTGAGCTCTTCTTGCAATCATGGCCATTTGCCTCTGCAAGTCGATTTCTTCTAAGTCATCTTGGTCCAATTGATCATAATCCTCATTAATTAATTCGGGATCCGTGATCTTGCCCTTGATGAAGTTTTTAATGAGGCTATGAAAGAGGCAAGTAGGGAAACCTCCTCTTCGGGAGACTTGACGCTCATGGGCATTGATTTGAGGCCATTTGATGTTCCAGTTTTTAGTTTCCTGTCAATCCCTGAGTCTTCAAATGAGGCAATGTAACACACATTGCTACCAGAATTTCTGATAGCCGAGTTTGTCTTAGCCTCGCCAGTATAAAAAGCCGCAACACCATTACTTGTCGATGCAACGGAATCAGACCGTTTACCGTGGTAAACGCTGGGATCCTGAACCTGATCTGATCCTGTCTCTTTCCTCTGCATGTTCAAGTCATAAACACGCAATTTACCTATCACTTCATCAAGCTTGAGAGTCTTATAATTGCTACTCTCCTTTATCATCAAGGTGTAAATATCCCACTTTGACGGCAAAGCCTCAAGAAGTTTATTATTCTTAACTATATCAGTATAGCTAAGCCCAACGCTTTCCATCTCTGTCATCAGATGATAGTATCGAGTGATAATATCCTCTAATGACTCAGATTTTAGATGCTTAAAAACATAAAATTGTTTAGTAAGCAAATCAGTTCGACCCTCCTTGATTTGTTCATTTCCCTCAAACCTCTTCTCCAAAGCTAACCAAAGCTCTCTAGAGAGGTCGTAATTTTTGAATGTGTGCTTAAATTTTTCTCTCTTCCTCCTTCAACGACTAAGAAACAACTCTTGGTTTTCCTTCGAATAAATAAGTGGGGGCTTCATATCCATATTTGATGCCAATCCACATCGTTACATCATTATACTTGGCAAACAGAACAGGTCGTACGAACTTAGATTAACTAAGTTCGAATGGTCAAACAAAGTCAAACGAACTTGACTGACAAGAAATTCAAACTGTTCGAACTTACAAGTTCGAAGGTCAAATTCGTACGAACTTACAGCTACAGCTGTAGGATATTTCAAGTAAGTTCGTACGAACCTTTCGTACAAGTTCGAACAAAAAGCAAAAATCCGTACAAGTTCGAACACAAGTTGTTGAACAAACTCAGATTTCCAGATCTGAGATCTGAGTTACTTTCAACTGACCAAAATTGAAATACACCGTACAAAATGATAATAAACAAGTTTGGAAGCAAAAACCAACAAGTTTAACAGTCCAAACTCTCATAATCACTTGATTTCTTTACCCCGAACCTAAACTAACAAGTTATATGCTCTGATATCAATTATAGGTTCCCCATAAACAGATCCAACGGGGTAACAACGCTTGTTAGAGTGCAGAATACTCTAAGAAACGATACAAGTGTTTAAAACACGTTTATATCACCAAGAAATCCTTACTTCGTACGTATTCGAACTAGGATAGTGTATTCGAACTTAGTTAGCTGATAACTCAGTTTGTAGAAGCTTTTTTAAATAATATTTTCGAACTTTGAATTTATAACAGCTAAGTTCGTACGAACTTAGCAGCTTCTAAGTTCGTACGAACTTAACTTCAAGTTCGTACGATCCTATAGGTTCGTACGATCCTATAGGTTCGTACGAACCTACACAAAACACAACATAAATATTATTTCAATTAATTAATAAACAACACATAACAAAATATTCATTTATTAATAACAAAGACTATTACAAGCTAATCTATTAGACAATAGAAGTTGTTGTCACAACATGTACGAACACACATTTACCCTAGCCGAATTCTCCTACAACATACCAGTTGCACGTGACACTACTTAAATTTCGGGACAAAATTTCTTTAACGAGGGGAGAACGTGACAACCCTTAAAAACCGGTAAATTCCGTACATCCTAAATCATGCATTCTTAAGCTAATTCCCCTTTAATGAAATCAAATTTGATTTAAATTGATATAAGTCTAGCACACGCCCACGTTGCACATTTTGGTGCACACTACTTTAATACGTAATGCATTACGTTTACGTAATTATAGAGAATCACACAATATAAATCGGATGATTTCCGGTAAACACGAACATTGGTGATAAACATTGCCTAAATAACGTAAAACTATTTAATGCAAATCATTAAATAGTAGTTATTTACTTATATTATCATGATAGTGCTTAGGGCATAACCTTTCAAAAGATTTAGATCAAGTATATACAATTTAAATCAAACACAACGATGAAAAGTAATATGAGATTCATTAAATGAAACATCGATAATTTACGAATGATATGGAATTAACTAACAGTGTTCCAACCTCCTTTAAATCTCCCTAATTAACCTAGATTAGCTAACATACATCTAATTAAGCACCTAGTTAAACTAAACACCAAGCCTTAATCATCTAAGTAGCTCAAGATCAAGAATTAATTCCAAGCAAGCTAGCAAGCATGTCACCAAAAGTCAAGGGGCAGATTTCTCTTCTCCTCCTTTTCCTTCATGAATACGTTTGCCTCCTCCCCCAAGACAATTCTCAACCACACAATGCCCTCCTCCTTGCCAACTTGCTTGATTGACTAGACACCTTCCATCACCTTTTCTTGCAAGGAAATATCTTGGCCACTTGCTTCCATTTAAGTAATGTTTTAATTTCAAGAAAACATACATACTTCACACTTTAAGTCTGCACACTCTCTCAATTTCCCTCTCACTGTCCACCACCATCTTCATCATCCCTCATCACCTTCATCATTCTCCAAGAGCCAACCACCATACAACCACCACAAACCACCATGAACCACCAACTTTATACATCATTTTTCACCATCTTCTAAGCTCTAGATCATCATTTGGGTTCTTGTGAACTCATAATCTTGAGAATCACAACATTTTCAAGGAAAGCTAGGAATTTTGGATTTTAAAAGGATTTTGTGGAAGCTTTCAAGTTCTCTTCTTTTCTTCCCCTTTTTCATCCAAGAGCATTGTAAGGAAACTCTTCCTTTTTGATATTTTCATTTCCTACATTTTGAATACCTACATGTTAGAAGTTTACTCTCGTGTTATAATCAACTAAATGTATGTTAAAACATTGTTTCATAAAACCTTACCTTCAAAACAAGCTAAAACATGTTTAAAATGATCACAAACAAGATTGTGTTAAAATGGGTACCTAAAGGGTAAGATTTGGTAATATACACATTATGAAATGCTTTAGATGTGTTAAAATGAAAGGGTAGTAAAAATGGTGAAAGACTTGGTTAAACACATGATGTTAAGGACATATGTATTTTGAAATGATTTGAAAGTTTTAAAACAAGATTGTAGTTCAAATGGTGAAAGCGTTACTAAACAAGCGAGAAACGGCTTTTGAAATGAGAAACGAAACGAGTGTTTTAAAACAAGAAGCGAAAACCTAAAATGTCACATTTTGGACTACAAACATGTTACATCTTGTTAAAATGCTAAAATGTTGGTTTGGAATGTCAAAAATCGTGTTTGAAGTCATTTTTGTGAAAAGCACGGAAAAGGCCGGATGTTGGCCTTACCCGGACGGGTGAAGCCAAATTTAAGCCTTACTCAGACGGGTCAACCTTACCTTGAGTTCTGTTGGCTGAAGTACCTTGAGTTCTGTTGGCTGATCACCCTACGGGTGGGTGACATGTCACCCGGTTCGGTTAAGCCTTACCAGGACGGGTAAGCCTTATTTCTGATTATTTTTTTTTAAAGATACCTTTTACTCGAGCTATTACCAAAATTCAAATTTAAGCCTACCATTGAGTAATTTTAGTTTGAGAAAAATTTTGTTTTATTCGAGCTATTTTCGGAACAATTTTGGAGGGAAAAGCTATAACGAAAGCAATAGAATAGTTTAAAAGATACGTTTTGAGGGCGATAAATAGTATAAGTATAAATGTAAATATAAAAACGAGATCACTATACTATCAAGAAACATACACGTGGCTATTTGTGCTTTATATTTGATTCAATCCATTGAATTCCGCACGTGGGTTGATTGTGTGTAATGATTTGATTAAAAGATCGTCTAGGGATCTACAATTGGTATCAGAGCCATTAATCTAAGGATTTTGGTGGTATCAAATCGTTTTGGGTACGTTTTTTATTCATATTTTGATCATTTAACGTATATTTTGGTGTTTGATTCTCATTCTAGGAGTTTTGGAGTTGAAAAATTGGAGTTTTTAAGCCTAAAATTCGAAGGTTTTACGAAGTTTTTCGTTAAAAATTATTAGGTTTCGAAATTTTTCATTTTTGGGGTTTTTGGGGTCTGACAGCGCCGTTTAGCGACATAAGGTTGCGACATTAATCTTTCCGACATAAGGTTGCGACATAACGTTGCGACATTAATCTTTGTGACAGGTAGCGACATAAAGTTGCGACATTCGGGCGAAAATGTACCCGCAATATCCAGTGTATTTGAAGGCTTTGTTCTATAAAGACTTTGCGAGCTGGAAAGAGAAGTTTGAAGAATATATTGAATACATTGATTCTGATTTGTGGACTTCTATTACCAAGCAATATGAGGGATCAACATTCATCAATTAAATGTCAGCTGTAGAACAAAATTTTTTTGACAACGACAAGAAAACACGTGAAACAATTATCATGTGTGTACCAAAAGATGTGGCACAAGATATTCCACTTTACAAATATAAAGATACATCTTATAAATTGTGGAGATCACTTGAAGAAAGCTTCGGAAGAACAGATAAACAGCAAATTCAAAAAGATCCAAGTGTTGAAATGCATGATTTGAAAGTTAAAGTTTCAAATCAACAAATTGAAATCGACAGTTACAAGACTGAAATCAATTTACTTCGCAAAGAAAAGGTTGAAGCTCAAAGTGAAGTTTTAACCTATCAACGCAAGCTCTCAAGTTTTGAAGCATCTTCCTTGAGGTTAGATCAACTGCTTCATTCTCAGAAAACGGATACGAAATCCAAAGTTGGTATCAGATATACATCAATACCAATTAAGGATGAGTTTGTTGAAATTGTTCATGAAGTCGAAGAATGTGATGTGCCAACACAACAGATTAACAAATCTGATGTCAAGCCTGAAAATCACATCATTACTAATGAGTATATTGTGGCTTCTAAACAAGGGAAATCTAAACGCGATACAAGAAGTGATAAGTTGAATAAATGTTTAGACAAAGGGATAAACGAGAAGTTGATAAAGAAGGAAGAATAGATTAAAGGCTTTCCAACTTCAAATACTTAACATGGAAATTAAACGTGAAGAAATGCGTTCAAAAATTGTTGAACTTGAAAAGAGAATTTTAAAATTTGAGCATCTAACCAAACCTCAACTCTCTCACTCAATTGAACAACAAGTCAAGGTGACTAAGAAGATTTACCCGACTAAATCTTCCAAACCATGTTCAAAAATGATTTGTGCGAAAAAGATTTCACAGTTTACTAATTATTCTTTACAAAAGAATAATAAGTATTCTGAGAAATTACAATCAACCAGAAATTTTGATCATCATAAGGTTGATTGTTGTGATTCCGTAGCCTTTGAACGAATCAAAAGATCGGTTTCAAGATCTTAAAAGCCAACAAACGTATTGAAACCGACACAATCGGAATCTGGTGAAACAAGATCTTTTGTATATTCAAGAAAGCAAATGTTTGCTCTTGCACCATCTCGTCGTATGGTGGTGAAAATGCAAAGAGATTTTGTTCCTTTCTCCCCAAGAATGGTTCTACCAACAATGGTTCCACGAAAATTTATTAGATATGAAACATCACGTTTCAATTTCAGATGGAACTCAAGGTCTTTGGATTATATAGATACAACTTACAAATGGCTTTCGAAAAAGGAGAATCTCATTGGCAGTGTGCTCAAATGGGTTCCTAAAGTTGTTGCTTGAATTAAAGGATCAAGGGAAGCAAAGGTAGAAGAAAAGACAACGAAGAATTCTGTTGTTCAGGGGGAGTAATTATCAAATTTAGTGAACAGTCAGATTTCTACCAGCTGTTGTTAATTTCGAGTATTTGATCCTATGAGCTTGATAAACTTGTCATCAAAAGATTTGAGAAAACTGTTTGATAATCCGATTCGCTTTAATGAAAGAAATGTTGTGAACAGTCAACGTTTGTGTAACACATGGAATACACGCTGGCGGTGTATTTCCAACAGGCTGGGTTTGATTGAAGATTTTGAAGACCAAGCTGAAGACACGAGGGAGTTTGTTGATACATCTTAGTGTGTCTGTCAGTTGGTCAAGTCTGTATTGTGTTTGTTAATGTAATTTAGTTTAGGTTGAATTACATTTTCTGTGTTACGCGACACAAGGCTTATGTCGCATTAGTTGTAATAGCGACATAGTGTTATGTCGCATTAGTGATCTTAGCGACATAGTGCTTATGTCGCATAAGTCGGCCAGATTAGTATAAATACCCTTAATTACTTTTGTAATTAGGTGAGACTTTTCACATATTATTCTCTGCGATTTTAGCTGCTGTATTTCTCTCTGAGAATTTTGTTAAAGGCAAATATAAAGTGATTCTTGATTTGTTAGTGATTATTTGTGCTTTATATTTGATTCAATCCATTGAATTCCACACGTGGGTTGATTGTGTGTAACGATTTGATTAAAAGATCGTCTAGGGATCTACATACTAGTTGAGTGAACAACTAGCATAGACGGGCCGATAGAGCTGTCTACTTATATAATTGATCTCATGCATATAGGGCGTTAGGAGGCTATTTCTATTTGGGCAAACGATACGTTTAAAATGTTAGCACTCTTGCTCACCAGGTGAGTTCACAACCCCTCTTTTACTGTTTTCAATGATTTATAAATTTGGGGTGAAAAACATATGAACTGTTTTGTAAAATATGACAACGAATCTTGTGCGACCCTAAGTTAACATGTTGTAGTGCATTGAAGTCCTCTTGCTTACACAATATGATCATTAGCTAGATGACGCTAGCCACGTGGATATACGGATAGTACTATCGGGGTGATTGCCCACCATAACTGTTATCGGTTAGTCGTGCTAACTATCGACATTGTATCGAAATAAGGATCGTATATCTAGTTTTTCGAGAGGCACGAGCAAGTAATGTGAGTCGTGGATTGGTTATAGGCATAAGTGTCGTCACATTATCTCGTATGACCTAGCTAGTCTACGGGGGATTATCGTCATGGCTTGGTTTGAATTGAAATGTTATTTGTCTTATAATGTTGCAAAGGTTTATGCTTACAAGCAATTGATTTATACAAGTAAAGGTTTAATGATAGAGTCTTAAACTTGTGGGTTCACTCAACAATTTTGTTGACGATTTATAAGTATGTTTTTCAGGGAATTAGCAACGATGTAAGATCATGCATGCATATTTTCGGATCCTTGCTCACCACGATGAATAGAATGCCATTCTTTTGATGATATTGAGACTATGATTTTATGATTAAAATGTTAATCATATTGTTTTTCTAAACATCTATCGTCCTTGTGAACACGAAGAACTTGTAACCGTTGAATTTAAATTATTTATGGCATTCTAAGTTTATATTTGCGATAATCATATGCTCTCGATTTAATTGTCGAATCGATCCCCGTCACGCCCCGTGCTTTCGCATTGCTTAAATGTGACATGATTTTATTGGGGTGTGACAAGGTCACTGTGGGAGAAGTTATTTACATAACTTGACCATTCAAAGGGAGTTAAACAAACTTCCTAGTCCATTCTATATCAATAGTGACATGAGGTTAAGCATACGACTTCTAATGATTTCTAAATAACTACAATGGTTTAAGTTATTAAAAAGGAATCACCTATGTGAGAGAGAACTAGGGTCGCTTCGAAGGGAAATGTGGGGGGTGCATTTCCTAAGAGCTCTTGCAAACCAGGCTAGTGTTCAGGACCATAAAGGACACGACTATGAGGAGTTGACATTGTTAGGAAGAGTCATGTGTGAACATGTATTGTCGTCTACATAAACAGCAGATCAGTTCAAAGACATCGTCGTTTACTGACCGCTAGGAGACTAAGTAAATTTCACAAGGGAATGTTCAAAGGGTAACACCTACCTATCCTATGCAAGACTCGACTATTGAAATTTCAATATGATTATGATTGTGTGTATTATTCCATCGATCTCCATTCACGTGGGGGATTGTTGGAAAAATTAGGAAATAAAGTGTAATTTTCCCAAACGTTGGACCTAATTATCTACATGTAAATGTAATAATTATATGTAATATTTTATACGGTTGTGTAGCTTTTGACAAGAGCTTCGTAACGACGTATTATATGTCCAAAGTTGATGAGAGATGAATGAGACATCGAAGCTCAAAGTGAGGTGTACGAAACAAGGGAAATTGGGTTTCGGAACCATCCCACATTGGAAATGGGATCAAACTTTGGAGTGGCACGGGGGTGCAAATCTTGCGACAAAACGGGTCAGGGCTTCTGATCTATGGTGCGCCCGGGCAACCTGCGGATACGAATGCAACTCGAAACCTGGGCTTGCATAGGCCGGTTTTTGACCATATCCACAATTTTTGCTGAGATACACTTCATATTAAAACAACTTTGGTTGCTTGAATTACAAGATTTCGTTTTATTATAAACGATTTCTTGGTGCATTATATATAGGGTGTTACGGGGTTCTTGTTCGACATACGAAAATAGAAATTGGAACAACTCTTTCTCTCTCACAATACTACCCGCACACTATCATTATTTTGCTGCGATTCTCAAGCAAGTTTGTGACACTCCGGCTGTATAACAGCTATTACTGTTGTACTCTGAGAAACATAGGCAAAATATATTTTAAGAAAATTGTATGAAATACGGGCTTCAATTTTAATTTCGTTAAACAATTTTATTTTCTGTTTATGTGTTACAGTTTCGATTTCACTTTCTATTACTAATTCCTACAATATGTATAAATGCCTCATCATTTTAGACAATCTTTTTATTATGGAAAAGTTTCATGTATAACCAACTTATGTCGGATAATTTCATATTTTTCTAAATTAAACACGTGTTTAGCGTACAAAGTGCAACAGAAATTATATAATGATGAAAATAGAAAACAGCAAAAGAAAAATTAGACCGCCGTTCAATACGGTCAAAACCCGTCAAACCCAACCTATATATCTTTCAGCTTTATTTGAACTTTCTCGTATATTTTAGTTTTAACTTTAAAATAACTTTTTCTAAAGAACACAGTTTCAGAGCTGAAATTATATCCTTGTATCCGTAGCCATCGTTGTACTCAAGTTAATATCACTAATGTGTAAACATTTAACATTTATAGTTAGCTCTCCATCCTTAAAAGCAATAAATCGAAAAAAGACTCTTACAGATGCAATATTTTGCTTTTCAAAAATTTGTGTCAAATTGTCTTTTATTATAGCTAAGCAACTTTCCTAAGATCTACGACGATAACGCTAACATTGTCTGCGCTCCGTCGAGCCAAAGCCAGCTTTGTCAATAGCAACGATGCATCCGAGCACGCCAGGTCACTATTCTCATACTCTGACACATCATTTATTGGCGGACTCTTCATTTTCGCTGACGGCCCATTTCCTTTTAGACACATGCTCGCCAATCCACATGCTGTCTCATTCGACACCACGTCCCATAATCCGTCGCTTGCAAGTATTAAAAACTCATCATCCGGTGTCCTGTCCGTAATCGTTACCTCTGGCTCAGAGGTCACATAAGGTTTCAAATAATTATCGCCTGAATTATCAACGGATAAATAAATTGTAAACGCTTTCTTTATAAAGTTTAAACGAAACCTTGCATAAGATTTGATAATTTGTGTGCTTACTTACCAATAGCTCTAGACATGGCTAAAACTCCGCAAACTCTAGCACCTTCCCAATATAACACTCTTCCACCAGCTGCTTGTATACGATTGAGTTCATCGGGTCGATCAGGCTACATATAATTTCAAACACTTACTTAGAGGATGTAATAGACAGTCACACGTCCACTAGTAGTATTATTTAAAAATTCATCAACTAAATATGACTCCTAAAATAAAATCTTTGTAATTTATCTGAAATTGTATACCACTAGAGGGAATACTTTACCGTTTGACGAATAATGTATTAAATAGAGTAATGTAAAATAGATTTAAATATGTAAACTTGAATAATCAGACATAATGCATTTATCATTTGACATATTTCATTTATATATTTTATCTTTCTTGATTTTAACATTTATCTTACCATATAAACTAATCAATATGTAAACTTGAAAAACTAATCGTAATTTGATTTATGATTTGATATATCATTTATGTATTTTATCTATCTTGATTTTCATATTTATTTTAATATATATTAAAAATAAAAATCTTTAAGGTCTACTTTTTAACTTTTATATCTAGACCTACATATATTTTGCATTACATAGAAAAATTCTCTAATACTAACCTTGTGATCAATTGACAGAGGAAGTGCTTTTCCATTTCGACAAAGTACGGCACGCGAGTCACCGCAATTTGCGACCACAATTCTATTAGGAGTCACGATCGCAACCACAGCCGTAGATCCGACACCATAAGACTCAGGCGCCCGAAGCTCGCACTTGCAGTCATTACTTGTAGCGTGTTGATTCCATACTACAACTTCCTCGTCCATTCGAATGAAACTTCGTTCCATCCCAATTTTCCAATCCATTGACTCGTCAGCGTTTTTATTCAATTCTTCTTTCACCAACAAATGTAACTGATCTTTACACCTTGTCGCCACCTACAATATTCAAAAGACCAATCTTAACTATCAGAGATCTAAAGAAAATTATGTAAGACCTCAAATATCTTGCATGCAACGTATATATTAAGGTTTAGCCAATTCTGCCTTGGTCTGCTGAATACGACTCAACCATGGTATATATACAATGTCTGAAAATAATATGTATGTAACATACGTGAGAACAACCATGGCCATCGTAAACGCCAAAGTAGTGCAAATTAGATGTTTGAGTATCCTCATCTAAGAACCAAGGATGAATAGCAACCGAATCTTCCATTTCTCTCCTTCTTCCACAAACGGACGCAACTCCGAATTTAGGAATACATTCATTTACAAAATCTGATTTATCGTCATACTCCGTTCTTAGTTCAGAATAACTAGAACTGTCGACCGCGTCGTTTGATCCACGCGAGAACGACGCAGGCGAAATTGCCAGTTTCGGTTTTTTCATTCCATTATCGTTGACAACCGTAGCGGGAACTCCCGCTACAAACTTAACTCTTCGAATTTCCATCCTTTTCCGTCGGGCTGCTCGCGTATTCGAATCCGTAGAAGTCGACGTTTCCTTCTCTCTCAAACATATTTCCGCCATTTCGGAACAACTCCGCAACATTCGACAACGAATACTAATTTGAATCTTCTAATTTTTGATAACGATAAACCTACAACTTATCTGACATATATTTAATTGATTGATCAAATAATTTCAGTTTTGAAGAGAAGATGTTGAGAGAAACTATACGAGAATATTGAAATGAAAAGGAATGCGACTTGGTTAGAGAGCTGTTAAAAAGGGAAGCAATTGAAATAAGAGGAGGGACTTTAACAGAAGCTTAAGATTTGAGCCACGTAAGGGGCTGATCGCAGAGTTTTTGGGCAAGGTGGGCCAGAGATGGGGTGATCTGAGCCGTTGAAGTAAAAAAGCGGGTACAGAATGTTTTAGGCGGGGAAAACGTGGACGAATGGGAAAATAACACGAGAGTGATACAAGGGTCAATTAATAGTCTGACACGCATGTAGTAGTAAAGTGAGACTGGAGTAGGGGGTATACGTGGCAAAGGTTTTCAAGTACGAGATTGAGTTCGTACGAATTAAATAAATTGATTTACGTGAAAACAAGACACTTAATACTTTCTAAGAATTTTTTTTTAACAATTAGATTATATTGTATAAAGTTTAAAAATATGACCATCAAAATTAGATAACTTTTTAGTACCGGTTAAAGAGTTATAGATTAGACCATATACGTACTACAACTCTCAACTTTATGTTTGTTTTCATAATTTTTTAGCGTCAATGGATGAAAAAAAGTGTACACTCGAAACATGCAACGAATATTATATAAAAGTTTTTTCATTTTTATTTCTTAAAGGAATTAACCCGCATAAAATTTAGTAATGGAACTTGACCTTTGACGCCCCAAAGGTTGATCAGTCTTTAGAGTGCCACCTTGACGACTCTAGCTGTTTTTATGGTTGGATCAGTATATAATGGGTCCAATGAAAAGGATATACGTAGCTCGACTAAAATTGACAGGTGGTCTGTTTGGGTCTGATGGTGAGTTTTGGCCCACCTAGAAAAATGGAGAATAATAGTACCTTCAATTACGCCTTTGCTTTATTATTTGACATCTGTCCTTCTTCTTTACCCACCAAGTTCCATTTAATTTTTTTTAATAATATGAATGAATCAATTTTAAATCGAGCTTAAACGAGTCTGAAATTTTATATTAAATTCAAACAAGCTCAAAAGTCTAAATCAACTTTTCAAATACATACATCATCAATTATTATTTTTATTTGATAGTATAATATATAATTACAATGATAATTATTATATATATAATATATAATATATATATATATATAATACTTAATATAACAATCATAAATCTAATCTAATTATATATGATTACAAATTATAAAAAGATAAATAAATATTATTTGACAACAAACAAGTTGATCTCGCAAGTTTTATATATTCGGGTCGAAATGAGCCTAGCTCAGATGAGCCCGGTAAATTTTAAACGAGTCGAGTATGAGCCTAATCGAACTAAAGTCGACCCATTAAAACCCCTAATTCTTTCCTTTTTTTTCAGTTTTTGTATAGTCCGTTAAATATCAACATTTTTTTTAAAGGACATTGAAATTTTATTAGAATACTAGTTAGAAACTACAGAAAATAAAAAAAATCAAAAATACAAGACTTACCGACTCACACCTACTAAAGAACCAAAAGAAAGACACAACAAAATTAAATAACACCAACACAATTCCACAACAGCGAAATCCCAAATATGTCCTAAACATGAGACCGAGCAAACATAATACCTCATCAGACAACACAAACCTTGTAGATAAAACTAAAAAGGTCCATATTCCATTGCATACATACAACACACTTTAAATGATCATGACAAAGATTATGTTTCATATCCCCAGCGGCAGATCTAGAAATGTTTTTCATGGTTAGTACACTTTTTCATAGCTTGCTTTGCATTGTTTTAAGATGTTGGTTTAAGAATTGTTAGGAATAAAAATATAGATCGTAAACATTATTTTTATAATTTATCATGTGACAAGCACTTGGAGTATAAATAGGACTAGCTAGGATTAGTTATGTAACACTTACAATCTCTTGTATACCCT
Source organism: Logfia minima (assembly GCA_963921325.1). Classification (NCBI taxonomy): domain Eukaryota; kingdom Viridiplantae; phylum Streptophyta; class Magnoliopsida; order Asterales; family Asteraceae; genus Logfia; species Logfia minima. Next base: position 29,554,770 of record OY992764.1, read on the forward strand.
TTGACCATTTTGTGATAACAGACTCAACTAAATTCACTCAATATACATACAGATACATACACACATACATATACTATTCATATCAAATTCTAACAAAAACTCGAATTTGATCCAATAGTTTAGTTGAGTCTGTTATTACAAAATGGTCACAATTCTTAAGACATTGTTGGGACATGTTTTGTGACAACAGATCTAGCTTGTAATAGGACTAATGTTAATTGTAATCAAGCTTGTACATAGGTTTTGAATTAGTAATGAAAAATATTGATTGGTAAACATTTTAGAGCAAAATATTAAAATGCTGAAAAATGTTGACCACGGTTGACTGCGAACCGAGTCAGTTCGCAGGTCAAGATTGGACTGCGAACCAAGTCAGTTCGCTGGGCCAAAGTGGGCTGCGAACTAAGTCAGTTCGCAGAGCCCATGACCCGCAAACCGAGACGGTTATATAATGAAATTAGGTTTTAAACCTAATTAACTTTTGCCAAATACGAATTACGAATTTCCTGTGTTTCCAGAGCGATTCCAAAGTATTCTAAAGGCTAGGTATTGATAGTTAACATTTGTTGTAATTAATACAAAGCGTATTAGCATTCTGATTCACTAAATAATTGTGAAACAATTTGTTATAGATCCTATAACTTAGTATTGAGGGATTCCGCACCTTAATACCTTAAGATAATCTCATTATCGATCCTAATACATACGGACTTACAATTGGTATCATTGCCAAGTTAGATACGCGTAGGTTTGAGGTTATTTGGGATAATAACGATTGATTTGGGTTAATAACGGTTGATTTAGGGTTGTTTTACGTGCAATTAGTGCGTATTTGCGACCAAAATCAATCTCTGGAAACTTTTAGGTTCGGTTACGTTCGAAATCTTAGGGTTTAGACATTCAAAAACCTAAAATTTTTGTTTTTGGGGTTTATAGCTGATTCTGCGAACTGAGTTGCGAACCGAAATGAGATCTGCAAACTGAGATTTGCGAACTGAGTTCAGTCTTACGAGTTGAGTTCCTACGAACTGAGTTGAATTCCTGCGAGTTGAGTTCCTGCGAACTGAGTTGAATTCTTGCGAGTTGAGTTTCTGCGATCTGACTTGCGAGCTGAGTTCCTGCGAACTGAACATTCTGAATTTTGTGATTTGTTAATTTTTGGGATTTGCAAAGATGTCTGACTTAAGTAGAATGATTGAGATGGACCATGAGATTGGAAAATCTAATGTTCTACCTAAATTGCTCCGACTTGAAAATTACTATGGATGGAAGGATAGGTTTGAATCCTATTGTCGTTTCCATGATCTGATTATTTGGGAATGTATCAAGAATGGATACACTGCTCCTACCTAAACTGTTGAGAATGTAACGGTGGTTATTCCTTATAACCGGATGAACGATGAGCAGAAAAAGGACTATGAATCTAAGAACAAAGCTCATTCATCGATCAAGATGAGTCTTCCGAGGGAAATTAATCAATAACTAAAATCTTTTCACACTGCTAAAGAGCTCTGGGTAGCTCTTGAGAAAAGATGTGAGGGTAGTCCACGGGTTACAGAAGGTAAAAGGAGTCTTTTAAAGAAACAATTTACTGTCTTTAAGGCTTTGAAAGGAGAAGATCTAGATGCTTACATCACTAGGTATTATCATCTTCTAAGCGAACTGGATGACCATGAGATAATCTATACTGACAGGGAGAAAACCGACAATGAAGACAGATATGTTAAAATGACTCTAGAGCAGGCTATAGACAAGCTCAGAGGATATGATTTTACTAAGAAAACGAGAGATACAGATTCTGATCAGGTACAGGATCCTAAGCTATACCATGGAAAATCTAGTCTCTCAAATGCTTCATCAACATCAACCTCTGCACTATTGGTTGGTGCTATTGATGATAGTGGTGAAATCTTGTCTGAAGACCTATGTTTTATAGCTTCAGCTGGAAGTGAAACTCGAAGCAAGAATACTTCTTCTGAGAAGTCAGCTCAAGGGCATCATAAGATGCCTATGAGTGTGAAATCTGCAGAACAACAACTTTCTGTGCTTGCTTCATTTGTTGCTTCTTATGAGAATTACATTCATGGGAAAATTAATGATCCTGCCATATTTGACTAGGATTATGATCAAGTTGACCCTGATGACTTAGAGGAAATGGATCTCCAGTGGCAACTTGCTATGGTGTCAAGGAGAGTTAAAAATTTCCTAAAGCGTACTGGTAGGAGAGTTGTGGGTAATAAACCGGGTTTTGATAAATCCAAAGTGAAGTGTTATAATTGTCAAACTTTTGGACACTTTGCTAGGAATGTCAAAGACCCAAGGTAGAACAGAATGCAAATCCGGTGAAACCAAGCATGTCCTTAGCATCAAAAGCCTTGGTGGTTCAGTAGCTTGATGGTTCTTATGACTGGAGTGCTTTATCTGAAGAAGCACTTATGGCTGAAATTGATGATCAAGATAAAACTGTTGAATCCACATCTTACATGCCAACTGCAGAAGAATCTCAAGTGAAGACACTGGAATCAAATGAGATAGCAGTTGTTGATGATGTGCTAGACATGGGATCAACTGAAGATCTGTGTCCTGAAGACTTTGTAGCTCACTCTTACTGATGTATGTCAACTAGTTATTAGTTTGCAGTCCCAAGTGAATGTATATGCAGAATCATATAGGACTGTTTCATTTGAGTGAGAACTAATGAAAAGTGATGTATGTAGGCTAAGTGAGGATAAATTAGCTCTTAAAGAAAAGATTAAGTCGTATATGTTAGATAAGACCGTACTTAGAGATACTATTAATGAACAATCTATTCGAATAGATGGTCTGTATCTAAACTTAAAAGACTTAAATAAAGATATTGCTAGTAAAGATCAAGAGCTGTCTGAGTCTAAGATGAAGTTGGTTGAGTTAAATCGTAAGTTTGAAAGTTACAGGACATCTTCCTTAACTTTAGATCATATAATTAGTACTCAACGTAGTGTAAAGGATATGACTGGTTTGGGTTGTCATGATGTATCTCCTCCATTTAATTCTAATTACACTAATACTTCTGTTGACTTAGAAATGACTGATGTGTCTGTTAACGCTGAAAATAATCCAACTAATAAGTCAGAGATTTCTGAGACAGAGAAGCCTGTTATTAATGATCTAACATCTAACAAGTGTAAAACTGAATTAGATGTTAGGAATATTAAGGAAACAGAATGTTAAAACTTCAGTGACTCAGGAATATACTGACTTAGAAAAGGCAAAAGAATTAAAATCTAGGAAGTTAATGTCATGCTTCAAATGCCACCAAAAACGGCACGTGGCTTCTTGTTGTCCTAATAAGAAGTCAGAAGCAAAGCATAGACCGGTAGACAGAGACATGTCACCGGGTACTTCTAAGATGGATGTAGACAGGTCGAGTCCTAAATCTGAGATGGGAGTAACACCATAACTAAAACTGTAAACATTTTGAAAAGGAAAGAAACACCAAATGTTTCTCCACCTATACATAAACGGTTTTTAACTCAAAATGATAATACTTTTAATCATTCTAGAGATCATATACCGTCGAGATATAGGACCCCTAGTAGAAACCATAGTCATTATGAGAATACATGGGATTAACTATGGGTATAACTATAATCGTAACCAAGGAGACAAATCCCAAGGTTATATGTCAGGGAGGTTTGCATCTCATTCACCTCATAGACCCAAGACCACCGTTCATCAACAAACTCAAACTCCTTCGAAAGTAATCAAGGCTCCTAATGGGAAAGAGGGTTACTTTAAAGAAGTTAAATTTGTTGATGATGAGGGACGATCCAAGTCTGTTATGGCTTCGGTCCCTCTTGATAATTAATTGTGTACAAATGTCATGTGAAGGAGCATACTGTGAATGAAGATAGCTGGTAGTACGTAGACAGTGGTTGCTCAAGACACATGACAGGAGAGAGAAGTCTACTGATGGACTTCAAAGTAGGATTGAAGCAACGAGTAAACTTCGCTGGAGATAAAGGAGGATTAATAACTAGGAAAGGAAAAGTTTCAAACGGTACTTTGACTCTAGAGGATGTGAATTATGTTGGAGAACTAACGCACAACCTAGTGAGTGTTTCCCAAGTCTATGATAAAGGTCATCCTGTACATTTCAATGAGATAGAGGCCTTAGTCCTGAAGCCGGGTTTCGTTATTCCCGATAAATGGACATTGATGAGGGATCCAAGGAAGAAGGACATTTATGCCATCAACATGGGTGTTCCTATTACTTCAATGGAGTCAACATATCTTTTATCCAAGGCTTCTGAAGCAGACTCACTTTTATGGCATAGGAAAATGGCACACCAAAATTTTAGAAAAATGAACTATATAACCAAAAATGGGTTGGTTATGGGTGTACCACAGAAGAGTTTTGCATTTGAAGATAAATGTGTACCTTGCATGAAAGGAAAGCAGCATAAAAAGTCACACAAATCTAAAACTGTAAATTCTATTTCCTCGCCTTTTGAGTTGCTACATATGGATCTCTTTGGCCCTATAAGCAAGAGAAGCGTAGGTGGAAAATGGTACTGTCTGGTTGTCACAGATGATTTCTCTAGATTCTTTTGGGTGTTCTTTTTGAGATCTAAGGATGAAACTCCAGGTACTCTTATGGAGTTCTTAGATCTAATAGAGAATGTCTATAAAACAAGAGTTAAGAGAATTCGTAGTGACAATGGAACAGAGTTCAAGAATTCAACGTTCAATGTCTATTGCTTAAGCAAAGGGATACAACATCAATCTAGTGCACCTTATGAACCTCAACGGAATGGTATTGCTGAAAGGAAAAACAGGACGTTGATTGAAGAAGCTAGAACAATGCTTGCAGATTCAAAGCTTCCGGTCATCTTTTGGTCAGAAGCTGTGAATACTAAACAGAGTTCTTACGGTTAAAAAGCAGAACAAGACTTGTTATGAGCTTTTAAACGATAAGAAACCTAACTTAAAAGGGTTTGAACCCTTTGGAGTTTCCTGCACTTTGTTGAAGACTAGTAATCAACCAAAATTTGGTGAGAAGGCGGACGAAGGATACTTCCTAGGTTATGTGCCTAACTCACCAAACAAACGTGTCTTCAATAAAGCTACGGGCCGTGAGGAAATAGTTTATAACATTGAAGTTACGAGCTATATACATGACTTACATAAGGGATTAGATTGGCAATTTGATTATTCAGATCTCTTTAAGTCATTTAAAGTCCCTCTCAGTGACTATGTCAGTGATTCAGAGATACCCGAGCATTTATTGTTTGAAGATGACGATCTTAGTCCTTCTACAACATCGAATGTTCACACGTCTGGAATCAAGACTATTGTTGACTCTGATGAAGCCTCAACAATTGAGTCACAACAACCTCCACCTGATATACCTCAAGAGAATGAAGATCCTGAAATTGTTTCACAAAGGATTGTGGATGATATTCTTACTCCTCTGAGACAATTGAGGACATCTACTACTGATGATGGTATACCACCTTTGGAGGAGATTGGTACTAACTTAGGAGATGATTTACCAGTTGAACCATTATCAACAACGAGATTGAATAGAAATCATCCGATTGAGAACATCATCGGTGATCCAAACACTTTTGTTCAAACTAGGAATCAATCTAAAGCTAGTACATCCAATCCCACAAGCTTGTATGCTGAAATGAAAGAGACAGGGATTACAAATCTATGTCTATATTCATGTTTTATCTCACAAGTTGAGCCTAAAAATGTGCAAATGGCTCTAAAAGACAACTCGTGGGTTGAAGCAATGCAGGAAGAACTGTCTCAGTTCTCTAAATTACAAGTTTGGGAGTTGGTTGATTTACCAGTTGGAGAATATCCAATCGGAACTAGATGGGTGCTTAAGTGCAAGAAAGACGATCGGGGAATCGTGACTCGCAATAAAGTTCATCTAGTCGTTCAAGGTTTCAATCAGCAAGAAGGAATTGATTACAATGAAGTGTTTGCACATGTGGCTAGGCTTGAAGCAATAAGGTTGTTCTTAGCATTTGCAGCATCAAAGAAACTTAAAGTTTATCAGCTGGATGTTAAGAGTGCCTTCTTGTATGGCAAAGTCAAAGAAACGGTGTATGTTTCTCAACCACCAGGCTTTACAAATCCAGATTAACCAGATAGAGTATATCGTCTTGATAAGGCTCTATATGGATTACGTCAAGCACCAAGAGCGTGGTTTGAAACATTATCGAATTATCTTCTTGAGAATGGTTTTACAAGAGGAAGAATTGATAGTACACTTTTTGTAAAATGGAAGAGGAAAGACTTTCTACTTGTTCAAGTATATGTTGATGACATTATCTTTGGGTCATCTGACGAAAAGATGTGTAGTGAATTTGAACAAGTTATGAAGAACAAGTTTGAGATATCTGCAATGGGAGAACTTACATTTTTCTTACGATTGCAAGTTGATCAAAAGAAAGATGGATATTTCATTCATCAAACAAAATATACAAATGAGTTACTAGAACGATTCAAGATGGATGAAGCAAGAATTTATCGCACTCCTATTCCAGAAGCCCATGGACTAGGTCCCGATACATCAAGCGATAAAGATGTGGATCCTACTCTTTATAGGGCCATGATTGGATCGCTAATGTATCTTACTGCATCGAGGCCTGATATAATGTTCGCAGTATGTGTCTGTGCAAGATATCAAGCCACTCCTAAGGGTACTCGCCTCGGATAAATAAGTTAAGTTTTATCTGCTGAGAAATGATAGTACATTAGGGGAATACGCTTAACAATAATAAGTAACAGTCTTAAGTTAGATGTGTTAGTAGATTCCAATAAGTTACGTTAACATTACATCTTTAAACCAGACCTTTACTTATATTTATTTTATTATACACCTTTCTCTACACGCTATAATTTGCTTCGAATAAATGAAATCTAGACAGGATGAATCTGTCTAAGAAAGATCTGCTGAAGTTAAACGAGAACAGGATCTTGACGACTGAAGCATGGGGTGATCTTGCACGAGATTATCAAATGATGGTGAAGACATGTGTTAGGATGAAGATATATATGGGTAGCAAAATTTACCATTGATTACCAAAGACAACTTGAAGACAAAGACGCTAGAGCTACTGTCAAGGGGGAGTCTGTTGGGACATGTTTTGTGACAACAGATCTAGCTTGTAATAGGATTAATGTTAATTGTAATCAAGCTTGTACATTGGTTTTGAATTAGTAATGAAAATATTGATTGGTAAACATTTTAGAGCAAAATATTAAAATGCTGAAAAATGTTGACCACGGTTGACTGCGAACAGAGTTAGTTCGCAGGTCAAGATTGGACTGCGAACCAAGTCAGTTCGCTGGGCCAAAGTGGGCTGCGAACTGAGTCAGTTCGCAGAGCCCATGACCCGCAAACCGAGACAGTTATATAATGAAATTAGGTTTTAAACCTAATTAACTTTTGCCAAATACGAATTACGAATTTCCTGTGTTTCCAGAGCGATTCCAAAGTATTCCAAAGGCTAGGTATTGGTAGTTAACATTTGGTATAATCAATACAAAGCGTATTAGCATTCGGATTCACTAAATAATTGTGAAACAATTTGTTATAGATCCTATAACTTAGTATTGAGGGATTCCGCACCTTAATACCTTAAGATAATCTCATTATCAATCCTAATACATACGGACTTACAGACATCAAGGTTATTAGCTAGTTCCTTTTGCAGTTATATTTGCAAAAGGAAAGGTTAATAAACTGCAAAAGGAACTAGCAAATAACCTTGATGTCTTGAGAACTGTGACTCGAGAATAATTAATTTTGAAAGCTCACGTGGAATATTACAAAGATAGTTATGAGAAACTTGAAATTGAAAAGAAATATTTGATTAAAGAAATCTCTGGTTTGTCCTCTCAACTTGAGGAATCCGAACGGGTTGGAAAACTTATGCTCGACAGCATGTGATAACGCCTAAAAAGTCACATTTTTACCCATGTTATTTTGACTATATTAATTGAATAATTAACATTTGAACCCAAATATTACATTTATTTGCTTTATTATGTTAATTAGGTGACTACAAAGACAATGTTGTAAAACTTACCAAAAACGGGCAAAAAACGAGTAAAATGAAACAAAATCAACACAAGACGTTTCGGTTGTGATCTGATCATCCATTTGATAATCTTATGCGAATTATCCTTTATCAACCTCAAATTAAATATCATGAGATTACGATTGCCTGGGTTCAAGAATTGCTAAAAACGGACGAGAAACAAAGAAGTTAGAGCGAAAACAAGCAACGAACAAATTACGATCTCGCACACGAAGCCACGACACCGTTGATACGGGTTGCAGCACCCGTATACGGTCCGGATTGAACCGTATACGGCTCAAACGAACCGTATACGGTTCACAGGACCCGTAACTTAATAAAAATCGTGTCTTAGTAGGGTTCGTGTAATACGGGCCAGATTTTCAAAGGTCAAATACGGTTCTTTTGGTTAAGATACGGTTCAGGGATCCTCCTATATATATCCAACTCCTCCTTCAACCAAATCATCCTAATCCACTCACAGTTACTTCCAATTTTAGTTTATCTCTCTAGCTTTCTCTCTCTAGATTAGGAATTAATTATTATTAGCTTTGTAATAAATTAGAGGGTAGCAAGTGGAGAGTTGTAATACACTTGGAGTACGATCAGAGTCCTGCTCTTGTAATTTCAAGATTCACTCATTATAATCTACGGTTATCTCCTTCATTTATCTATTTTAATTACTATGTTTAATATTATTGTTATTATGCTAGATCTAGGACTTACCTTAATTAACGAGTAGTTACCTTGTGGGTTTGTTATGATGTAGTTAGTTAATTAATTATGGGATAACGTTACCCTATTTAATCAGAAACGTAGTGTTTTAATTATGCTTTTTTATTTATGATTTTAAACCTTATTATAAATATCGTCTTTCCACCAATGCACGTGATTACAACTTTGATATTAAGACTTCGCGAACTTGAACACAAAGTAATTAATTATCTATGTTTTGGTTTAATTATAACACTATGTAACCATCGTAAAAGTACATCGTATATTACAATGGAAACACTACAAGTGGATTACATCGTAACTACTATGGAAAATACCATGAGAGTCATCGTGAAGTACTTAAGCTATAAAATAACTATGGTCTAATACGACACGATGTGTTCACCGTAACGGTACATCATAAGATTACTATGAAATCACCAATAGTACGTAGTAACTATTATGGAAAACATTGTGAACAACATCGTGTAAGTACTCAAAGCAATGGAACAACTAATTAATAGTTGATTTACATTGTTAGCCACCATATGACGTTTTCTAAACACGGCGCTGAGCTTGAATCTATGGAAATACCGACAATAGATTACATAGCCAAAAGCTTAGGGATTCCTTAGTATATTTTGGAAAGATTGTTTTCAATTATAAATATAGCTTTTAAAGTGCCCAAATACAAACTCAATTTATAAATCTAAAATGAATGATCAATAATCAACAAGCATTCTATTGTCCTTGTCTATCACCTCTAGATTTTACCAAAGCTAGGAAAGCAAATTAAAACACCAGACCTTAAGGTTACATTGATTGTTATGCGGTGTTAAGAATGATTAGGTACACAAAAGGGTTCTTGCTACTTTATTCATACACCCTAGAATGTTCATATTCCAAGAAGGTCATTGTTCCCGTAACTAGGCAACGTTGAAAGTTGAGCAACACCTTCCCTATCAGAATCATTACGACCTAATTCCCCGGTGACATGCTAATCAAGAATGCTCAAATAAATAAGCTACCTGATAAGCATTTCTATTAAATACAACTTTAAATGCATTATCCCATAATATAACTAACGAAGTCATAACAAACACCGCTTCTTTATTATATACATTTACATTACTCTTTATTTGCTTTGTCTTAGTATAATTAAAACCTAAAATTCTCCCACTTTTGATAAATGTCACACCCCGCCTAGGCGGAAACGTGAGGCGTGACGGAGAAGATCGTCATAACACATTGATATAAAATAATAGAGAATTCACTAAATGAAAAACCATTACAAAATGTCATGACGACCCCCGACACAAGCGGCGACTTATATCGTGGTTAGTCAATACCACCACAAACATAGTCATATAGTCATAAAATCCCACAACTCGGGACAAGTTTCTAACAATCTCCATAACCAAACAAAACATCAAAATTCATAGAAATGTACTAATGTGATTTATTCAAAAAGCAACCCATGAGATTTTAGTCTCGCTAAAGCTAAGTAAAAAGCTCTATCTTCCTTAAGCATCATTACTTGTAAATGAATACTCGAAAACCTCAACATAATGTTGGTGAGCTCGTAGGTTTAAGTAATAGTTGCATTTGCTGTGCATAGGACACAAATAGGACAACAGTGTAAAATAACAGTGTAACAACAACTAGTGTATAGGAATATCCAAACTAAACAAATCAACCGAGTCATAAACACAATAGATTTCCCAACATGTCGCCTGCCAGCTGAAGCTAATAAGTTGGCTTAATAGGAATATAGGAATTGTTGGTACATTAGTGTGTCTGTCACTTGGTCTAAGTTTTGAGTTGTAATTACTTAGTCTATTTCTGATGTAACTAGCGACATTGGCAATATCGCTATTGCGAGATTGGCAATATCGCATAGGCGATATCATCAATATCGCCTATCTGATTAGGTAATAGTATAAATACCTAATTAGTGTTTGTGTTACATGACCTGATTTTTGCCAATCCGAATTCCAGAGAACTTTTGAGTGTGTTTCTCCTATTGTGGTCAGTATTGTATTCAATCTTTGATTAATATTCATAATACAATATTGCTTGTGTTTGTGATTAAACGTACTTGTGTTTAGCTTTTGATTTCCGCTCACTAGCTATTGAATATTGATTTGCTTAAGATCTGTCACTTATTCGGTCCTACAATTGGTATCAGAGCCATTTATCCTTTGGATTAGTGGTTTTTGAATCAATATTAGTACGTTAAAAAACGCTAAGTTACTAGTTTTCATATAGGTTAATTGCTTTTTAACCTTAAAACTGATTAATTAGTGCCTTTTACTGTTTTCTGGAATTAGTGTTCGTCTTCAACTACCCTAAACTTGATTAGATTTGTGAGATTAGTAATTTTTCGGATTTCCAGCCGTTTTGCGATATTAGCAGCGATATCGCCTTTAGGGTTTTAGCGAGATTGTTTGATTTGTACTCATTAATTTGAGCGATATATCTAGCGATATTTCCAGCGATATCTCTTGATCTGTACTCATTAATTTGAGCGATATTACATGCGATATCGCCGGTTATTGTCTAATTAATTTTATCGATATTAGTCTATATATCGCTTGTGTTATCGCATTATTACTCTGATTTTGATTTGCGCTTTAATTAGCGATATTGATAGCGATATCATCAATATCGCTCAATCATCAACATCTATAGCGATATCTCCAATATCGCTCTTCTGTTTTCAATCAGAATTTAATTTTCCTTTCAAAACTTAATCGGACTTAATACATATTAAAATGTCTACTTTACAAGCTGTTAATGCTATGTTAAAACACAACGCTGAGGTTGGTAGTGCAAACAAACCTCCATTCTTTGCACCTGGAATGGAGTATTCTGAATGGCGCGGTAGATTTTTATCTTTTGTTGCTTTTACTGACCCCGAAATGGAGATACCTTTGATCGAGCGCTATGTTTGACCGGCCGCAAGTGGTGAACATGTGGGTGTTCCTCCTCCAAAACCCATTCGTTCAATGACTGCTGAAGAACGAAAAGCTTGGGAGTGCGAAAGAAAGACTCATTCAGCTATAACCATGTCTCTTCCTGCTGACACGATGAAGATGTTCAAACACCATGATTTAGCTTATGATCTTTGGAATGCAATTGCTGAGAGATATGGAGGTACTGTCGAATATAAGCAAAGTAAATTAGAGTTTGTGAAGAAACCGTATGATTTGTTCGACATTAAAAAAAACGAGTCAGTAAAGGATTTATTCTGTCGTTACTCACGCCTCGTGAACGAGCTGACTGAGGGAGGCTATAAGTTTTCCACAGTTGAAGTTAATAAGAAACTCTGAAATGCTCTACCTCCTAACTGGGAGACAAGAGTGTTAATGATGGAAGGTGATCCAGAAGTGATGGCTATGTCTCTAGATCAGCTTGTTGGCAAATTAGAAACTTGTGCTTTAGATATTCAAAAGAAAAGTACAAGATCAAGTTCTCTGCTTCCTGATACAAGTAGTTTTGGATATGGAGGGACTGCTCTTATATCTGGATCATCTACTAGAACCACTTACTCTTCAAGTGGTACTTCTGCTGGAACATTCTCTTCTCTCCCAGCTCATTCATCTTCCTCTGCTACTGCATCGCAAAATGCGCATGCAGTTATCTTCAACGCGTTTTTATCATCATATGATGATTTTTTATCAAAGAGGATTAGCTCGGTAGATCTTACCGATGAAGACTTTGCACAAGTTGATCCTGATGAACTAGAGAGAGTGGATCTTCGTTGGAACATGGCTATGCTTACCAGAAGAACGAAAACCTATTTGAAGAGAACATGAAAGAAATCTCTTGAAGACGTCACTGATAAAACTAGCATGGATTTTGATAAGTCCAAGATTAGATGCTACAAGTGTCAAAATCTGGGACATTTTGCTAGAGAATGTGAGAAAGGTAGACAACCGTCTACTGGATTTACAAAACCTTCTACTTTCAAGAAAGATAATGAAGTCGCCAAGGCAGCTCTTCTGATGGATGAAGAAGCCTATGATTTTTCTGCTATGGACGATCGAGATAACATAGCTCTTATGGCGGATGTTCAAAATGAGGTAGACTTTGATTCGTTTAATTGTAATTCCTGTATCACACTAACTAGTAAAATCAACAGGTTCATAGTAGATAATGATCGCTTGAATACAGATCTAACCAATCTTATTGAAGCGAACAAAGTTTTAAAAGATAACGAAAAAGTCTTTACTATAAATCAGAAAACCCTTATTGACGACAAGAAAGAGTTAAAGGCAATGATTTTTAACAAACAAGATGAGATTGACAGTTATTTAAAACTCATTTCACATCTTAAAAAGGAACTTGCTGAAACTCAATCTGAAAATGTTGATTTAAAACGAAGACTTGCAAATATCTCCACACTATGGTCTTTTCCGACATCCTGCAAAGCCAACGGACTGATACAAAGAGTAAAGCAGGAATTGGTTATCATAACCATCCTCCTCCTTCAAATTTGAATCAGCCTATTCTTTCACAGGACGAAATTAAAGATAATGTACCTTCTGTTCTTAAGAAGGATACAAATCCTGTGATTAAACCAGTTAATGTTGATAATCCTGATCAGCCTAAGATTGTCAAGGCTGAAGATGTTAAACAGCCTAAGCTTGTTAAGGCTGCTGATGTCAAGTGACCTGAGTTGCTTAAAGTGTTGAGTTCAAATAACCAGAAGGCTGAGCCTATTAAGCCTCAATTTGAACCAATCAATTTTGTCCCATCAACAAATGTTGAAGAGGTGGTAGAGGTGGAGGATGTAACTCACGAGGTTACACAGAAAGTTGAGAAGAATAACCTCAAACCTGAAATTTTCATCTTTACTAACGAGGGTAGAGGTGGAATGTTTTCTAAAAAGAAACCAGTAATCAAGGATTTAAAAATGAAAGAATATTCAAAATAGTAAAGTTTCAATTAAAAATCCTTCTTCAAAGATTACCTCAAATGTGAATACGTTTATTCCATCATGTTCGCATAAGTGTTCATGTGCAGTAAATGTATCTGAAATTAAGCCTAAGCCTCGTAGGGTTCCTCTGTCGCCAAAACCACTATTGAGTAATGATCAAACCTTTCGAGAGAGACGATCATGCTTCTACTGTAAGAAGCAGGGTCATCTCATTAATCAGTGTTCAGTGCTTGCTAGAAAATGGGCATCAAGAAATGATCCACGTCATTCTAAAAATAAAAATTTTCAAAAGACAAAACAACATGGATTATCTCGAAATGTTCCAATTTCTAGAGTTAATAACATTACACCTACTCAACCCATGGTTCGAAAGGTTGATGTTGTTAATAAGCAACCAATTATTCCTCAGAAAGTTTGGAAAAAGAAAGGTGTAGGGAATAGTGTGTCATCTATAGTTATCACATCAGTAAAAGAAAATGATTTACTGAAAAACAAGGTTTTAACTGATGTGGTAATAATCGATGAAGTCTCAAGAGTACCCAAGTCTGTCAAGGCTTGGGTCTCCATTTTAAATTAACAATCTTTTCTCTGTGTTGTGTCAGTCAAAGGTGCTGAATAGCAAGTGGTATGTTGACAGTGGCTGTTCACGACACATGACAGACAATATTTCCCTTCTCTCTGATGATAAACCATATAATGGGGGCTATGTTGCTTTTGCTGGTGATCACGGTGGTAAGATAACTTCTTGCGTACAAAGGGTGAAACACCAGATATACTGACCTATCTGTTTGATAAACTTGAGACAATTAGTTTTCAAAAAGATGTTTAATTGTGTCTGAAAACAACTAGGGAGATGATAGTACATTAGGAGACACTCCTCAAAAGTCAATCTTAAGTTTTATCCTCGATATATCAGTAGGTTTATCTCGTATTTGTTATACATGTCCTTACAGGCATCTGATTACTTGTACGATGTATTGGTAGGCATTTTCATACTCTTCTTTGAGCATCTAAGAAATACCTTAATCTGTGTTTAAATCTTTTGTGATAACCAACATATGATGTATGACAATGGGTCTTAATTCTTATGTATCCGCTTGCCATGCTTCTATTAACTTGAGCTTGTATATGACAACATTTGGGGATTTATGCTGTCTGTTTCCTTTGTTGTACGTCTGTACAGACCTGGTCTCAGTCAGTATACTTTCAAAACCTAAGCAAACAAAAGTCAAAGTACTTTCAAATCTTATAAAATCAAAGATTCCTCACAAGGTCGCCAAATGGTTTGACCAAGTCTGGTTTTGCTTACACCTGAATCAAGTTTAAGTCGCTTTGTTGTATGTATGTACAGACCTGTCACCGCTGGCTTGATTCTTAAAAATGTTGAATTCAAATGCTTTCTCTAACTAATCGAAGTCTTGGGCATGTCTTGATACTAGGAGTATATCTATGTGGGATTCACGGAGATCTATTCACTTTCACAATAACTGCTAAGCTTGAAGTTGATTATGTTACATGTTTAAGTGGACAAACAATACCGATAATCGTCTTGTTACTGATTGTCTCTTTGGCTAGTTAACTTTGCGTGCTAAATTTACATTTGGACAACTATACTGATAATCGAGTTAAAATTTGATATTGTCTTGTGAATCTGTCTTTCTAATATGATCCCTAATTAGACACCAAGCTGTTCCCCTTGACTTTCTACGAAGATTTCATTACTGGGAACTGGATGCTCATACCGATGAAGCTGTTATGGTCTTTGCTCCTGATTCGAAAAACCAGAGAAGACCTCGCTCTATGGTTTGAAAGAACAAGCACAGTATAGGATATTTGATCCTATGAGTTTGATCAATCTATCAAAGGAAGATATGAGGAAATTGTTTGATAATCATATAAGATATTATCGGGGAAATCCGATAAATGAAAAGCTTGCTCAACAATTTCAAAGAATTGTGAATATTTGTGTAACCCATGGAATCCATGCGGGTGGTAAGTTTCCTGCTGGATGGGTTTGATTGAAGACTAGACTGAAGATTATTTTTGAAGACCAACTTGAGGACACGGGGGAGTTTGTTGGTACATTAGTGTGTCTGTCACTTGGTCTAAGTTTTGAGTTGTAATTACTTAGTCTATTTCTGATGTAACTAGCGACATTGGCAATATCGCTATTGCGATATTGGCAATATCGCATAGGCGATATCATCAATATCGCCTATCTGATTAGGTAATAGTATAAATACCTAATTAGTGTTTGTGTTACATGACCTGATTTTTGCCAATCCGAATTCCAGAGAACTTTTGAGTGTGTTTCTCCTATTGTGGTCAGTATTGTATTCAATCTTTGATTAATATTCATAATACAATATTGCTTGTGTTTGTGATTAAATGTACTTGTGTTTAGCTTTTGATTTTCGCTCACTAGCTATTGAATATTGATTTGCTTAAGATCTGTCACTTATTCGGTCCTACAGGAATCATAGTCATGTACATATCAACCACTGATGCTCACATACGCAATTATAAACACACCAATTGTCCAAAGAAATAACATGATTAGCACAGCATGAGTATTTGAAATAACCTTTGAGTATCATTTTCCCCCAAGAAATATAAAAAGAAAAAAGGGGCCAAGAAACTCACCTTATTAGTAGATGAACAAAGTGCACATTTATCTGAGCAGTTAATCTATTAATAAAATAAATGTGTAAGTTACACATGGACAAGACTTATAATCCTTCTCATTGTAACTCATAATTGATGGAATGCATATGAATAAGCCTTGTATTCCTAACGAACCATCCCTCAAAAATAATAATTTGTATGCCCTTAAGTCCTTGGTGTATGTAATTGGTGATTTGCCCTTACTTTTATAGATTTGGTCTTCTGTTCAAAATTTTAAGGTTACTTATGTATTTTTCAAATAACTTAAAACTGAGTTAGGGTTTCAAATTTAAATGACAGAACCTACAATGTGTTAAGTATTCTCAAAAAAATTTCCATAATTTTTGTTAACTCTTTACTATTTTAATAAAATTCCATAACAATAACTAGTCAGATTAGTTTTCTGCTTGCGCAACAAAAAGTTTTATTTTTGTTATAATACTTAAAAGTATCAAAAAATTCTGAAATGTTTACAAGTATGAGTAGACCTATATAATTTACACCAATAAAAATATTATCACCTAATTCGAAAAATTGAGTGAGTTATGGTATCCCAAAGTCGACCAAAAATCTGAACATGAAACCACTTGGAACAGAAAGTAGACTCATTGAAATTAAACCTAGACTTAAAATTCGTATTTAAAACTCACGTTATGGCCAAGATATGGTCTTCTAAAATTGATACAAAATTTTGTCCAAATTCTAATTTAGCCCAAACAATGCCTTTTAACCTAGAATATCTTATCTATAATTATATATCTAACATAATGTCATCAAATCTATGTTTAATATGTTATTTGGATGCTTTTAATCATAATTAATTCCCATCAATTCAAATCATATTAAAATCAAAAGAAAGATCAAATTGAATGGTGAAATAAGAACACTTACCGAAAGCTTTAAAGAGAAAATTGATTGATCTTGTTTCTTGAGAGTTTGATGAAACAACAATGGTGTGAGGCTATGGTTTTGAGAATTTCACCGAAGGAAAGAGGAGAGAAAAAGAAAAGGGGCTAGGGTTTTGAAAATAATGAAATAAGTAAACTTAGTTAGGAAGAAATAGTTATTTAAATTAGGTTTAACATTTTTTTTTTCATTTTTCTTAATTTGGGCCGGATTTAATATTTAAATAATTTTTTTTTAAACTTTATACTATGTTATATTCTTCCATTGTTATCATTATTATTATTAGAAAATAACACTTTTGACTTAATTTATTTGTTGATGACTTAATCACCAATATATTGTCCTCGGTAGGTATCTATAATGCTTAAGGACATGTTAAAAGAAATTAATTTAACGTTTTTATAAAAACGTGAATACTTAGAGATTTCCTCGAGACTAATACAACTAGAGGTAATAAGATGTATAACACACTTAACTCTTAGAATTTCTCATTTTCTATGTTTCAGGAATCAAGTAAGCACATAAGTTTAACTAGACGACGAGCGTTGGTTTAGTAGTCAAAGTTGTCTAACCTGATTTGGTAACGGTTGTCACAATAAACCCCCTTACTAGTTAGAACACGTTCGCTTGAAACATCTTAGTTACAATTCAGCTAGTCTTTAAGAATGACACCTAAGTCATACTCACCACTTACTAATTCTAGTACGTAGTCAGTAATTTAGGATACCCAGCACTACAAATATAAAACACCCACTGATATCGCTCCGCTTGGTCACCGTCAAGCGATTCCAACCGACGACAATGCACCGTGATAATAATCGACCGAACGGGGTGACATCAACATGCTCATGCAATTGCTGAGAATATGAGAGTTTTTAGCAAGTTAAAAGAACTTGAAGCTACTTTGTTAAAACGTGGTCAAATTGAACAAACTATTTTCTTAAATAAACCGAAGGACATCCATGCTACTTGAAGAAAGCAATTTTAAAAATAGCATGCTTGTATGATGACGATTACATGGGTAACCAATTTAAAAATGCATTTCTAAAAGAAACTAATGAGGAGGAAGAAATTGAGAAGTTTAATAGGGAAAGAGAAGATAATGCTCAATTTACATTTGATTATCAAAAATTGAATGATAGCTATTGGTCACGTAAAGTACCACTTTCCGAGCACTATTTTCTAAGCTACTCCAAACCATTTTCTTGGAAACTATTTGGCCACTACTAAGATTTATAGCATTTTAAATCTCTACAATCTCAAGTTTCGTTTATAGAATTTTAAAATCCTAACGGAAATTTTAGGTTACGATTCCTTAAGTTTACTGAAATCGTGTAACGTCATAGAGATTTCTTAGCAAACCCTTAGTCTATGAGAAACATTTAATTAGGTTACGATGTGCCAACGAAAACAAAGGAAATTATGTGACAACCGTCAAAAATCTCAGGTCATTAACGCACTTAAATTCCTAGTCTATCTAATTTCGTTTACAGCACTCTAAAATCCTAGTGAAAAGTCTAGGTTACGACTCCTTAAGTACCGAAACCGTGAATTACCGAAATCACGTAACGTTTAAGAAGATTGCTTAGCGGACTTTAAGACCGTGAACAACATTAAATTAGGTTACAAAGTGCCAAAGAAAACAAATGAA
Organism: Logfia minima; assembly: GCA_963921325.1. Classification (NCBI taxonomy): domain Eukaryota; kingdom Viridiplantae; phylum Streptophyta; class Magnoliopsida; order Asterales; family Asteraceae; genus Logfia; species Logfia minima. The sequence continues at coordinate 29,573,728 of OY992764.1, forward strand.
ATTTAATTTCATTCATCAACACAAAATATTTATCGTATCAAAAAAACCGGAATTTAATCGTAAATTCCGTAACTCGGTTAACGCAACCGGAAACTGCACGATTAACCCGCGAATACCACTCGTAAACGAATCAAATACCTTATGATGAAAATTATAAACTTATAAAATCAAGTTTTACAACCAAAACTTTAACTCTCAAAACATCACAATTAAATCTTACAAAACATACCAACTCACATCAATTTAATTGTACAACTTATAAGACTTTATTTCCTTACAATTAATAAAATAAAATGAGGAAATAACCCCTCCACCCACTAAAAATCTGCAGCCCTCTCTCTTTTTCCACTCAACCTCTCCACTAACCCACTTATATTGCATGCAAAGTCTTCTACCACTTACACACTCTTCCTCCCATCATTTCTCTCATTTTCTCTCAAGAAAACACACACAAAACCTCTCTTTTCACACACTAAACTCCAGAAAATATTCATCCAAAGATCATCATCTCAAAGGTGTTCTTCCATTAAAACACATCTCTTAAGGTAGAATCACCATTCCTAGCTTCCATTTCATACTTTCTTTATGTTTATTTCATGTAAATACATGGATTTTATGCCTATTTCATGGCTAAAATTTTCATTCAAGGTTTGATGGTTTGTAGGTTCCCTTACACTTGTTTAAGTGTTAAAAAAAAGGGCAACCCATGATCAAACTGAAATCAAACCGAAAAATCGTCTTTTTAGTGTTTGAATGCTTATTTACTTGTTCTTGCTAGAATAAATGGTTTAAAATGTTAAAATATGTTTATGTTTCTGTACAACACATGTTCATGCATAAAAGACAAGACTTCAATCTTTGGATGAGGTCTAAAAATCGTTTGGTAGTGAAATCACACCAAAAAGATCACTTTGTCATGCATGCAATCTGTCCAGAATTTGACCCTACTTGAAACGACCATAACTCAGTGAATAATGGTCCAAAAATCTTGATTTTTCTTCTATAATTTAGCTTAATGTCTTACCTTTAAAACCCCACTGGTCTCACTCAAATCCATTGAGTTTACGACCTCCAAATGTATCACACAAAACTGATGCGCAAACAGTAACTTTTCTGTGAGCACCTAGTTGTGATACTTGTTCATGGGTCTTAAGGTGTTCTATAAATCTAAGAAAAATTATTTTAGACTCCTAACATGTATATCTAAGTATTATAAAAAGATAGGAATTTATCTTGATGATTAAGTATTTTTAGAAAATGCATGAACATCATGCATTGTTGTAATCTTGTAAATTGCAAATACTTGTGTTGTGATGATTCAAAAATATATAAGTGTGAGATAAAACGTCTTAAAATTTTGAGGATTATTTTTCTCAGTAACTATATCATGAAAAGAGTCTTGAAAATAAAAATGGGAATTTTTGGAAAAACATAAGTATTTTTCCTAAATTAATGCAAATAAAGCCTACAAAAGGTGAAATAATCATGAAAAATACTTTTGGACATAAAATAATTATGGGAAAATTCCAGTGTCATTTTCCTCAGAAAATGACACCATCCTCAAAATTTAACACTCTTTGGAAGTGTTTTGATATGTTTTTCGATTTACGTCTCGTTAAAACGCATAATGTTGGGAACCAAAGTTTCAGTGCTCAAAACGTCTTGAAAATTTTACAAAAACTTAGAAATTGGTAGAAAATGATCTGGTAAAAATTTCAGAATTTTAAGTGAATAATTACTATTTTTCCCATAATTATCCCACTTTTTAGACATAAAATGATTATAAATAATCCATAAGTCTAAAAATCCCCAAATTTTCACAGAAAATTTGTGAACTATATTTCATATTTCATACCAAGTTTGGTAATTTTTAGATGTTGTATTTATATATTTCCATTATTTTGTTCCCAACTCGAACAATTACCGACATCGTAAATTAAATGGAAATTCAAACTTTTACGGCACTTTGTAATTTAATTAGCTAGCTAAGCAATCCTAACAAACCGTATTAGTCGAAAACTAATTAGAAACCTTGTGTTCTTAGGAAATAGATAGGAGTCAAACCCAGTTGGCACGCGCATTACATCCATCCTTCCGCTCACGCTTAATAGTGAGTTTACACAGCCCCTCTTTTTAAAATTTTACTTAAATTTTTGGGGTGAAAAGCATGCTATATGATCTAACTACTATATTTGGATTACAAATACTATTCTTATGCTATCCTTGATTTACGAATGCTATGCTTATACTATGCGCGTTTTACAAATGCTATCCTTGATTTACAAATGCTATGCTATGCTATATGCTATGCTTACTTTCGAATACTTCACATGGTTAAAATGTCGTATTGATTACACATAATGTCGTGAATGTTTTCCGTTTATACAAACATGATTATATGCTTGTTTACTATCGTATCTAAAGTCCCCGGTATATCTACACGACCATTAACTCTATATGAGCCAAATGATGCATATGAATAGTACTATTTGGGAGCGAGACCACCTCCCCACTCACGCGGCCACGTGAGTGCATCCCATCATCCTAAATGCCAAGGATAGGGCATCTCTCTTTGGGGCAAAGGTTTATCGGTTGTAGGTTTGGTTGTGGACTCAAGCATAATAACTCATTGTGACTATAGACATTATAACGTGATAGCATAGAAATTTCATAAACGACTATAAACGTATGACGTTTTGACATTTGAAATGACATTTCTTTGAAACCATAAACTTACGACCCGAGCTTTACAATGACTTTGTCACCTGAAACAATATTTCTTTGAAACCATAAACTTACGACCCGAGCTTTACAATGACTTTGTCATCTAAAACAATATTTCTTTGAAACCATAAACTTACGACCCGAGCTTTACAATGACTTTGTCGTTTGAAACGACATTTCTTTGAAACTATAAACCTTACGACCCGAACTTGAAAATGACTTTGTCATTAGAAACCATATTTCTTTAAAACCATAGATTTTATAACCTGAGTTTTATACTATAAATCAATGTGGTCTTGGACAATGATAAACGTGGTTTCATAATAACGTCGCGCATTCGTATGAACTTCGACATAATAATCTGTTGAGACTTTAAACGTTTTGATATTGATTTGATGATCCATTGGCTTTATACACGTAACATGAACTTATTAAATACTACAATATGAGTTTTATAAACATAACTTGAACTTATTAAACACTATATCTTGAGTTTTATAAACGTGATTTAAATATTCCTTTGAAAATATGAGCGGGGCGTTATAAATGAATCACGACTTTTAATTGAGTACAAAAAGGGAATCGCTCCTAAATGAGCCTCATTCTTAAATAAACCTCCTTTGCAAACAAAACATCGATTAACAAATGAATCTAGCTATCAAATGAATATCGCTCTTAAATGAGCCTTGTTTTAACGAATTACTTTTATAATTATCCGCGCAATAGCGTTTGACTATCCTAAAAATTGATTTCAAGAACTTATCGGATGATTATCGTCTTTGTATGAGCCTCGACACTAAACATACTACTTTTGCGAACTAATCACGTAGTAACGTGGAACTTTTAAACTAGACTTTGTAAACACTGGAAAAAGGGTCTTTCATTACACAAAACCTGTGTACTCACCAACTATGTTTCATAGTTGACCTGTTTACTTTTACATGCTTTTCAGGAATTAGTCACCAATTGTTTATTGAAGCTAAACCCGTTATATGATCTATGCTGCTGTAGCGTTACGGGATTTTCTCTTTTGGATGTAATCGCATGTTTAGATTATTTACTTTTGTGCTGTAAACGCTTGTAAGATCTTATGTAATGTAATAATTGTAGACCGTTGAACGGTGATCTTTTGTAATTTTCGATTGTGAAATCATTGTACTGTTACATCTCGTGTTTCCGCTTTAGCGGGGTGTGACAAATTAAATTTCATATATCATCACAAGATTTTATCTTATCGCAAACACAACTCGAATTCGAAAAATTAATACTTAAACATCTATTATAAATATTCCAAATACAAATTTAAGTATTTTAGAAATTAACAACATCAAATTTTATAACTCATATATTAATCACAAAACATCTCAAAATAAGTCTATACATAGTACAAATTGAGCACAAATTTAATACATAAATAATACAAGATTTAAACATCTAATGTTATAAAATAAAAATGGTTTGAACCCTCAAAAATCTGGCCCCCCCCTCTTCCATACCCACTTCTTTTAATTACATACACTCCATTTCAACTTCTCATTTGTTTTCCAACATCCACTTTCTTTCTCTCCATCTTCTCTCTACCTCTCTCTCTCTAAAACTCTCAAGTAATCATCTCACTCTTAAATAAAAATCCAAGAACTCAGGGTGATTCTTGAAGATAATCAAATATTCAATGGTAAAACAACCATTCATCCTTCCATATATTTCGATTTCATGTTCTTCTTTACATGCATGCAAAGAAATCTTAGTTAACTTTTGTTTTTGTATATTTAGTTCATGTAAACACTCATAAAAACTTGCTCAAATGAATTAGTAGTAGATTTTACAAATATTTGGGGTCATAGGAAATAAGATTGCATTTTGGGGGAGTATGAGATCTTGAGAGCTTTATGTCAGGAAATCAAGGCCGACTTTGGAAGGCTGTATCTCCATGAATACTCCATCAAAAATGTTAATTTTTCTTTTGGGATTTAGTTCTTTAAGTTACCTTTCAAACCCAAATGGTCTCATGCAAAAATATTGAGATTTGAACCTTCAAACAGTGGTTGAATGAGAAATGGGTGAATCTGTCAACCCAGGACAGATTTCTTTACCCAAATTTGGACGACCATATCTCATTGTAAGTCACTAGATCTTGGTTTGATAACAACATTATCTTAAAGTATTGAGGTGCGGAATCCCTCAATACTTTTGATTAAAGTTTATATAACTTATCTATTAATTAAAGGGCTTTGTTTTGATAATTAACTAGTGTTAATCCTTCAAAACCTAGCCTTTAATATAATAATAATATCTGGGCACAGAAAACGAGGTGTGTGTGTAATTAATGCCGAGAGTGATGTAAGGCACGGATACCAATAAAATAACTCAATTATTTTATTTATATCCGACTCAACTCGCAGGCCATGGGCTTTGCGAGTTGACTCAACTCGCAGCCCATGGGCCTTGTGAGTCCAGATGAGCTATGATCCCAGATCTCAGCTCGCAATAGACAGTCTTGTAAGGTCGCTAGATCTTGGTTCGATAACGGATTATCTTTTAGGTATTGAGGTGCGGAATCCCTCAATACTTAAGGTTTTAGGCTTATATAACTAATCTATCAATTAACAAGCTTCGTTTTGATATTAACTAGTGTTAAACAATCAAAACCGAGCCTATTAATAATAGCTTTTTATATCAGCACGAAATACGAGGAGAATATTATAATATTTGCTGTGTGTGATGATGGCACGGATTTCTAGATGTCTTTTTTTTTAACATTTGAGCAGCATTAAAATATATATATCTGGTTCAACTCGCAGGCCATGGGCTTTGCGAGTTGACTCAACTCGCAGCCCATGGGTCTGCGAGTCCAGATGGACTGCGAGCCCAAATCTCAGCTCGCAAGTAAGTCCTGCGAGCCCAGATCTCAGCTCGCTAGTCCAAGACCTGCGAGCCCAGATCAGGCTGCGAATTGAGATCTCATCTCGCAGGTTATTTGACCTGCGAGTTAACTTCTCAATTCTCGATTCTGACTTTAACTTGACATCGATAGTTGTCTAATATCATTTAACAAATAATAATAACAAGTTAAAATTATATATTTACGAGTCTAAACCAATTATACAAATTTGACTATAAATACACTAGTCCTATTACAAGCTAGATCTGTTGTCACAATAACATGTCCCAACAGACTCCCCCTTGACAATAGCTCTAGCGTCGTTATCTTCAACTTTGTCCTTGGTCTTCGATGTATCTGGACCAATACCATGAGATTCCGGAATAGGAGTATGAAAAATTCTAGATTCTTCCATCTTAAATCGTTCTAGAAGCTCATTAGTATACCTAGTCTGATGAATGAAATATCCATCTTTCTTTTGATCGACTTGCAATCCTAAGAAAAATGTCAATTCACCCATCGCTGACATCTCAAACTTCTTCTTCATAACTTGTTCAAATTCACTACACATCTTTTCGTCAGATGACCCAAAGATGATGTCATCAACATATACTTGAACAAGTAGAAAGTCTCTCTTTTTCCATTTTATAAAGAGTGTACTGTCAATTCTTCCTCTTGTAAATCCATTCTCAAGAAGATAAGTAGACAGTGTTTCATACCACGCTCTCGGAGCTTGATGTAGTCCATATAGAGCCTTATCAAGACGATATACTCTATTTGGATACTTTGGATCAGTAAATCCCGGTGGTTGAGAAACATACACCGTTTCTTTGACTTTGCCATACAAGAAGGCACTCTTAACATCCAGCTGAAATACTTTCATTTTCTTTGAGGCTGCAAATGCTAAGAATAGCCTAATTACTTCAAGCCTAGCCACAGGTGCAAACACTTCATTGTAATCAATCCCCTCTTGTTGATTGAAACCTTGGACAACTAGACGAGCTTTATTGCGAATCACGATTCCCCGATCGTCTTTCTTGCACTTAAATACCCATCTAGTTCCAATTGGATATTCTCCAACAGGTAGGTCTACCAACTCCCATACTTGTAATTTTGAGAACTGAGACAGTTCTTCCTGCATTGCCTCTACCCACGAATTATCCTTCAATGCTATCTGAACATTCTTAGGTTCAATTTGTGAGATAAAGCATGAATATAGACATAGATTTGAAATCCCTGTCTCGTTCATTTCAGCATACAAGCTTGAATGAGTGGATGTACTAGCTTTAGATTGATTCCGAGTTAGAACAGAAGAATTAGGATCACCGATGATGTTATCAATTTGATGCTTCCTATTTATTCTTGTTGACGTAACAGGTTCAACTGGAATATCATCCTGTAAGTTAGTACTAATTTCCTCCAAAGGTGGTATACCATCATTAGTAGTTGATATCCTTAATTGTCTCAGAGGAGTGAGAATATCATCCACAATCCTTTGAGAAGCAATTTCAGGATCTTCACACTCTTGAGGTATATCATCTTGAGGTTGTTGTGAATCAATAGGAGAGACCACATCAGTATCGACAATAGTCCTAACATCAGACGTTTGAGCGTTCGATGTTGGAGAAGGAGTAGTATCCTCATCTCCCGACAATAAATGCTCAGGAATATCTGAATTACTTACATAGTCACTGATAGGGACTTTAAATGACTTGAAGAGATCTGAATAATCAAATTGTCAATCTAATCCTTTATGTAAGTCATGTGTATAGCTCGTAACTTCAATGTTATAAACTATTTCAACACGTCCCATAGTTTTATTGAAGACACACTTGTTTGGTGAGTTAGGCACATAACCTAGGAAATATCCTTCGTCAGCCTTCTCCCCAAATTTAGGTTGATGACTTGTCTTCAACAACGTACATGAAACTCCAAAGGGTTCAAACCCTTTTAAGTTCGGTTTCTTATTGTTCAAAAGCTCATAACATGTCTTGTTCTGCTTTTTAACCGTAAGAACCCGATTGAGAACATGACATGCTGTATTCACTACTTCTGCCCAAAATATGACCGGAAGCCTTGAATCTGCAAGCATTGTTCTTGCTGCTTCAATTAGAGTTCTATTATTCCTTTCAGCAACACCATTTTGTTGAGGTACATATGGTGCACTGAATTGATGTTGTATGCCTTTGCTTAAGCAATATACATTCAACGTAGAATTCTTGAACTTAGTCCCATTGTCACTACGAATTCTCTTAACCCTTTTTCTATAGATATTCTCTAATAGATCTAGAAACTCCATAAGAATGCCCGGAGTTTCATCCTTAGATCCCAAAAAGAATACCCAAGAGAATCTAGAGAAATCGTCTATGACAACCAGACTGTACCATTTGCCACCTATGCTTCTCTTGCTTTTGGGGCCAAAGAGATCCATATGTAGCAACTCAAAAGGCGAGGAAATAGAGTTCACAGTTTTAGACTTGTGTGGTTTCTTATGCTGTTTTCCTTTCAAGCAGGATATACACTTGTCTTCAAATGCAAAACTCTTCGGTGGTACACCCAGAACTAACCCATGTTTGGTTATATAGTTCATTTTTCGAAAGTTTAGGTGTGCCATTTTCCTATGCCATAGAAGTGTGTCTGATTCTGAAGCCTTGGATAAAAGACATGTAGACTCCATTAAAGTAATAGGAGCATTCATGTTGATAGCATAAATGTCCTTCTTCCTTGGAGCTTTCATCAGTATCCATTTTTCGGGAATGATAAAACTCGGCTTCAGGATCAAGGCCTCTTTCTCATTGAAAAGAACAGGGTGACCTTTATCACAGACCTGGGAAACACTCATTAGGTTGTGTGTCAGTTCTTCAACATAACACACATCCTCAAGAGTTTAAGTTCCATTTGACACTTTTCCTTTCCCAGTAATGACTCCTCCTTTATCTCCAGCGAAGTGTACTCCCTGTCGCAATCCACCTCTAAAGTCTGTCAGTAAACTTCTGGTTCTTGTCATGTGCCTAGAACATCCACTGTCAACATACCACCAATTGTTGTTGTTCACAGTCTGCTCCTGCACACACAGGTTGTACACAATTAGTTCTCAAGAGGGACCCAAGCCATTACGGTCTTGGTTTGTCCCTTATCGTCTACAATTAGTTCTCAAGAGGGACCCAAGCCATTACGGTCTTGGTTTGTCCCTTATCGTCTACAAACTGTAACTCCTTAAAGTAACCATCATTCCCATTAGGAGCTTTGGTCAACTTCGAAGTAGTATGAGTTTGTTGATGATCAGTGGTCTTGGGTCTATAAGTTGACTGATTTCCAACCCTCCCTAACATATAACCTTGGGATTTTTGCCCTTGGTTACGATTATAGTAAGACCCGTAATTAGTCTCATGTGAACGTGAAGTAGAGCCATTCTCATAATGACTATGGTTTCTTCTAGTGAAATCATTTTCATGATGACTATGATTCATTGAAGTAGAACCATTTTCATAACGACTATGGTTTCTACTAGGGGTCATAAACCTCGATGGCACTTGATCTTTAATAAAGTGTTCAGGCCGTTAGGTTTAGGTGGAGACACACAGTGAGAGGCATCTCTTTTAAGAGCATTTACAGGTTTAATACCAATTCCTGGTCTGGTACCTAACCTATCATTCCATCAGTACTACCTATCATTCCACTCGAGACAAACTGAACTTTAGTGAATGATTTGATTGTACTTATGTCCAATGATGGGTCGTTAATAAGATCCTTCTGTGTCTCAGATGCATCAGATTCTTGAGTTTCCAAATCCTCAGTTTTAGGATTCGCATCTGTCATCTCTAAGTCAATTGGAGTAGTAGTGTAATTTGCATTAAAAGGCGGAGGAACATCAGAGTAACCTAGGCCAGTTACATCCTTCACACTAAGTTGTGAGCTAATGATTCTATCTAAGGTCAAAGAAGATGTCCTATAACCTTCAAGTTTATGGTTTAGCTCGACTAACTTCATTTTAGACTCTGAGAGCTCCTTATCCCTACTAGCAATGTTCTTATTTATCTCATTTAGGTTCAGATATAACCCGTCTATCTTAACACATTGTTCATTAATTATGTCACTTAGACTGGTCTTATCAGAAGCATCACTCTTAATCTTTTCCGTTAATGCTAGCTTATCTTCACCTAACCTACGAACATCACTCTTAGCTAAGTCTAGTTCAGATGTTAAGGTTTTGTTAGATTCGGCAAATACACTAACCTAAGTTTGTAAATCAGTAACTAAATAGCAAACATCAGCAAGAGTAAAAAGATCAAGACATACCTTTTTCTTATCTCTTTGAACATCAGCCATGTATGCAACGAAGTCATCGGGACTCATCTCTTAAGTTGAGTTGATGTAGAGCACATCTTCATCCCTCCCCTTGACTTCCATGTGTGGCACATTAGCTTGAGGTTTCTCAGCAGTTGGCATGTATGAAGTTGATTCAATTGGTTTCTCTTGATCGTCTATCTCAGCCATGAGAACTTGCTCAGGCTGAGTGGCCCAATCATAGGAACCATCGATTTGTTGAACCACTAAGACTTTGGAAGTCAAAGTACTTCCCGAGTCTTGTTTTGCAGCTCCAGTATCAACTTTCGGTCGTTGACATTCCCTGGCAAAGTGTCCGTAACCTTGGCAGTTATAACACTTGACCTTGGATTTGTCAAACCCTGGTCGATTTCCAACAACTCTTCTACCCGTACGTTTTAGGAAATTCTTAACCCTCCTTGACACCGTACCAAGCTGCCACTGGAGGTCCATTTCCTCTAAGTCATCCGGGTCTACTTGATCATAATCCTCATCAAATTGTGCAGGATCATTAATCTTCCCTTGTATGTAATTCTCATAGGAAGCAACGAACGAAACCAGCACAGACAATTGCTGTTCTGCTGATTTCACACTCATTGGCATTTTATGATGCCCTTGAGTTGACTTCTTAGAAGAAATGTTCTTACTTTGTTTCTCGCCTCCATCTGAAGCTATGAAGCAAAGATCCTCGGTCAACATTTCACCAAGTTCATCAATTTCACCAGCAAATAATGCAGTGGTCAAATTGGATGAAACATTTGAGATACTAGTCTTTCCATGGTATAAACCTGGATTCTGTAAATGATCAGAATCTGTATCTCTTGTCTTCTTGGAGAAATCATAACCCCTGAGCTTGTCAATTGCATGCTCTAGGGTCATAGTGGCGTACCTTTCATCATTGTCTTTGAGCATGATACCATACATTTCCCACTTTGAAGGCAAACCCTCAATAAATTTGTCGGTTTTTTCCTTGTCATTGTAGAAAATTTCGTGGTCGTCAAGCTCACTCAATAGATGATAAAATCTGGTAGTGTAGGCTTCAAGGTCCTCTTCTCTAAAAGCTTTAAATACCATAAACTGTTTTTTTAGAAGGTTTCTCTTGCCTGCCTTCACCTGAGGGCTTCCCTCACACCTTTTCTCTAGAGCTTCCCAGAGCTCTTTAGTTGTGTGAAAGGACTTCAATTGGTGATTGATCTCCTTGGGAAGGCTCATCTTTATCGATGAATGTGCCTTATTGTCAATAGTAAATTCTTTCTTTTGATTGTCATTCATCCTGTCGTAAGGCACAATCACAGTTGCATTCTCTACCAAAGCAGTAGGTGCAACATATCCGTTTTTAATGCACAGCCAAATAGTTATGTCATGGAATCTACAGTAACGTTCGAATATGTCTTTCCATCCATAATAGTCCTCGAGTCTGAGCAATTTCGGTGGAACATTAGATTTACCGACCTCGTGTTTCATTTCTATCATTCTACTCAAATCAGATATCTCGGTAAGTCTCAAAAGTTGTCAAATCACACAATTTAGTAAGTTCAGTTCGCAGGTGAAATCTCAACTCGCAGCTAGTTTCAACTCGCAAAGGAAAAATCAACTCGCAATGGAAACTCAACTCGCAGCTGAATCTCAACTCGCAAGTGTATCTCAACTCGCTTATAATAGCTGAAACCCTAATCTCAACTCGCAAAACGGTGGCTCGAAATCTAAGAACTGAAACTTTTTGGTATTTTTACGACTAAATCAGTAGATTTCGTTCGTAAAACAACCCCAAAGATGTTATATAACCAAAACCCTTGAAACCACAACGTTTCTAAGCCCGAAAGCTCTGATACCAATTGTAAGGTCGCTAGATCTTGGTTCGATAACGGATTATCTTTAAGTATTGAGGTGCGGAATCCCTCAATACGTTAGGTTTAAGCTTATATAACTTTACTGTCAATTAAAGGGCTTCGTTTTGATTATTAACTAAGTTAATCACTCAAAAGCGAGCCTTTAATACTATAATAAATATATCTGCACGAAAAACGAGGTGGTGAATATTTTAATGTTGTGTGTAATAAATGGCACGGATCCCAAGAAAATACCCTAATTATTGTATTTATACTTGTTTCAACTCGCAGCCCATGGGCCTTGCGAGTTGACTTCTCAGCTCGCAAACCTTTTCAGCTCGCAGTTTCTTCTCAGCTCGCAATACTGAGTTGCGAATCCAGATCTCATCTCGCAGGTTTAACCTGCGACTTGAGATTGGCTGCGAATTGAGATCTCATCTCGCAAGTCTTTTGACTTGCGAGTTGACTTCTCATTTCGCAATTTTGACTTTAATTCGAATTCGTTACTTGTCTAATTATATTAAACAAATAATAATAACAAATTAATATCATATATTTACGAGTCTAAACCAATATACAAATTGGACAATAAATATACTAGTCCTATTACAAGCTAGATCTGTTGTCACAATAACATGTCCCAACAGTCATAGCCTCAACTGGCGTGTCTATCCTGATACATAAAGAAAAACAGGTAATGCTAAAATTTTATTTGATATACAAGTGCAAGGAGAGTGGATGACTATTAAAAAGGCATTTTTGAAGGAAATTTGAATCATCCAAACTTTTGCATTCGCATATTGGTAATAAAACTTATCTCTGATAGGTCTATGTGAATGTGCTGTCAGATATTTAGAATTCATGCATTCCGTTAGTTCGGGGATGACAATACTAGAAAAAAAATAAACTAAGAAATGTAAAAATTATTCTAGGATAAACTTGGGGTGCCTCCCAAGAGCGCTTGTTTTACGAGTCTCTAGCTTGACTCTTCAATACCTGTGGTGATTACTCAGGGTGGTTAAAAAATATAGAGTTCCTTGTTAATAGGAAAGTCTTCGATGTAATGCTTTAAGCGGTGACCATTAACCTTAAAGTTACCTTCCGAAGCTTCGAGTTCGATAGCGCCGTAAGGAAATACCTTTGATACTGTGTATGGTCCGCTCCAACGTGTTTTAAATTTACCAGAGAATTTCTTGAAGCGTGAATTAAAGAGAAGAACTTTCTCCCCAGGTTTGAACCTTGAGTACTTGATTCTGGCATCATGAAACGTCTTGGTTCGCTCCTTATATCGTAGAGAGTTATCGAAAGCTTGATCTCTTAACTCGGCTAGTTCGTTTAATTGCATTCTCCGGTGGGATCCTGTAGCGGAAGGGTCTAAGTTACAACTCTTTAGGGCCCAGTATGCTTTATACTCCAACTCTATAGGTAAATGACAAGCCTTTCCGTAGACTAGTCGGTACGGTGTGGTTCCCAACGGTGTTTTATATGCCTTTCGGAATGCCCACAACGCATCGTCTAGCTTTTCGGCCCACTTTTCCCCATGATTGCCGGCTGTTTGTTCCAAGATCCTCTTTAAAGCTCGATTCGTCACTTCAGCTTGCCCATTTGTCTGCGGGTGGTAGGCCGTTGACGTTTTGTGGGTGACACCATACTATTGTTATATTTTCATAAACTGAGTATTACAGAAGTGAGTGCCCCGATCACTGATGATCGCCCTTGGAGTTCCGAATCGACAAAATAATTGTTTGAGAAACTTAGTAACTACTCTGGTGTCATTCGTAGGGAAGGCTTGTGCTTTAGCCCACCTAGAGACATAGTCAACTGCAACTATAATGTATTCTTTCCCGTTAGATTTAGGGTATGGTCCCATAAAATCTATCCCCCATACGTCAAAAATCTCACAAGCTTGGATGTTAGTAAGTGGCATTTCTGCCTTAGCTGGAATGTTGCCTTGCCTTTGACAAATGTCGCAGCGTCTAACCAAGTCGTGAGCGTCTAGAATATGGTTGGCCAATAGAAGCCGTAATCGTATACTTTCTGCGCAGTCATGTTAGCGACGTGATGTCCTCCAGTGGGTCCATGGTGGTTCTGGTGGAGAATGTGTTCTGCCTCTTTCTCGCTGACGCATCGTCAGACGATTTGATCCGAACAGACCTTGAAAAGGTATGGGTCATCCCAGAAGTAATTTTTAACGTCTCGAAAGAATTTACGTCTTCGAGAGGTTGGCATTCCTTTACGAGTGACTCCTCCCACCAGGTAGTTGGCAAAATCGTCATACCATAGGTCATGTGTGAATTGGGAACCCTTATGGTATTTTCCGATTTGCATGAGTTGTTCTTCAGGAAACTGGTCATGAATATCTTTTTCGTCAAGCTGCTCCATCGATGGGTTCTCCAATCGACTCAGATGATCTGCTGCGACATTTTCTGCTCTTTTCTTGTCTTTGATCTCTATATCAAACTCTTGGAGCAGTAGAATCCAACGTAGCAATCGTGGTTTAGCATCTTGCTTTTTGAAAAGATATTTCAAGGCTGAATGATCTGTATAGACAATAGTTTGGACAAGATAAGATAAGAACGAAATTTATCAAAAGCAAATACTACCGCAAGTAACTCCTTCTCTGTAGTTGTGTAATTTTCTTGAGCGTCAGTGAGCGTCTTGCTGGCATAGTATATCGGTTGAAAATATTTCTCCTTCCTTTGCCCTAATACAGCTCCAACTGCAAAATCGCTAGCGTCGCACATGATTTCAAATGGCAAGCTCCAATCTAGGGCGACCATGATTGGTGCATGTACAAGCTGATCTTTTAAGAAGTTGAAGGCTTTAAGACAATCATCTATCAAGGCAAATGGAGTGTCCTTCTCGAGAAGGTGAGTCATAGGTCGAGAAATCTTAGAGAAATCCTTGATAAAGCGACAGTAGAATCCGGCGTGACCTAGAAAACTCTATATGGCTTTAACAGAAGTAGGTGGTGGAAGTTTTGAGATGATTTCAGCTTTCGCTTTGTCAACTTTAATTCCAGACTTTGATATTCGATACCCTAAAACTATTCCTTCCTTCACCATGAAGTGGCATTTCTCCCAGTTCAATACTAGATTCGATTCTTCACATCGGGTGAGCATTCGTTCAAGGTTGGATAGACAAGAGGTGAAGGAATCTCCAAAGACTGAGAAATCGTCCATGAATACCTCCATACATTGTTCGATCATGTCGTGGAATATTGCTACTATACACCTCTGAAATGTTGCAGGTGCATTACATAGCCCGAAAGGCATACGCCGGTAAACAAATGTTCCATAAGGACAAGTGAGTGTTGTCTTCTCCTGGTCCTTTGGATCGAGAGGGATTTGAAAGTAGCCAGAGAAACCATCAAGGAAACAATAGAATTCATTTCCTGATAATATTTCCAACATCTGATCAATGAATGGTAGAGGGAAATGATCTTTTCGAGTAGCCTCATTTAGCTTTCGATAGTCGATACAAACCCTCCAACCGGTGACGGTTCTTGTCGGAATAAGTTCGTTGTGTTCATTCTTGATCACCGTCATGCCTCCTTTCTTGGGGACAACTTGAAATGGACTGACCCATGGGGAATCCGAAATGGGGTATATCAGGCCACCATCCAAGAGTTTGATAACCTCCTTTTTCACCACGTCTTGAATCTTTGGGTTGACTCTCCTCTGTCTCTGAATTGAAGGTCTGAAGGCATTCTCCATTAGGATCTTATGCGTGCAGTAGTTAGGACTGATCCCTTGTATGTTAGAGATCTTCCATGCAATCGCTTTCTTGTGTGACTTCAACACCTGGATGAGCCTTGCTTTTTCCTCAGGCTTTAGATCTTTTGCAATTATTACAGGTAAGTGTGAGGTTCCTTCAAGAAAAGCATACTCCTGATGTGGCGGCTGATGCTACTTCAACCCATTCCGTTTTCTGGAATTGTGCTGATAAAGATGTGTTCACGGTGGGTGTAGGATTTGACGTTGGTTGCATACATCCTATAGTTAGTTGCGTCTTGGGTGGTGAGTATTTTGATCCCATCTCCTCGAAAGATTTTAAGATTTCTGCAACTGTAGGAGATGTAACAGGTGGTGGTTGGTTTCTTTTTAAGAGAGGTATTGGAGTGCCTTGCCCTAGTGGAACAGCAGCGAAGGATTTGTTTGTGAAGGTGCTGTTGGGCAGTGTGCTGGAATTCTCTTTCTTGGATAAAGGAAATAGTAACTCCCCTGGTTGGTGAGAGATAGTTGAGCAAAGACCAAGATCATCCATACAAAGCCTTTGGGTGGTGACCGTGTTAGGAAGGGGATCATGACTACTTACTGCTAAGATCTCTTCTAGATGCTCGTCGAATACCTCCTGCAAAGAATCAACAAGACCAATGTCCTCTCCCATAGGTTGTTTCATCAACTTATCGACATTAAAGGTGACCTCCTCCGTTCCAACTTGTAATTTTAATGATTTTGCATTTACGTCAATAATAGCCTTGGCAGTGTTTAGGAAAGGTCTGCCAAGGATGAGTGGAACGTGGGTGTCCTCTTCGATATCCATAATGACAAAGTCAACAGGGAAGACGAATCTATCAACTCGGACCATGACATCTTCAACAATCCCCCAAGGGAGTTTACATGATCTGTCAGCTAGTTGGATGGTCATCCGAGTGGGAGATAGGGCATTTAATCCTAACTTCTTGTAGAGAGAGTATGGCATAAGGTTAACACTAGCTCCTAAGTCAGCTAAGGCATTACTAATCTGAATGTCTTGAAAGTAACAGGGGATAGTGAAACGGCCAGTATCTCCTAATTTGGTGGAAGTCCTTTTTGCATGATTAAAGAGCATTCTGCATCTAAGGGTAAAGTAACAATTTGCCTTAATTTTTCTTTGTTTGAGAGAAGTTCCTTAACAAATTTTGCACAACTAGGCATCTCAACTAAAGCATCTAATAATTTAACATTTAAGTGTTGGCTTTTAAACATTTCTAGATATTTACCAAATTGAGCTTCCTGTTTCTCCTTCCTAAGCCTACCAGGAAATGGTATACGTGTTCGTGGATTAATTTCTGGGGCTTTAGAAGGTTCTAGATTTGGTATGGTGGTAGGAGCGGAAGGTTCATTTTTATTTGGGGGAATATCTGGGGTTTTGCTCAACTCTGGTTTCACTACCTCCTCTAGTGACCACTAAGATGTCATTAGATTTATGAGTCGTGATTTCCCTTTGTTTCTCATCAATTTTGGAGAGTAGTTGGGTAAGACTAATTTCCATATTTTTAATCATATCTTCAGAAATTTTTACTAAATTATCAATTCGATCTTGAAAATCTATTATTTGTTTATTTATAATGTTTTGCTCAATGATGAAGTTAGTCAAAATTTCGTCGTTTGGTTGATGAGGAATTTGGGGAAATTCAGATTGAGTATAAGGCATAGCGAAAGCCAAAGGTTGAGTGGGTTGTTGGCTGGTTGGCCACTGAGTGAAAGGTCTGGAATGAAAGATGTGCTTAGGGGTTTCTCCAGTGGTGACAAGAATTTCTTCTCTGTGGTGCCTTCTACAAGGGTGAGAACTATGGGGTTCTTTCTCTCGTATAGGGTTAGAAGATTCTTGGAAGTCCTTGAAGGCTTGGGTAAGAGATTCAATTTGAATTCCTAAGTCTTCTAAGGTTTGGTTAGAAGTGCTCCCCAATTCTTGGGTTGGTTCTCCAGATTCCCAGTCATTCTGATGCATCGTCATCGTCTCGATCAGCTCCCATGCTTCGTCTGAAGTGCGTAACGTGAGATTTCCACATGTAGCAGCATCGAGGATTGATTTGTGGTGAGGGTTTAGACCATTATAGAATGTGAAAATTAGTTCTGTTTTAGCCAACTGATGATTCGGACATCTTATAAGCAGATTCTTGAATCGTTCCAATGCTGCGCATAATGATTCATTATTTCCTTGGTGGAAATTAATGATGTCATTTTTGAACTTGGTTGTTTGGATGGAGGGAAAAACTTAGCTAGAAACTTAGTAGCCAACTCCGTCCAAGAATGAATCGAATTGGTTTCGAGTTCATCAAACCATGTCTGAGCATGCGAAGATAGAGAATAGGGAAAAAGATAGAGTCGAGTGACGTCTTGCTTAGTCCCGGACTACTCATATGAGTCAGAAAGATTGATAAATCGGTTAAGATGTGAATTTGGATTATCAAACTGAAGACCATGAAATTGGTATTGGGTTTTGATGATTTTGATGATATCAGGCTTAATTTCAAAGGTTTCGTCAGTTGGGAAAACGATAGGTCCTCCTCTTCCTTCCAACGATAGGTTGGTTGCTAAGGCGAGAGTGATTCGATTTGTCATGATTGACGGAAATTTGGGGTTTTAGGATAGATAAAGGGTTTTGGATAGAAAGAATAAAAAATGGGTTTTGCGGAAAAGTAACTTTCGGATGATGTTGATCTCCCGAAAGGATCACTAAATAACTAAGATAACTAAACTCCTAAAGTCGGTCTGTTATAGTCCCCGGCAGCGGCGCCAAAAACTTGATGCGCACCAAACGGTCGGTTTTATCGCGGCGTGTCGTCGTTGGGTTGATTGCCGGACGGTGACAGAGTGGCGTGCACCAGTGGGTAATTTATATTTTTAATGTTGGGTATCCTAAGTTACTACTACTTATTATCTAATAAGGTTATTATTAGGGTAGTAAGCGATAGGTATGACTCAGGTGTCGTTCTTCAAACTACACAGGCATAGGAATTTAGGGAGGTTTAATTATCTTTTGTAATTTAGCTGGGATAAAATAGTTGGATAAGTTGGTTGTTTTGGTTTTCTAATTTTCTAAGGCAATACTTAAACTAAGGTAGGGGTGGAGGTTACTCAGAGTACTAAGAGTTATGCGAGTGGTTACTATGAGGTCGTTATATGCTATTTAGGGGTAGTTATTTTAATTAAAGCATTAGTAATGATGACAACCCTAGCGATTGATAGACAAGATTGAAACAACGAACGATAATCCACAAAGCATTAGACTAACGGATTTTTCGGGGCTTCCACAATTGTACTACACACATAGGTGTTTCCATTGCTATACCACGGACTCAGCCAGCTAATACGTTGCTTCGGTAGAAGGTTCCTTGTCTTCCCTTATTGGATATATTTTCTATGTCCGAATGAGCCATAGCTCCTAGCCTATTACCTATCTAACGTAGAGTTGTCCGCAATCAGATAAGCAATATGTCACATGGATAACAGCTATGAAATGTATACTACACCAGAAGTTCTCCTAAATGTAGCGACCAGTTAACCGACAACCATCCTCGAGTCTCATTCCCCAAGCTCGGACATCAATATATCCGTATCATGGCATAAATCGTTGAATAAACCATAATATGAAAGGGAGTGACCCCGCGGAATGAGTTGGGATGGTGTTATCTAACGACCAGTTAAATTGTTCATCATTATTACATATTAATCACCATAACTATTCTAAGCATGTTAAACTGATGTATGGAATTAATTCATGTTCGAAAACCTAATCATAAATCTAACCGCAGCAATCAGGCAACTCGATACTAGCATGCAAACCTAAGGCAACAATCAAACAAGACATGCAGTAGGGTGACAGGGATAGCATTCAGTTCACTTCATGCGGGATGTTTAGATAAATAATTAAATCACAAATGTTCCGAAAGTTTTCTCTAAAACATTTGATAAATGAAAATAAATCTAATCTATCTCTAATCCTATGCTCCGTGTCTCCTATCAATCTATTTCAATTGGGAGAACACCGGCCGTGTCGAGTTCATCGATCATCAGACACGAATAACGGAGGGACATACATATAGAAATTCATCAGTATGTCTCAGCCACAACATAAGTTGGATAGATAAACATTCGAGATTCATTTCATAAATTCAAACATAATTTAATTTCATACAAGCAGAGTAACGACATAGATTATATCATAACTACCCTAGCATAACGACTATCATAACAACCACATAGATTTGTTTAGCCTATCATATTTATAAACCTAGCATGCAATTCTAAATAGTCATGGCAATAGCACAACATATTTAAAAATAGCGGAGATAGGATAAATACTAAAACCTAGATAGGCGTTACAACAAATCTTGCGTAATCGTAGTCTCGGAGCACCTCCGTACAATTAGAGCTCTAAGCTCTCTACTAACTACTAATTAACTACTAACTAACTAACTAATTTTAGAGTGAGAAACTAGAGAGAGAGAGGTGTGTGTTTGAGGGTGTAGAGGTGTGTTGAAATGAGGAGGTTGAAGGTGGTCTCTATAGGCTCAAGCATGTCCCAAATACACCCAATTTCCATTATGCCCATATTTGGGTGTGGTATAAAAATCCAAACTTTGCACTAAAATTCGACACCCACATTGACACCCTTAGGAGCTTGGGTGTATTCACAAGACCAAATCAAGAGCAAAATTCACTCAATTGGGGAAATACACCCAATGTGGGAGGGCGTATATGGTCACTTTTGAGGCCGTATACCCCCTCTATGGCCGTATCTTCGGTTGGCCATAACTTCTTCGTTTCTCGTCCGTTTTGCACGATTCTTTCGCCCACGTTCTCGTAATTACCTGAGGAACATTATGAAGTTGATTAAAGTTAATTTCCTATTTTTGAACCTTCAGGTGCTTAAGAGCTCGTGCGAATCGAAGGTGTTTGTTTTAGCTCTAGTTTACACGTTATTTGAGCCTTTTTGTTCATTTTTGAAATATTGTCTAAGTTTTAGCCCTCTTGATAGATTATGGTCATAAAACCTTAAAATCATAAGAATATGTCAAGATTAGGGTTGAAATCGGGTAAATAATGTACGTAAAAACATGACTTTTTACGTTACATCAATAATCAAGATATGCAAAGCGTAAAAATTACTTAAAGTACTAATATGTACTTCGTATTTCCACATTAAGGAACTGCTAGTAGTACCCATTAAATTAGTTAAAGTGCGTTGATATATAAAGGATATTAAAAGCATGATATGTAATTATACCTATGAAATACCGATTCAAGCAAACTATGAAGGGGTAGGATTTAGTTATAACATTTTTAAGTTAGAAAAAATGAACCAAAAACAAATAAGTATAAAAATATAACCCGAGTTCAAAAGAGTAACATTTTTTAATGGGTTACAGTACCAAATTTGTCATTCATATTTACCGAGTCTTGCAAGAAATCTAAACAAACTAGGGAAATAAAACAATTAGTACATCAACATTTTAGTATTATAAATAGAATAACAAAATGTTGATGATTATACCTCTATACAAAATAATACTGCTCATTGACGAATGAAGTTTTTGGAAACGCCAAAATAATAATTTTGCAATAGTAGATACCTATCATGGGTCAATTAACTAAGGTATTTGATAGAAATATGTTAGGACATGTTTTGTGACAACAGATCTAGCTTGTAATAGGACTAGTGTAATTATTATCAAGTTTGTACATTGGTTTAGAGTTGTAAATATAAGATATTAGTTTGTTATTATTATTTGTTAAATATGATAATATTAGACAAGTAACGAATACGAATTAAAGTCTGAATTGCTAAGTGAGATCTCAAGTCGCAAGTCATAAGACTTGCGAGATGAGATCTCAACTCGCAATGCCAAACTCAAGTCGCAGGTTTAAACCTGGGAGATGAGAATCTGGATTCGCAGACTGTCTATTGCGAGCTGAGATCTGGGATCGCAGCTCATCTGGACTCAAAAGGCCCATGGGCTGCGAGTTGAGTCAACTCGCAAAGCCCATGGCCTGCGAGTTGAGTCGGATATAAATAAAATACTTGAGTTATTTTATTGGTATCCGGGTGTTACATCACTCTCAGCATTAATTACACACACACCTCGTTTTCTGTGCCCAGATGTTATTATTATTATATTAAAGGCTAGGTTTTGAAGAATTAACACTAGTTAATTATCAAAACAAAGCTCTTTAATTAATAGATAAGTTATATAAACTTTAATGAAACGTATTGAGGGATTCCGCACCTCAATACTTTAAGATAACGTTGTTATCGAACCAAGATCTAGCGACTTACAATTGGTATCAGAGCTTCAGGGCTAAGATATTGTGGTTTCAAGATTTTAGTTTATATAACTAGTGATTTAGGGTTGTTTTTAGTGCTCTAAGTACTCATTACAGCCAAAAATTAAAATCTGGACACTTTTTACTTTTTGGTTTTCACAGCCGTTTTGCGAGTTGAGATTAGGGTTTCAGAAGTTATAAGCGAGTTGAGCTGGGAACTGAGTTTTCTGCGAACTGAGTTCAACTGCGAGCTGAGTTCAACCTGCGAACTGAGTTCATCTGCGAACTGAGTTCAACCTGCGAAATGAGTTCATCTGCGAACCGAGTTCAACTTCGAGCTGAGTTCAACCTGCGAACTGAGTTCATCTGCGAACCGAGTTCAACTGCGAGCTGAGTTCAACCTGCGAACTGAATTGAGTTGCGAACTGAGATTAACTGAACTCGCAAAACAACCTGATTTTCGACTTTGACAATATCTGACTTGAGTAGGATGATCGAGATGGACCATGAGATTGGAAAATCTAATGTTCCACCTAAATTGCTCCGACTTGAGGATTACTATGGATGGAAGGACAGGTTTAAATCATACCGGAGATTCCATGACCTGACAATCTGGCTATGTATCAAAAATGGATACACTACACCTATTGTTGTTGTTGAGAATGCTACTGTGGTTGTACCCTATCACAAGATGAATGATAACCAGAAAAAGGAGTTTATAATTGAAAATAAGGCTCATTCTTCAATTAAGATGAGTCTTCCTAAGGAAATCAATCATCAGTTGAAGTCTTTTCACACTATTAAAGAGCTCTGGGAAGCTCTTGAGAAAAGATGCAAGGGGAGTCCACAAGTAAAGGCAGGCAAGAAAAATCTTCTGAAAAAGCAGTTTACTGTGTTTAAAGCTTTTAGAGAAGAGGATCTTGAAGCCTATACCACTAGATACTACCACTTACTGAGTGAGCTAGATGACCATGAGATTTTCTATTCTGATGAGGAGAAAACCGACAAGTTTATTGAAGGTTTACCTTCCAAATGGGAAATGTATGGAATTATGCTTAAAGACAATGATGAACGGTATGCTAAAATGTCTCTGGAGCAAGCTATAGATAAGCTCAGAGGTTATGATTTCTCTAAGAAAACAAGAGATATAGATTATGATCAACTACAGAATCCACGATTATATCATGGAAAGTCTGTTCTCTCGAATGTTTCATCCAGTTCGACCACTGCTCTATTTGTTGGTGAAATTGATGATCATGGTGAAATGGTAACCGAGGATCTATGCTTTATAGCTTCATATGGAGGTGAGAAACGAAGTAAGAATTCTACTTCTGAGAAGTCAACTCAAGGGCATCACAAAATGCCAATGAGTGTGAAATCTGCAGAACAACAACTTTCTGTGCTTACTTCGTTCGTTGCTTCCTATGAGAATTACATTCAAGGGAAGATTAATGATCCTGCTTAGTTTGATGAGGATTATGAT
Source organism: Logfia minima (assembly GCA_963921325.1). Taxonomy (NCBI): domain Eukaryota; kingdom Viridiplantae; phylum Streptophyta; class Magnoliopsida; order Asterales; family Asteraceae; genus Logfia; species Logfia minima. The sequence goes on from OY992764.1 coordinate 29,597,005, forward strand.
CAAGTCGACCCTGATGACTTAGAGGAAATGGACCTTCAATGGCAACTTGTTATGGTGTCAAGGAGAGTAAAGAATTTCCTAAAGCGTACGGGTAGGAGAGTGGTGGATAACAAACCAGGTTTTGATAAATCCAAAGTTAAGTGTTATAACTGTCAAGGTTTTGGACACTTTGCTAGGGAATGTCAAAGACCAAATGTGGATAGTGGTAATGGAAGACAAGACTCGGGAAGTACTTTAACTGAAGAGATGAGATTGTCGCATATGATTGGTCTACTCAGCCTGAGGAAGCTCTTATGGCTGAAATAGATGATCAAGAGAAACCTACTGAATCAACATCCTATATGCCAACAGATGAGGATTTTCAAGTTAAGGAGCCACACGTTGAAGTCAAAGGCGGTGATGAAGATGTGCTCTACATCAACCCAACTGAAGAGATGAGTCCTGATGAGTTTGTCGCATATATGGCTGATGTTCAGACAAACAAGAAAATAGTATGTCTTGAGCTTCTTACTCTTGCTGATGTTTGTTATTTAGTTATTGATTTACAAACCCAGGTTAGTGTATTTGCTGAATCTCACAAAACTTTGACATCTGAACTAGAAATACTCAAAAGTGATGTAAAAAGGTTAAATGAGGATAAACTAGCTTTAACAGAAAAGATTCAACTTGATGCTTCTGATAGAACTAGTCTAAGTGACATCATAAATGAACAATGTGTTAAAATAGACGGATTATATTTCAACTTGAATGAGTTAACAAGCTCATAGAAGGATAAACTAGAAATAATTCATCTCATAGACCCAAGACCACTGATCATCAACAAGCTCATACTACTTCAAAAGTGACCAAAGCTCCTAATGGGAAGGATGGTTACTTTAAAGAGTTAAACTTTGTAGAGGATAAGGGACAAACCAAGACCGTAATGGCTTGGGTCCCTCTTGAGAACTAATCGTGTACAACTTGTTTGCGCATGAGCAGACTGTGAACAACGACAATTAGTGGTACGTTGACAGTGGCTGTTCTAGACACATAAAAGGAACTCGAAGTCTCCTGAAAGACTTTAAAGGAGGATTGAAACAAGGAGTGCACTTTGCTGGTGATAAAGGAGGAGTAATTACTGGGAAAGGAAAAGTTTCGAATGGAACTTTGACTCTAGAAGATGTGAATTATGTTAAAGAACTAACGCACAACCTAGTGAGTTTTTCCCAAGTCTGTGATAAAGGTCACCCTGTACTCTTCAATGAGAAAGAGGCCTTAGTCCTGAAGCCAGGTTTTGTTATTCCCGAAAAATGGATACTAATGAGGGCTCCAAGGAAGAAGGACATTTATGCTATCAACATGAGTGCTCCTATTACTTCAATGGAATCTACATGTCTCTTGTCCAAGGCTTCAGAGTCAGACTCACTCCTATGGCATAAGAAAATGGCACACCTAAACTTTCGAAAGATAGACTATATAACCAAAAATGGGTTAGTTCTGGGTGTACCACATAAGAGTTTTGCATTTGAAGACAAGTGTGTACCTTGCATGAAAGGAAAGCAGCATAAAAAACCACACAAATCTAAAACTGTAAATTCTATTTCCTCGCCTTTTGAGTTGCTACATATGGATCTCTTTGGCCCAATAAGCAAGAGAAGCATAGGTGGCAAATGGTACTGTTTGGTTGTCACAGATGATTTTTCTAGATTCTCTTGGGTGTTCTTTTTGGGATCTAAGGATGAAACTCCTGGTATTCTTATGGAGTTCTTAGATCTAATTGAGAATATCTATGGAACAAGAGTTAAGAAAATTCGTAGTGACAATGGAACAGAGTTCAAGAATTCAACATTCAATATCTATTGCTTAAGCAAAGGGATACAACATCAATTCAGTGCACCTTATGAACCTCAACAGAATGGTGTTGCTGAAAGGAAAAACAGAACGTTGATTGAAGGAGCTAGAACAATGCTTGCAGATTCAAAGCTTCCGGTCATATTTTGGGCAGAAGCAGTGAATACTGCATGTCATGTTCTCAATAGAGTTCTTACGGTTAAAAGGCAGAACAAGACTTGTTATGAGCTTTTAAACAATAAGAAACCTAACTTAAAAGGTTTTGAACCCTTTGGAGTTTCATGCACTTTGTTGAAGACTAGCCATCAACCAAAATTTGGTGAGAAGGCTGACGAAGGATATTTCCTAGGTTATGTGCCTAACTCACCAAACAAACGTGTCTTCAATAAGTCTACGGGACGTGTGGAAATTGTTTATAACATTGAAGTTGCGAGCTACACACATGACTTACATAAGGGATTAGATTGGCAATTTGATTATTCAGATCTCTTCAAGTCATTTAAAGTCCCTATCAGTGACTATGTCAGTAATTTAGAGATACCTGAACATTTATTGTCTGGAGATGAAGATCTTTGTTGATACATTAGTATGTCTGTCACTTGGTCTAGGTTTTGAGTTGTAATTAATTAGTTAGATTCTGTATTAGGCGATATTGGTAATATCGCATAGGCGATATTGACAATATCGCATAGGCGATATCACCAATATCGCCTACATCACTGATTAGTTACCTATAAATACTTGGTTAGGGTTTCAGTTTTGTTGTTGTTCAACACCTACGAATTTGTGTGCAGCCTGTGGTATTCTCTGGTCAGTATTTGTTAGTCACAATCTGTGCTTTGATTAATACAAAATATTTGTGATTGTGTGTTATGTTTTGGTTTATAACGTACATTGAATAGCTATTGATTTCCGCGCTTTAGCTATTGAATATTGATTTCTTGTTAAAGGTCTGTCCTAATATCGGTCCTACAATTGGTATCAGAGCTATTTATCCATTGGATTAGTGGTTATTGAATCAATAATTAGTACGTTAAAAACGCTAAATAACTAGTTTTCATATAGATTAATTGATTAATAGTCTTAAATCTGTTTAACTAGTGTTTTTCTGTGTTTTCTGGATTTGTGTTCGTCATTTGCAGCCTTAAAATTTGATTAAATCGTTAATATTCGTATTTTTAGTGTTTACAGCCGTTTTAGCGATATTAGAAGCGATATTACCATAATATCGCCTCTAGGGTTTTAGCGATATTACCTGATCTGAACTCATTAATTTGAGCGATATCCCTAGCGATATTACTAGAGATATTACTTAGCGATATCGCCTAATTAATTTTAGCGATATTAGCATCAATATTGCCTGTGATATCGCCTTTATTATTCTAATTTTGATTTGCGCTTTATCTAGCGATATTGATAGTGATATCATCAATATCGCTCAATCATCAGCATCTTAGCGATATCATCAATATCGCTATAACTATTTTAAATCAGAATTTTAAAATAAAACAAAGTTTTATCCTACTTAATACATATTAAAATGTCTACTTTACAAGCTGTTAATGCTATGTTAAAACACAATGCTGAGGTTGGTAGCGCAAACAAACCTCCATTCTTTGCACCTGGAATGGAGTATTCTGAATGGCGTGGTAGATTTTTATCTTTGTTGCTTTTACTGATCCTGAAATGGAGATACCTTTGATCGAGCGATATGTTCGACCGGTTGCAAGTGGAGAACATGTGGGTATACCTCCTCCAAAACTTATTCGTTCAATGACGGCTGAGGAACGCAAGGCATGGGAATGTGAACGAAAAACTCACTCTGCTATAACCATGTCTCTACCTGCTGATGCTATGAAAATGTTCAAACAACATGACATAGCTTATGATCTGTGGAATGGTATAGCTGAAAGATGTGGAGGGACTACTGAATACAAGCAAAGTAAGCTGGAATTAGTAAAGAAACAGTATGATCTGTTTGATATTCAGAAGAACGAGACGGTTAAGGACTTGTTCTGTAGATATTCACGTCTTGTGAATGAACTGACTGAGGGTGGATACAAATTCAGTTCTATAGAGGTCAACAAGAAACTGTTAAATGCTCTACTTCCTCATTGGGAAACTCGAGTGCTAATGATGGAGAATGATCCAGATGTACTGGCAATGACTTTGGATCAACTTATTGGAAAATTAGAAACATGTGCTTTGGATATTCAAAAGAAAAGCACAAGATCCAGTTCATTGCTTCCTGATGCTAGTAGTTTTGGATATGGAAGTACAGCTCTGTTATCTGGACCTGCTACTGCTGTATCTAAAACGAATCACTCAGCTGGTAATAATTCAAGTGGAACATTTTCCTCCTTTTCTGCTCAACCATCTTCCTCTGCTACTGCATCACACAACGAGCATGCAGTAATCTTCAATGCCTTTTTATCATCTTATGATGATTTTTTATCTAAGAGGATTAGCTCAGTAGATCTTACCGATGAAGATTTTGCTCAAGTTGATCCTGATGAACTAGAGAGAGTGGATCTTCGTTGGAACATGGCTATGCTTACCAGAAGAACGAAAACCTATTTGAAGAGAACAGGAAAGAAATCTTTTGAAGACGTCACTGATAAAACTAGCATGGGTTTCGATAAGTCCAAGATTAGATGCTACAAGTGTCAAAATCTGGGACATTTTGCTAGAGAATGTGAGAAAGGTAGACAACCGTCTACTGGATTTACAAAACTTTTTACTTTCAACAAAGAGAATGAAGTCGCCAAGGCAGCTCTTCTGATGGATGAAGAAGCCTATGATTTTTCTGCTATGGACAATCAAGATAACGTAGCTCTTATGGCGGATGTTCAAAATGAGGTAGACTTTGATTTGTTTAATTGTAATTCCTGTATCACACTAACTGGTAAAATCAACAGGTTCATAGTAGATAATGATCGCTTGAATACAGATTTAACCAATCTTATTGAAGCGAACAAAGTTTTAAAAGATAACGAAAAAGTCTTTACTGTAAATCAGAAAACCCTTATTGATGAAAAGAAAGAGTTAAAGGCAATGATTTTTAACAAACAAGATGAGATTGACAGTTATTTAAAACTCATTTCACATCTTAAAAATGAACTTGCTGAAACTCAATCTGAAAATGTTGATTTAAAATGAAGACTTGCAAATATCTCCACATCTACTATGGTCTTTTCCGACATTCTGCAAAATCAACGGACTGATACGAAGAGTAAGGCAGGAATTGGTTATCATAACCAACCTCCTCCCTCAAATTTGAATCAGCCCAGTCTTTCGCAGGACGAAATTAAAGACTATGTACCTTCTGTTCTTAAGAAGGATACAAGTCCTGTGGTGAAACCAGTTATTGTTGAAAATCCCGATCAGCCTAAGATTGTCAAGGTTGAAAATGTTAAAAAACCTAAGCTTGTTAAGGCTGCTAATGACAAGCGACCTGAGTTGCTTAAAGCTCTGAGTTCAAATAACAAGAAGGCTGAGCCAATTAAGCCTAAATTTGAACCAATCATGTTTGCACTTTCAACAAATATTGAAGAGGTGGTAGAGGTGGAGGATGTAACTCACGAGGTTACACAGAAAGTTGAGTAGAATAACCTCAAACCTGAAAATTTCATCTTTACTAACGAGGGTAGAGGTGGAATGTTTTCTAAAAAGAAACCAGTAATCAAGGATTTAAAGATGAAACTGGAGGAGAATATTCAAAATAGTAAAGTTTCAATTAAAAATCCTTCTTCAAAGATTACCTCAATTGTAAATATGTTTACTCCATCATGTTCGCATAAGTGTTCATGTGCAGTAAATGTACCTGAAATTAAGCCTCGTAGGGTTCCTCTTTCGCCAAAACCACTATTGAGTAATGATCAAACTTTCCGAGAGAGACGATCATGCTTCTACTGTAAGAAGCAGGGTCATCTCATTAATCAGTGTCCAGTGCTTGCTAAAAAATGGGCATCAAGAAATGATCCACGTTATTCCAAAAATAAAAATTTTCAAAAGACAAAACAACATGGATTATCTCGAAATGTTCCAATTTCTAGAGTTAATAACATTACACCTACTCAACCAATGTTTCGAAAGGTTGATGTTATTAATAAGCAACCGATTATTCCTCAGAAAGTTTGGAAAAAGAAAGGTATAGGAAATAATGTGTCATCTGAAGTTATCACATTGGTAAAAGAAAATGATTTATTGAAAAACAAGGTTTTAACTGATGTGGTAATAATCGATGAAGTCTCAGGAGTACCCAAGTCTGTCAAGGCTTGGGTCTCCATTTCAAACTAACCATTGGTCTCTTTGTGTTGTGACAGTCAAGGGTGATGAATAGCAAGTGGTATGTTGATAGTGGCTGCTCACGACACATGACGGGCAATATCTCCCTTCTTTCTGATGTTAAACCATACAATGGGGGATTTGTTGCTTTTGCTGGTGATAATGGTGGTAAGATAGCTGGTAAAGGTACACTCACAAATGGTCAAGTGAGCTTTGAAAATGTTAACTTTGTGGAGGAGCTAAATCACAACTTGATAAGCGTCTCTCAAGTTTGCGATAAGAAGTTCACTACTGCGTTTACAGACTTGGAGTGTTTGATATTGAAGCCGAGATTTGTAATTCCCGAGGAATGGATTCTGATTAGAGCTCCTAGAGTGAAGAACTCTTATATTTTGGACATGAGGACAGTGGAAACTGAAGAACATTCCTGTCTTCTAACCAAAGCGTCTACTAAGGATTCATTGTTGTGGCACAGAAGGATGGGTCATATTCATTTCCAGAAAATGAATTATCTGGTGAAACATGATTTAGTGGAGGGCATTCCTAAGCAATCCTTTGCTTTGGAAGACGATTATGTTTCATGCTTAAAAGGAAAACAACACAAGAAGTCTCACAAATCTAAACAAACTAATTCCATTGAATCTCCATTGGAATTACTTCACATGGACTTGTTTGGACCTGTAAGTACGAAGAGCATTGGAGGTAAATCTTATTGTTTGGTAGTAACTGATGACTACTCTCGCTTCTCATGGGTTTACTTCTTGCGTACAAAGAATGAAACACCTGATATACTGACCTATCTGTTCGATAGACTTGAGAATCTGTGCAACTTGAAGATAAAGAAGATACGTAGTGATAACGGAACGGAATTCAAGAACAAAATTCTTGAATTATATTGTCTACGCAAAGGAATTGTTCATCAATTTAGTGCAGCGAGAACTCCGCAACAGAATGGAGTAGCGGAGAGAAAGAATAGAACAATCATTGAAACTGCACGAACTATGCTGTCTGATTCTCACATGCCGATTACGTTTTGGGCAGAGGTAGTTAGCACAACATGCTATGTATTAAACCGTGTTTCGATGAACAAGAAGAAGAACAAAACGTGTTATGAATTTTTGAATAACCGAAAGCCAAACTTAAAATTTTTGGAGCCCTTTGGATGTCCATGCACCATTTTAATTTCAAAGGACAAAGTTTCAAAATTCGGTGAAAAAGCTTTCGATGGGTTGTTTCTTGGGTATTCGGTTAATTCTCCTAATAAGAGAGTTTTCAACAAGCAAACGGGAAAGATTGAAGAACATTTTGAAGTAAAATGTTTAAAGTACACGGAGTCACCTAAAGGAAAAGGTCCTGATTGGTTGTTTGAGTATGATCATCTTGTTAACTCATTCAATCTTCCAAAATTCAATGAAGTGGATCAAGTTGTTACGCTTCTTCATGGCTTACATCTTAATCGGGATAACTCTTCATTCTCACCGTCCTCGACTCCTGCTACTACTGAAATTCAACCATCTTCGTCAATTGATGTTCCCGAAAGTTCTTCTGCAGATCAACAGCCAGAATCTTCTCCTGCTACTGTTGATGACATCCTTTCTGAGAATGAAAATGATTCCTTCGCTCAAGAGGTTGAGCTAAACAATTTGGAAATGTAGGTTCCTGGGGTCTGGATCTACGAGATATTCAAGTATAAACAAGTGCGGAATCCTTGAATATACCTAACGATAATCAACAATTTATCACGAATATGTAAAGAACACTAATAAACACGTCTTTATTGAATATAACCAATCTTTACATTCAATCAAGACTAAACCCTCAATACAAACGTTTTCTCTCTCACACAAGACAACTGAAAATCTGCTCTACCAACTTCTTGCTAAATTCGTACGAACATGGACATATATTGAGCTCAAGTTCGTATGGGCTGGGCCCTACGAACTTAGCCCATGTCCAGGCCCATACGAACTTAGGTAAGTTCGTACGAACTTAGACAAGTTCGTATGTCTAAGTTCGTATGTCCTAAGTTCGTATGTATCTAAGTTCGTACCTACTTTAAGTTCGTACGAACTTACATACCTACTTAGACAAACTTAAACATTTACAATTACAAAGATAAACAAAATGACCAATTACGAAACTAGAAGCTGTTGTCACACAAAGTGTACCAACAGACTCCCCCTTGACAATAGCTCTAGTTGTCTTCAGTCTTTAATCTTTGTAATCTTCAATGGCGACCAGCATACATACCCTTTTCAACACAAATCTTTCACAATCTTCTGATATCTTCAGCTTTCATGTCTTCAACTATCTCTGTAGTTTCATAAAGCTTTATCAGATGTTGACTAGACTCCCCCTTAACCTGTTCAAGCGTACCAAACCTTCCAATTGAAGAGTTAGGCAGCTCACATTCCATTTGTCACTGCTGTGTAGTAAGTCTTCATGTTGAAGAGTTAAACAGCTTACATTCCATTTCCTTTGAAGATCATTTTGATGACCATTATTTGGTATACTGGGATCATCGTCTCTGTCTAGTCTTCCAGTTTCTTTTCAGCTCCACCTCTTTACAACCAAACCAGTCTTCTTCTCCTATCGTTTAGTTGACGTAACCAGTCTTCTCTCCTTAGGATCGGTCTTCCCCCTTTAGGATCAGTTTTCTCCCCCTGAGCTGCCGCGCGCTTCAACAAGGAATGTTTCTCCCCCTAAGCAACGGCGAGGTCATATGGTTAGATAGTTGCAATAGGTGCAGTTGAAACTGTTGTGGGTGTGGGTATGGCGGTGGGTATGGGTTGGATAGCGTGCTCACTAATGATAACTCGACTAGATCGTCTTCTTGTGGACCTTCTAGGCAGTAATAAGGTATCATCAGCAGAATCATTAGCATTACCGACTTCAAATCTGTAAGACAGACAAGAACAAACCAAATACAGGTGCACATAAAGTGAAGTATACTAGTTAGTCAAGATAGAAACCTGCAATAAGGTAATACAATGACAAACTCGGTATATTTTACTTTATTTCATGAACTTCTAGTAGGGTCGGCAATTTAATGAATCAAGTAGCTACGCGCAGTAATACTTAGGCAGTTTAAGGAATCACAGGGTTGTGACCAATCAAAAATAAAGATCTCCCGAACAGAAAGAACTAAAATGTTGAAAATACTAATGAACTAGAAAAATTAAAACAAATATGAAATTATTCATATTGAAATGTACATTCTTTTTGTGAGAGTCACTGAGACAAAGATCGTATTAGCCATAATGCGTACGATACACAGTTAGGAATTGAATGATTCCATTGTTATTATGTATGTAATTTATAGTTCAAGACGATTATCGGTATTGTTGTCCACTTAAGCAATCAACACTCAGAATGTTCAAGTACACGGTTAGTTATTGTTCATGATTAACTATGTATCTCACATTTGATATACCCTTAGAATCAAGAAAGTCTAGAATTCCATGTATTGGATGTTTTATCTGAATGTCATCTTTAAAGTCAAGTCCTTGTTCATTTTTAAGCAATGTACATGAGTACATGTTTCAGCTATAGGACAAGACTAGGGTTAGAGACAATCAAATCTAAAATCAAACCAGAGGTGACAGGTCTGTACTTACGTACAACAAAGCGACATAGTTTGACTAGAGACCTTGAAAACGGTATTCTTGTTTCGCGGTCGAGGTTGCTCTATTTATAGGATACACTGACTGAGTCTAGGTCAACATGTTTCAAGAAGTAGCAAAAGAAACAGTCAGTGAACCCCCCAGATGAATTGGTTTATATTATCCAATAACATGTAGTCAGGTACAGTCTATCTCCTAAGAATTAAGACTTAATGTCATACATCAAAAATAGAGATTGCATAGACTAATCGTATTAGTTAATATTGAGTAAGTACTTGAAAACCGTTATGTCGTATGCCTACCAATACATCGTATGATGAAGCTATTAGTTACGTTGATAAATTAAGGTACATTGGACTGTGTATGTACTGCATCTTAAAGCCACACATATTTTAATGTTCTAGGCATGGGTAATGTTGTCATCATTTCTTTGCCTTTAGTTCAGTGACACTCAAGTTTTGATATTTTTCATAACTTACTAAGAATAGAAACTAAACTATGGATAGTGTTCGTAAGGAAGATACATTATTCAGGATTGATCATACCATTGAGTTGAACTAACAACTCAAAGCGTGATCTATCAAAAGCCTTAGTATACAAGTCAGCAAGATTATCATCAGTGGGAATTTGAACTAATTTAATCATCTGTTTTTCAGCACAGTCACGAATAAAGTGATGTCGAATATCTATATGTTTCGTTTTACTATGCTTAACAGGATTATTAGTTATGGAAATTGTGGATTGATTGTCTATCATCATAGGGGTATTAGTTAGATTTAAACCATAGTCGCGGAGCTGTTGTTGTATCCACAAAATCTGTGAACAACAACTACCGGCTGCGACATACTCAGCCTCGCAGGTTGAGATGGCGACTGAGGTTTGTTTCTTGCATTGCCAAGAGACAATGCGACCTCCTAAAAGTTGACATCCTCCACTGGTGGATTTCCTGTTCTGATTACACCCTTCATAATCGGAGTCAGTGTAAGCCACGAAGTCAAAATTGCCTCCGGAGGGATACCAAAGACCGAACTTCGGTTTTCCCTGTAGATATCGCAATATCCTCTTCGCAGCCTTCATGTGAGATTCCTTTGGGTTAGCCTGAAATCGAGCACACAAACAAACAGCAAACGTTATGTCAGGTCGTGAAGCAGTTAAATACATGAGCGATCCGATAATCGCCCGATACTGAGTTGGATCCACGTCTTCGGAACTCTCTGTATCTGGTCCAAGGTTGTGATTTACGGGAATTGGAGTACTGAATGACGAACAGTCTTCCATAGCAAACCGTGCAAGCATTTCATGCACGTACTTGGTCTGATGAATGAAAAACCCGTCTTTCTTTTGATCCACTTGTAATCCTAAGAAGAAGTTCAGCTCCCCCATAGCACTCATCTCGAACTTCCGCTTCATTACCTGCTCAAACTCTCTGCACATGTTCTCGTCAGATGACCCAAAAATGATGTCATCGACGTAGACCTGTACAAGTAAGAAATCCGCCTTTTTCCATTGAATGAATAGTGTACTGTCTATCTTGCCTCTCTTGAACCCATTGTCCAAGAGATAGGTAGACAGTGTCTCATACCAGGCCCGAGGTGCTTGATGCAATCCATACAGAGCCTTGTCCAATTTATAGACCCGGTCTGGATGGTTTGGATCCGAGAACCCTGGCGGTTGTTCGACATACACTAATTCTTGTACTTTCCCATACAGGAAGGCGCTCTTGACGTCCAGCTGATAGACTTTCATCTTTTTGTACGCAGCATATCCCAGAAATAGTCGAATGGCTTCCAGCCTTGCTACCGGGGCAAAAACCTCTGTATAATCTATCCCTTCCTGCTGATTAAATCCCTTGACCACCAATCTGGCCTTGTTCCTTGTGACAATCCCGCGATCATCACGTTTGCACTTAAACACCCATTTGGTGCCTATCGCAAACTCTCCCTTAGGTAGATCAACAAGCTCCCATACCTTGAGCTTTTTGAACTGTGCAAGCTCCTCTTGCATTGCCTCTACCCATGAGTTGTCTTTTAGAGCCATCTGAACATTCTTCGGCTCCACTTGAGAGATAAAGCAACTATATAAACATTTATGTATTATCCCAGAGTCTTGGATGGATACATAAAGACTAGTGCTTTCAATAATACCTCTACGTGTCTTTACACTTGAACTAGGATCACCAATGATATTCTCGATTGGATGATCTTTGTTAACTCGTGTCGAGACAGTAGTATCAACAGGTATATCAGATTCAAGGTTTGACCCTATCTCCCCCTCAGTTGTTACATCTTCTTCAAAATGGACTTTGTCGGAACTTGTAGCTGCTGAAGTTGAAGGTTGTTCATTCGAACGCGGATCAACATCTTCTATCTGCTCTTGAATAATTGCTTTTCCGTTACCTGTTGAAGTTTCGGAACATGAAATACTGGATCTTGGTGCTGAACCGTCAGCATCATCATCCAGAATTGAATATTCCAATCCCGAAGTGCCACTATCACTTATGAGAGGAACATTGAATGACTTGAAGACAGCATCATAGTTAAATAACCACTCGGGTCCTATGTGATCTGCTGGTGTGTGTGTTGTGACTTCAATGTTAAAGACAATCTCAACACGACCAGTCGTCTTGTTGTAAACCCGTTTGTTAGGTGAACCAGCAACATAACCTAGAAAGAATCCTTCGTCAGCCCGTTCACCAAATTTCGGTTGATTCCTGGTTTTCAATAAGGTACATGGAACACCAAACGGTTCATAACCTAGTAGATTCGGTTTTCGACCGTGTAAAAGTTCATAACAGGTTTTGTTAAGTCTTTTAACAGTTAAAACCCTATTTAAGACGTGACAGGCTGTATTCACGGCTTCCCCCCAGAAAATGACGGGAAGTTTTGAATCAGCTAGCATTGTCCGTGCTGCTTCAATCAATGTCCGATTTTTTCTTTCTGCGACTCCATTCTGCTGTGGCTCATAGGGAGCAGTGAACTGATGCTGAATTCCCTTGCTTAAGCAATAGACGTTCAACAGTGTGTTCTTGAACTCTGTGCCATTGTCGCTCCTTATCTTCTTTACTCCTCGATTATACTGGTGCTTTACCTGGGTGAAGAAGTTCATCAGCGTCGGTGCTGTCTCATCCTTGGTACCCAAGAAAAATACCCAAGAAAATCGTGAGTAGTCATCGGTCACAACTAAACAGTAATGTTTACCACCGATGCTCCTTGCAGTCACCGGTCCAAAAAGATCCATGTGAAGGAGCTCAAATGGTGTGGCAATGGAGTTATGAGTTTTAGACTTGTGAGACTTCTTATGCTGTTTCCCTTTCAGACACGGCACACACTTGTCTTCTAGCTCGAAACTCTGCAATGGAACACCCTGTACTAAACCATGTCGGACTAAGAAATTCATCTTCCGAAAATGCAGATGTGCCATTCTCCTATGCCATAATTGTGACTCAAGCTCCGAAGCTTTGGATAATAAACATGTTGACGCCGTAGAAGGTTCTGCGACACTCATGTCCATCACATAAGTATCATTTTTTCTTGGTGCCCTCATGATAATCCACTCGTCAGGTATCACAAATCCGGGTTTCAGGATCAAGGCTTCTCTATCTGTGAAATAAACAGAATGTTCTTTGTCACAAATCTGAGAAACACTCATGAGATTATGCTTCAGCTTCTCAACATAGTTGACTTGCTCTAGCGTTATTTTCCCATTAGTGACAGATCCTGATCCCGTGATTTGTCCTCCTTTTGCGCCTGCAAAGTTTACATGGCCTCCCCTTTTAGGTGCAAAATCCATCAAAAGCTGCCTTTCCCCCGTCATGTGCCTGGAGCAACCGCTATCAACATACCACCAGTTCCTAGCGCGTCTTATTAGCTCCTGCACCAAAGATGAAAATCATTAGGTATTAAGGGGGACCCAAGCCACCACGGTCTTGGGTCTGCCATCCTTATCAACAAATGAGAATTCTTTTAGATATCCATCTCTCTTTTCAAGAGACTTGGACTCTCTAGAATTCTTACTAGTTGAGGAATGGGAGGAACTTCCACTAGGCGTTCGTTCCGGAGACTTTTGAAAAAGTCTCTGACTTACTTGCCTTGGGTTTGATGTAGATCTAACATTAGATTGATAGTTTGAATTCTGAGAATTCCGATTATTACTATTTTTGTTAGAAATACTTTTATTTGGTGTTTGAAAACGTTGTGGAGTTTTCGATCGAATGGTTTTTCCCGAATAACTTCCTTTAGAAGGAGTAGTGGTCCGAGGACTATCATTTATCGAAAACTTCACTGGAGTAAAACGTGGTTGAGATCTCTGAAAACTAGGAGTTCTCTGATAACCTATTCCAGTTTTACTCGATGTTTCAGCATTTTCCTTAATTTTAATTTTAATTTCATCCTGGAAAATACTTGCCATGTTCTTGTTTACGCTAGTCTTCTCAGGTGATGTATTTAACTTTGCTTGAGAAGTGCTAGCTTTAACAGGTGATTGGTCTTTCTTCACCTTTGTTAATGCTATGTCTTTACCTTTGTTTGGACATATACTTACTACATGTCCCTTTTGGTGACATAAAAAGCAAGAAAGTTTCTCCGAGGCCTTTTTAGGAGCCTTGAGACACTTTTGTTTGTCCAAATTAGGTAAAGTTGGAGATGAGTCGTGTTCTGTTTGTTTACCTTGGTCATGAACATTTTCAGATGTAGGTTTCACAAACTTAATACTGTGTTTAGGTTCTTGATTTACTTCCAGCACACCCTTATTTTCGAAAGAAACTTTCTTTTTAAGAGTGGTTTTAGATGTCATGGAAGTTTCAGATTTTAAGATATCAGTAGTAGAACCAGACTCAGCTCTCTTTGTTCCAAACTTTTTAGAGACCGCTGATTGATTAATAGAGTCAGTTTCTTGTGACAGCTCAGGTGTATTAATGAAAGAATAATTATGATTGAATGGTGGGGGTACTTCATGGTATCCCACTCCACTATGATCATATGGCGATTTTTGAACACTTAGCATATTGTCTAGAGTGTCAATTGAGAAACGTCTCATCTCAAGTTTCTGATGAAGTTCAGCAATTTTCACTTTAGCATCTGCTAATTGCTTTTCTTTTTCAGAACACTGTTTGGTTAAATCTGATACATGTTCATGAGCCAAGTCAATTATTTGACGCTGCTCGTTAACTGTATCTTTTAAAAATTTTAAATCTTTTTCATCAGAATTTGATTTATTAACCAACTCAGTATTTCTATGTCTTAAGATTGAGTTTTCTTCTTTCAATAAGTTTAACTGAGCAGTCACAGAATTTGATGATTCCATTAACTTTTCAGCCTGCTCTGCAAAGTTAGTACATAATACACATGCATTTACAACAGAGTCTAAATTTAAAAATACCTTATGCTTCTCAGCATCCAAGTTTGCCATGTACGCTATGAAATCCCTCGTACTCATTGTATCAGTTGTTTCTAGCTTGACAATCCTGGTCTCTGAAGTAGATACTTCATCCTCAGCCCTCTGCTCTTCAGCGTTCTCTGAATCATCCTTAACCGTGTTCTCAGACATTTCTCCGTCCACTGATGCCATAAATGCCTGAGATTCTTTCACTTGAGTACTCCAATCATAAGAACCTTCTTGATTTTGAACCACCAAAGCTCTGGAGTTTGAAGTATTTCCAGAGTTTGAAGTTCCTCCAGATGTTCCTTGAAACGAGTATCCCGGTCTTCCCTGGTGCGAAGCCTGTTCTCTCATTGGTCTTTGACATTCCCGTGCAAAGTGCCCGAAACCATCACAGTTATAACACTTGATTTTGGTCTTATCAAAACCAACTTTTCCTCCTACAAACTTCCGACCAGTGTGATTCATGAACCTTTGTGTTCTTCTTGCGATCATAGCCATTTGCCATTGTAAGTCCATCTCTTCCAAATCATCAGGATCAATCTGATCATAGTCCTCAGTAAGCATCGCAGGATCAGTGATCTTTCCCTGAATGAAGTTTTCGTGAGATGCCACAAATGATGCAAGCATCGCAAGATGATTCTCAGCTGACTTCATGCTCATAGACATTGATTTGAACCCTTGAGTGATTCCAGATGTTGGGTTCCTATCTTTGCCTGAATCTCCAGATGAAGCAATATAACAAACACTGCCGTCAGAATTTCTAATAACATTATTTGTTTCGGACTCTCCAGTAAAGAAAGCTGTTACTCCATTACTTGTAGATGAAGTAGAATCAGACTTGGTCCCGTGATAAACACTGGGATCTTGAACCTGATCAGATCCCGTCTCTTTCTTCTTCATGTTCAAGTCATACACTCTCAGTTTCCCTACAACCTCTTCAAGCGTCAGTGTCTTGTAATCACTGCTCTCTTTAATCAATAAAGAGTAGATATCCCATTTAGCAGGTAACGCTTCTAGAAGTTTATTATTCTTGACAATGTCAGTGAATTTGAGTCCTATATTGTTCATCTCAGTCATTAAGTGATAATATCTAGTGATGATATCTTCTAATGACTCGCCGTTTAGATGCTTAAAAACATAAAACTGTTTTGTAAGCAAATCTGCTCTGTTCTCCTTAATCTGTTCATTTCCTTCAAATCGCTTCTCTAAAGCTAACCAAAGCTCCTGAGAAGTATTGTATTTAGGAAATGTATGCTTGATCTCTTGAGGCAAGCACATAGTAAGAGCAGATAGCGCTTTATTCTCTGCCTCATACATACGTTTATCTTCATCTTTCATGGCTGAATAAGAATACACCTTTGGTTTTCCGTTAAAGTCATAGGTAGGTGCATCATATCCTTCACTTATGCAGATCCACATCTTAACGTCATTGTATTTAGCAAATGATTCAAAGCGCTCTTTCCACCAAAAGTAATCTTCAGCCTTTAGCAGTTTTGGTGGAGAAGTAGATTTCCCAACTTCATGGTCCATCTCTATAAGTTTGTTTAGATTCGACATCGTAATTTAAATAGTACCGAATTTCCCTCCAAAAATTTCTTGAAAATTTTCTGTGTAAAATTGAAATGTTCTCAAACCAAAGTTAGACAAAGGTAAGCCTAAATTCAACGTTAGATGAAAGAAAATTTTTAGAAATTTCCCGCCAAATAACTCTTTTTTTTTTTTTTTTTTTAGAAATTCAACGTTAGATAAAGAAGATACGTAGTGATAACGGAACGGAATTCAAGAACAAAATTCTTGAATTATATTGTCTACGCAAAGGAATTGTTCATCAATTTAGTGCAGCGAGAACTCCGCAACAGAATGGAGTAGCGGAGAGAAAGAATAGAACAATCATTGAAACTGCACGAACTATGCTGTCTGATTCTCACATGCCGATTACGTTTTGGGCAGAGGTAGTTAGCACAACATGCTATGTATCAAACCGTGTTTCGATGAACAAGAAGAAGAACAAAACGTGTTATGAATTTTTGAATAACCGAAAGCCAAACTTAAAATTTTTGGAGCCCTTTGGATGTCCATGCACCATTTTAATTTCAAAGGACAAAGTTTCAAAATTCGGTGAAAAAGCTTTCGATGGGTTGTTTCTTGGGTATTCGGTTAATTCTCCTAATAAGAGAGTTTTCAACAAGCAAACGGGAAAGATTGAAGAACATTTTGAAGTAAAATGTTTAAAGTACACGGAGTCACCTAAAGGAAAAGGTCCTGATTGGTTGTTTGAGTATGATCATCTTGTTAACTCATTCAATCTTCCAAAATTCAATGAAGTGGATCAAGTTGTTACGCTTCTTCATGGCTTACATCTTAATCGGGATAACTCTTCATTCTCACCGTCCTCGACTCCTGCTACTACTGAAATTCAACCATCTTCGTCAATTGATGTTCCCGAAAGTTCTTCTGCAGATCAACAGCCAGAATCTTCTCCTGCTACTGTTGATGACATCCTTTCTGAGAATGAAAATGATTCCTTCGCTCAAGAGGTTGAGCTAAACAATTTGGAAATGTAGGTTCCTGGGGTCTGGATCTACGAGATATTCAAGTATAAACAAGTGCGGAATCCTTGAATATACCTAACGATAATCAACAATTTATCACGAATATGTAAAGAACACTAATAAACACGTCTTTATTGAATATAACCAATCTTTACATTCAATCAAGACTAAACCCTCAATACAAACGTTTTCTCTCTCACACAAGACAACTGAAAATCTGCTCTACCAACTTCTTGCTAAATTCGTACGAACATGGACATATATTGAGCTCAAGTTCGTATGGGCTGGGCCCTACGAACTTAGCCCATGTCCAGGCCCATACGAACTTAGGTAAGTTCGTACGAACTTAGACAAGTTCGTATGTCTAAGTTCGTATGTCCTAAGTTCGTATGTATCTAAGTTCGTACCTACTTTAAGTTCGTACGAACTTACATACCTACTTAGACAAACTTAAACATTTACAATTACAAAGATAAACAAAATGACCAATTACGAAACTAGAAGCTGTTGTCACACAAAGTGTACCAACAGGAAACAAACCTCACACCTGATTCAATACCCGTCTCTCGTATTCATAAGGATCATTCAATTGAGAATATTATTGGAGATGTGAATGCAGGTGTTCTAACTAGAAGCAAAGCAGTTAAACCTTCTCCAACGAATGATCATACGGATGAAAGTTCTGAAGATCCTTCTGAAAGTCCATCTAATTCTGATGATCTTACGTGTCTAAAGGCTACAATTGAAGAAGGCTTTTTATCCCAAGTTGAGCCAACAAAGATTAATGAGGCTCTAAAGGATTCACATTGGGTTTCTGCAATGCAAGAAGAGTTGCAACAATTTGAGAAGCTGAAAGTCTGGAATTTAGTTCCACTTCCAAAAGGTGTACACCTAATTCGAACTCGTTGGGTGTTTCGGGTTAAACGTGATGATAGGGGAGTGGTGATTCGTAATAAGGCTAGGCTAGTGGTTCAAGGGTATACACAACAAGAAGGTTTGGATTATGATGAAGTCTTTGCGCCTGCTGCAATAATGGAATCTATTCGCATCTTCTTAGCGTATGCAACATTTAAGGGGTTTCGTGTCTATCAGCTGGATGTCAAAAGTGCGTTTTTATACGGTAAGGTTGCTGAAGAAATATATGTCAGGCAACCTCCTGGTTTTGAAGTTTCAGTCAACCCAGACTATGTGTGCAAGTTGGATAAGGCTCTTTATGGTCTTCATCAAGCCCCGCGCACTTGGTATGAAAGGTTGGCAACGCACTTGATTAAAAATGGTTATGAAAGTGGTCACATTGATAGCACTCTTTTCATCAAGCGAACTGAACACAGTCAACTGCTAGTTCAAGTCTACGTGGATGATATCATTTTTGGTTCAACAAATGAATCTTTGTGTAGAGATTTTGAGAAGATTATGAAGTCTGAATTTGAAATGAGTGCCATGGTGGAGCTAAAATTCTTTTTGGGTGTTCAAGTAGATCAATCAACGAAGGGCACCTACATTCATCAATCAAAGTATGTTAACGACATGTTAACACGCTATAAGTTGCATGATTGTAGAGAGTATGGCACTCCCATTCAAACAAACCACAATCTAGGACCAGCTGAAGATGAAGCGAACTGTGAAGAAAAGCTATATCGGTCGATGATTGGATCTTTAATGTATCTTACAGCCTCTCGACCTGATATAGTATTTGCTATTTCGATGTGTTCAAGATATCAATCTCAACCCAAGGTGTCTCATTTGAAAGCGGTTCAACGAATTTTTGGGTATCTTAAACATAGACCTACTCTTGGTCTATGGTATCCAACAGAGAAGTCTTTTGCTCTCACAGCATACTCGGATTCTGATTATGGTGGCTGTAGCATCGATAAGAAGTCAACGTCAGGAGGATGCCAGTTTCTTGGTTCACGTTTAGTGTCATGGCAATGCAAAAAGCAAACGACAGTTTCTACCTCCACAGCTGAAGCTGAATATATTACTGCTGCCAGTTGCTGTTCACAAATCTTGTGGATTCAGCACCAACTTCGTGACTACGGTTTACTCTTAACTATGACTCCTTTATATATTGATAATACTGCTGCTATCTGTATAACTAAAAATCCCGTACAACACTCTAAAACCAAACACATAGAGATAAGGTTTCATTTTATACGGGATTGCTATGAGAAACATCTGATTGACCTTGTCCAAATAGAAACTGATAAGCAAAATGCTGATTTGTTTACCAAGGCCTTCTCTAGAACTAGGTTTAACCAGCTTATTGATATGATAGGGTTGCGCTTCTTTCAAGAAAAACAGTAAATTGTGACAATTATTTCTTTTGCTTATTTGATCGTTTTTGCATAAGTATGTTAGGCAATAGCCATTCTTTATGCTTACTAGCATTAAAGAAAAGCAACGTTGCAACATCTGTTAAAGACGTTTAGTTGTGTCTGTAAACAATTAGGGAGATGATAGTACATTAGGAGACACTTTTCAAATGACAATCTTAAGTTTTATCCTTGATATATCAGTAGGTTTATCTCGTATGTGTTATACTTGTCCTTATAGACCTCTGATTACTTGCACGATGTATTGGTAGGCATTCTCATACTCCTCTTTAAGCAACTAAGAAATACCTTAATCTGTGTTTAATCTGTTGTGATGACCATCATATGATGTATGACAATGTGTCTTAATTCTTATGTATCAGCTTGCCATGCTTCTATTAACTTGAGTTTGTATATGACAACATTTGGGGATTTATGATGTATGTTTCCTTTGTTGTTGTAGGACCGTAAAGGACATACCTTTAACAATGAATCAATAATTATAGCTAATGAGCGGAAATCAAAAGCTAAACAGAGTACGTTATAAACCAAAACAAAACACACAATCACCAATCAATTATATTAAACAAAGCACAGATTGTGATTTACAAATGATTGACTAGAGAAACGACACAGGCTGCACAAATTCGTATGTGTTTAGCAACAGCAGCTCTGAAACCCTAAACGATTATTTATAGGTAACTAATCAGTGATGTAGGCGATATTGGTGATATCGCCTATGCGATATTGTCAATATCGCTAAAGCGATATTGCCAATGTCGCCAATTACAGAATCTAACTAATTAGTTACATCTTGAAACCAAGACCAAGTGACAGACACACTAAATGTACCAACAAACTCCCCTATGTCTGCAGCTTGGTCTTCAAAAATAATCTTCAGTCAAATCTTGGTCTTCAATCAAACTCCTATATGTCTTCAATAATTAGACACTCCCCCATTGAGATAGCATGGTCTTCATAATATTGATGTTCAGATTAATGTGACTGACACACCTTTTGCATACAATAAGATCTTCAAACTACATGACCATTTCTCAATCTTTAGCAGCTTCTCCAATAGGATTTATCTTCATAGCCTTTGGAGAATAGCTAACATCATTTATATCTTCAATATTTGACTTTAACAAGATATGTCATATTGAATAAAACAACATAGAAATAAAATATTTTTGTAATTTTTCTTTATAATTTGAAAGTAAAGAATACCAAAAAGAAAATAAAAACGGGGATAAGATTGTAATATGTCTGCTTAAGGATCATATCAGGATAACATGCAGTTATTAGGAAATAGCAAGAGTTATTTCGATTATCAGTATATTTGTCCAAATTTAAATTCACTTAGCATATTTAAATCACCGGGTATAAATATTAGTTCAAGACGATTATTGGTATGTTTGTCCATATAAACATCTAGCAATCAGAATTTACAAGTGCATTTTGAATTATTATTCATGATTACCCGAGAAGCTTCCCTTTTGATATACTCTTATGATCAGGATACATGCATAACTTCCACGTAATGAGAGTGATTATTGTATTCCATCTTTAAAGTCAAATCATGAATAAATGTTCAAGTACATTTGTACTCAATTAAAGATTAAATTTGACTAGGGTTAGACACAAACAAATCTAAAATCAAACTAGAAGTGACAGGTCTGTACTTTCGTACAACAGAGTGACATAGTTTGACTAGAGACCTTGATATCGGTATTCTTGTATCTTGGTCTAGTTTGCTCTATGTTAAGATATACTGACTGAAACTAGGTTAACATATTTCTTGATGTAGCAAAAGAAACACTCAGTATATCTCCCAGATGAATTCATTAGGATACTCAATGACATGTGTTATTGTAGTATCTATCACATAAGGATTAAGACTTATCGTCATACATCAAAAGAAAGTGTTCACATGATAATTTTGAGACTTAAGTTTATTTTGTGCACTTAAAACCTTTATGTTAGATGTCTACCAATACATCATATGATGAAGCTAATATTTAGAGAAGGCAGTTCAAGTATGCTAGATAAATCTACTGACACATCAAACATAAACCTTAAAATTTGCATTTTGTGTACATGTCACCTGATGAACTATCATATCCCAAGTTATTTACAAACACAATCCAGAATTAAGAATCTTGCTGTTCAAATTTCTGATCGAAATCATCAGAATTTTTTAATGTTTTTTTTAAAATTACTCCCCCTGAACAGCAAATTCTTTTCTCAATTTTAATTCAAAGGTTATCCCCTAAAAATTAAACTAATTTTAAATATATATATATATATATATAAAAGTTTAAATATATATATAAAATTTCTTTAATTTAATAAATTTCGCAACGTTACATTTCTTTGATACTAAAAAGTATAAAGAGTGGTTGTTGCATAAACTAACAAAATGAACAAATAATGACTAAATAAAAGTTCCAAAATCACATATCAAGTCAAATCAATTCTTTTTAACCACGTTATTCCGTCTCGAAACGTTGATAAACTCAGCCAGTCAATCACAATGCACATCCTTGCAGTCACTAAAAATACAATCTATCAAAAAGCTGACTGCAACACCACAAACAATGAAACATTAGATTTTATGGGACACCCAAGCCTTGATAGTCTTGGGGTGTCCATTAGCGTCCATAATCATCACATCAACGAGTTTATGATATTTTAAAAGGTCACTTGATTTCATTGGTGTTTTGTT
The DNA here is from genome assembly GCA_963921325.1 of Logfia minima. NCBI lineage: Eukaryota > Viridiplantae > Streptophyta > Magnoliopsida > Asterales > Asteraceae > Logfia > Logfia minima. The sequence continues at coordinate 29,619,713 of OY992764.1, forward strand.
TGTGGATTTTTGTTTCCACACCTGCTTAACATTGGATGATTGCTGATTAACTACATCAAAATTTCTAACCAGCGGTTGAGAAGGTATAATGTTATTAACCTTTGAAATTTTAACATTATTAGATGACTCACGTTGTTTTGATCTCTGAAAGTTTCTATATTTAGGATGACGTGGATCATTTCGTGATGCCCATTTTCTAGCAAGCACCAGACACTGATTAATAAGATGACCCTGCTTCTTACAATAGAAACATGATCGTCTCTCTCGGAAAGTTTGGTCATCACTCGATAGTGGTTTCGGTGAAGGAGGTGACTTACGAGGCTTGTTTTCAGGTACATTTACAGCACATGAACACTTATGTGAACATGAAGGAGTAAATATATTTGCAGTTGAGGAAGTCTTTTTAGAAAATATTTGACCTCTACCTTCGGTAGTAAGTATTAAGTTTTCTGGTTTGTTGTTATTCTTCTTAACTTTCTTTGTAACCTCGTGGGTTACATCCTCCACTTCCACCACCTTTTCAACATGTGTTGAAGGTGCAAACATGATTGATTCAAATTTAGGCTTAATAAGCTCAGGCTTCTTGTTATTTGAACGTAAAACTTTAAGCAACTCATGTCGCTTGACATCAACAGCATTAACAAGATTAGGTTGTGTAACCTCTTCTGCTTTGACAATAACTGGTTTCACAACAGGGTTTGTATCCTTCTTGAGAACAGAAGGTACATAATCTTTTATTTCATCCTATGAGAGACTGGGCTGATTCAAATTTGAGGGAGGAGGTTGGTTGTGATAACCAATTCCTGCCTTACTCTTTGTATCGGTCCTTTGACTTTGCAGGATGTCGGAAAAAACCAGAGTAGATGTTGAAATATTTGCAAGTTTCCGTTTTAAATAAATATTATCAGCTTGAGCAGCAGCAAGATCTTTTTTAATATGAGCAATTAGTTTTAAATAGCTATCAATTTCATCTTGTTTGCTGTAGATCATAGCTTTCAACTCTTTCTTTTCTTCAATAAGTGTCTTTTGATTTATTTCAAAAACTTTTTCATTATCTTTTAACACTCTGTTCGCTTGAATAAGACTTGTTAGATCTGTATTCAAACGATCATTATCTACTATGTACTTGTTGATTTTACCAGTTAATTTGATACAGGTTTCACAATTAAAAGAGTCACATTCTACCTCATTCTGAACATCTGCCATCAGCGCTACGTTTTCTTGATCATCCATAGCCGAAAAATCATAGGCTTCTTCATCTTCGAAGAGAATAGCTGCCTTGGCTACTTCATTATCTTTCTTGAAGGTAGAAGGTCTTGTAAAACCTGTAGATGGTTGTCTTCCCTTCTCACATTCTCGTGCAAAATGACCCAGATTTTGACACTTATAACATCTGATCTTGGACTTATCGAAACCCATGCTCGTTTGATCAGTGACGTCTTCAAGAGATTTCTTTCCTGTTCTCTTCAAATAGGTCTTCGTTCTTCTGGTAAGCATAGCCATGTTCCAACGAAGATCCACTCTCTCTAGCTCATCAGGATCAACTTGAGCAAAGTCTTCGTCGGTAAGATCTACCGAGCTAATCCTCTTTGATAAAAAATCATCATATGATGATAAAAACGCATTGAAGATTACTGCATGCTCATTATGTGATGCAGTAGCAGAAGAGGATGGTTGGGTTGGAAAAGAAGAAAATGTTCCTGCCGAACTATTACCCAAAGAATAAGTAGGTTTAGATCCAGAAGTAAACGGCCCAAATAGAAGAGCTGTACTTCCATATCCAAAACTACTATTATCAGGAAGTAAAGAGCTAGATTTTGTGCTTTTCTTTTGGATATCCAAAGCACATGTTTCTAATTTTCCTATAAGTTGATCCAAAGACATTGCCAATACGTCTGGATCACTCTCCATCATTAATACTCAAGTTTCCCAGGAAGGAGGTAGAGCATTTAGCAGTTTCTTGTTGACCTCCATAGAGCTAAATTTGTGTCCACCCTCAGTCAGCTCATTCACAAGACGTGAATATCTACAGAACAAGTCCTTAACCGTCTCGTTCTTCTGAATATCAAACAGATCATACTGTTTCTTTACAAATTCCAGCTTAATTTGCTTGTATTCAGTGGTACCTCCACATCTTTCAGCTATACCATTCCACAGATCATAAGCTTTATCATGGTGTTTGAACATCTTCATAGCATCGACAGGTAAAGACATGGTTATAGCAGAATGAGTTTTTCGTTCACATTCCCATGCCTTACGTTCCTCAGTTGTCATTGAACGAATGGTTTTTGGAGGAGGTATACCCACATGTTCTCCACTTGCAACCGGTCTAACGTATCGTTCGAGTAGAGGTATCTCCATTTCAGGGTCAGTAAAAGCAACGAAAGATAGAAATCTACCACGCCATTCAGAATATTCCATTCCTGGCGCAAAGAATGGAGGTTTGTTTGCACTACCAACCTCAGCATTGTGTTTCAACATTGCATTAACAGCTTGTAAAGTAGTCATTTTAAATATGTGTTTTGAACACAAATTTTCCCTCCAAAATATTCGAAAATTTTCGCTCGAGTAAAATTTAAATTTTCTCAAATCAAAGTTAAACGATGGTAAGCCTAAATTCAAATTTTCCCTCCAAAATATTCGAAACTTTTTTTTTTTTTTTTTTTTTTGATAAATCAGACTAAAAGGGCGATACCACAGGCGATATTGAGAATAACATCGCTAAAATTAATTAGGCGATACCAGGCAATATCGCTGGTAATATCGCTCAAATTAATGAGTACAATTCAAGTAATATCGCTGAAACCCTAGAGGCGATATTAGGGTAATATCGCTTCTAATATCGCTAAAACGGCTGTAAACCCTAAGAACACCAAAATCGACGATTTAATCAAAAATAGGGTTAACGTACGAATATTGATTCAATAAACCACTAATCCAATGATTAAATGGCTCTGATACCAATTGTAGGACCGTAAAGGACAGACCTTTAACAATGAATCAATAATTATAGCTAATGAGCGGAAATCAAAAGCTAAACAGAGTACGTTATAAACCAAAACAAAACACACAATCACAAATCAATTATATTAAACAAATCACAGATTGTGATTTACAAATGATTGACTAGAGAAACGACACAGGCTGCACAAATTCGTATGTGTTTAGCAACAGCAGCTCTGAAACCCTAAACGACTATTTATAGGTAACTAATCAGTGATGTAGGCGATATTGGTGATATCGCCTATGCGATATTGTCAATATCGCTAAAGCGATATTGCCAATGTCGCCAATTACAGAATCTAACTAATTAGTTACAACTCGAAACCAAGACCAAGTGACAGACACACTAAATGTACCAACAGGAAGAATAGATAGTACACTCTTTGTCAAATGGAAAAAGAGAGACTTTCTACTTGTTCAAGTATATTTTGACGATATCATTTTTGGGTCATCTGACGAAAAGATGTGTAGTGAATTTGAACAAGTCATGAAGAACAAGTTTGAGATGTCCGCTATGGGAGAACTGACATTTTTCTTAGGATTGCAAGTTGATCAAAAGAAAGATGGGTATTTCATTCATCAAACTAAGTATACAAATGAGCTACTATAACGATTCAAGATGGATGAAGCTAAAATTTATCACACTCCCATTCCGGAAGCTCATGGAATTGGTCCTGATACATCGAGTGATAAAGATGTGGATCCTACTCTTTATAGGGCATGATTGGATCACTAATGTATCTTACTGCATTGAGGCCTGATATAATGTTTGCAGTATGTGTCTTCGCAAGATATCAAGCTACTCCTAAAGAGTCTCATATGCAAGCCGTTAAACGAATCCTACGTTACCTCAAAGGGAAGCCTAAGCTGGGACTTTGGTATCCAACTGATGGAGACTTAGATTTTGTGGCTTACACTGATTCTGATTATGGAGGATGCAATCAGAATAGAAAGTCTACAACTGGTGGATGTCAATTCTTAGGAGGAAGACTAGTGTCTTGGCAGTGCAAGAAGCAAACCTCAGTCGCTATTTCTACTTGTGAAGCTGAGTATGTTGCTCCTGGCAGCTGTTGTTCCCAAGTTCTATGGATACAACAACAACTACGAGATTATGGGTTAAATTTGACCAATACTCCAATGATGATTGATAACGAATCCACCATGTCAATTACCAACAACCCTGTAAAGCACAGCAAGACGAAACACATTGATATTCATCATCATTTTATCAGAGATTGTGCTGAGAAAACCTGATAAAGTTAGCTAAGGTTCCATCTCTGGATAACTTAGCAGACTTATACACCAAAGCATTCGACAAAGCTCGATTTGAGAAGTTGGTGCAATTGAATGGAATGAGAAATCCAGAGTGATTAGTCTTCCGTAGGGTTCTTATGTCTTTGTTAGTAGTTTCTTTTATTTTATTTTATTTTTTTTAAAAAAAGGGGGCGTAGGCGTATGGCATTCATTTGCTTGTTACCTAAGGGGAATCGCCTCCGATAAAAATGTTAAGTGTTTATCTGCTGGGAAATGATAGTACATTAGAAAAATCAGCTTAATAATAATAAGTAAAAGTCGTAAGTTAGATGTGTTAGTAGGTTCCAGTTTGTTACATTAACTTTACATCTTTACAACCAGACCTTTACTTATCTTTATTTTAGTATACACCTCTCTCCACACGTTATAATGTGCTTAAAAGATTAAATCTAGACAGCTTCACTATATGATGTACTGGTAGGCAAATTCTACTATGATTTCTGAGCATCTAAGAAGTAATAATTCTCCTGTGTGTTATCTAGTGTGATCTGTTATATGACGTATGACATAAGTCTTAATTGTTGAATGATAGTCTAACCATACACTGTTATCAAGGATCTTTGAATATATGTCAAGACAAATAGTAAGAATTATGGCTATTAGTAAAACTACTGGTGATTTTGTTTTACTTAGTACAGACCTGACTCCTTTAGTTTTGCCAATGGCTTCAAACTTGTTTTGTCTATACTAAGGGATCTTCTGCTGTACTTTGTACAGATCTAGAACCACTAGTATCTACAAAACAGGTTTGATGTTTGTCACATTTTAAATTCACTAAAGGGTATGTTATATGCTTCGAAAAGAACATCATTTAGTAACCTTTACTTTGAATGTGAAAGATACAGTGTTATGTGTTCTACTTGAATTCTCAGTATGGCGTATTTGGATCACATTAGGTAATATGCATACCAATAATAAAGGCTTGCTAGGAAATCATTGTAGACTTTGTTTATGTGGATCATAATATTAGTAATCGTCTTGAACTGTCTATGATAATTGAACATTTCATTTTGATGAATCAGGTTATATTTTGTGGACAACGGTAACCAAGTTATACTTTTATAAATATAAGTTAAAAATTGGTTAAGTTGTGAATTTTCTGTAACTTATTTTAAATTTCATGAGGTATGTATACTAACAATCTTCTTAGACTTCTTAATCAACGATTGGTTCAGCTGTTTCTTTCTAATATGATCCCTATGCAGATAAATCTTAACGCCCTCTCATCGATTGTATTTCTTTATTTTATTTTATTTTTCGATTATTTGCTTCATTAATACAAGGGTACTTGATACCAATGTTTATCATGAATCATTGTCTTTTTTACTTTATGTTTTTATCCTTAGTTTTAGGTTATTTTATTTTATGATGTTATCGTTCGTGCTGATTTAAGGTTACAAAACAAGTGAAAAATAATTTTATTTTAGACTTGTTTATCACGTGAGATTAAAATTTTTTACAAAAGTATGTGTTTTTGATGAATCCTGCGAGTTGACTCAGTCTTGCGAGTTGACTATGGCTGCGAGTTGAACTCACTTTGTGAGTTGAGTTCTCTTGCGAGCCGAGTTCTTTTGCGAGTCGAGTCCACAGGGTATAAATACTTGCGAGTTCACTTGTCAAAACACACAGTCCTGCGAATTGACATTTTATATCTTGCGAACCCAAAACCTGCGACACGAGCCGAGTTTCATCTCGCTAATTTTCATTATTTCTCAGTCCGCATACCGTATTTTTCATTTAATCCATTGTAGCTACTTCTACTTTGTGAACATTTTGAGGTATAAATCAAGCAACATCACTGCCTAATTAATTCAAAATCGACATTTTTTATAAAATGAGGGTTTTGTTTTAAAAAGTACAAAAATCACTAACATCTAATGCTCAAACTAACAAGAAACTTTAGGGTTTATGTTAATCGGAGTAAATATTACAAAATGGCATAACTTGATGGTCTTAAAACTTGCTAAAATTGAGTTTTGATTGTGACATCATACTTGTAGTTCATCCTGCGAACTGAGATCCAACTCAATTCACAGATCTGACTTGCGAATTGACTTGCGAGTTGAACTGCTTGTTGACTTGTTGAATTTGCAAATTGAAAACTTGCGAGTTGACTTGTGACTTGTGAGTTGAACTCTGCGAGTTGACTTGTCTTGCGAGTTGACTTGTTGACTTGCCTGCGAGTTGACTTGTTAACTATTTCTGCGAGTTGATTACTTAATTTTAATTTACGAACTCTAGATTAATTACCTGATTAACAGTTATAAGTTAAAATGTTACATGGTTAGTCCTGTCGACTTAAATGTGAACATGTTAAACCATATACTCCTTATGTAAGACTTACGACTTCTAGTAATAGATTATACTTTCTTTTTACAACTTGTGACTTTTTGTAACAGGTTCAGTAAAGGGTTAGACTTATTGATTTTATATATAATTAACGACTATAATTGATAATTAAGTTTCACGACTTAATAGTCCAATTACGTGTCGTAGATTATATAAGTTTATCAATATACGTTAAACTAATTATCTGACATTTGTGTAATTTTGAAATTACAGAATGGCCAGATGTTGATCCCTTAGTATGGACCTTTTAATCAAATCGCTCAATGGAGATAATGACACGAATAGAATATAAAGATTAAAGCAATAAAGAACAAATCAATCAATAATAATACTTTATAATTCTTTATCAAATATTCTCAAGAAAATAAGCAGCCAAAAACAGAGAATAAGTGTGTGTAAAATCCCCCAAAAATTCTCTTCAATTACAAAGTAATTTGAAGTATTTATTCTAAAACTGGCCGACATTAGCGACATAATCATTATGTCGCTAAGACACTATGCGACATAACACTATGTCGCAGACACACCTAATGCGACACAAGGCTTGTGTCGCATAACACAGAAAATGTAATTCTAACTAACTCAATTACATTAACAAACACATTACAGACTTGACCAACTGACAGACACACTAAGATGCATCAACAAACTCCCCCGTGTCTTCAGCTTGGTCTTCAAAATCTTCAATCAAATCCAGCCTGTTGGAAATACACCGCCAGCGTGTATTCCATGTGTTACACATACGTTGACAATCCTTTGAAATTGAAATGCGATCTTCTTATTCACAGCATTTCTCTCATTAAAGCGAATTGGATTATCAAACAATTTCCTCAAGAATCAAAAATCTGACTGTTCACCAAAATTTATTAATTACCCCCCCTGAACAGCAGAATCAATAGTTGTCTTTTCTTCAAGCAACAACTTTAGGAACCCATTTGAGCACGCTGCCAATAGGACTCTTCTTTTTCGAAAGCCATTTGTAAATGGCATCGATATAATCCAAAGACATTGAGTTCCACCTGAAATTGAAACGTGATGTTTCATATCTAATAACTTTTCGTGGAACCATTGTTGGTAGAACCATTCTTGGGGAGAAAGGAACAAAATCTCTTTTTATTTGTACCACCATACGATGAGATGGTGCAAGATCAAGCATTTGCTTTCTTGAATATATAAAAGATCGTGTTTCACCCGATTTCGATTGTGTCGGTTTCAATATATTTGTTGGCTTTTCAGATCTTGAAACCAATCTTTTAGTTCGTTGAAAGTCTACGGAATCACAACAATCAACCTTTTGATGATCAAATACTCTAGTTGATTGTGATTTCTCAAAATACTTCTTATTGTTTTGCAAAGAATAATTAGTAAACTGTGAAATCTTTTTCGCACAAACCACTTTTGGACATGGTTTGGAAGATTTAGTCGGGTAAATCTTCTTAGTCACCTTGACTTGTTGTTCAAGTGAGTGAGAGAGTTGAGGTTTGGTTAGATGCTCAAATTTTAAAATCCGCTTTTCAAGTTCAACAATTTTTGAACGCATTTCTTCACGTTCAGTTTCCATGTGAAGTATTTGAAGTTGGAAAGCTTTAATCTCTTCTTCCTTCTTTATCAACTTCTCATTTATCGCTTTGTCTGAATATTTATACAACTTATCAATTCTTGCATCGCGTTTAGATTTCTCTTGTTTAGAAGCCACAATATACTCATTAGTGATGATGTGATTTTCAGGCTTGACATCAGATTTGTTAATCTGTTGTGTTGGCACATCACCTTCTTCGACTTCATGAACAATTTCTACAAAATCATCCTTGACCGGTATTGATGTATATCCGATACCAGCTTTGGATTTCGTATCCTTTTTCTGAGACTGAATCAGTTGATCCAACCTCAAGGAAGATGATTCAAAATTTGAGAGCTTGCGTTGATACTCTAAAGTCTCACTTTGAGCTATAGCCTTTTCTTTGCGTAGTAAATTGATTTTAATGTGTTGATTTGAAACGTTAACTCTCAAATCATGCAATTCAACGCTTGGATCTTTTTGAATTTGCTGTTTATCTGTATTTCCTCCATAGGTTTGTTCAAGTGATCTCCACAATTCATAAGATGTATCTTTATATTTGTAAAGTGGAATATCTTGTGCCACATCTTTTAGTACACACATGATAATTGTTTCACGTGTTTTCTAGTCGTTGTCAAAAGATTTTTGTTCTGCAGCTGACATTTGATTGATAAGTGTTGATCCCTCATATTTCTCGGTAATAGAAGTCCACAAATCTGAATCAATGTACTCAATATATTTTTCAAACTTCTCTTTCCAGCTAGCATAGTCTTGATAGAACAAAGCCTTCAAATACTTTGGATATTGAGAATACATTTTCCCTCCAAATTTTTCGAATTTCGCCCGAGTAAAATGAAAATTTTCTCAAACTAGAATTAGGCAACGGGAAGCTCAAATTCAATTTTTTTTTTTAAAACTAAGAGTAAGCGACACAAGAGTTGTGTCGCAGGCTATGTCGCACCTTTATGTCGCAAAGATTGATGTCGCAAATATTAAGGTCACTAAAACCCTATAGCGACACTAAATTGTGTCGCAAGCTTGTGTCGCAAAACGGCGCTGTTAGATCCCAAATACCTCAAAATCGAAAAATTTCGAAACCTAATGAGTTTTTAACGAAAAACTTCGTAAAACCTTCAAATTTTAGGCTTAAAAACTCCAATTTTCAGCTCCAAAACACTTATAATGAAAATCAAACACCAAAATAGATGTTAAATAATCAAAATATGTATTAAAAACTTACCTAAACGATTTGATACCACCAAAATCAATGATTATGCCTCAGATACCAATTGTTGATCCCTTAGTATGGATCTTTTAATCAAATCGCTCAATGGAGATAATGACACGAATAGAATATAAAGATTAAAGCAATAAAGAACAAATCAATCAATAATAATACTTTATAATTCTTTATCAAATATTCTCAAGAAAATAAGCAGCCAAAAACAGAGAATAAGTGTGTGTAAAATCCCCCAAAAAGTCTCTTCAATTACAAAGTAATTTGAAGTATTTATTCTAAAACTGACCGACATTAGCGACATAAGGATTATGTCGCTAAGACACTATGCGACATAACACTATGTCGCAGACACACCTAATGCGACACAAGGCTTGTGTCGCATAACACAGAAAATGTAATTCTAACTAACTCAATTACATTAACAAACACATTACAGACTTGACCAACTGACAGACACACTAAGATGCATCAACACCAGACAGTTTGCTGCTCATCATAATGTGTTGGTGGACTTGGACATCTGTTAGTACATTAGTGTGTCTGTCACTTGGTCTAGGTTTTGAGTTGTAATTAATTAGTAATATTCTGTATTAGGCGATATTGATAATATCGCTTTGGCGATATTGACAATATCGCATAGGCGATATCACCAATATCGCCAACATCGCTGATTAGTTACCTATAAATATAAGTTTAGGGTTTCAGTTTAGCAGTTGTTGAAAAATACGAATTTGAGAGCAGCCTTTGGTATTCCCTGGTCAGTCTTTGTAACTCACACTTTATCCTTTGATTAATGCAATATATATGTGATTGTGTGATTAGTTTTATTGATAACGTACTTTGAATTGCTATTGATTTCCGCTCATTAGTTAGTAAATATTGATTTGTGTTAAAGGTCATTCATATTCGGTTAATTGATTATTAGTCTTAAAAAACTGTTTAACTAGTGCTTTTTAGTGTTTTTCTGGATTTGTGTTCGTCATTAGCAACCCTAAATTTGATTAAATCGTAGATATTAGTAATTTTAGGGTTTACAGCCGTTTTAGCATATTAGAAGCGACATTATCTTAATATCGCCTCTAGGGTTTTAGCGAGATTACTTGAACTGTCATTAATTTGAGCGATATCTCTAGCGATATTACTAGAGATATTACTTGGTATTGCCTAATTAATTTTAGCGATATTATTCTCAATATCGCCTGTGGTATTGCCCTTTATTATTCTGATTTTGATTTGCGCTTTAACTAGCGATATCATCAATATCGCTCAATCATCAGCTTCTTAGCTATATCATCAATATCGCTATATATATATATATATTTTTTTTAAATCAGAATTTTAAAATAAAACGAAACTTAATCTTACTTAATACATATTAAAATGTCTACTTTACAAGCTGTTAATGCTATGTTAAAACACAACGCTGAGGTTGGTAGCGCAAACAAACCTCCATTCTTTGCACCTGGAATGGAGTATTCTGAATGGCGTGGTAGATTTTTATCTTTTGTTGCCTTTGATCGAGCGATATGTTCGACCGGTTGCAAGTGGAGAACATGTGGGTATACCTTCACCAAAACCTATTCGTTCAATGACGGCTGAGGAACGCAAGGCATGGGAATGTGAACGAAAGACTCACTCTGCTATTACCATGTCTCTACCTGCTGATGCTATGAAGATGTTCAAGCAACACGACATAGCTTATGATCTGTGGAATGGTATAGCTGAAAGATGTGGAGGTACTACTGAATACAAGCAAAGTAAGCTGGAGTTAGTAAAGAAACAGTATGATCTGTTTGACATCCAGAAGAACGAGACGGTTAAGGACTTATTCTGTAGATATTAAAGTCTAGTGAATGAGCTGACTGAGGGTGGATACAAATTCAGCTCTATTGAGGTCAACAAGAAACTGCTTAATGCTCTACCTCCTCACTGGGAAACTAGAGTGTTTATGATGGAGAATGATCCAGATGTATTGCCAATGTCTTTGGATCAACTTATTGGAAAATTAGAAACATGTGCTTTGGATATCCAAAAGAAAAGCACAAGATCCAGTTCTTTGCTTCCTGATACTAGTAGTTTTGGATATGGAAGTACAGCTCCTTTATCTGGACCTTCTACTGCTGTATCTAAACCTAATAACTCGTCTGATAATAATTCGGGTGGAACATTTTCTTCTTTCACAGCTCAACCATCTTCCTCTGCTACTGCATCACACAATGAGCATGCAGTAATCTTCAATGCGTTTTTATCATCATCTGATGATTTTTTATCAAAGAGGATTAGCTCGGTAGATCTTACTGATGAAGACTTTGCACAAGTTGATCCTGATGAATTAGAGAGAGTGGATCTTCGTTGGAACATGGCTATGCTTACCAGAAGAACGAAAACCTATTTGAAGAGAACATGAAAGAAATCTCTTGAAGACGTCACTGATAAAACTAGCATGGGTTTCGATAAGTCCAAGATTAGATGCTACAAGTGTCAAAATCTGGGACATTTTGCTAGAGAATGTGAGAAAGGTAGACAACCGTCTACTGGATTTACAAAACCTTCTACTTTCAAGAAAGAGAATGAAGTCGCCAAGGCAGCTCTTCTGATAGATGAAGAAGCCTATGATTTTTCTGCTATGGACGATCAAGATAACGTAGCTCTTATGGCGGATGTTCAAAATGAGGTAGACTTTGATTTGTTTAATTTTAATTCCTGTATCACACTAACTGGTAAAATCAACAAGTTCATAGTAGATAATGATCGCTTGAATACAGATCTAACCAATCTTATTGAAGCGAACAAAGTTTTAAAAGATAACGAAAAAGTCTTTACTGTAAATCAGAAAGAGTTAAAGGCAATGATTTTTAACAAACAAGATGAGATTGACAGTTATTTAAAACTCATTTCACATCTTAAAAAGGAACTTGCTGAAACTCAATCTGAAAATGTTGATTTAAAACGAAGACTTGCAAATATCTCCACATCTACTATGGTCTTTTCCGACATTCTGCAAAATCAACGGACTGATACAAAGAGTAAGGCAGGAATTGGTTATCACAACCAACCTCCTCCCTCAAATTTGAATCAGCCCAGTCTTTCACAGGACGAAATTAAAGACTGTGTACCTTCTGTTCTCAAGAAGGATAGAAATCCTGTGGTGAAACCAGTTATTGTTAAAAATCCCGATCAGCCTAAGACTGTCAAGGTTGAAGATGTGAAACAGCCTAAGATTGTTAAGGCTGCTGATGACAAGCGACCTGAGTTGCTTAAAGCTCTAAGTTCAAATAACAAGAAGGCTGAGCCTATTAAGCCGAAATTTGAACCAATCATGTTTGCACTTTCAACAAATGTTGAAGAGGTGGTAGAGGTGGAGGATGTAACTCACGAGGTTACTCAGAAAGTTGAGAAGAATAACCTCAAACCTGAAAATTTCATCTGTACTAACGAAGGTAGAAATGAAATGTTTTTTAAAAGGAACCAGTAATCAAGGATTTAAAAATGAAACTGGAGGAGAATATTCAAAATAGTAAAGTTTTAATTAAAAATTCTTCTTCAAAGATTATCTCAACTGTGAATACGTTTATTCCATCATGTTCGCATAAGTGTTCATGTGCTTACAGCCTCGTAGGGTTCCTCTTTCGCCAAAACCACTATTAAGTGATGATCAAACTTTTCGGGAGACACGATCATGTTTCTACTTTAAGAAGCAGGGTCATCTCATTAATCAGTGTCCAGTGCTTGCTAGAAAATGGGCATCACGAAATGATCCACGTCATACTAAAAATAGAAACTTTCAAAAGTCAAAACAACTTGGATTATCTCGAAATGTTCCAATTTCAAAAGTTAATAACATTACACCTACTCAACCAATGGTTCGAAAGGTTGATGTTATTAATAAGCAACCATTTTTTCCTCAGAAAGTTTGGAAAAAGAGAAGTGTAAAGAATAATGTGTCATCTGAAGTTATCACATCAGTAAAAGATAATGATTTACTAAAAAACAAGGTTTTAACTGATGTGGTAATGATCGATGAAGTCTCAGGAGTACCCAAGTCTGTCAAGGCTTGAGTCTCCATTTCTAACTAACAATCTTTTCTTTGTGTTGTGACAGTCAAAGGTGCTGAATAGCAAGTGGTATATTGATAGTGGCTGTTCACGACACATTACAGGCAATATTTCCCTTCTCTCTGATGTTAAACCATATAATGGGGGATTTGTTGCTTTTGCTGGTGATAACGGTGGTACGATAACTGGGCAAGGTACACTCACTAATGGTCAAGTGAGCTTTGAGAATGTTAACTTTGTGGAGGAGCTAAATCACAACTTGATAAGCGTCTCTCAAGTTTGCGATAAGAAGTTCACAGCTACTTTTACAGACTTAGAGTGTTTGATATTGAAGCCGGGATTTGTGATTCCCGAGGAATGGATTCTGATTAGAGCTCCTAGAGTAAAGAACTCTTATATTTTGGACATGAGGACAGCAGAAACTGAAGAACGTACATGTCTTCTAACCAAAGCGTCTACTAAGGATTCATTATTGTGGCACAGAAGGATGGGTCATATTCATTTCCAAAAAATGAATTATCTGGTGAAACATGATTTGGTGGAGGGAATTCCTAAGCAATCCTTTGCTTTGAAAGATGATTGTGTTTCATGCTTGAAAGGAAAACAGCACAAGAAGTTTCACAAGTCTAAGCAAGTCAATTCCATTGAATCTCCATTGGAATTACTTCACATGGACTTGTTTGGACCTGTAAGCACGAAGAGTATTGGAGGTAAATCTTACTGTTTGGTAGTAACTGATGACTATTCTCGCTTTTCATGGGTTTACTTCTTGCGTACAAAGGATGAAATACCAGATATTCTGACCTATCTGTTTGATAGACTTGAGAATCTGTGCAACTTGAAGATAAAAAAGATACGTAGTGATAATGGTACGGAATTCAAGAACAAAATTCTTGAATTATATTGTCTACGCAAAGGAATTGTTCATCAGTTTAGTGCAGCAAGAACTCCGCAACAGAATGGTGTAGCGGAGAGAAAGAATAGAACAATCATTGAAACTGCCCGTACTATGCTGTCTGATTCACACTTGCCAATTACTTTTTGGGCAGAGGCAGTTAACACGGCATGCTATGTATTAAACCGTGTTCTGATGAACAAGAAGAAAAATAAAACGTGTTATGAATTGTTGAATAACCGAAAGCCAAATTTAAAGTTTTTGGAGCCATTTGGATGTCCATGCACCATATTAATTACAAAAGATAAAACTTTAAAATTCGGTGAAAAAGCTTTCGATGGACTATTTCTTGGGTATTCGGTTAATTCTCCTAACAAGAGGGTTTTCAACAAGGAAACGGGAAAGATTGAAGAGCATTTCGAGGTAAAATGTTTAAAGTACACGGAGTCTCCTAAAGGAAAAGGTCCTGATTGGTTGTTTGAGTATGACAATCTTGTTAACTCATTCAATCTTCCGAAATTCAATGAAGTGGATCAAGTTGTTACACTTCTTCATGGCTTGCATCTTAATCTGGATAATTCTTCATTCACACCGTCCTCGACTCCTGCTACTACTGACATTCTACCATCTTTGTCTACTGATGTTCCCGAGAGTTCTTCTGCAGATCAACAGCCCGAAGCTTCTCCTGCTACTGTTGATGGTGTAGAAGACATGCTCTCTAAGAATGAAGATGATTCTCTCGCTCAAGAGGTTGAGCTAAACAATTTGGAAACAAACCTCACACCTGATCCAATACCTGTCTCCCGTATTCATAAGAATCATCCGATTGAGAATATTATTGGATATCTGGCTGCAGGTACTCAGACAAGAAGCAAAATAGCTACATCTTCTAAAGGTCCATATAATTCTGATGATCTTACATGTCTAAAGGCGGAAATTGAAGAATGCTTCTTATCCCAAGTTGAGCCAATAAAGATTGATGAGGCTCTAAAGGATTCACATTGGGTTTCTGGAATGCAAGAAGAGTTGCAGCAATTTGTGAAGCTGAAAGTCTGGGATTTAGTTCCACTTCCAAAAGGTGTACACCCAATTGGAACTCGTTGGGTGTTTCGAGTCAAACGTGATGATAGGGGAGTGGTGATTCGCAATAAAGCTAGGTTAGTAGTCCAAGGGTATACACAACAAGAAGGTTTGGATTATGATGAAGTCTTTGCGCCTGTTGCAAGAATGGAATCTATTCGTATCTTCTTAGCATATGCTACATTTAAGGGGTTTCGTGTCTATCAGCTGGATGTCAAAAGTGCGTTTTTGTACGGTAAGGTTGCTGAAGAAATTTATGTCAGGCAACCTCCTGGTTTTGAGGATTCGGTCAACCCAAACTATGTGTGCAAGTTGGATAAGGCTCTTTATGGTCTTCATCAAGCCCCGCGCACTTGGTATGAAAGGTTGGCAACGCACTTGATTAAAAATGGTTATGAACGTGGTCACATTGATAGCACTCTTTTCATCAAGTGAACTGAACACAGTCAACTGCTAGTTCAAGTCTACGTGGATGATATCATTTTTGGTTCAACAAATGAATCTTTGTGTAGAGATTTTGAGAAGATTATGAAGTCTGAATTTGAAATGAGTGCTATGGGGGAGCTAAAATTCTTTTTGGGTGTTCAAGTAGATCAATCAATGAAGGGTACCTACATTCATCAATCAAAGTATGTTAACGACATGTTAACACGCTATAAGTTGCATGATTGTAGAGAGTATGGCACTCCCATTCAAACAAACCACAATCTCAGACCAACTGAAGATGAGGAGGACTGTGAAGAAAAACTATATAGATCGATGATTGGATCTTTAATGTATCTTACAGCTTCTCGACCTGATATAGTATTTGCTGTTTCGTTGTGTTCAAGATATCAGTCTCAACCCAAGGTTTCTCATTTGAAAGCGGTTAAACGTATTTTTGGATATCTCAAACATAGACCTACTCTAGGTCTATGGTATCCAACAAGGAAGACATTTGCTCTCATAGCATACTCGGATTCTAATTATGGTGGCTGTAGCATCGATAAGAAGTCAACGTCAGGAGGATGCCAGTTTCTCGGTTCACGTTTAGTATCTAGGCAATGCAAAAAGCAAACGACAGTTTCTACTTCAACAGAGGAAGCTGAATATATTGCTGCTGCCAGTTGCTGTTCACAAATCTTGTGGATTCAGCACCAACTTCGTGACTACGGTTTACTCTTAACTATGACTCCTTTATATATTGATAATACTGCTGCTATTTCTATTACTAAAAATCCCGTACAACACTCTAAGACCAAACACATAGAGATTAGGTTTCATTTTATACGGGATTGCTATGAGAAGCATTTGATAGACCTTGTCCAAATAGAAACTGATAAGCAAAATGCTGATTTGTTTACCAAGGCCTTCTCTAGAACTAGGTTTAACCAGCTTATCGACATGATAGGCTTGCGCTTCTTTCAAGAAAAACAGTAAGTTGTGACATCAATATTTTTATTGTTTCATTTAAATTTTTGTATTAAAAAAAAAAAAAAAAAAAAAAAAAAAAAAAAGGAAACTATAACGCAATAGCCATTCTTTATGTTCTTTAACATTTAAGAAATGCGAGGTTGCAACATTCTCAAAAGACGTTTAGTTGTGTCTAAAAACAACTAGGGATATGATAGTACATTAGGAGACAATCTTAAACGGTAAAATTTAAGTTTTAACCTTGATATATCAGTCGGTTTATCTAGTATATGCTACACATATTCTTGAACGCATTAGTATCATAGTATGATGTTGTTGATACATTAGTGTGTCTGTCACTTGGTCTAGGTTTGAGCTGTAATTAATTAGTAATATTGTAGGACCGTTAAAGGACAGGCCTTTTCACAATGAATCAATATCAAATGCTAAAGCGCGGAATACAATAGCAAAATCAAAGTACGTTAACAATTAAACTCAACACAAGCAATCACAATAATAATATTAATCAAACAAACCAATTGTGATTTACAGATGATTGACTGGAGAAACAACACAGGCTGCACAAATACGAATTTCAGCAACTTTTTTGATCTGAAACCCTAAACGACTATTTATATAATTATCTATTTTAGGTAACTAAGCGATATTGGCAATATCGCTTGAGCGATATTGGCAATATCGCATGAACAGTAGTTGATCTAAATAATTACAACTCGAAACTTAGACCAAGTGACAGACACACTAAATGCACCAACAAACTCCCCCATGTCTGCAGCTTGGTCTTCAAAAATAATCTTCAGTTAAGTCTTCAATCAAACTCCTCTATGTCTTCAATATTTAGACACTCCCCCATTGAGATAGCATGGTCTTCATAATATTGATGTTCAGATTCATGTGACTGACACACCTTTTGCATACAATAAGATCTTCAAACTATATGACCATCTCTCAATCTTTAGCAGCTTCTCCAATATAATTTATCTTCACAGTCTTTGGAGAATAACCAACATCTTTTATATCTTCAATATTTGACTTTAACAAGATATGTGATATTGAATAAAACAACATAGAACTAAAATATTTTTGTAATTTTCTTTATAATTTAAAAGTAAGGAATACCAAAAAGAAAATAAATCGGGGATAAGATTGTAATATGTCTGCTTAAGGATCATATCAGGATATCATGCATTTATTAGGAAATAGTAAGTGTTATTTTGATTATTAGTATATTTGTCCAAATTTAAATTTAGCACGCAGAGTTAACTAGCCAAAGAGACAATCAGGAACAAGACGATTAGAGGTATTGTTTTTCCACTTAAACATATAACATACTAAACTTCAAGCTTAGCAATTATTGTGAGAGTGAATAAGTCTTCGTGAATCTCACATAGATATACCCCTAGTATCAAGTCATGCCCAAGACTTCGATTAGTTAGAGAAAGCATTTGAATTCAACATTTTTAAGAATCAAGCCAGCGGTGACAGGTCTGTACTTACGTACAACAAAGCGACATACACTTGATTCAGGTGATTGCAAAACCAAACTTGGTCAAACCATTTGGCGACCTCGTAAGTAATCTTTGATTTTATAAGATTTGTAAGTACTTTTGACTTTTGTTTGCATTGTTTTTGAAAGTATACTGACTGGGACCAGGTCTGTACAAACGTACAACAAAGGAAACAGACAGCATAATTCCCCAAATGTTGTCATATACAAACTCAAGTTAATAGAAGCATGGCATGCTGACACATAAGAAGTAAGACGCATTGTCATACATCATATGATGATCATCACAAAAGATCAGACACAGATTAAGAGATTTCTTAGTTGCTCAAAGATGAGTATGATAATGCCTACCAATACATCGTGCAAGTAATCAGATGTCTAGAAGGTCAAGTATAACAGATACGTGATAAACCTACTGATACATCAAACATAAACCTTAAATTTTCCATTTTGTGTACATGTCACCTGATGAACTATCATATTCCATTATTTACAGACACAATCCAAAATGTTTTCCAGAATTAAGAATCTTGCTGTTCAAATTTCTGATTTTTAAATTTACTCCCCCTGAACAGCAAATTCTTGTCTCAATTCTAGTTCAAAGGTTATCCCCTAAAACTTAAACTAATTTGAAATATATATATAATAATTTTTTTAATTTAATAAATTTCGCAACGTTACATTTCTTGGATACTAAAAAGTATAAAGAGTGGTTGTTGCATAAACTAAAAAGAACAAATAATGACTAAAAAAAAATTCAAAATCACATATCAAGTCAAATCAATTCTTTTTAACCACGTTATTCCGTCTCGAAACGTTGAGAAACTCAGCCAGTCAATCACAATGCACATCCTTGCAGTCACTAAAAATACAATCTATCAAACAGCTGACTGCAACACCACAAACAATGAAACATTAGATTTTATGGGACACCCAAGCTTTGATAGGCTTGAGATGTCCATTAGCGTCCATAATCATTACATCAACGAGTTTATGATATTTTAACATGTCACTTGATTTCATTGATGTATTGTTTGTGGATTTTTGTTTCCAAACCTGCTTAACATTGAATGAAGATGGTTGCTGATTAACTACATCAACCTTTCTAACCAGCGGTTGAGAAGGTATAATGTTATTAACCTTTAAATTTTGAAAATTACGAGATGACCCACGTTGTTTTGATCTCTGAAAGTTTCTATATTTAGTATGACGTGGATCATTTCGTGATGCCCATTTTCTAGCAAGCACCGGACACTGATTAATAAGATGACCCTGCTTCTTACAATAGAAACATGATCGTCTCTCTCGGAAAGTGTGGTCATCACACGACAGTGGTTTCGGTGAAGGAGGTGACTTACAAGGCTTGTTTTCAGGTACATTTGCAGCACATGAACACTTATGTGAACATGAAGGAGTAAATGTATTTGTAGTTGAAGAAATCTTTTTAGAAAATATTTGACCTCTACCTTCGGTAGTAAGTATTAAATTTTCTGTCTTGTTGTTATTCTTCTTAACTTTCTTTGTAACCTCGTGAGTTACATCCTCCACTTCCACCACCTCTTCAACATTTGTTGAAGGCACAAACAAAATAGGTTCAAATTTAGGCTTAATAAGCTCAGCCTTCTTTTTATTTGAACTTGGGATTTTAAGCAACTCAGGTCGCTTGACATCAACAGCCTTAACAAGATTAGGCTGTGTAACCTTTTCTGCTTTGATAATAACTGGTTTCACAACAGGATTTGTATCCTTCTTGAGAACAGAAGGGACATAATCTTTTATTTCATCCTGTGAGAGACTAGGCTGATTCAAGTTTGAGGGAGGAGGTTGGTTGTGATAACCAATTCCTGCCTTACTATTTGTATCAGTCCTTTGACTTTGCAGGATGTCGGAAAAGACCAGAGTAGATGTTGAAATATTTGCAAGTTTTCGTTTTAAATCAATATTATCAGCTTGAGCATCAGCAAGATCCTTTTTAAGATGAGCAATTAGTTTTAAGTTGCTATCAATTTCATCTTGTTTGCTGTAGATCATAGCTTTCAACTCTTTCTTTTCTTCAATAAGTGTCTTTTGATTTATTACAAAAACTTTTTCATTATCTTTTAACACTCTGTTCGCTTGAATAAGACTTGTTAGATCTGTATTCAAACGATCATTATCTACTATGTACCTGTTGATTTTACCAGTTAGTTTTATACAAGAATTACAAATAAAAGAATCACAGTCTACCTCATTTTGGACATCCGCCATAAGAGCTACGTTATCCGTAGCAGAAAAATCAGATGGTTCATTGTCCATCAGTAGAGCAGCCTTGGCGATCTCAGTTTCCTTCTCACATTCACGAGCAAAATGACCTAGGTTTTGACATTTATTGCATCTAATCTTTGATTTGTCAAAACCCGTGCTTGTCTTATCAGTAACATCTTCAAGAGATCTCTTTCCAGTTCTCTTCAAATATGTCTTAGTCCTTCTTGTAAGCATGGCCATATTCCAACGAAGGTCAACCCTCTCTAGCTCATCATGGTCAACTTGAGCAAAATCTTCATCGGTAAGATCTACCGAGCTAATCCTCTTTGACAAGAAATCATCATAAGATGATAAGAATGCGTGGAAGATAACTGCATGCTCATTTTGTGATGCAGTAGCAGAGGAAGATGGTTGAGTTGGAAACGAAGAGAATGTTCCTGGTTTAGATTCAGAAGTAGACGGCCCAGATAGAAGAGCTGTACTTCCATATCCAAAACTACTATTATCGGGAAGCAAAGAGCTAGATTTTGTGCTTTTCTTTTGGATGTCTAAAGCACATGTTTCTAATTTTCCAATAAGTTGATCCAAAGACATTGCCAATATGTCTGGATCACTCTCCATCATTAATACTCTAGTTTCCCAAGAAGGAGGTAGAGCATTTAGCAGTTTCTTGTTGACCTCCATAGAGCTAAATTTGTGTCCACCCTCAGTCAGCTCATTCACAAGACGTGAATATCTACAGAACAAGTCCTTAACCGTCTCGTTCTTCTGAATATCAAACAGATCATACTGTTTCTTTACAAACTCCAGCTTAATTTGCTTGTATTCAGTGGTACCTCCACATCTTTCAGCTATGCCATTCCACAGATCATAAGCTTTATCATGGTGCTTGAACATCTTCATAGCATCAGCAGGTAAAGACATGGTTATAGCAGAGTGAGCCTTTCGTTCACATTCCCATGCCTTACGTTCCTCAGCAGTCATTGAACGAATGGTTTTTGGAGGAGGAATACCCACATGTTCTCCACCTGCAACCGGTCTAACGTATCGTTCAATTAAAGGTATCTCCATTTCAGGGTCGGTAAACGCAACGAACGATAAGAATCTCCCACGCCATTCAGAATACTCCATTCCCGGAGCAAAGAATGGAGGTTTATTTGCAGAACCAACTTCAGCATTGTGTTTCAACATAGCATTCACAGCTTGTAAAGTATTCATTTTTTAAAAATTTCAAATTTGTCCGAACGAATTTTTTCCCTCCAAAAATTTCAAAATTTTGGTCGAGTAAAATGAAAATTTTTTCAAACAAGAATTAGGCAAAGGGAAGCACAAATTCAAATTTTTTTTTTTTGAAATCAGAGGAAAAGGGCGATATCACAGGCGATATTGAGAACAATATCGCTAAAATTAATTAGGCGATATCACCAATATCGCTAGTAATATCGCTAGTGATATCGCTCAAATTAATGAGCACAGAATTAACAATGTCGCTGAAAACCCTAATGGCGATATTGATGGTAATATCGCTATCAATATCGCTAAAACGGCTGTAAACCTTAAAAAAAATTATTTTTTACGAATCAAACAAAAATAGGGTTAAAAAATGACGAACACAGCTCCAAAAATCACTAAAAGTACTGATCAAATAGCTTTTAAGAATAATAAACAATTCGTTTATAGCAAAACTAGTTAAAAAGACTTTTAAACGTACGAATATTGATTCAATAAACCACTAATCCAATGATTATTGGCTCTGATACCACTTGTAGGACCGTTAAAGGACAGGCCTTTTCACAATGAATCAATATCAATAGCTTAAGCGCGGAAATCAAAAGCTAAATCAAAGTACGTTTAATAACACAAAGTAACAAAGTAATCACAATAATATATTTGATCAAACAAACCAATTGTGATTTACAGATGATTGACTGGAGAAACAACACAGGCTGCACAAATACGAATTTCAGCAACTTTTTTGATCTGAAACCCTAAACGACTATTTATATAATTATCTATTTTAGGTAACTAAGCGATATTGACAATATCGCTTGAGCGATATTGGCAATATCGCTTGAGCGATATTGACAATATCGCATGAACAGTAGTTGATCTAAATAATTACAACTCGAAACTTAGACCAAGTGACAGACACACTAAATGCACCAACAAATATTTTGTATTAGGAGACATTGGCAAGATCGCTTAGGCGATATTGACAATATCGCGTAGGCGATATCACCAATATCGCCTACATCGCTGATTAGTTACCTATAAATATAAGTTTTGGGTTTCAGTTGTAAGCAGTTGAAACATACGAATTCCAGAGAACTTTTGGCTGTGTTTTTCTCCTCTTGTGGTCAGTATTGTATTCAACCTTTGATTATTATTCATAATACAATATTGCTTGTGTTTGTGATTAAACGTACATGTGTTTAGCTTTTGATTTCCGCTCACTAGCTTTTGAATATTGATTTGCTTAAGTTCTGTCACTTAACGGTCCTACAATTGGTATCAGAGCCATATATCCATTGGATTAGTGGTTTTTTAAATCAATATAAGTACGTTAAAAAGGGTTAAATAATTAGTTTCATATAGGTTGATTGCTTGTTAGCCTTAAAACTGATTAATTATTGCCTTTTTGTGTTTTCTGGATTAGTGTTCGTTATTTGCAACCCTAATTTCGTTTGATCTTTCAGATTAGTAACTTTTTAGGTTTTCCAGTAGTTTCAGCGATATTAGAAGCGATATTGACTTAATATCGCATCTAGGGTTTCAGCGATATTACTTGATCTGTGCTCATTAATTTGAGCGATATCTCTAGCGATATTACTAGAAATATTACTTGGTGTCGCCTAATTAATTTTAGCGATATTACGTGGTATTGCCTGTGGTATCGCACTTTTTATCTGATTCTGTTTTGCGCTTTAATTAGCGATATTGATAGCGATATCATCAATATCGCTCAATCATCAGTTCCTTAGCGATATCATCAATATCGCTATACTGTTTTAAAATAGAATTTTTTTTAAAAAAAGAAAAAAACAAAACTTTTATTAAAACATATTAAAATGTCTACTTTACAAGCTGTTAACGCTATGTTAAAACACAATGCTGAGGTTGGTAGCGCAAACAAACCTCCATTCTTTGCTCCGGGAATGGAGTATACTGAATGGAGAGGTCGATTTTTATCCTTTGTTGCTTTTACTGACCCTGAAATGGAGATACCATTAATCGAACGCTACGTTCGACCTGCTGCTAGTGGTGTTCATGTGGGTGTTCCTCC
Organism: Logfia minima; assembly: GCA_963921325.1. Lineage (NCBI taxonomy): Eukaryota > Viridiplantae > Streptophyta > Magnoliopsida > Asterales > Asteraceae > Logfia > Logfia minima. Next base: position 29,643,654 of record OY992764.1, read on the forward strand.
TCCAAAACCCATTCGTTCAATGACTAGTGAAGAACGAAAAGCTTGGGAATGCGAAAGAAAGGCTCATTCTGCTATAACCATGTCTCTTCCGGCTGACACGATGAAGATGTTCAAACAACATGAGTTAGCATATGATCTTTGGAATGCAATTGCTGAAAGATGTGGAGGAACTGTCGAATATAAGCAAACTAAATTAGAGTTTGTGAAGAAACAGTATGATCTGTTTGACATTCAGAAAAATGAGTCAGTTAATGATCTATTATGTCGTTATTCACGTCTTGTGAACGAACTGACTGAGGGAGGTTACAAGTTCTCCACTGTTGAGGTCAACAAGAAACTTCTAAATGCTTTACCTCCTAACTGGGAAACAAGAGTATTAATGATGGAGAGTGATCCTGAAGTGTTAGCTATGTCCCTAGATCAACTTGTTGGAAAACTAGAGACTTGTGCTTTGGACATTCAGAAGAAAAGTACTAGATCTACCTCTTTGCTTAGTGACTCAAGCAGTTTTGGATATGGAAGCACTGCTCTCATAATTGGACCATCTACAGGAACCACTTATTCTTCAGGTGGTACTTCTGCTGGAACGTTTTCTTCTATCCCAGCTCAATCAACTTCCTCTTCTACTACATCACACAATGAGCATGTAGTAATCTTCAATGCGTTTTTATCATCATATGATGACTTCTTATCAAAGAGGATTAGCTCGGTAGATCTTACCGATGAGGACTTTGCTCAAGTTGATCCTGATGAGCTAGAGAGAGTTGATCTTCGTTGGAACATGGCTATGCTTACTAGAAGAACGAAGACATATCTGAAGAGAACGGGAAAGAAATCTCTTGAAGATGTTACTGATAAGACTAGCATGGGTTTTGATAAGTCCAAGATTAGATGCTACAAGTGTCAAAATCTGGGCCATTTCGCTAGAGAGTGTGAGAAAGGTAGACAACCGTCTACTGGATTTACCAAACCTTCTACTTACAAGAAGGAAAATGAGATCGCAAAGGCTGTTCTAATGTTGGATGATAAAGCCTATGACTTTTCTGCTGTGGATGAACAAGAGAACGTAGCTCTTATGGCTGATGTTCAAAATGAGGTAGAATTTGACTCTTTTGGTTGTCATTCATGCATAAACTTAACTGGTAAAATTAACAGGCTTATAGTAGAAAATGATCGCTTGAATACAGATCTAACCAATCTTATTGAAGCGAACAAAGTTTTAAAAGATAATGAAAAAGTTTTTTCTCTAAATCAAAAAACTCTTATTGAAGAAAAGAAGGAGTTAAAGGCAATGATTTTTAACAAACAAGATGAGATTGACAGTTATTTAAAACTCATTTCACATCTTAAAAAGGAACTTGCTGAAACTCAATCTGATAATGTGGATTTAAAACGAAGACTTGCAAACATCTCTACATCTACTATGGTCTTTTCTGACATCCTGCAAAATCAAAGGACTGATACGAAGAGTAAGGCAGGAATTGGTTATCACAATCAACCTCCTCCCTCAAATTTGAATCAGCCCAGTCTTTCGCAGGAAGAAATTAAAGATTATGTACCTTCTGTTCTCAAGAAAGATACAAATCCTGTGATTAAATCAGTTAATGTTGAGTATCCCGATCAGCCTAAGCTTGTCAACGCTGAGGATGTTATACAACCTAAGATTGTTAAGGCTGCTGATGTAAAGCGACCTGAGTCGCTTAAAGTCCCGAGTTCAAATAACAAGAAGGCTGAGCCTATTAAGCCTAAATTTGAACCAATTATGTTTGTGCCTTCAACAAATGTTGAAGAGGTGGTAGAGGTGGAGGATGTAACTCATGAGGTTACACAGACAGTTGAGAAGAATAACAACAAACCGGAAAATTTAATCCTTACTGTCGAAGGTAGAGGTCAAATATCTTCTAAAAAGAAATCTATCACTAAGGATTTAAAAATGAAACAGGTAGAGAATATTCAAAATCATAAGGTTTCAATTAAAAATCATTCATCTAAGATTTCCTCAACTATAAATACATTTACTCCATCATGCTCACATAAGTGTTCATGTGCTGTATATGTCCATGAAATCAAACCTCGTAGAGTTTCTCTTTCGCCAAAACCACTATCAAGTGATGATCAAACTTCCCGAGAGAGACGATCATGCTTCTACTGTAAGAAGCAGGGTCATCTCATTAATCAATGTCCTGTGCTTGCTAGAAAGTGGGCATCTAGAAGTAATCCACATTATTCCAAAAATAAAAATTTTCAAAAGTCAAAACAACATGGATTATCTCGAAATGTTCCAATTTCTAGAGTTAATAACATTACACCTACTCAACCAATGTTTCGAAAGGTTAATGTTATTAATAAGCAACCAATTATTCCTCAGAAAGTTTGGAAAAAGAAAGGTATAGGAAATAAGGTGTCGTCTGAAGTTATCACATCAGTAAAAGAAAATGATTTATTGAAAAACAAGGTTTGAACTGATGTGGTAATAATCGATGAAGTCTCAGGAGTACCCAAGTCTGTCAAGGCTTGGGTCTCCATTTCAAACTAACCATTTGTCTCTTTGTGTTGTGACAGTCAAAGGTGATGAATAGCAAGTGGTATGTTGATAGTGGCTGCTCATGACACATGACGGGCAATATCTCCCTTCTTTCTGATGTTAAACCATACAATGGGGGATATGTTGCTTTTGCTGGTGATAATGGTGGTAAGATAACTGGTCAAGGTACTCTAACGAATGGTCAAGTAAGCTTCAAAAATGTTAACTTTGTGGAGGACCTAAATCATAATTTGATAAGTGTCTCTCAAGTTTGCGATAAGAAGTTCACTGCTGCTTTTACTGATCTAGAGTGTTTGATTCTCAAGCCTGGATTTGTAATTCCCGAAGAATGGATTCTGATTAGAGCTCCTAGAGTGAAGAACTCTTATATTTTGGACATGAGGACAGTGGAAACTGAAGAACATACATGTCTTCTAACCAAAGCGTCTACTAAGGATTCATTGTTGTGGCACAGAAGGATGGGTCATATTCATTTCCGGAAAATGAATTATCTGGTGAAACATGATTTAGTGGAGGGAATTCCTAAGCAATCCTTTGCTTTGGAAGACGATTGTGTTTCATGCTTAAAAGGAAAACAGCACAAGAAGTCTCACAAATCTAAACAAACTAATTCCATTGAATCTCTATTGGAATTACTTCACATGGACTTGTTTGGACCTGTAAGTACGAAGAGTATTGGTGGTAAATCTTACTGTTTGGTAGTAACTGATGACTACTCTCGCTTCTCATGGGTTTACTTCTTGCGTACAAAGGATGAAACACCAGATATTCTGACCTATCTGTTTGATCGACTTGAGAACCTGTGCAATTTGAAGATAAAGAAGATACGTAGTGATAATGGAACGGAATTCAAGAACAAAATTCTTGAATTATATTGTCTACGGAAAGGAATTGTTCATCAGTTTAGTGCAGCGAGAACTCCGCAACAGAATGGAGTAGCGGAGAGAAAGAATAGAACAATCATTGAAACTGCACGTACTATGCTGTCTGATTCTCACTTGCCGATTACGTTTTGGGCAGAGGCAGTTAACACAGCATGCTATGTATTAAACCGTGTTGTGATGAACAAGAAGAAGAACAAAACGTGTTATGAATTGTTGAATAACCGAAAGCCAAATTTAAAGTTTTTGGAGCCCTTTGGATGTCCATGCACCATTTTAATTACAAAAGACAAAGTTTCAAAATTCGGTGAAAAAGCTTTTGATGGGCTATTTCTTGGGTATTCGGTTAATTCTCCTAACAAGAGAGTTTTCAACAAGGAAACGGGAAAGATTGAAGAACATTTTGAAGTAAAATGTTTAAAGTACATGGAGTCTCCTAAAGGGAAAGGTCCTGATTGGTTGTTTGAGTATGATCATCTTGTTAACTCATTCAATCTTCCAAAATTCAATGAAGTGGATCAAGTTGTTACGCTTCTTCATGGCTTGCATCTTAATCCGGATAACTCTTCATTCCCACCGTCCTCGACTCCTGCTACTACTGACATTCTACCATCTTTGTCTACTGATGTTCCCGAGAGTTCTTCTGCAGATCAACAGCCTGAAGTTTCTCCTGATGCTGTTGACAATTCTGCGAATGCTGATGATTCTTTCGCTCAAGAGGTTGAGCTAAACAATTTGGAAACAAACCTCACACCTGATTCAATATATGTCTCTCGTATTCATAAGAATCATTCTATTGACAATATTATTGGAGATGTGAATGCATGTGTTCTAACTAGAAGCAAAGCAGCTGAACCTTCTCCAACGAATGATCTTTCTGATGAAACTTCTGAAGATCCTTCACTTACGTGTCTAAAGGCTGACACTGAAGAATGTTTCTTATCCCAAGTTGAGCCTACAAAGATTGATGAGGCTCTAAAGGATTCACATTGGGTTTGTGCAATGCAAGAAGAGTTGCAGCAATTTGTGAAGCTGAAAGTTTGGGATATAGTTCCACTACCTAAAGGTGTTCACCCAATTGGAACTCGTTGGGTGTTTCGTGTCAAACGTGATGATAGGGGTGTGGTGATTCGAAATAAAGCTAGGTTAGTAGTCCAAGGGTATACACAACAAGAAGGTTTGGATTATGATGAAGTCTTTGCGCCTGTCGCAAGGATGGAATCTATTCGTATCTTCTTAGCATACGCGACATTTAAGGGGTTTCGTGTTTACCAATGGGATGTGAAAAGTGCGTTTCTATACGGTAAGGTTGCTGAGGAAATTTATGTCAGGCAACCTCCTGGTTTTGAGGATTCAGTCAACCCAGACTATGTGTGCAAGTTGGCTAAGGCTCTTTATGGCCTTCATCAAGCTCCGCGTGCTTGGTATGAAAGGTTGGCAACGCACTTGATTAAAAATTGCTTTGAACGTGGTCATAGTGACAGTACTCTTTTTATCAAGCGAACTGAAAATAGTCAGTTGCTAGTTCAAGTCTACGTGGATGACATTATTTTTGGTTCAACTAATGAATCTCTGTGTCGACATTTTGAAAAGATTATGAAATCTGAATTTGAGATGAGTGCGATGGGGGAGCTAAAATTCTTTTTGGGTGTTCAAGTTGATTAATCACCAAAGGGCACCTACATTCATCAATCAAAGTATGTTAACGACATGTTGACACGCTATAAGTTGCATGATTGTAGAGAGTATGGATCTCCCATTCCAACAAACCACAATCTTGGACCGGCTGAAGATGAGGAGGACTGTGAAGAAAAGTTATATAGGTCGATGATTGGATCTTTAATGTATCTTACAGCTTCTCGACCTGATATAGTATTTGCTGTTTCGTTGTGTTCAAGATATCAGTCTCAACCCAAGGTCTCTCATTTGAAAGCGGTTAAACGGATATTTGGATATCTCAAACATAGACCTACTCTAGGTCTATGGTATCCAACAGAGAAGTCATTTGCTCTCACAGCATACTCGGATTCTGATTATGGTGGTTGTAGCATCGATAAGAAGTCTACGTCAGGAGGATGCCAGTTTCTCGGTTCACGTTTAGTATCTTGGCAATGCAAAAAGCAAACGACAGTTTCTACTTCAACAGCGGAAGCTGAATATATTGCTGCTGCCAGTTGCTGTTCACAAATCTTGTGGATTCAGCACCAACTTCGTTACTATGGTTTACTCTTAACCATGACTCCTTTATATATTGATAATACTGCTGCTATATCTATCACTAAAAATCCTGTACAACACTCTAAGACCAAACACATAGAGATTAGGTTTCATTTTATACGGGATTGCTATGAGAAGCATTTGATAGACCTTGTCCAAATAGAAACTGATAAGCAAAATGCTGATTTGTTTACCAAGGCCTTCTCTAGAACTAGGTTTAACCAGCTTATTGACATGATAGGGTTGCGCTTCTTTCAAGAAAAACAGTAATTTGTACAATTATTTCTTTTGTTTTTATTTATTTGATAGTTTCTTCATAAAAATGAAAGGCAATAGCCATTCTTTATGCTTTCTAGCATTAAAGATAAGCAACGTTGCAACATCTGTTAAAGACGTTTAGTTGTGTCTGTAAACAACTAGGGAGATGATAGTACATTAGGAGACACTCTTCAAATGACAATACTAAGTTTTATCCTTAATATCTCAGTAGGTTTATCGCGTATTTGTTATACTTGTCCTTATAGACATCTGATTAGTTGCAGATGTATTGGTAGGCATTCTCATACTCCTCTTTGAGCAACTAAGAAATATCTTAATCTGTGTTTAATCTTTTGTGATGACCATCATTTGATGTATGACAATGTGTCTTAATTCTTATCTATCAGCTTGCCATGCTTCTATTAACTTGAGCTTGTATATGACAACAATTGGGGATTTATGTTGTCTGTTTCCTTTGTTGTACGTTTGTACAAACCTGGTCTCAGTCAGTATACTTTCAAAAACTAAGCAAACAAAAGTCAAAAGTACTTTCAAATCTTATAAAATCAAAGATTACTTACAAGGTCGCCAAATGGTTTGACCAAGTCTGGTTTTGCTTACACCTGAATCAAGTTTATGTCACTTTGTTGTACGTATGTACAGACCTGTCACCGCTGGCTTGATTCTTAAAAATGTTGAAATCAAATGCTTTCTCTAACTAATCGAAGTCTTGGACATGTATTGATACTAAGAGTATATCTATGTGGGATTCACGAAGACCTATTCACTCTCACAATAACTGCTAAGCTTGAAGTTGAATATGTTACATGTTTAAGTGGACAAACAATACCTATAATCGTCTTGTTACTGATTGTCTCTTTGGCTAGTTAATTTTGCGTGCTAAATTTAAATTTGGACAACTATACTGATAATCAAATTAAAATTTGATATTGTCTTGCGAATCTGTCTTTCTAATATGATCCCTAAGTTCGACACAATCTATCTCGTTATAAAAAAAAATACAAAAAAAAAAAAAAAAAAAAAGGTAGTAAAGAGTAAATGTTTTATTATTTTATTTTTCATTTTGTTTATTTTTAATTTTGTCACAAGTTACTGTTTGTTTTTTAATTTTGGCGATATTGTGATGTCGCCCAACTAGATATTTGTTTAGCGATATTTGATGCGATATTGGTAATATCGCTCAAACGTATACTTGTATATATACAACAGTCTGTTTCAGAATTCCATACGTTTTCAAAATCATATATGCGATATTACATGCGATATTGCAAGCGATTTTAGCGATATTGCATTTTTCATCGATTTCTTTCTCGTTTTCGATCCTTACGCTAATCAAAACACACCACTGTGTTCGTCTATATCCCTTACATCGACTGGTACGTTCCCACCGCCTGTTAATTTCATTTTTTATACCACATTTATAGATATAACATTCGGATTATTTTGGGATTTGTTTTATGTTCTAAATGTCTAAATAGGTTATAAAACATAGTGTATTTTGTTCCCTGCATATTCCAGATGGCTGTGATATATTTGTAAGGGTTTAGAACCCTTTTATTTGTGAAAATTCGACCTTAGGTTTCTGCGCTGATGTCACAGTGACATTGTGGGGCGATATTGTGATATCGCCCAAATAGGTTTTTGATTTTAGCGATATCGTGTGCGATACTGTACGCGATATTGCGTATGTCGCTTAAATTGGATTAATTTTCAAAATTGTTAAATCTAAGCGATATTAATCAAATTGTTTTAATATAAGCTATATTGTTGGGCGATATTGTGATGTCGCCCTAATTATTTTCTAAATAGCGATATCATATGCGATACCATGTGCGATATTATCCAATATCGCTTCACTCGGATTAATTTCCAATATCGCATATTTCATTCAGACCTAATCAATTTTTTCCAATTTAAGCGATATTGAACTCAATATAGTTCAATATCGCCTAAATCAATTTATGCGATATCAGTTTCAATATCGCTTAAATCAGAAGTTGTTGTTTGGACCTGGCCCAAACTGTTGGTGAAATGGGCCCAGTTTATTTTTTCCAATGTGTTTTTGGCCCATTCTCAATTATTTCACTAACTGTTTTCGAGTCCTGTTTTTTTTTTTATTGACTTGTTTTGCTGAAATGGAAGATTTTTCAGTTTTTGACAACAAGTGTGACCCTCGTCACAATATTACAGCCTTTTTGGATGATTCTAAGAACTCAGCTGTACCATTTCGACCGATGATTGCCTTTCTACGAAGATCTCGCATCTTTAATGCAATCACGGCATCGACTACGATTTACCGGGATCATATTGGGCAGTTTTGGAGAAATGTCACTGTCAATAGTGATCTCGAATATACCAGGCTGATCTCGACGGTTCACGGACGTTAAGTCATCATTTCCGAGTAGCTTATTCGTGAAGTTTTTCAATTTGATGATCAACCGGACATGTTGATTCAGTTTCCGAACGAGTTCATTGTCGGTGCAATGAATCGTATGGGTTATGTTGGAAGCCACTCAGACCAATACCGAAAAGGTCATCTTACGAGAGTCTGGAGATGGTTGATGCACATATTCATTTTGTGCATCTCAAACCGAAAAGCTGGGTATGACAGTACTAGTCATAGGACCTTATGTGCGATGTTAGCCCTCGTCTACAATAAACTTTACAATTATTCAGGCTACATCTTTCGATCAATGGTTGATAATGCCCAGCTGGGGCATAATGCTTGGTACATGTATCCAAGGTTTTTGCAACTGATGATCAACCGGGAGCTACCGGGTTTGGTGACTGATGCCACCCGTGTTTATAGGCAAACCCCAATGTCCAATCGGATATTCGGGTTTATGAGTTCAGATGGTAAGGGGGTTCCTATTCCTCCGGATACTCCACTGTTTGGTCATATTCTTGACCCAAACTACCAGCCACCAGCAAACGACGGATATCTAGATCCGGTCGTTCGACAGCCAGAACTGGAAGAAGAAAATCTTGCTGATGTTCCCGTACAAGCTACGGAAGATCCTTTACAGGATATTTATACGAGTGTTACTTCGCAGGGTGCCTTGCACACTTTGCATGTTCATCATGACACTTCTGAGGGGTCAACTGATTCTACGTCTTCTGAGCCAGCTGGTGGCGCTACTGAAAGTGACTCTGAAGGTTTGGTCCCGCATCCACGTGAGGTTGAGCGTGTTAGGCGAATCAATCCTCAGAGATATTTTAGGATTCAGAGGCGAATTGCTGCAGGCAAGAAGCATGTACTGCAGAAAGACAAGCTTTTTAGGGATTCTGGAGATGATGAGTATGTGCCTCCTCCACCAAAGAAGTCCAAGGTTGCTCGTGAGGTTTCTATATCTTCCAGGCCTCACGATGTACCGCAGGTTGATATTTCTGTTCAACCTCATCCTTCTGTTATACAAGAGTTGATCAAGAGGCCGGATGTGATGCAACACACATTGGACTCCCAAGCTGCTCTAATAGAAGTTCAAGATACCAGAGTTGCAGCTGTAGAAAAGGAGAATGAGGAGCTTAGGTCTAGGATTATGGCCTTGGAGTCCTAGTTGGTCGTTTCGGGGGAGATAGGAAGTAGTGAAAGACCAAATGTAACGCCCCCTGAAACAGAAAATGTAAATGTTGTGGATATTAATAAAACTGTTCATTTGGACTATTTCTCGGTTGAAGATATACCTGGTCAGCCAAGACCGTTGGCGGTTGATTATTCCTGTGCCAATTTGACATATCTAGCAAGAATGGTTAACCAGTTTGATAATGTGAGAGAAGATACACCGGAAGAAAACTCGGATGTTGAGGTTGAAGATGAAGAATTTGAAAACGATGAATTCTATCATGATGCTCCGATAATCGAGTCGGACTCATCTGAGGATGAAGATGAACCTGAACCTACCACTGTTACTCCTGAAGATTCGACTGAACCTGAAGCTGAAATGCCCAAATCACCTAAGGTTCCGGAAACTGCAGAAGAAAGGGCAGCTCGCCTAGTATCATGGTGGCCTCATGGCAAAAAGAAAGTTGTGCCTGTTACCTGCAAAACATACAGGGTTAGGGGAGATTATACTGGATTGATCAAGAGCTGGAAAGCATATAAAGCTAAGTTTATGATCAAAAGAACAGATGGGGTTCAATATTTCAAGCGTTCGTTCAACAAACTGAGTACGTTGCCTAAATGTGAAATTAATAGGCTTGCTCAGTTACAACTGATAAATCCGTTTCAAGATAATAATGCAGATTACATTCAGAGAACTTTGCGCAAGGAAGTACAGACAAAAAGATACAGTTTTATTAAACCAACACTGGGAAAAAGATACAAGTTCAAGAAGAAGTTGGATCCAGTAACCAAGCAGCCAATCTACAAGATACATTATCCACCAGCTAATTGCTTGAAGAAGATTCCTCTGGAAATTGTTCCTCTGGATTTTTCTAAAAAGATTTCATTACTGGGAATTTGACAGTCAGACTGGAGAAGCTGTGTTGGTATTTGTGCCTGGACATGTAGAACCTGAGAAAACTTCTCTTTATGGGTTGAAAAAAGCACAATATAGGATATTTGATCCTATGAGTTTGATCAATCTATCAAATGAAGACATGAGGAAATTGTTTGATAATCGTATAAGGTATTATCGGGGAAATCCGATAAATGAAAAGCTTGCTCAACAATTTCAAAGAATTGTGGATATTTGCGTAACCCATGGAATCCATGCGGGTGGTAAGTTTCTTGCTGGATGGGTTTAATCGAAGATTTAACTGAAGATTATTTTTGAAGACCAAGCTGAAGACACGGGGGAGTTTGTTGATACATTAGTGTGTCTGTCACTTGGTCTAGGTTTTGAGCTGTAATTAATTAGTAATATTTTGTATTAGGAGACATTGGCAAGATCGCTTAGGCGATATTGACAATATCGCGTAGGCGATATCACCAATATCGCTGATTAGTTACCTATAAATATAAGTTTAGGGTTTCAGTTGTAAGCAGTTGAAACATACGAATTCCAGAGAACTTTTGGCTGTGTTTTTCTCCTCTTGTGGTCAGTATTGTATTCAACCTTTGATTATTATTCATAATACAATATTGCTTGTGTTTGTGATTAAACGTACATGTGTTTAGCTTTTGATTTCCGCTCACTAGCTTTTGAATATTGATTTGCTTAAGTTCTGTCACTTAACGGTCCTACAGATGTATTGGTAGGCATAACTTATAAATTTTTGAGCTATTAACAAACTCTCTTAAATATGTGATTACTATCATATAGTGTCTATCATGAGATGTATGACATTTTGTCTTAATTCCAAAATATCAGCTTGACTGTCTTCTGTTAAACTGAGATTTTATATAAATACATTTGGGGATCTATATTACTGTGTTCCTCTGTTGTATGAAAGTACAGACCTGGTCTCAGTGAGTATATTTTCAAAATTTAAGCAAACAAAAGTCAATGCACTTTACAAGTCTTATATAATCAAAGATACATAATACGGTCGCCAAAGGTTTGACCTAATTATGGTTTTGCTTTCAACCTGAATCAAGTTATGTCGCTTTGTTGTGAAATTGCATAGACCTGTCACCGCTGACTTGATTCTTAAAAATGTTTAAATTTGTATTCTATCTCTAAATTATAGAAGATTAAAGATCATGTCTTGATACTAGGTGTATATCTTCTGCTAGACCCATAGAGCATTACTCACACCGAACAATAATTCTTTAGCTCAAAGATGAATATGTTTTATGTTTAAGTGGAAAAACAATACCAATAATCATCTTGCTGCAAAATGTGCTAAAGTTATGTCTGCAATGCTAAATAAATTTAAATGCGGCTTAATATACTGATAATCGAATTAAAATTTAACATTTACTGTCCACGATTGTTTTACTAATATGATCCCTAATTCGACACCATTTATTTCGTCACCAAAACTAAGTAAAGTTTAATTTTTCTTTATTTCAAATTGTTTATTTTAATTTATTTTTTTATTAGTTTATTTTTTTATTTTATTTTAAAATTTTAAAATAAATTTTGTCACAAGTTACTGTTTGAATTTGAATTAAAAGCGATATTGGCAATATCGCCTAAATCAAGGAACTCTATAAATAAGAGAATCCAAGCCCTAAATTGATACGTTTTCAAAATCAACATAGCGATATTGCAAGCGACATTGTGAAGCGATTTTGGCGATATTGATTTTTTCTTCGATTTTCTTCTCGTTTTCGACCCTTACTCAAATCAAACCACATCACCGTGTTCGTCTATATCTACTTCATCGATTGGTATGTTTCTATTGCTTTATACTTTAGTTTTTATGCCGCATTGTTGAAAGTATTGTTCGGTTTTTGTGTAAAACTAGTTTTCTGTGATTTACCCATTGCCTTGTGTAAAATAGTTCTGTGTGTTGCCCATTGCCTTGTGTGTCGAGTATTAAGTTTTAGATCATGTGTTTATACGTTTTTTCGACCATAGGGTTTCGTGCAGTTTGTTAAGCGATATTGTGGGGCGATATTGCAATAACGCTTCAAAATAGCGATATCATTTGCGACATTAACTAATATCGCTTAAATCGGATTAATTTCCAATATCGCCAATTTCAATCAGAACTCATCAAATTTGTTCAATTTTAAGCGATATTGAACTCAATATCGCCTAAATTGATTTATGCGACATTAGTTTCAATATCGCCTAAATCAGAAAACAGTTAATTGGGCCATGCCCAAACTGTTGGTGAAACGGGCCCAGTTTACGCTTTCCAATGTGTTGTTGGCCTGTTTTCAATTATTTCACTAACTGTTTTCGAGTCTTGTGTTTTCCTTGACTTGTTTTGCAGAAATGGAAGATTTTTCGGTGTTTGACAACAAGTGTGACCCTCATCACAATATTACCACATTTCTGGATGATTCTAAGGATTCAGCTGCGCCATTTAGACTAATGATTGCTTTTCTACGAAGATCTCGCATCTTCACTGCGATCACGACATCGGCTACGGTTTACAGGGATCATATTGGGCAGTTCTGGAGAAACGTTACTGTAAATAGTGATCTTGAATATACAAGGCTGATCTCGACGGTTCACGGACGTCAAGTCATCATTACCGAGCAGCTTATTCGCGAAGTTCTTCAATTTGGTGATCAACCGGACATGTTGATTCAGTTTCCGAACGAGTTCATTGTCGGCGCAATGAATCGTATGGGTTATGTTGGGAGCCACTCAGATCAATACCAGAAAGGTTATCTTACGAGAGTTTGGAGATGGTTGATGCATATATTCATTTTGTGCATCTCAAACAGAAAAGCTGGGTACGACGGTACCAGTCATAGGACCGTATGTGCGATGTTAGCCCTCGTCTACAACAAACCGTACAATTATTCGGGCTACATCTTTCGGTCGATGGTTGATAATGCCCAGTTGGGGCTTAATGCTTGGTATATGTATCCAAGGTTTCTGCAGCTGATGATCAACCTGGAGCTACCGGGTTTGGCAACTGATGCCACCCGAGTCTATAGGCAAACCCCAATGTCCAATCGGATATTCGGGGTTATGAGTTCAGATGGTAAGGGGGTTCCTATTCCTCCAGATACTCTGTTGTTTGGTCACATTGTTGACCCTAACTACCAGCCACCAGCAAACGACGAATATCTGGATCCAGTCGTTCGACAGCCAGAACTGGAAGAAGGAAATCTTGCTGATGTTCCCGTACAAACTACGGAAGATCCTTTACAGGATGTTTATATGAGTGTTACTTCGCAGGGTGACTTGCACACTTTGCATGTTCATCATGACACTTCTGAGGGGTCAACTGACTCTGAGTCTTCTGAGCCAGCTGGCGGTGCTACTGACAGTGACTCTGAAGGTTTGGTCCCGCATCCACGTGAGATAAAGCGTGTTAGGCGAATCAATCCTCAGAGATATTTGAGGATTCAGAGGAGGATTGCTGCAGGCAAGCAGCATGTTCCGCAGAAAGACAAACGGGTTAGGGATTCTGCTGATGATGAGTATGTGCCTCCTCCACCAAAGAAGTCCAAGGCTGCTCGTCAGGTCTCTACTTCTTCCATGCCTCAGGATGCACCGCAGGTTGATATTCCTGTTCAACCTCATCCCTCTGTTATACAGGAGTTGATCAAGAGGCTGGATGTGATGCAACACACATTGGACTCTCAAGCTGCTGTGATAGAAGTTCAAGCTACTAGAGTTGCAGTTGTGGAAAAGGAGAATGAGGAGCTTAGGTCTAGGGTTATGATCTTGGAGTCCCAGTTGGTCGTTTCGGGGGAGATAGGAAGTAGTGAAAGACCAAATGTGACTCCCCCTGAAACAGAAAATGTAAATGTTGAGGATCTTAATGAAACTGTTCGTTTGGACTATTTCTCTGTTGAAGACATCCCTGGTCAACCAAGAGCGCTAGCGGTTGACTATTCGTATGCAGATCTCTCATATCTACAACGCATGGTAAACGAAGTAAATCCTGATTCTAAGGATGAAGAATTTGAGGAAAACGATGATATTGAGGTTGAGGAGGAAGGACTAAATGAGGATGAGTTTTATGATGATGCTCCAATAATTGAATCAGATTCTTCTGAAGATGAAGCTGAGGACACATCTGAGACTCAAGATGAAGGAACATCTGAGGTTCCTATTCCAGATAATGAAACGTCTAAAACTAAGGCCGAGAGACTTGCAAAATGGTGGCCTCATGGAAAAGATGGAAAGCAAGTACCGGTAACCTGCAAATCATACAAAGTCAGTGGAGTATATACTGGGTTGATAAAAATCTGGAAGATATCAAATGGTGTATTTATGATCAAGAGATTAGATGGTGTTCAATATTTCAAGAGATCATTCACCAAGCTGAGCACTTTGCCGAAAGGAGAAGTCAATCGTCTTGCTCAACTCACTTTGATAAATCCTTCAAGAGATGACCGTGCAAATTTTATTCAGACTACTCTGCAAAGAGAAATCCGTACTAAGAGGTACAATTTTATTAAACCAACATTGGGAAAAAGACTTATCTATAAGAAACGGTTAGATCCGGTCACAAATCAGCCATTGATCAAAATGCGTTATCCTCCGGCTGATTGCTTGAAGAAGATTCCTCTGGAAACGGTTCCCCTGGACTTTCTAAGAAGGTTTCATTACTGGGAACTGGATGCTCATACAGGTGAAACTGTTATGGTCTTTGTTCCTGATTCGGAAAAACCAGAGAAGACCTCGCTCTATGGTTTGAAGAAAGAGCAGTTCAGGGTGTTTGACCCTATGATTTTGATAAATCTATCAAAGGAAGATATGAGGAAGTTGTTTGATAATTGTATAAGATATTATTGGGGAAATCCGACAAATGAAAAGCTTGCTCAACAATTTCAAAGAATTGTGGATATTTGTGTAACCCATGGAATCCATGCGGGTGGTAAGTTTCCTGCTGGATGGGTTTAATCGAAGATTTGGCTGAAGATTATTTTTGAAGACCAAGCTGAAGACACGGGGGAGTTTGTTGGTACATTAGTGTGTCTGTCACTTGGTCTAGGTTTTGAGTTGTAATTAATTAGTAATATTCTGTATTAGGCGATATTGATAATATCGCTTTGGCGATATTGACAATATCGCGTAGGCGATATCACCAATATCGCCAACATCGCTGATTAGTTACCTATAAATATAAGTTTAGGGTTTCAGTTTAGCAGTTTTTGAAACATACGAATTTGAGAGCAGCCTTTGGTATTCCCTGGTCAGTCTTTGTAACTCACACTTTATACTTTGATTAATGCAATATATATGTGATTGTGTGATTAGTTTTATTGATAACGTACTTTGAATAGCTATTGATTTCCGCTCATTAGTTAGTAAATATTGATTTGTGTTAAAGGACATTCATATTCGGTCCTACAACATCACCGCACACGGAGCTCCTCGTGTAGCTCAGATTCTCTCATTTTTGGCACGATAGAGGATTCGATATGCCGTTACCGAGTCGCCTGCACTGTCACAGGGTTTATTATCCCAATTCTGGGCCAATATTGAGTATGATACAGTTGTGAATCCTCCGATCATTAGGACGAGAGTTAATAATCACCCTGTTATCTTCTCTCCCACCGACATTCGGAACATCTTACAGCTGGGCACCGTCGAGCAGGAAGATGGACCAACTGAGTTCCCTTTGGACTTTATAGAGGGAGCACTGGCATGCATGGGATATGTAGGACCTATGAGAGGACGTCAGTTCCTCAAAGTCCTAGTCTTCGGAGAATGGAGATTCTTATGGCATGTCCTGGTTACGGTTTTTGGTCCCAAGAAGGGCGGATATGACGAGCTGAGCCCTTCCCTCTTATCAGCAGTACTGTCACTGGTTTATAACAAACCATACAGTTTTTCAGATTATATCTTTGGGGAAATCGTTCGACAAATCTTGGGGGGTGTTAGATCACAGTTTATGATCTATCCGAGATTCTGCATGCTAATCATTCGAGCCAATATCCCAGATCTGCAGGTTGTTCAACCAGATATTCATGTGGATACTATTGGGCTCTAAGGTTATAATGCAATGTTTATGCAAACCTCGTGAAGATTTGAGATGCAGCCCCAGCTGACTAAGTTATTTGGCTCTCTGATCGATCCTCAGTATGTAGAGCCACCGAATCACGGTTGGCTTGATGTTGATATGGTTGCAACTGTACCTGAGCCACAGGAGCTGATTGAGGAGGTTTTGGATCAGGTAAACCAACATGGGCCTCAGGTGGATCCTGTAGTTGCTGCATAGCTGGTGCAAGAGGTTTTGGTACAACATGATGATGCCACTAATCCGATCTTGAGAGATGTAGATCAATATTCGGCTGAGGGACCGAGTACTTCTGGACCAACTCCATTTCCTGAGCCATCTGGTGATGCTGGTCCATCGGGAAGAGATGGAGAAGCTGCTTCTGCTTCTGATTCTGAATCTGATGATGATGAGACTCGACCATCTGGGTCTGTCTCTGGGATTCCTGCCGGCATGATTCGTCAAGGGTCAAAGTTGATTATGGATCCGACACTGAAGTTAAAAAGAAAAGCCGCTGACCAAGATCCTGACTTTGTTCTTGTTGAAGAAGATGAAGATGAAAATGAAGAGGAGGAGTCGCTTATCATTCGCCCCCGCAAGCAGGCTAAACAAACAGCTCCTACACAATCACGTTCTACGCCCTCTGAGGCTGATATGATTGCTGCTTTGGTTCGCCTGTCTTCGCATCCAACCACCAAGTCCAGCAGGGTTGCCGCTCGCCTTTTAACGGATGTAGCTACTGAGATACCTAAGAAAATGCAACCTCCTGCTCCCACCGCTACTGATGCTCCTTCAACCTCACCAAAGACTGATTATGAACGCATTATCCTCTTGGAGTCTAGGGTTCGAGAGTTGGAAGCTACCGCCAACATCTTGGCATCGCAAGTTCTGTCCTTGTCTGAGAGTGTGACTGAACAGAATAAAGCTTACTCACTGCTCATCAAGACCAATAGCAATTTGATAGATGATGTAGCTGATATTCAGGGGGAGTCAAGTGTTGGTGGTGAAGCTGATAAAGAAACAACTGGTGCTAGTGAAGCTGCTGAAGAAGGTGAAGCCTGTTGAAACAACATTTTGTATTGTAATATAATTGTTTAATTAAGATTTTTGAACTTGAATGTGTAATGCATTAATGTTTAAATTTTATAATATATGATGTTTGTATATTATAAGACTGTTGAAATCTTAGATTGATTATGATAATCGATGAAAGATTTATAAGATTATATAATATATGATGTTTGTATATTATAAGACTTTTGAAATCTTAGATTGATTATGATAATCGATGAAAGATTTATAAGTATATATGATGTATTTTAAATACACAAAGAAATTAATAAGGAAATTCTTAGATTGATTCAGGGAAATCGATGAAAGAATATATAATATTAATTATTATTGATTAATAAGGAAATCCTTAGATCGATTCAGGGAAATCGATGAAAGGATTTATGATATTAATGATTACTTGTGTATGTATTTCTATAGGTCTGGAAATGTTGAACTTATCCGATTCTGAAGGCGATATGCCAGATGAAATAGATGAGGACATTGATTTTGACCTAGAAGAAGGAGAGTTTGTGCCTCCTGAAGACTGGACTTCCAGTATTGATGTTGGGCTAGACGATGGTGTAGATCCTGATGTAAATATCGATGAACACATCGTAAACCCATCAACAACGAAGGTGATTATTCAGCACGAAGATGGATAAAGAGTTGTTGATTTAGATGAAAATCTAGATGAATCAACTAGTTCTGAATCTGAAGATGAGCTTCCTGAAAGACTCAGAAACAATCCCATGTTTAGACCTTTGAAAAGGAAAAAACAAAAGATTGGGATGTCTGAGGTGGATATTACTGGAAAGAAAGTATCGAGAAAAGGAATTATTGGATGGTACTTTGACTCTGATCGGAAACTTTTTGCTATCAAAAGGTTTGACGGTGTTCAATATTTTGATAAAAAGCTTAAAGTCTTCAGCTCTCTTCCTCGATTTGAAATCCGAGACTTGGCACGCTTAGAATTGATAAATCCTAGTAATGATCCTTATGCAAACTATGTTGAGAAAATCATTCGGACTGAGGGTAGATCAATGAAGTTTGAAAAGATAAAGCCAAGAGTCGGAAAAATGATCAAATTAAAGGAACGCAGTCAAAGAACTGGCAGAAGCTTGAGGAAAAAGACTTATCCAGCTGTCAAGTGCGTACAGCAAATACCACTGAAGACAATGCCATAGAACATTTTGGGAAATCTTATGAATTGGCATTTGGACTCAGTGACTGGTGAAGCTATCATGGTTGAAGCTGATGATGAAGTTGAAGGAGGAGAACGAGTAATTTTGAAAGTCTATGACCATTGTAGATCCCTATGTTAATCTTTTAATCAAACCGTAGGATGGAGATAATCACAAGAATATAAAGCTTAAACAATGTAGAACAATGCAATAATCAAACTTTATATTTCTTCAACAAAATCTCTCTGAAAAATACAACAGCAAAACACAGAGAATAGTGTGTGAAAAGTCTTACCCCAAAATTCTGTAATTTGGGTATTTGTGACAACCGTCAAAAATCTCAGGTCAACACCGCAATAAAATTCCTAGTACTTTTAATTACGTTTACAGCACTCTAAAATCCTAGTGAAAAGTCTAGGTTCGACTCCTTAAGTACCAAGTCCGTAAGTTACCGAAACCGCATAACGTCTTAGAAGATTGCTTAGCTAACTTTAATACTTTGAGTAACATTAAATTAGGTTACAAAGTGCCAAAGAAAAAAAATGAAATTTAATTTCATAAGCCATCACAAAATATTTACCCATCTCAAAAATCGGAATTTAACTGAAAAATTTCAGTAAATCGGTAATCACAACCGGAAATCAGTAAATTAATTCACGAAAATCATTTGTAATTAAAACAAATACATCATAATAAATATTATGAACTTATAAAGATAAAGATTCATAACTCAAATTAAACCGCAAAGAAATCCCAATTAAACATCTATAAACTCACAAAACTAATACTCTCTACACACAAATTCTCTCTACACTCTCCAAATTTTCAGCCATATTTTGAAATAACAATCTCATCTTGAAGGTGTTCATCCACTTCAATCAACCATCCAAAGGTAAAATCATCATCCTTAGTCTCCATTCTTATAGGTTCTTGCTTCCAATCTTGAAGAAACACGGATTTTATGCCCTTTTCATGGCTAAAACCCTCAATGCAAGGTTTGTAAGTTTGTAGGTTCCCTTACACTTGTCTAAGTGTCAAAACAAAGGGCAACCCATGATCAAACCGAAAAATCGTCTTTTCTATGTTTTGATGTTCATTTACTTGTTTTACTTGGGAATAAAATGTTTAAACTACTAAAAATCATTACTAACACATCTTGGATTTATTTTAACACCAAGAATGTGTTAGATCCAAGATTTAAAGAAATAAATAAGATCTAGAACTTGGTAGCAAGTTGTGTTCTTGAAAAAGAGCCAAAAACCCGATTTTTGGGCTTGCATGCACCATTTCCGTATCTAGATCTTATTTTATGTTAAAGTATATTTTTATTTCTGTAAAAGCACATATCCATGCATATAAGACAAAGCCTCAATCATTGGATGAGGCCTAAAAATCGTGGGTTGTGGAAAACACACCAAAAAGATTTCTATTGTCTTATATGAATCTGTCCAGATTTTGACCTCACTTGAGACAACCATAACTCAGTGAATAATGGTCCAAAAATCTTGATTTTTCTTCTGGAATTTAGTTCAATGTCTTACCTTTAAAAGCCCACTGATCTCATTCAAATTCATTGAGTTTAAGACCCCCAAATGTACCAAACAAAACTGGTGCGCAAACAGTAATGTTTCTGTGAACATCATGAATTGATATTTGTTTAAGGGCTTAAAATATTCAAAAACATTTGAGAAAATTATTTTATATTCCTAACACATATATCTCAGTAGCATAAAAATATAGGATTTTATTTTGCTACTTAAGTAATTTTAGAAAATGCGTGAATAACATGCATAATCTTGGTCTTGTAAATGTAGGAATGATGTTGTTATGATGAATGTAAAATACACAAAATATAGATAAAACGTGTTTAAAATTTGAGGATGATTTTTATCAGTATCTATATCTTAAAAAGAACCTTGAAAATAAAAAAATGAGAATTTTTGGGAAAACTTAAGTATTTTTCTAGAATTAATGCAAATAAAGTCTCTAGAAAGCCAAATATTCATGAAAAATACTTTTTGACATCAAAAAAGTATGGGAAAATTACTGTGTCATTTTCCACATAAAATGACACTATCCTCACAATTTAACACTCATTGGAATTGTTTTGACATGTCTTCCGACGTACGAATTGTTAAAACATATGTGATTGGGAACCAATGTTCCAGAGCCCAAAATGTTTACACAAACTTAGAAATGAGTTAAAACTAATCTAGTAAGAATTTCGGAATTTTTCAAGAATCATTACTATTTTTCTCATATTTATCCCACTCTTTTGGTCAAGAAATGATTAAATATAATCTGTAAATCTAAAAATTTCCAAATTTTCACAGAAAATTTGTGAATTATTTTCCATGTTGTATACCAAGTTTCGTAATTTTTGGAATCTGTTTTCAAGTGATTACATTATTTTTATCACAACCCGAGTAATTACCGGCAACGTCAAATCAAACTATAACGGCACTTTGTAACACAAACGACTAGCTAAGCACTCTTAACAAGCTATCTTAGTCTAAACTCTAATTAGGAACCTTGTATTCGTAGGTCTTGGATAGGAGTCACTCTTGGTCGAAACGCGCTTTACATCCATTTCCGTACGCATACTAACAATAGTGAGTACTCAGCCCCTATTTTAACGCTTTATTTAAATGTTTTGGGGTGAAAAGCATGCATGAATGACTTGAATGATTTATTTACTTGCAAACGATATGTTTATGATGAACTTGATTTACAAATTTCGTGATATGGTTATTGTGCTATGCTATGCTAAATTTCAAAACAATGTCGTGAATGCTTATCGATGTCACATGATTATATGCTTGTACTCTATCGTATCTAAAGTCCCCGGTATATACACACGACCATTAACTCTATATGAGCCAAATGATGCATATGAATAGTACTATTTGGGAGCGAGACCACCTCCCCACTCACGCGGCCACGTGAGTGCATTCCATCATCCTAAATGCCAACGATAGGGCATCACTATTTTGGGGCAACGGTTTATCGGTTGTAGATTTGGTTGTGGACTCAAGCATAATTAAATCATCGATTGTATAAACAAAAATGTAATGGCATAGTGATTTCGCAAACATCTATTATTGTATGACGCTTTGACATGAAAATGACGTCTCTTTTAAACAATAAACTTGTGACCCAAATTTTATAATGACGTAGTCATTCGAATTGAGGTTTCTTTATAAACTATAAACTTATGGCCGAGCTCTACAATGACATTTTTACTGAAGTAAACTTTCTTTAAAATTTTAAACGTCACCACTTAGACGTTATTATGATAGGTAATTTGAAACGTTACTTCTTTAACCATACATATATAACCGGAATTATTAAATTGTAAATCATTGTGATTTTGACAATTAAAGGCGCAGTTTTAAATGACGCCTTGTTTTCTCATGAAACTAGATATAATAATCCGTCTAAATGACGAACGGTTTGATTGAAATATGACAAACCATTAACTTTATAAAACATAACTTGAATTTATTAAGTAAGTTTTACATACTAAATTTGTATTTATCAAACACTATATCGTGAGTTTTATAAACCTTGAATGTTTCTTTTAAAATATGAGTACGGGGTTATAAATGAATTATGACTTTTAATGGAGTTTCTAAAGTATCGCTTCTAAATGAGTCTTTCTTTAAACTTCTTTTGCAATTAAGATACCGATTCACAAAGAAATCTAACATGCAAATAAATATCACACTTAAATGAGCTTTGGGTCAACGAATCCCTTTTATAATTACCGTGCAATAGCAATTGACTATTATCAAAGGTTTATCTTAACCAGGTTTCGGATAATTATCTTAGTCATATGAGCTCGGCACTAAACAAATAACTTTGCAAATTAATCACGTAGTACGTGTAACATTAAAAACTAAACCTCATGAATCTTTGAAAAGGGTCTATCATTACACAAAACCAGGGTACTCACCAACTATGTTTCATAGTTGACCTGTATTTTACATGCTTTTCAGGAATTAGTCACAATCTATCAATTGAAGCTAAACCAGCTATTTGATCTATGCTGCATTTAGCGTACGGAATTCGTATCTTTTGGGATGTAATAGCATGTTTAGGATATTTACTTTTGTGCTGTAAACGCTTGTAAGACATTATGTAATATATTAATTGTAGACCGTTGAACGGTGATGTTTTGTAATTTTCGATTATAAAAACATTGTACTGTTACATCTCGTGTTTCCGCTTTAGCGGGGTGTGACAGTATTTATACTAAACAAACTGGCCGACTTATGCGACACAAGCCTTGTGTCGCAGAGATCACTATTGCGACATAAGAACTATGTCGCAACTACAACTAATGCGACACAAGCCTTGTGTCGCATAACACAGACAATGTAAATTTAACTAAGTCAATTACATTTACTAACACATTACAGACTCGACCAACTGACAGACACACTAAGATCTATCAACAAACTCCCCCGTGTCTTCAGCTTGGTCTTCAAAATCTTCATTCAAACCCAGCCTGTTGGAAATACACCGCCAACGTGTATTCCATGTGTTACACAAACATTGACAATCCGCTGAAATTGAAATGCAATCTTCTTATTCACAGCATTCCTTTCATTGAAGCGAATCGGATTATCAAATAGTTTCCTCAAGTCTTTTGATGACATGTTTATCAAGCTCATAGGATCAAACACTCGAAATTGAGCTTTCTTCAAACCGTACAGCGAGTTCCTCTCAGGTTGCTCCGTATCAGGAACAAAAACCAAAACTGCCTCACCGGTGTGAGCATCAAGTTCCCAGTAGTGAAATCTTCTCAACAAATCAATGGGAACTACTTCCAGAGGAATAATCTTCAAACAGTCAGCCGGGGGATAGCGCATTCTGCATATCGGCTGCTTGGTCACTGGGTCTATCCTTTTCTTATAGATATACCTAGTTCCCAAAGTCGGTTTGATGAAATTGTATTTCTTTGTACGTATCTCTCGCTGCAAAGTGGTTTGGATATAATTTGCATGGTCATCTCCAGACGGATTAATCAAAGAGAGCTGAGCAAAACGATTGACTTCTCCTTTTGGCAGAGTGCGCAACTTGGTGAATGATCTCTTGAAATACTGGGTACCGTCTAGTCTCTTGATCATAAACACACCATTGGACACCTTCCAACTCTTTATCAATCCAGTATATGCCCCACTAACCTTGTATGATTTACAAGTAACCGACACTTGCTTTCCATCTTTTCCATGCGGCCACCATTTTGTAAGTTTTTCAGCTCTTGTCTCAGTAGTTTCAGTTTCTGGAGCCTGAGTCTCTAATGTTCCTTCAGTTTCTTCTTCAGTTTCATCTTCAGAAGAATCAGTCTCAATAGTAGGAGCATCATCATAAACCTCATTTTCACTCAACCCTTCCTCTTCAACATCAACATCATCATTTACCTCAAATTCTTCATCGTCGGAATCCAAACTGACTTGGTTTACCATACGTTGTATGAAAGAGAGATCTGCACATGAGTAATCAACAGCCAAAGGTCTCGGCTGGCCTGGTGTGTGATGCACAGGAAAATACACTAAAGTAGGCATTTCATTAGTTTAGTCAATATTTACATCTTCATTTACAGACTCAGACCCCGGTCCACTTGGTTCTATTGATGGACCAGAGGGAATAGACTCCCCCGGACCAAGTGACCGGGTCTCAAAATCCCTAAACTTAACCTCTAGATCAGTAATCCTGGAGGTTTGACTCTCAATCAGTGCTGCTTGAGACTGAATAATAGATGCTTGATCGTCCACAGTCTTTTGCATTGCCTCGATCCATTCCAGTAATTGCTTGAGAATGTCCGGATGAGGTTGCACTGGAGTCTGCAACTCGGAAGGCCTTGCAGAGGTAGAAGTATGAAGACGACTACTGGTAGGCAAGTCCTCAGAAACAGTAAAGGTGACATCCTCATGGGGCCTTTTGCCCGTCGACCGAGGAGGAGAAGGCACATTATCCTCAATATCTTGAAATACATCATCTGAAGGATCAGTTTGAGGAGGTTGTTGCTGAACTTTTTGCGGTGGTTGCTGAGGTGCTTGAAAAGGCGGTTCTTGAACCGGTGCCTGTGGTGGAGGGGAAATTGGCCTATGAATAGGAGCCGGATCGTCAAATTCGTCACGCTCCGGAGGCACGTAGGCCTCATTAACAATATGGCCAAAAAGTGGCACATCAGGCGGGACCGGTGCGCCCCGAGCATACTGACCGGAAACCACGAAGATACGGGTATTCATCGGTGTCCGACGAAATTGGTGTTGCGGGTCCACCGGTAATCCCGGGAGCAAATGATTTATCAACAATTGAACAAAACGTGGGTACAAAGCCCACTGTCCTTCCCTTGCCTGTGCGTTGTCTACCAAAATTCGAAAGATATAACCCGAGAAGTTATAGGGTTTGTTATAGACCAAAGCAAGCATCGCGAATGCTATAGAAAAACTCATTCCATCGAAACTTGCCTTCCTGCTAGAGAGGCAGACAATCATAACGTGCATCAAGTACCGCCAGACCTTAGTGAGATAGGCCTTGCGGTATTGATCATGGGGAATAGTCGGATAGCCGAGGCGAGCCATACCCCCAGCAATAAACACATGAGCATAAGCCACCGGCATCTCAGAGTCATCAGGAAATTGAAAGAAATCCTGAATGATCTGCTCTGAAAGTATAATCTCGCGATCTTGAACCCGAGAGATAATCCGGGTAAACTCGAGATCCGAGTTAACACTGGCATTAGCCCAGAAGTCAGAAATGTGATCACGATAGATGGTGGTGGTGGCTGTGATCGCAGTATATATTCTGCATCGTCGAAGAAACGCGATCATCAGGCGGTACGGCGCTGCCGATTCTTTCTTGTCATCTAAGAAAGCCGTGACATTATGTCTCGGTTCCCAGAAAAAAGCATTTACATGAGCCATATCTGTAAAAAGACAATGAACTTGGAAGCCATTAGATATAAATACCTTTTTAAAGATGGACAATTTTCAATTAAAAATGTACTGCGACACAAGCCTTGTGTCGCAAGATATCACAGCAATATAACGAGTTATGTCGCAGTTTTGCAATTAAATCAATTTAATGAATTTCAGCGACACAAGGGTTGTGTCGCACAAAGGAGCAGCGACATAAAGCTGAACAGAACCTGCGACACAAAAATTTTCAGATGAACAATTTTTGGGGTTTTTGAGTTTCAATCGGTTCCAAACCTTCATTAGCATAACAGGAACATTATTCAATAACTATTACATGTATTTAATCACTCGAAATCAGTTAATTTTGCAACTATATAAAACCCTAAAAAGCCGAAACTTTAAATGCAAATGTGGAATTAAATACAAAGTAATAATGCACAAAAGTGGTACCTATTGATGCGGTTGAGTTAGTAGAACACGAAAACAGCGAAGAATCGAAAGGAAATTGTGACACCCGACACTTTAGGGTAATGATTATCTTAAACTAGAACTCTAATTTCGTGTATTTAGTTCTTTATTAGGCTAAGTACTTGTGATTATTTGCAACTATTTGTATATATGTGTATATACACTTACGTAATTGTTTGAATTACACCTTCGTAATTATTCGTAATTTCGCGAAACAACCGGACGTAATCATATTTTATAGTCCGACTATTTATACGACATTGCTGAAACTTTTCATAGATAACGTAATCATATTTTATAGTTAAAATAGTGGTTATATGCCTTATATTATTATTTCAAATAATAATACACGAAAACTTTGACGTTTTGTTTAAAACGTAACAAACGCGACAAAAACGCGCAAACCGAGCCCGACACCCGAGCAACACCCGAAATATACTTTTGTAACTCAATTTAGTATTTTAAGAATACTTACTTATCCCGAATATTATTCACATATTAAAAGTATATACAAAAGCTCTACGTAAATTATCAACCTTTTTTTTTTAAAATCACAAATTAACGTTTAAACGAACGGGGAACGAAACACGAAGTCGAGAAAACGAGTCACGAGCCCGAAACACCTTTGGGCCAGGCCCAACTCGGCCTAGGCTGGTCCAAGAGGCCACCCCAAATAGGCCCACCCCAAATAAGCCCAAGCCCACCCCACAAAAACACCTCCCTATACCCCATTTTTCACACACACAACCCACACTTTCTCTCCTCCTTCTCTCTACTCTCTCTACTCTCTTTCTCTCTCTAAAAATTTGCCACCATCCTCACCACCATCAACCACCACTCCACCACCACAAGCTGCCATCACACTTTCAAGGAGAAGTCAAGAAATCAAGCCCTTTCCTCACCTTCCACTCCTTTTTGATCGGTCTTTCAACTTGTAAGAACATCTAACTCATTTAGAATACTTGTAACACATCTATAAACATGTTAAAATGCTCACTTAACAAAGATATGTCCAAAAGATTGCACAAAAATCGTTTTCATAGCTTAAAACATGCAAGAACCTTACATGAAATCCGGCCAGGAAACTTGTCCGACTTTGGGAGGTGATATCTCCCTCAAAACTTATCCAAGATGAACGATTCAAAAGGCTAAAACTAATTTTAAGAAGTTATCTTTCATTTGCCACTAGTCTCATAATTTTTGAAGCTCGTTTGATACCCGAAATAATTCTTACAAAAACATGTAGGCGAGCTGGGTAAAAGGGAGAATAATTGTCCCTCATTGTTTTAGTCATAACTCGAGATTTACATATCCAAAAGACTTGAAACCAGCGCCAAAACTTCAGAAATTTTGTTGAGAAAAATAGTCGTTTAGATGACCTCGTCCAAATACTCACGCATTCTGCCCAGAAACTCGATCTCCTTGCATGTCTCCTGATTGGCTACTTTTTGACCTTTGTGGGAAACTACAATTTTTATAAATACTTAGACTTGTCTAAAAATTCTGTAAAAATTATTTTAAGTACCTAACATACTAATAAACAACATATATTTTTCTTGAATTTTATCTCAAACATTTGGATTACGAAATAAAATTGGCAAAACGGGTCTGTTTCTGATCCCTGTGTCGCGGAAGCCCAGTAGACATTAGCGACACTAGCCTTGTGTCGCTATAGCATTTGAACCGTCACATTAGCGACACTAGTCTTGTGTCGCTATATCATTTCAACCGTCACCTTAGCGACACTAGCATTGTGTCGCCAAAATCACATTAGCGACACTAGCCTTGTGTCGCTGTAGCATTTGAACCGTCACCTTAGCGACACTAGCTTTGTGTCGCCAATCACATTAGCGACACTAGCCTTGTGTCGCTAACAACTCAAAAATCGAACCTTTTGCGACACTAGCTTTGTGTCGCCAATCACACTAAGCGACACTATCCTTGTGTCGCTAAAAACCCAGAATCAAAGCATTTTTACTAAAGAAAAACCCAGCTCGACCCCAGCCAGGGGCCCTGCCCCTTGGACCCCACCAGGGGTTGCCACCCCTTGGACCCCGCCACCAGGGGCGCTGCCCTCGGACCCCCGTCATTCGTAGGCTTCGCCCACTTACCACACTAATCAACATTATGTTTTCACAAACTTTCACCAACGGGTCGTACACGTTTTCAATAAGCAAACAAGAATGGACATACTAGTTAAGTGAAATACTAGCGAATAGGTGGGCATTAACCCTCCACCTACATGATTGGCTTAAGTGGACATTAACCCTCCACTTATACAATCACTAAAGATGGTCTTTTGAGACATCTACTTACACAAACTTATACGTCTAGGGCGTTAGAAGATTACTCTTGGGAACACAAGTTGCTTGCTATTTGTTATTTGCTGAATAACATACTAATCTCAGGTGAGTTTCATAGCCCCTTTTTCTACTATTTCCACTCAGGGGTGAGAATACATACAACTGCCTTTAACAACTGCTATTTTTATGTGGACGCAAGTACAAAACACGATATATTGGTTGCATGAGTTATTTAACTAATCCTGAAAGTCCCCCACACATAGTTTGTTAGTATCGTTATAGCGTGAATGTTAATGAATAGTACTATTTGGGATTGACTCCCCCCGTCCGGGTTAGTCGAACTAACTGGTCAAACGGACGCATTATCATTTGTTCTTACGAGTGTTGGATTAGGCACTCGTTGGGAGGCACCACGATCGTGGCACTTGATTGTGACCCGACACCACAGTTAAGCTCGAACTATGGGCTCATGGCAACAATATACACCTCTTTTACATTTTTTTTGTAATACATTACTATCATTGTTGAATGATTCAAACAGGAAATCTTGTGTTTCACACGTTCCATGCAATGTGATATCAACTGTTTTCAAACCTATGAACTCACCAACTTTATGTTGACTCTTTTAGTATGTATTCTCAGGTGACCAGCCGCAGTAGGATGATTTGGAAGCAATAGCTCGAGTCGCATATTTTGAAACAACCAAGGAATTAGATTGCATTTACTGTATTTTGTAATAATAGTTATGTAATTCTACGTATCGGATGCGAACTCCTAGTTTTTATGTGAACACTTTTAAGTTTGTAATGTAATGATTTTTGAAAACGTCTCATATAGAGGTCGTTTGTTGTAACTCTTGTGTTGTGATATTTGATTTGGTCGGCGCCCCCTTTGACACCTCATACCTTCCGCTGCCACGCGTCTTGGGGGTTGCGACAGAAATCCACATAAATCACGAAGAAATCGAAAAATGAGGTCGGGCTGTTGTGTCGCTGGGGTTCCAGTTGTGTCGCAGGTTTTGAATTTTGTGTCCCTGGTAATTAAAAACTAATGACAGCGACACGAGGGTATTTATACCCGGGACACAATGAGCGACATAAGGGTGCGACACAAGCCTTGTGTCGCTGGATGGTTAACACAAATATGCGACACAAGACTTGTATCGCAGAAGTCAATCAAGGGTGAAATTTGAATTATTATTTGTGACACTTATGAGAAAATGCAATAGAAACAGACATATAATAAAATAAAATGAACTAACGTTTTAAGAAGTGTCTATGTAGGGATCATATTAGAAAGACAGGCTCGCAAGACAATGACAAATTTTAATTCGATTATCAGTATAGTTGTCCAAAGTTAAATTTATCAAGTAAAGTTAACAAGCCTGAGAAACAGTCAGTAACAAGACGATTATCGGTATTGTTTGTCCATTTAAACATGTAACACACTCAACTTCAAGCTTTAGCAGTTATTGTGAGAGTGAGTATGTCTCCGTGAATCCCACACAGATATACTCCTAGTATCAAGACATGCCCAAGACTTCGATTGTTTAGAGAAAGTATTTGAATTCAACATTTTTAAGAATCAAGCCAGCGGTGACAGGTCTGTACTGACGTACAATAGAGCGACTTAACTTGATTCAGGTTTAAGCAAAACTAGACTTGGTCAAACCGTTTGGCGACCTTGTTAGGTATCTTTAATTTTATAAGACTGTAAAGTTCTTTGACTTTTGTTTGCTTAGTATTTGAAAGTATGCTGACTGAAACCAGGTCTGTACGGACGTACAACAAAAGAAACAGATAGCATAAATCCCCAAATGTTGTCAGATACAAGCTCAGGTTAATAAAAGCATGGCAAGCTGATACATAGGAATTAAGACACATTGTCATACGTCATATGTTGGTCATCACAAAAGAATAAACACAGATTAAAAGATTTCTTAGTTGCTCAAAGAGGAGTATGAAAATGCCTACCAATACATCGTGCAATGATACAAATGTTTGTAAGGACATGTAGAACATATACGAGATAAACCTACTGATATATCGAGGATTTAAAACTTAAGATTGACGTTTGAGGGGTGTCTCCTAATGTACTATCATCTCCCTGGTTGTTTATAGACACAACTGAACGTCTTTTGCAAATGTTGCAACGTTGCTTTTCTTTAATGCTAGTAAGCGCAAAGAGTGGCTATTGCCTTTACTTACCTTTTTTTTTTTTTTTTTTTTTTTTTTAACATATAAGCATAAGAACATACATAATAAGGTCACAAATATTACTTTTGAATTTGAAAGAAACGTAACCCTATCATGTTGACTAGCTCATCGAAACGAGCGCGGGAGACGGCTTTGGTGAACAGGTCGGCATTCTACTTAAGAGTATCTATTTGGACCAGATCAATTAGGTGTTTTTCATAACAGTCACGAATGAAATGAAACCTAATTTCTATATGTTTTGTCTTAGAATGTTGGACAGGATTACGTGTAATACATATAGCAGCAGTATTATCTATATGAATAGGAGTCATAGTTAATAGTAAACCGTAATCGCCCAACTGGTGTTGTATCCAAAGAACCTGGGAGCAGCAACTAGCAGCAGCAATGTATTCAGCCTCTGCGGTTGAGGTAGAGACAGTCGTTTGCTTTTTACACTGCCATGAAACAAGCCTAGGTCTAAGAAATTGACAGCCACCAGATGTAGACTTCTTATCCATATTGCAACCACCATAATCCGAGTCCGAGTAAGCAGTGAGCGCAAATGTTTTCTCATTCGAATACCATAGACCAAGATTTGGTCTATATTTGAGATAACCGAAGATCCGTGTGACCGCCTTCATATGAGATACCTTTGGTTTCGCCTGATACCTGGAAAAGAGAGAGACGACAAAGACAATGTCCGGACGCGATGCAGTGAGATACATAAGAGAACCAATCATAGATCGGTAATCTTTTTCCGGATAGTCCTCTTCATCTTCCGCTAGACCAAGGTGATGATACAGCTCTAAAGGCGTCCCATAAGATTTACAGTCAGTTAAGTTATACCGCGTAAGCATATCATTGACATACTTGGACTGATGAATGTAAATCCCCTTAGCAGACTGTTCGACTTGTACGCCCAAGAAAAAGTTCAGCTCCCCCATTGCACTCATTTCAAATTCTGACTTCATGATCCGCTCGAAGTCGCGACACAGTTCATCCTTGGTGGAACCAAAGATGATGTCATCCACATAAACCTGTACTAATAACAAGTCCTCCCCTGCATGCTTGATGAAGAGAGTACTGTCGATCGTTCCTCGTACAAAACCATTCTTCAGAAGATGAGTCGCAAGCCGATCATACCAAGCTCTAGGAGCTTGATGAAGACCATACAACGCCTTGTCCAGCTTGCATACGTAATTTGGATGTACGGAGTCTTCAAAGCCAGGAGGTTGTTTTACATAGACCTCTTCAACCACTTGACCATACAAAAACGCACTCTTCACGTCAAGCTGATAGACCCGAAAACCTTTGAATGAAGCGTACGCCAGGAAAATACGGATGGATTCCAACCGAGCAACCGGGGCAAACACTTTATCATAGTCCAAACCTTCAATTTGAGTGAAGCCCTGGACCACTAGACGTGCTTTGTTGCGAATAACAACACCCCGATCATCCTTCTTCACACGATAGACCCAACAAGTGCCAATGGGATGAACACCCTTGGGTAAAGGAACCAGTGTCCACACTTGAAGCTTTTTGAATTGTTGAAGCTCTTCTTGCATAGCCTCAACCCAGTATGGATCTTTCAAAGCATCTGCAGTCTTCTTCGGTTCAACTTGAGATATAAAGCACTCTTCAATTTTCGAAGCAAGACAAACTGGATCAATATCTGTAGCAGGTGACGTCATCAAAGCAGATTGTTCAGCAGCAGCAATCTGTCTTCTGGTTAAAACTCCTTTTTCTAAATCACCAATAATTGCATCAACTGGATGTGACACGTTTATACGAGAGCTCGGAATTGCAGCTGGAACAATGATAGAATCAAGATTAGTAGAGTCCACTTCAAGTTCAAGTTCAAGTACAGGTAAATTTTCAAGTTCAGATGCAGGTGATTGTTCAGAATCCTCAAACATTTGTTCCTCATCACTTGCAGAATCAGGAACTTCTTTAGCGACAATCGGAGGCGGAGTCTCATAGGTAGCAGCAGGAGTAGTGGTGGGTGTGGCTGTAGGAGGTGGAGACGCAGAGATGGGTGGTGTATCAGCCGTGATATCCATCCCATGAAGTAATTTCACCATTTCCTCTTCTTCATGCTCCTCAGGAAGATTAAAAGAGTCAAACATTTTTTGATAGTCAAACAAGTATTCAGGTCCCTTTCCCTGAGAGTTGTCAGTGTAATGAAAGAAAGTGACCTCAAAATGCTCTTCCACTCTCTTTGTAACCAAATTATACACTCTCTTGTTCGGTGAATTATTAGAGAATCCCAAGAAAACACCTTCACATGATTTTTCACCAAACTTAGCAATTCTTTCCTTGGAGTGCATGATAGTGCATAAACAGCCGAACGGTTCAAGAAATTGTAGATTTGGCTTTCTATTGTTGAACAATTCATACGATGTCTTGTTCTTTTTCTTAACCGTTAACACCCGATTGAGGACATAGCAGGCTGTATTAACAGCTTCGGCCCAAAAGATGATCGGAAGCTTTGAGTCGGATAACATGGTTCGAGTAGCCTCAATCAATCTCCTATTCTTACGCTCAGCAACCCCATTCTGCTGTGGAGTCCTTGCAGCACTGAATTGATGTTCAATGCCATTACTCAAACAATACAATTCCATAATCGAGTTTTTAAACTCTGTACCGTTATCACTTCTAATCTTTTTGATTCTCAACTCACACAAATTTTGCAGTTTATCGAATAGGTAGATGAGAACCTCAGGCACTTCATCCTTAGTCTTCAAAAAATATACCCATGAAATCCTCGAATAGTCATCCGTTACCACTAAACAATACGAAGCTCCTCCCAAACTCTTCTTTCTAACTGGCCCAAATAAATCCAAGTGGAAAAGCTCCAATGGCTTTTCAGTGGAATTCACCAGCTTTGGTCTGTGAGACTTCTTGTGTTGCTTTCCTTTCTGACAGGGAATGCAATGATCATTCAGTCCAAAGGATTGCTTAGGAACACCACGCACTAGATCATTTTTGATCAGATAGTTCATTTTGCGAAAGTGCAAATGTCCCATACGCCTGTGCCAAAGTAATGATTCCTTTTCGGGAGCTTTTGAGAGAAGACATGTGAGTTGTGTGGTTTCCACAGTACTCATGTCAAGAATATAAGTATCTCTCTCCCTAGGTGCCTTCAGTAACACCCATTCATCAGGGATCACAAATCCCGGTTTCAAGATACAACACTCAGTGTCTGTGAAAGCAGTAGTGTACTTTTTGTCGCACACTTGAGAGACACTGAGAAGATTGTGTTGTAATTGCTCCACAAAATTCACCTTTTCAAAACTTACCATTCCATTGGTAAGCGTACCCTGACCAGAAATGACTCCCCCCTTATCACCAGCGAAGGCCACATAACCTCCATTGTAAGCATGAACTTCAGATAACAGAGAAACATCACCGGTCATGTCCGAGAGCAACCACTGTCGATATACCATTTACTATTTTTTACAGATTCAGATTGCTGCGGCACCACAACCAAGGGAAATTAGTTAGAAATGGAGACCCAAGCCTTTATAGTCTTGGGTAATCCAGTAACATCATCAACAACGACCACATCAGTCAGAACTTTATTTTCAAACAGTTTAGAATGTTTGACTGATGAGGTATTGTAGGATGTAGAATCTTTTCAAAATTCTTTAATCTTCCAAACCTGTTTTGGTTTAGATGCTTGCGAGTCAACAACTTTAAGCTTTAAGTTTGGCAAAGTATTTTGGTCAACTTTGTTGACTTGCACAGCTGAGACAGGAGTCTTTGAGCCTTTCATTGAAATAGACTTCTTTGAAAGATTCTTAAATTTTGAGACTCGCGAAACCTGTTTCCTAGACTGTTTCTTCTCAAGCACAGGACAATCATTTATCAAATGACCTTGCTTCTTGCAGTAGAAGCAAGATCGATACTCAACACTAGATTGAGACTTAGGAATAAACCGATGAGCTCGACCAAAAGAAGCATGTGTTGAACAATCACATTTACGTGAGCATTCAACAGCAAATAATTTTCAGGCTTGACATTTTTCTTAACTGGTCGAAACTCCTGATCAGTTATGTCCTTAATCTCAATTTCCTCTTCAATGATACAAGGAAGCACAGAAAGAGCCTTTCCTAACTTAGGCTCAACAACATTTTAGACTTAATAAGCTCAGTCTGATGAATCTCAGCCTTAACAGGCTTAATTTTCTCAACCTTTTGTGTCTTACTTGAGTTAGACTCACAAGTACTAGCCCTAACTGGCTCGGGCTTACTAGTTTCAGGTTGTTTTGATGCAGTGATGACAGTTTCAGCCTTAACTAGCTCAGGCTTACTTATCTTGATGCTAACAACATGTTTGACAGGTTTAACATCTATCTTTGTAAAGATAGGCATCAAGTCATTAACATTATCCCTAACAGGCATAGGAAGATAATCCTTAGGAGGTGGAACTTGATGAAAACCAAGTCCTGCCTTACTTTTGGTATCGATCCTCTGTGCCTGTAGGATTTCATCAAAGACTAGAGAGGATGTGGAAAAGTTTGAAAGCTTTTTCTTTAAATTTAGAACCTCAGTTTGAGATTCAACAAGTTCCTTTTTAACAGATGATAACATATCAACATAGCTACCAATTTCATCTTGTTGTTCAAAAATCTTAGCTTTTAGTTCCTTTTTCTCTTCCAAAATAGCTTTTAGCTTTTGACCACTGGCCTTATCACTGTCTCTTAACATGTTATTTGTTTCATTTAAATTTTCGATAACAGTGTTAAGGCGTGTGGTATCCTCTCTATACCTGTTTAGCTGGTTAGTTAATTTTATACATGATACACAAGATAATGGTTCATCATATACCTCATGCACTTCAGCCATCAGTGCTCGTTCTGTATCATCATCATCTGGATCAGACCATTCCCAAGCATTGTTGGAAAGCAGTAGCGCAGCGAAAACCATCGCCTTTTCGTCTGATCTGGTCTTCTCAGATGAATTGGACTGAGAGGGTTTAGATAAACCGGAAGGTGGGTTCTTCTTTCGGTCACATTTATGAGCAAAGTGTCCATAGTTGTGACACTGGTAGCATTTCACCTTGCTCTTATTAAATCCCAGACCCTTCCCTTCCGGATCAGTGACGTTCTTCCTCCCAGTCTTCTTCAAAAAGTTCTTGACGCGTCTTGTGAGCATAGCCATACTCCACTTCAAATCCATTCGCTCAAGTTCTTCTTGATCAATTTGACTGAAATCTTCTTCAGTCAGATTCACGGTGCTGTTCTTGTTGGATAGAAAATCATCGTACGCCGACAAGAAAGCGGTAAAGACAGCTGCATGTTCTTCAGCAACTGCAGGAGATGCTCCTTTGAAGTTGGAATAAGCACCAACCCCACTAGAAGAGTTGGTGGTGGTATATCCAAACCCACCAGATGTACTTGGAGCACCAGAGCCCCCAGAAAAGAATGCAGCCCCTACAGTAGGAGCATCCACACCATATAACTTAGGATTCTGAATATGTGCAGTACCTTGGTCTCCTTCTTCTGCATGTCTAGGAGATCAGCAGCAATCTGTCCAATCAGATCATCGAGCTCCATATCCATGATATCTTCATCTTTCTCCATCAGCAGCACTCGTGTATTCCACTTTTTGGGTAAGGAACCTAAAAGCTTCTTATTAACATCGGTTTTGTCGAGAGTGACACCTCCCTCGACTAATTCACTCACGAGCTGTGAGTATCTACTACACATATCCTCAAGAGACTCAGTAGGCAGCATGTCAAAAACCTCAAACTGTTTCTTAACGAGATCCAGTTTGTTTCGTTTGTACTGGTCACTGCCACCACATTTCTTTTCGAACCCCTTCCATAGGTCATATGCGGTTTTGTGATGTCGGAGTTGTCTTAATATCTGTTGAGGTAAGGCCATGGTAATTGCAGAATAGGTTTTGCGTTCAGTATCAAAAGCCTTACGCTCCTCAGGAGTCATTGATTTAATGGACTTTTCAGGAATAGGTCCATTAAATATACCAGTTTGAACAGGGCGTTCATATCGTTACTCTAAATAGATAAGCATTTCGGCATCGTTGAACGATACAAACGCTTCAAACCACTGACGCCAGTCCAAATAGTTCATACCAGTAGTGTACATCGGTGGTTTATTCGTGGAACCCACCTCACTATTGTGCTTTAACATTGCCCCAACCTGTTGAAGTGATGTTGATGTAGAAGCAGACATGGTAATGGGCTCGAGAGACTTTTCAAAAATTTCTGAAAACTAAAAAATGTGACACTAAGGTTGTGTCACAAGGGTTATGTCGCAAATGTATTAACAGCGACATAGAGGTTATGTCGCAACACTATGTCGCAAGATTAAGGTCGCAAGAACCTTATGTCGTAGCTTATGTCGCACATTTAAGGTCGCAGAAACCCTATAGCGACACAAATTTTTGTCGCAAGCTTGTGTCGCAAAATGGCGCTGTCAAATGCCAAAAACCTCAAAAACGAAAATTTTCGAAACCTAAACATTTTTTATCGAAAAACTTCGTAAAAACTGATTTTTTTAGGTTCAAAAACTTCAATCTTCAGCTCCAAAACACCTATAATGAAGATCAAACACCAAAAAAGACGTTAAATAATCAAAATAAGTATTAAAACACGTACCTAAATGATTTGATACCACCAAAATCAATGATTATGTCTCTGATACCAATTGTAGATCCCTATGTTAATCTTTTAATCAAACCGTAGGATGGAGATAATCACAAGAATATAAAGCTTAAATAATGTATAACAATGGAATAATCAAACTTTATATTTCTTCAACAAAATCTCTCTGAAAAATACAGCAGCAAAACATAGAGAATAGTGTGTGAAAAGTCTTACCCTGAAATTCTGTAATTTGGGTATTTATACTAAACTAGTTGGCCGACTTATGCGACACAAGCCTTGTGTCGCAGAGATCACTATTGCGACATTTCTTATGTCGCAACAACAACTAATGCGACACAAGCCTTGTGTCGCATAACACAGAAAATGTAAATTTAACTAAGTCAATTACATTTACTAACACATTACAGACTCGACCAACTGACAGACACACTAAGATGTATCAACAACCATCGACACTTGATGAATCTGTCTAAGATGGATCTGTTAAAGTTAAACGAAAACAGGATCTTGACGACTGAAGCATGGGGTGATCTTGCACGAGATTATCAAATGATGGTGAAGACTTGTGTTAAAATGAAAATACATATGGACAATAAAATTTACAAGTAAAGAACAAAGACAAAGATGAAGATAACGACGCTAGAGCTATTGTCAAGGGGGAGTCTGTTGGGACATGTTTTGTGACAACAGATCTAGCTTGTAATAGGACTGGTGTAATTATTATTGTTGATACATCTTAGTGTGTCTGTCAGTTGGTCTAGTCTGTAATGTGTTTGTTAATGTAATTGAGCTAGTTAGAATTACATTTTATGTGTTATGCGACACAAGGACTGTGTCGCATTAGTTGTAGTTGCGACACAGAGCTTATGTCGCAATAGTGATCTATGCGACACAAGGCTTGTGTCGCATAATCCGGCCAGTTTGTTTAGTATAAATACCCAAATGTTAGGGTTTTAGAAAAAGACTTTTGGGATTCTCACACACACTTATTCTCTGTTTTTGGCTGCTTATTTTCTTGAGAATATTTGATAAAGAATTATAAAGTATTATTATTAATTTGCACTTCATTGTGCTTAGCTTTATATTCTTTGTGTTTGTGTGTTTGTCTCAACCATTCGATTTGATTAAAAGATCCATCCTAAGGGATCTACAATTATCAAGTTTGTACATTGGTTTAGAGTTGTAAATATAAGATATTAGTTTGTTATTATTATTTGTTAAATATGATAATATTAGACAAGTAACGAATACGAATTAAAGTCTGAATTGCAAAGTGAGATCTCAAGTCGCAAGTCATAAGACTTGCGAGATGAGATCTCAACTCGCAATGCCAAACTCAAATCGCAGGTTTAAACCTGGGAGATGAGAATCTGGATTCGCAGACTGTCTATTGCGAGCCGAGATCTGGGATCGCAACTCATCTAGACTCAAAAGGCCCATGGGCTGCGAGTTGAGTCAACTCGCAAAGCCCATGGCCTGCGAGTTGAGTTGGATATAAATAAAATACTTGAGTTATTTTATTGGTATCCAGGTCTTACATCACTCTCAGTATTAATTACACACACACCTCGTTTTCTGTGCCCAAATATTATTATTATATTAAAGGCTAGGTTTTGAAGAATTAACACTAGTTAATTATCAAAACAAAGCTCTTTAATTAATAGATAAGTTATATAAACTTTAATCAAACGTATTGAGGGATTCCGCACCTCAATACTTTAAGATAACGTTGTTATCGAACCAAGATCTAGCGACTTACAAAATAAAAATATTATATGATTATAAGCATTAGTATAATAATTGTAAATAATTTAGGACACTAAAATTGCCATGTAGACTAGTTTCAATTAAAATATATTGATTAAAAGCATAATGATCTAGACTATACAACAAAAAAACAAGAGAACCCACAATTGACACAATACTCAAACTTATTTGCTGCAACAAAATGGGTAGATGATCTTAGATCTGCAAATGACATATAACTCACTGGCAGAAATAGTTGGTCTAAGACACCAATTGATTCTTTTATTATAACTAATAATGCTTAAAACTTTAAAATCAGTTACCAATTCACTTACTTTTCTCATCCATTAGAGGCCTAAAGTCATACGTAGTAATATTTAACAATACATAAACACTATCACTTCTAAGTGCCTCTATAGTTCAAAACAATGTATTCTCTGAAAACCACACATAAAGCAACATATAAAAACACAAACAAAAGTCAAGTTACTAACCAGAGTCTTCACCAAGAAAGAATGTAGGTCCACTTCATCATCGCATTTCTTTAACGGATTTTTTTGCACACCCTTCACTACAATCAAAGTTCAACAAAATCTTTCTCACATATATCATGTTGACACTTGCATTTTTTAAGATGACCGAAATAGTTAATGTATATCGTATACAAAACAAAATGCACATCTTTTTATGATAAATAAAAATTCGCAGTTTAACCATGTGTCCTATTTAAAGTGATCACAATTGACAAGCATCACTAATCGACCTCTTTTACTTATGTATATATTCTGAATGCCCTTCCAACTACTGAATTACATTATACAGAGCATTTAAAAAGCATTAGTCACAACATCACCAAAATGTAAATACATATTAAAAAATAAATTAAAGATCTAATTAATCAATAAATGAACCTTTTCTTAATCAAAATACAATGGAGCTTACAAAAACCCCAATTTCTACTCATGGAAGTTAATAATTTCAAACGTAAGCCTTCAAATAGGGTTTAGTTCTAGGATTTGATTTTAAGGTTCAATAATCAGACTTGCAATCGAATTTTATAATGTTTGTGTTATTGTACATATAGGCACATATATAATATGATATTATAATATATAATATAAAGAAAAAGAGAAAAGCAAAAAGTGATTGTACCTAACTTACTTATCGGAGCGACTAGGGTTGAGGACTTGAATCATACCAAGAGGGCGGTCATGGTTGGTTGCAGGTTGAACAGTTGAGCGACATTGTACGTAGTGTTTGTGATTAAAGTGTGTAGTTGAGAATGAGATAAATCATGGGGAGGAGACTATAGTTTCAATTTTGGGAAAATTTTGGCGGAGTGAATTTTGGTTTTGGGGGAAAATTAAAGATTGGCAAGAGGGAAATAAAAATTTGAGATAGGATGTATGAATTTTTTGATAACATAAGTTTATAATTATGAACGTGCATAGTTACATATAATTATTACTACCTTATAAACTCGTATACACACAGGTGATATAAATAAATATTTAATGTTTATTTTATAATAAATACATAAATCTATCATTTATATTTTAAATTACGGTAAATATGTTTATTTAAATATGTCAAATTTGGTAAATTAACTCTAAAAAATATAAAAATATCGACTCTTATAAAAAACTGGTTATGTATTCTAAAACTTTACATCAAAATCAATTTTTTAATTCTTTTTCATCATACCTTATAAGTATAGCAAAACATTTTATTAATCAAATTACGACATATAACTGAGATTGTTATATAGAATTTTCGACTGCCTCAAAATGGTGGTGGATGTAGGATTTATAGTGACGAGTATCCTAATTTCTTTGAACCAATAACACCTCGAGTCGTATTTAAGTAGTTATGTTGTTTTGTTATTCCAACAAAGTCGTGTTCAATAACAAAGGTATAACCTTTAGTTCACTATATAATTCACATACAGTCATCATTTCACAATAAAAAATAAAAAGTCAAAAAAGATAATTGTTTACAAAACATACTTATAGATAATAGATAGATGGGCACGAGACAATTTAATAATTAAAATAAATATTAAATATAAGTATGTAATATACTTCTTACATATATAAGGATTAAAATAGACATTAAATTTAAATTATAATAAAAAAATTTGAAGGTTTTGATCGTTAAACTCTGTATATTATAACTAATCGTTTATTATTTAATCATTCAT
Organism: Logfia minima; assembly: GCA_963921325.1. Taxonomy (NCBI): domain Eukaryota; kingdom Viridiplantae; phylum Streptophyta; class Magnoliopsida; order Asterales; family Asteraceae; genus Logfia; species Logfia minima. The sequence goes on from OY992764.1 coordinate 29,684,805, forward strand.
AATCTTTAAATAATTTAAAGTATGAGGTTTTATTTCTAAAACGAAGCGAAATAAAGGGACCTAATTGGTCAATTAAATTTTAATTTTAAAAAATGATGTCATTATGTTCTAAATTTTAGCCAATGTGATAAAATCAAAGAATTTTATTGGCTAATTGAATATTTGATAACTTCATCATCCGATTCTTATATTATATTTAAGATTATTGTTCAAATAAGATAAAAATTGATTGTTACAAATAAGTTCATTTTATCAATTCTTACAAAATTAATTACGGTACTATAGTAAAAATGACTATTTTTTATGTAATTTTAGATTTTTAAATGTTACTACCTTGACCATTGGGAAATTTATGTAGAAATACAGTAAGGCGTTTTTATTAGATATCATAACAAAAATAATCAAATATTATAGTGTCATAATTAGATGTAATTTTAGAACGTCATAAAAAGAAGAGTCCCGTGAAAAAGTCCTAAAAACTCAATATAATAAGACTCGCCTACAAAGTGTCATAATAAGGCTTTTACATAATAAGACCAAACGAATAAGCGTCCTTTAAAACTCATATATCAAGTGTCCTATTAGACTCTAAAATAATAAGACCCAAACGAATAAATGTCCTATAAATTAATATAATATGACCAATATGTTAGGTGTCCCGTTAAGTTCCACCAAAATGTGACAAAAAAGATAGTGTGTCTTATTATCTTATTTTTTAGGACGCCTTTTTTGGAAGTGTCCTAGAAAAAGGTCATAAAAACCATATTTTGTTGTAGTGTGATTTTCCATTTGAGCTTCCTACTTCAGGAGAAGTGCTCCTTGGACTATCAATTGTCGAAACTTTTGATTTCTTACGTGGATACACACTTGCTACATGTCCCTTTTGATGGCACATGAAGCACGAACGCTTCTCCCAGGCTTTCTTATGTGCGTTGAGATTTGTTTGGTGTTCTGATTTTGTTTGTTTACCTTTTTCATTTTTATTCTGTGGATCCCAAAGGATGATCTTTTAATCAAATCAAGTGGATAAGGAGACAACAACACAAGCAAATGATATAAAGTTTAAACAAAATGATGAACAAATGGAATAAAACTTTATATTACTCAAATCCAAAATATTCTCTCAAAGTAAGTGTAGCAGCCAAAATACAGAGAATAAAGTGTGTGTAAATGTCTTGCCCTAAATATCTCTAACTTTGATATTTATACTAAACAAACTGGCCGTTCTGCGACACAGTGCTTGTGTCGCAGAGATCACTAATGCGACACAAGCACTGTGTCGCAACTACAACTAATGTGACACCAGCACTGTGTCGCAACCTGCAACTAATGCGACACAAGCCTTGTGTCGCAGTACACAGAAAATGTAATTTTCACTAAGTCTATTTCATTTACAGACACATGTACAGACTAGACCAACTGACAGACACTATAAGATGTATCAACAAACTCCCCCGTGTCTTCAGCTTGGTCTTCAAGATCTTCGTTCAAACCCAGCCTGCTGGAAATACACCGCCAGCATGGTATTCCATGTGTCACACACACATTGACAATCCTCTGAAATTGAAGTGCGAACTTCTTGTTCATCACGTTCTTCTCATTGAAGCGAATCGGATTGTCAAATAGTTTTCTCAAATCTTTCTTAGGAGAAATTTATTAAGCTCATCGGATCAATAACTCTGATTGAGTTTTCTTCAAGTTATAAAGTGAGCTCTTCTCTGGTTGCTCGGTTTCAGGCACAAATATCAAAACTGCCTCACCAGTATGAGCATCCAGTTCCCAGTAATGAAGTCTTCTTAGAAAGTCCAAGGGAACTGTCTCCAGAGGTATCTTCTTCAAGCACTCAGCCGGAGGATAACGCATTTTAATCAATGGCTGTTTGGTGACAGGATCTAACCGTTTCTTATATATAATTCTTGTTCCCAATGTCGGTTTGATGAAACTGTACCGTTTAGTGCGAATTTCACGTTGAAGAGTAGATTGAATGAAGTTGGCAACGATCGTCTTTCGAAGGATTAATCAAAGTAAGCTGAGCGAGACGATTGATTTCTCCTTTTGGCAAGGTGCTCAGCTTTGAGAATGATCTATTGAAATATTGGATACCATCAAGCCTTTTGATCATAAATAATCCATTTGAGATCTTCCAACTCTTTATCAGTCCAGTATACACTCCAGTGACCTTGTATGATTTGCAGGTGACGCGCACTTGTTTCCCATCTTTTCCGTGCGGCCACCATTTAGCAAGTCTTTTCATCTTTGGTCTCAATCGATTCATCATCAGGAATAAGAGTCTCCAATGTTCCTTCATCTTGAGTCTCATAAATATTTTCGAGTTTCGTCTTTAGAAGAATCTGACTCAATAATTGGAGCATCATCATAGAACTCATCATCATCAAGCTCTTCCTCCTCACCTCAAAATCAGCATCTTCTTCAAAGTTATCACTATCATTTTCGGAATTGACTTCGTTTTATCAATGCGTTGAATAAACGAGAGGTCTGCACAAGAATAATCAACTGCTAACGGTCTCGGTTGGCCAGGAATCCGATGCACAGGAAAGTACTCTAAAGAAGGTATTTCATTAGATGGTTCAATTTGTACATCATCAGATACAGACTCTGACCCCGGTCCTATTGGTTCTATTGATGGACCGGCGGGAACAGACTCCCCCGGACCAATAGACCGGGTCTCAAACTCCCTAAACCTATCCTCTAATTGTGTGATTCTAGACGTTTGAGCTTCAATTAGGCGGCTTGTGACTGAATGAGATTGGCTTGATCGTGCACAGTCTTTTGCATCTCCTCCATCCGATCTAGAAGTTGCTTTATAATATCAGGATGAGGATGCACGGGAGTCTGAACCTCCGAAGGCCCAGCAGTTGAAGAAGTGCGCGGTCGACTGGATGTAGGAATGTCGTCTGAGACAATGTAAGTGACATCCTCACGTGGCCTTTTGCCCGTCGACCTGGGAGGAGAGGGACAGATCTCATCAATATCTCGCATAATATCTT